>OX387383.1:29131087-30381087 GCA_947563715.1 Lycia hirtaria | reverse complement strand
TAGTATTAGGTATACAAAAAAGTCAGTAACCTCTGCAGGGCAATTCAGTTATTCAAGACCGCTCCGTAGCTGAACCATATGTGAACCGTTTCCCATAAGCCGCCATTTTTTTTGATTTAGTCACTTCTAAGTCATACAATTGACACATTTGATAAAACGTGACACGTCCTTCGCTCGTTACTAAATCAAAAAATGATAGCAGCCGACAGGAAATGCTTCGCAAAAGGTTCAGTTAGGATCGGTTTTGATTAACTGAACATTGCCCCCCAGTACTGTAACGATTTGAAGTTTAACATATTTATCGCTATTTCTCGATGTCTGAAAGGATATAATTTTCAAAACCAAAATCGGTTCAGTAGGTCGACTTACAAAACAAAACGTTTGGAAAAATATGAAAACCAAATAATCGAAATTGCGTGTTTTAAAGTCGGTTGTTTCATTAATAAACATAGGTCTAATAATTATACCAATAAAATAACGACCCGATCGTTTTCATGTATTTATATTCTAATTACAGTTTAAAAAAACTTCTGCCCACCTTCGAGATTTTTATAGTATTAATTTATAATTATAGTATTAATATAATTATGTAATAATAATACTAGCTAATATTATAATAATAACTAATTAGTACTATAATATATATTAGTAGTATAGTGTGTATCCGCTCCGTACCAGTTGCTACATCCTACCAGGGTCATTATATTACTAAAAACAAACATGTACTGTAACATCTCCATGTAACATATAATGAATGCAATAAACTATTGACTATTGACTATAATATAATTATATAATATTAATTATAGTTTAAATGACTAAAAAAAAATACGACTTCCAAATACGCAATTCGTTTATTGATTTCATTTTTTCAGTTATTTTGTAATGAAAACCAAAGTACTGCACATATATTGATGAAAATATGAGACCACCTCTGAAGTACACCTATCTATACTTATATCCTATCTTCCAAACAAAAAAAAAAATCAAAAACATTCATAATTGACGGAGTAATCGCTGAATATATATAAATATATAAATAATATTTTTTTCTGTTAAAAAACCGACTTCAAACACAACTTACTAAATCCTTCACGATTGTAAACTTTTTAATGAGACCTCTCTTCACTCGCTCTTTTTTTCTTTTGTCAAGAATGCGATTTGTCATTGAATTTCAAATTCTCGTCTTCGAAGATTAGAAAATGTGCAGGTGTCTATACGATAATCCTTAATAATTGACACTTTTGCAAAGAAAAACGTGTAGGTGGAACTCTGCGATTCTATAATCTGACGCATTAACTCCGGAATACAATGAAAATATTTTCATATTTAGAGATTATTCCAAAAGTAATAAAGCGATGCTTATAAAATAATTATGGGACCAACTTGGGAGCTTTCTCTATACACCAATACAGGAAACACAAAAATTGGTTCTCGAATGACGGAGTAATTCGTGTACATACATAAAAAAAATAAAAATATGCGGTACGAGTAGATAACCTCCTCCTTTTTCGAAGTTGGTTAAAAAATAGTAAGCTATATATTAGCTGGTATGTTGAAAAACAAAGGCGTCGTGTTGAGTCACAAGCAGCGACAAGCGGCCGTTATCGCACGCTTCCTGCCTAACACAATCAATGATCGAGAATGAGGGTACCTACCACTTGTACTGCAGGTATCTCTATCAGGTATACGGACATTTTTGACAGACTTCCAAAAATAAGGTTATCAATTCGGTCTGTATTTTTTTGATCATAATTTAGACAATGCATTCCAAATTCGAAAGTTTACGTGGAAAGATGTAGTCTCTGCTTACCCCAATGGGAATAAGTATAATAGTTTAAAAACTTAAAAAAACACACTTAATCTTATCAAATTATTGTATTGTCATCGGTCCTTCATAAGTATGCCAAATTTCGAGTTAATCCGACGTTTTGAAGGAGGTCAAAATCATGTTCAAAGTTTACTTTACATACTAACATACGTATGAAGCTAATAGAAACGCGTTAAAAAGGCGTGATTGTACCTATATATGTCTATTTATCAGGTAAATAAGTATATTAAAGTACCATCAATAGTTTTATCACCACAAGGATATTCACTGTACTAAAACTTCCGTGAGTATTTATTTATATCATTTAATTAACCGGAAAAACTCACAAATAACGATATGAATCGGTCAAAAGAGCGATGTCTTCCAACCTGTTTCGGGACTTTCGGGACTTTCGGGACTCTCAGAGTCCCATCCTCCAGAGAGGTACGCACCTCAGGAGTCGACGCCGTACTATACTAATCAGTACGGCGCGCGGCGTCGTTAAATAATACAAGGATATTCATCATCAATAGCTGAGCAGACCTGCCCCCGTATTCTGAACCCATTCGGTTTCGGAATCGCCGTCTCTGTCATTATTTATGGAAATGACAGAGACGGAGATATATATTCCGAATCGATTCCGAAACCGAATGGGTTCAGAATACGGGGGCTGGTGTTGGTTACCAGTAATAGCATACGGCACTGAAACGTCTAACGTAAGAACTTAAGGAAACTCAAAGTCACGCGACGAGCTATGTAGGGGGCAATGCTCCGTGTTTCTGTGATCAAATTAGTAATTAAGAGATCCGTAATAAAGGCACCGACGTAGCACAGCGGATTAGCAAGTCGAAGTAACAGAGGGTAGGGCACATAGCACATAGAACTGATGACCGATGGGGCCGAAAAGTTCTCGAGTGGAGACCACGCACCGGCAAGCGCAGCGTAGGAAGATCAGTCACGAGCTGGACAGTCAACTTTGCATGAGTTGAAAGAAGATGCTGGATGTAAGCGGCCTTGTGGCTGCTCTGCCTACCCCGTAAAGGAAAATAGGTGTGATTTTAGGTATGTAAGTATGTAATTAATTAATTGCAAGATAACGCAGATATCTAAAACAAAACGAATCTTAACAGAAATCTGTCGCACTCCTATTGGAGACCGCAATCATCAAAGCGACCGCTATCAGATAAATACCTAATAATCGCGTTAAATTTCCACTATTCCCAGTAAAGCAAGAAGTCCTGCCGCTCAAAGGAGCCGCCGCGCGCTTCTTTTGTTCTAGATTTGTGCTAAACGAGCGAAAGGTGAAACACGCTCGCTTTACTTAGCTTTGTATTTATCGAACCAGTGGGAAATAAGAATATAGAAGCTTATAAGAATAGGTACGTAGGTCGATCTACATCGACGAGCTCCATCCTCGGCCACACTGTCGCTTAACATCAGGCGAGTTGGTGGTCAATCGTAGATCTATCTTCTATAAAAAAAAAAAAAAAATGTTGTTTACATATTATAATTTTCGATATTTTTGAAGTATATTTCGCACAGTGTATATACAAATTTATGGACAGTTAAAATTCCACACCCGACGGCACTTGGACCTTCATATCCTAATCTGTACTTGGGAGCCTTTACCTTTTTAGCCTCATGGGTTAGACGAAACATTGTCTTTTTTGCTTAAAACCATCAAGTGTTTTGAGCTAACCAAATTGCAAATTGTATTTTGGAGAATAGTCAGCAAAAGACGTGTTTCAGAATCGTAGCATGTGGAAAGATATAGTCTATGCCAACCTCGTGGGCCTTTTCAAGGTCAGAGTGAATCTCCAAGTCTGCGCGCTTCATCTTCGACCATGTCGTCGCTTACCAACAGTCTAGTTGGTGGTCCAATGCGGACTTATCCTCGATGGGGAAAATGTGTGATTGTATGTATGTATATTTATCAGGTAAATAAGTATATTAAAGTACCATCAATCGTTTTATCACCTCCACAAGGATATTTGTTATCAGCGTAGCAGACATGATCCGATATCTACAATATAATCTTCAACTTATATTATTGGATAATAACTATTAATTATTAGCAGTTGAGTGAATCACGCTTCAATTTAAAATTATTGAATCAATTCGAATTTTGAAATTGAATAGTCTTGATTGAAACTTCACAATATGTCAAAATAAAGTTTTTTTTTAAACATTCATGCTCATGTTTAAGTTCTCTATTTGGACTCGTGGATATCGCGTAATTGTATAAAAAAATGGACAAGGGCGATTTTGACTCGCCGAGGGTTCCGTAAAAAAAGGAGGAAATCATATTTTTTTTAACATTGTCCTTCATAATTCGGAAAAAGATTTGTCGAATTAAATAATTAGCAGCCGTTTTGACTTCTAATAAATATTAGATGAAAATATGAGGAAAAAAACAAGAACGATCAATAAAAGCTATGTAAAAATATTTGATACGGAGTCAAAGTTACCCACTCTGTCAGTATATAATTAATTCTTGTTCTTGTTTTTACACAGATTCAATCACCGCACGATTACGATGATATTCAAATTTAAAATCAAATTCAAATAATTTCTTGTTAAACTGTGTAGGAAATAAAGGATCTTAGAATATTTACATGTCTCAACAGTTTCGCCCATTTCGGACATACGATATTTAGAAACAAAAACAAACTATGAAAACTAATATTGAAACTGCAGTCAAAGTAAGATTGTTTGGGTTACATTACATTACATAATAATAATAAATATTCTAATTAACATTAAATTGCGATAAGTTAAGTTAAGTTAAGATAAGTTTGGAGTCCAAAATTCCAATAAGAGCTCAGCATTGGATTCTAAATAAGATTTCGAACGAAATTTACTATCTTTATAAATAACCTATTTTTGTGATTGTAGATGATAATTGAAATGTGTTCTATAGGTATGAAATGATATGACTGCAAATAACACGATTTTTGTTTTTGACTGGAGATTCCTATAGGAAATACTATTGGGGTTTTTTCCCATACAAAATTCCATAACGTGAAAATCCAGCTCAAGTTACTGACAATATCATTATGTTTGCGTTATCTGGATGCATAACGGTACCTAGGGAGAGAGGTTTGGGGGTTAACGACAATAGATTTTTCTCAATCCCAAACGCTCATTTGATAATTCGTCTGATAACCGAATCTTAGTAACACGAAAGTTCATGTGTATAATAAAAAGAAACCTAACGACCCTAACCTGCTGTTTCTTAGCATAATTTTTCATAACACAACCGGTTGTGCCATAGGTCCATCATTACCGAATTATAAAATGATCGCACAACTAATTGTGCTATCTAATTGGTCCACGGGTACCCTTTTCTAACTGTCTGATAGTAAACACAATTATTATAGAGTGCAGAGGCGCTAGCAGTCTTAGCCGCCCCAGGCCGAGTAAAATTACGCGCCCCCTTTTCCGCACTGATTATCTTATTATCAACGGGAGGGGGGACGGGGGAGGGGGGGGGGGGGGACCGTGATGTAGAATGCTACCATACCATGTATTTTTTTCGCGTTATACGCCAGGCGCCCCTAAAATCTGGCGCCCTAGGTCCGGGCCTTTTCGGCCTATAGGGTAATCCTGATAGCGCGATTGCAGTAAAAATCTCTAGTGTGTACGCGGCCTTAAATTGTTTAAGAGCATCAACGCCCTATAAAGTAGATGATAATTTATTTTCCATACACTGATGGTGACGCGCACGCGCTCCTGCGCCCTATTGTATCATTAAAATGAATATTTTCGTATTGTCTTCTAACATTTTCATACAATAAGTGATTTAAACATTCCTTTTGTTTATTATGTTGCAGAATCTTTAAGAATTATTTTAAATAAGTGTTTGTGTATTTATATATATCATCACCATCATCATTTTCAGGTTGTATCGCCCACTGTTAGGCATAGATATGCCTCTCTTCTTGTACTCCACTCATCTCGTTCCTGTGTCATTCTTGTCCAGTTTCGATGCGTATATAAAGTGTTTATCAATTATTATAGTGAAAGTATATATAATATTATCATAGTTGCCTGGAAGAGATCACTTTAAGTGATAAGGCCGCCTATTGAAAGATTAGCCATAGATATAGGTATTGCCATTTTTTTATATGTTTGTTCAATGTAGTCTTTTGTCTTTTAATAAAGAGTCTATCTTACAATCTTATTACTAAATATTTCCTATGTTGGAATGGGAAAAAAAGAAAAACAGAATGTTCAAACAGCTGTTTCTCTTCCGGTCATACTGTAAAAGTCAGTTTGGGGATAAAAGAAAATAAAACCCAGTTAAAGCCGAAGAAAATGATAAATAAATAAATAAAATAAATAAATTTATTTATTTTGATACAATAGATAGATATGTAATTACATATGACAAGCTTTTTAGATGTTGTCCAAATTATACATTGCAAATAAATGAGTTTAAGTTTTAACAAAGAAATAAGTGATGATATCTGCGCAAAACAAATCTCTTACAATGATGAGATAAATAGAAACACTTGTTAACTTTATCGATAGTGAGAACCAAAACATCGACACTATCTGTTGAGTAATCGCTTTCTCAAGAGCCGCATCTGTAGTTATCACTGTCACTCGAGATAGTGTCATCATTAGTGATAGTGATGTCTCAACGAGATCAGATGGATAATTTGAGGCGGTGATTTTACAGGCTATTGTTTTTACCCGATTGCGCAAGGGAGTCGTCACTTCTCGAGTGTCATAGATAACATTTTTTTGTAATAGTCATTATCATACAGATACCTATGTAATGTAATCCATAACGTATATATTACTTTTTATCATAACAATAAATTATAATTACTATTACAAAAAAATATAATTCGTAAAAGTATTTTTTTTTTGTTCAGAATTATTTCGGAAAACAAGAAAAACATTTTCGTATAATTAAATTTCGAAGTATTCTGAAGATTGTACAGTGGATCGGTGCATATTTTCTCGCAAAAATGTACATTCAACATTAATCGTAAAAATTGTAAAGTAACAGCAGGCGACTTGGCGGTCAAGCGCAAGTATATTATTGAATAAAAAATAAAAGAAACTCAAGTTATCCTACAAAAATCGGTTTTATGCTGTCGTGTCGGGTATTTATTTTCTTTTAATAGATATACTTGTTTACTTGACTTCTTAAGAAGGGTAAATTTCGGTTCAATGCATGTATGCTTTTATTATTACGTCCTGTCGCTTAAGCGGCTTAACCAATTTTGATGAAAAGTAACATTCATTTCTCTTCTTGAGTGGCCATATTCTTCAGACGGGTTTTTTTTTGTTTCTACTATTTTTTATATTTCCAAAACTTCATAGTCGTAAATTTAAAGGAACTGGTTCAAACTTGGTTTACAAGATAAGGCACTTAATATAAAGCTTGCAAAAAAAAAAACGAGACATGGCCGAAAATTATTATATCGTAATCTTACCTAATATAAAAGCGAACATAACTCAGTCTGTTTGTTTCCTTTTCACGTAAAAACGGCTGCACCGATCATTATAAAGTTTGGTATGAATATAGCTTAAGCCCTAGAAACGGAACAAAGCGAACCGAGAGCAAAGACAATGTTTAAACAAAAAAAAAAAATGAAGGCATGGTTCCACGTTTATATAATAAAAAATTAAAGCAGTAATGAACAGAGGAAGCTTATGTTAACATGGCTTAATAAGTTAGAAATTAGAAATCACAAATCAGAAATCAGAAAATATTTATTGTATAAACTGTGTACAATGATGTTATAATAATTAAAAAGTATAAAATTTATTTTAATAGATAATTTTAATTAAAAAAATAATTATAGACTATAATGGCACTGAAAATATGTTAGATGCTTTATATATTATAACTGAATAAGCACGACTATATAGAGAAAAGTCATTATTTTCGTTTGTCTTTGATCGAAATAAATGTATTTGTATTTTGAAATAGGCTATATTTCGTAATCATCATCATCACCGTTTTCATCACTACACGGGTGAAACCGGGGACATATGCATTTCGATTATTACAACTAAATATTAATGTTTTCTAAGGGTTTTGCGATTTTACTCATCGAAATAAAAAAAAAAATAAAAAAAAACTGCCATCTAGTCTCACCCGTGACCACGAACACTGCAATGTTCGAAACGTCAGGTTATTAAAATTATGTAAAATATACGCGAAAAATCCGTTAAAAATTGTTTAATGTTAAAAAAACTAAGTAGGTTTTTTTAATGTTAAAAAAACTAGGTATATTATTGTATAAATCGGTCGTAGACTCCATTTCGCAGAGTAGGTATTAATGGTACAGCGATGATTACAAGGAAAAAAATAATAAATATTATGTTTATTACGTAAAATTACATAACTACCTACCTAAGTGTAAGTATTTAATTTACGTATTTAAGATAATTAAGAGTAAAATTATTCAATCATGACGGAATTATACCCGACGGAAATTTATTCATTCAATTTAGTATATACAATTATGTATTTATAAATAGTTTTTACATACCTAAATCGTATTATGTGGAATTGTTGTATTTAAATTTATTGGTGAAATATGACAGAGATATGAGTGTACTACAAATTCCAATTGGAAAGTTACTGTGACTTGAACAGTTATTTGTATGAATAATATTTATTTTAAAACGTTTCTATAATAAATAAAAAATAAAGGTTTCCGTAGATAACTTAGAAGTAATTTAATAGGTATGTATATGAATTAGTTATACGTATTTTATTGACTTACCGATACGTAAGTTTTTTTTTTTTTATAAAAAAGTTATAGTTACAAGTAGATAAATTGTACATATTATTGGTAAGAACTTAATTTAATTTATCTATAAAACTAAGCCTTAAAAAAAGTATTTTTATCTTATCAGACATTGCCGAGATATATTAAATAATGATTAAGTAAATTTAATTTTGAATACACTAAAATATAATAAATATAACTAAAATTTCACTTCAGCTTTTAAATCTTATAATAATTGTAATAAACATACATAAATATATTTTTTAAGAATCGGTATACGAATATAATTTAAAAAACTCACAATTAAAACATACCTACATCAAGCAAAACGTTTAGGACAGCCAAATTTAGAAATAAAATATACCCTAAAAATATTTACGCCAAACAAAAATTCGAAACAAAGAGAAACCACTGCATTTTAGTCAAAAATGTAGGTACCTTCGTAAACCGAATACATTGTAACACGGCAATACATCAGGTGGGCTATGGCGCACTGGCAACTCGATTTTATATAACACAAGTGAAACAAAGGACGTCGCCCTCCAATAATAATTTGCATCCTAATCTAATCAAAACTCACCCAATTGTGGATTATTTTTCACTATCAGCCGACGCACGTACTAGAAATGTCCATAAACACACACCTTTCAGTCTCTCTCACAGAAAATAAAACACTATTAGCCACAGATTCGAAATAAAATATCACAAAGTCCTAAGGCACAATATAATAAAATTCTTTTTTTAAATTTCGCGGGTGTGGTGCGCGCATCTCGCGTAGACGACAACCTCGCGCTACGAGATGTCGTCTCGATGTGGTGATGAGAGTACGCGCTGTCGCTCTGCTCTCGGGGGAGCAAGATACGCTGTGTGATTGGTCGAGAGAGCGTGCCGAGAGAAGGAGAGGGCGCATCTCGCACGCACGTCGCGAGAGCGAGACAGCTAGTGTTAGACTGTTCCTCGTGTTAGAGATTGCCCGCGCCAGTTCAGGTGGATATTGGTATGATAATGTGGAGATGCCACAGCCAGTGGTTCCGTATCGATATTTATTTTAGGAATTATCTATTGTGAATTGATATTGGCGTCTTTTATTTCTTTTTTTTCACTGTTCATATTAAAATTTATATAATATAATTAAGTTTAGGGTACATTTTATTCTGATTGCGTCATAGGACGCGCAATGGTGCGAGTGCGATGATTTGCTAATTGCATGATAATTGATTTATATGATAATTACGAAGCGCTTGCGACTTAATTTTCGATAATGTTCCGAGAATCTAGTTATCGTTAGTTGCTCAAGTTATTTTTGAGATAACTCGTCTTTATATTTATTACTGATTACTTAGAAAGTGTTGCTTTGAAGTTATGTGAAGTCGCTTACTTAAAATAATAACTAAATTTCGTAATAGTGCGTAATTAAGAAATTGCGCAGAGATAATTTTCTTTACGTTTAAACGTAGCGTAGGTAGGATTGCGTTCGACCGCCAATTCGCCAGATGTTAAGCGCTGTGGTCGAGGATGAAGCACGCTTTTACTCACGATTTAACGTTATCCAGAATAAAATGAGACAAATTTTAACGGATTTATCGCGTATATTTTACATAATCTTATGACCTGACGTTTCGAACACTGCATTACTATTTGAATCGCGAAAACCGTAGAAAATGTTACCTAGAATACCTACGTAATATATTAGGGAAGACAAATTGTGGTCACATTTTCCACGTTTTAGCAACATATAAAAGCGTTCGGCTTTCGGAATGATCTGTTTTGGTTTTCCGTCAATTATTTTTAAATATTTTTTTAACGTTGTTTTAATTTATAGTAAGTTTAAAAAAGACATTGTCATAGACTTCTAGGTCCATGCATTTTATAAATTAGAAAACAAGTTATTTTTTTAACTATGAACAATTTAACGTTTTCTAAGGTTTCGCGGTTTGTTACTCATTGAAATGTTATGAATATACTTACGCGATAAATCTGTTAACATTTGCTTCATTTAAAAATTTCATCATGTCACTTATTTTTTTATACAAGATAGATCTACGATTGACCACCAACTCGCCTGATGTTAAGAGACGGTGTGGCCGAGGATGGAGCTCGTCGAAGAAGATATCTATTCACTCTAGCCTTGAAAATTCCAAGATTGTAGATCTCAGGAAACAGAGATGGCGGCATAGAATTCCTAACGCGCCCCGTGCTGTCCTCAGCGCAAAGGTAAGTACCTACCATGGCTGGAAGGAACATTGGTCCATCGGGACAATGTTTCCAGAGCTTGGAGGAAACATAATAGTTCCTCCAAGCTTTGGAAATATGGTCCCTATAAATGGCGATGGCCAACATATGCACTAGGAACGCACCAAGTTAGGTAAGTAAGTTAAAAATAAACTTTTCTTCCCGTAACATTGTATTTAGCAATGGTTTGTAAATCTGACAAAGGTCACAGCTCCGGTGTCTGTGGAGCTAAAAATTATATAAAAAATATGATTGTTATACGTAAAAGAATATATATATATATTAGGAAATATCCAACTCGACTTGGCTGGCTGGGGCCGTGCCCCCAGATCCTAGATTTACTATTAGCCTAAACTACTTAAATGTAGTATTTATTACAAATAAGATTTGTACATTACCTAATTATAAATTTATCTAGAAATCAACCGATTCGTCAACTTCATTACTTATCACGATTTTCGCAGGTAACGATGACTATTGGTATAATGCGTGTGAGTCTAACGAAAATGTAATACATACTTTTTTTTATGGCAAGCGCCTTTATTAACTACAACACAACAATATACAAACTCAACTAACTAAACTACTACACAAAAAGCACATCGATCATCCCAGACCGATAAAGGTCTAAAGATAATCCAAATGCTCAAACCCACTACCAGTTGGCAGCGTACCCAGCATGCTGGCCGCATTGCCACGTTGAATGGCAATGCTTATGCGTTGGCCCAGATACGCGCCAGCATTTTGGTCACGCGTCGCATCGATCAGGCGCTCAGATAAATTTTTGAAAATGAGATGAGCTCCCGGTCCCCACGGACCCAAAGTTTCGACACCAAACGGCTCAAATATGTATACATACTTACCTTAATTCCTATTCGCTTAGGGATTTAAATAAATTGCTTTTGTCATATTTTTTTTTGTACTTACTTAAATTGTTATATAGGCTAGTGTCTAGTCAATTACTAGACATCTTACTTTTTTATTTATTCAGTAATATCAACATCAAGCAAAAAAAAAAACAACATCAAGTTGTCTCTTTTTGCGGAGTTTCAAGATAACACTGTCGAAGCAAAGAGGCGATTTGGCCGTCTACTAGATGGCGTGCGAAGCTCGGTTGCTTATCAACACGTTTTTAATCTTCGACTCTAAAAGAGGGGTGTTATAAGATGTGTGTATCTGTATGTCTGTGTGTCGGTCTGTGGCATAGTAGCTATCAATCGGATAGACCGATTATGATCAATTTTTTTTGTTTGAAATAGGATTTCATCGAGTGTTCTTAGCTATTTCATCAATCGGTTCAGAAGTTTTTTTGTCGGAATTTTTTGAGTTGTATTTAATTTAATGAAAAGCTTACGTATGATGTAAGGTGTTTATGCATTTTTTTTATCAGCCTTGTTTGTACAAACTGTTCCACTGCTGGGCGCGGGCCATCTTCTCATTGTGAGAAGGGTAAGGCCAGTCTACCACGCTCGCCAAGTGCAGGTATTTATGTAGGTATTTGGTTGATAATTTTTTTCAAACACAATATAAAACGTATACGAATAACAATTTCATTCTCTAATCGGTGTCAGGCATGCTATGTATGACGATGTATGTAATATGACCCTGATATTTAGTAGGTATTTATCTGAATTATTTTCCAAAACCTCGAATGAACGTTTTAGTTTTTTTTAATTTATACATAGTTACATAGTTTAGTTTTAGTTTTTTTTTTTTTTATATTATAAAATCACTGAGTGGGGATATTAGAAAAGTGTTTATGTGTGTGCGAGTCCGTGGTCCGACCATCGTCCATCTCGCTCGCGCATACCCACATTTTTGAAGATATAAAATGACTGAACTTATGTAAAAATTGTCGTTTGTAAAACTAGAAAACAATATCACAAATATTCGACAAAAATTTCAATTTGATCCAAGTTAATTTTCATACATAAAAATAAAAAACACAAAACTGATTTTTACGTAGGTACATACTTTTTTACTTACTTTATTGATTACCTTCTCAGTGCCAACCCTATTAAAGAGTAGATAGTTGCAGTAGGCACATGTGCCAACCCTATTGAAGACTAGCGAGTCCATCTCGAGCGAGGGGCGACCTCTAATCGGTCATTGCCTAACAAACATGGGCCCTTCGATCTGTCAATACGCGTACCCGTGTAGAGACTAACGTATGTATCTATCTATTTATTACACGTACCAACTATTTGTAGTTTTAAGATTTTTTTGACTGACTGCGTAAGTTGGGTTGTATTTTTCAAGGTATGTATGTATTTTTAAACGACTTAGAAAAGGAGGAGGTTAGATCAAAAAAATACAACCATATTTTTTGTTTGTTACCTTGTATTCCCGTCATTTACAAACCGATTTGGTAAGAGATTGTTAAGGTCGATATTAAAGCGCGCAGCTATCTCTCTCGCGCATCAAAATATTTTTAAGCTTAAAAAATCATTGAGTAAGGATATTAGAAAAGTTAGAGATAAATTTGTTTATTTGGAAAGAAGAAACATTTAAAAAAAAAAGTTTTAATCAGATAATATTTATACTGGCGACGAAAATTTGAAAAAAACATATACCTATTTTCTTATCCCTCAGCCAATTTAAAAGATATCGAAGAAAAACTTGTTTTTAAATATTTTTACTGTCTAAATAAACAAATTTATCTCTCACTTTTCTATTATCCGTTTCATATGATTTTATATGTTTAAAAAGTTGAGATGCGCGAGAGAGATAGCTGCGCGCGTTGAGCGAATTCCTAATTGAAAGGATATTCTTATTTTAGATTCATTCTATAGAAATTTCATGAAAGTCGGTTTAGTAGTTTGATGTTTAAAACAAAATATATGGAAAAATATCTAAATCATCCTAAACTGAATTGCGCAGTTTGTTTCAGTTTGTTAATTCAGTTAAATCTACATATAATAAATACCTAAATATCTACTACTAAAAAAAACGTTTATGAAAAGTTAAAAGTACGACAATGGGGTTTTTCATTAGAAAGGTCAATCTGTATTATCGGCCATACCGGCCATGAGCAAACATGGTCTATGGCGCCCCATCATCTGTCAATAAGACGGTTTTGTTCGTCACGTGTATCTGAATGAGGTATTTCCTTGAAATTTCATATTATTTTTTAACCGACTTCCAAAAAGGAAGAGGTCTCAATTCGTCGAAATGTTTTTTTATGTAAATAATAATAAATATTTGTGGACATTTCACACAACACCATCTAGCCCAAACTAAGCAAAGCTTGTACTATGAAACTAGATGGCTGATAGAATACATATATACTTTTTTTGTAAATATATACATATGATACATAGAAACACCCAGACACAGAACAAACATCCATGTTCATCACACAAATGTTTGCCCTGGGTGGGGATTGAACCCACGGCCTTTCAGTTCAGCAGGTAGAAGTAAACTCACTACCAACTGAGCCACAAGGCCAGATGTTTCCTGATTACTGGAAGACACCTGGACCGATGTGGCAAATTCTTTTTTGTTTTAAAATAGTATACTTCCCGTTCCCAGTGGGTCTCATAGACGTTTTATCAAAATCGGTTCAGTATTTAGTTTTTATAACAAAAATAACTGGAAAAATGAATCATCCTAGTAAACGAACTGCATATTTTGAAGTCGTTTTTTGACGTGATAATGTCTTATAAATCGATGAACGCCGGCTGCATGCAAGAAAAAGCATGACTCATTGTCACGTTCCGCCTGAGCCGAGCGTGCAAACGACAGCGCGGAACAAGCGATAGAGAGGCACGATCGGCCTAAGCGTTCGGCTTGTGACGTATCTATCATGACGTTATCACGTAAAATTATCGTCCGTAAACCGACTTAACAGACATCCATTTTTTTAGTATTTTAAACGATTACTTGTTCTGTTAAATTTTACATTGAGTTTTGTAGTAGAAATGTGAGCAGATGGCAAATCATTTCTTGGTACAATATTTTAGTACTATTACGGCTTTACCGAAAAATCTCAAATTCTCTGTCTTCTTTCCGCCACTGTCATTACGTATCAGTTAGAAGTGGACAAAATATGTTGAGCATTGTTCAAAAATTAGAGTAACGTTTTCTAGAATGATCCTTTCCTGAAGTATAGGAGAGCGTAAGTCAAATTAAATTGTATTTTTTAGGGTTCCGTACCTCAAAAGAAAAACACGGAACCCTTATAAGATCACTTTATTGTCCGTCTGTCTGTCTGTCCGTCTGTCCGGGTGTCAATACCTTTATCTCGGGAATGCGTGAAGGTATCGTGTTGAAATTAAAACCATATACGCAGATCCATAGTATCTTGCTGCAGAAAGAAAAATAAAATCTCTCAGTTTTCGTAAAAAAAGTTTAAGTAACCTAAAACAGGGTTTTAAATATTTTTACGATGTATATTTTTCGGATTATGCAGGAAAATATATAAAAAATATATGATTTCCTCCTTTTATCTACTAGTTTGTACGGAACCCTCGGTGGGCGAGTCTAACTCGCACTTGTCCGGTTTTTTTGTTTTGCTGTTTTTGCTAAATAGACATTTGTAGAATTGGTTATTGTGGGATTTAGGCAATTGCAGAATGTGTCATTTGTAGAACTAGTTCAATTAACACTCCTATACGTGTATTGATCGACATCAAAAAAGGATATTATCAATTTGATAAGTAAGTATAAGGGAGTTTCCGGCAGCCTAGTGGTGAGACCGTCTGACTTGCGATCCGCAGGTCCTGGGTTCAAATCCCACGGCGCGCACCTCTGTCTTTTCGAAGTTATGTGCGTATTGTTGATTGCCGCCAACTTTAAACGGTGAAGGAAAACATCGTGAGGAAACCTACATGTCTGAGAGTTCTCAATGATCTTGAAGATGTGTGAAGTCTGCCAACCCGCACTTGGCTAGCGTGGCAGACTATGGCCTAACCCTTCTCACAATGAGAAGATGGCCCGTTCCCAGCAGTGGGACAGTTTGTACAAACAGGGCTGATAAAAAAAAAAAAAAAAAAAAAAGTAAGTATAATGTGTAATACTTATTGTTATTCTGTGTCTGGGTGTTTTTATTTATCATAGGTACCTATATATTTACAATAAAAAGTATATATGTATTCTATCAACCATCTAGTTTCTATAGTACAAGCTTTGCTTATTTTGGGCTAGATGGTGTTGTGACAAATGTCCACCAATATTTATTTATTATTATTATTTACTTTTAATTTTATTCACATAAAACTTGTCATACACATTTGACAATTTATTTACTTGCATATTAATTTAATATGCAAGTAAATAAATATAATAAATAATAAAATAATAATTTTCGCATAGTCTATGTGGGTTTCTAAGCACGTGTGTATGTATATATGTGTATATGAATCTATGTATGTTTGTCTACGTATCACGCGGAAACCAGAAGTCGGATTGCAAAAATACTACTTTTTATGCAATAATGTATCAGAACAATGTAAGTTTTATCAAAATCGGTTCAGTATTGATAAAGATTCAACACACATTTCACACATACATTTCACACATTTCAAGTTTTATGATATTAACGTTTCAAAGGCACAATCAAACTACTGGGCGGACTTAAACGAAATTTAGTAGGTTCATTACTCACTATGTATAAAAGGATCTGGCGTACTTTATAACCCAAAAATTTCAAAACTCACTTTAGAGTGCGCCCAGTTACTAAACAACCTAGGCTCCACCAACTCGGTAACATTAGCATGGGTTCCTGGGCACTGCGGAATCAGCGGCAACGAGACTGCTGACGAATTGGCAAGAGCTGGTGCGGAAAATCCACCGATCGGACCCGAACCCTTCTGTGGCATACCCATCAGCGGCGCTTATAGTGCCTTAAAGGCCTGGGGACACGCAATGAAGCTCTGGAAAGGTAACCCTGGCCTGAGACACTCTAAACTGCTTATAGCAGGCTTCATTGCGAAATTTACCAGGGAAGCGCTACGGCTAAGCAGGACTCGACTAAGAGTCCTGGTTAGAACCCTTAGTGGACACTGCAAGCTTAACAAACACCTAAACACTATGGGCCTAGGTGAACACATCACTTGCAGGTTCTGTCGCACAAAGGACGAAACGCCCATACATGTCCTGTGCGAGTGTGAGCCTCTGCACCATACCAGAAGCCGGCACCTTGGAGGTCACATAATCTCACCCGATGAGATAAAAACCTCCTCCCCCAAGGCCATCACTGACTACATGCTCAGCATTGACTTGGAGAGATGCTGTAAATAATAGGGGATATCACAATAGATCTGGAAAGGTCGCAGTGACTAGCCGGGGCTGTCTAAGCCCATTTGGCCCCCTAATGATCGAATAAAAAATAAAAAAAACAAAATATTTGTTACAATAGTGTAGTAAAGTGTGTTTGAAAATTAAACGAACTTACTTAGTGAAGTTTGGTGAACCAAACTTTCAGTTTCAAGCAAAGCTAGTAAATACCAATAAAATTAATAAATATTAGTAATTTGAAAATAATAAATCGACTTCAAAACAATATGATTAACCGAAAACGGGGAAATAACAACTGTTACGTTATAATACAATTATTATGATTTTCACGTTTGAAGGCATTTTTTTAAACTCCATATTTGGTTTTATTAGTATTGTATGTTTTCATTGAACATAAGGAAAACCACATACAATTTGAGTGTATGTTTTTGTCTTGACCATATAAAGAATGGTGACCCATTCAATGAATCCTGTCGGGTCGCTGTGATTATTTCATTATTGGCATATTGGCCGTGTAACCGGATAAAAGCTAAGTATATTATTGGCCAAGAACGTGTCGAGACACGGATGTGGTAAGGTTCAATGAACAATAATTACAATAACCTCTAATTTCTATATTAAATTTTAAAGGTAATTGTATATTTTTTTTTTATAATCATATGATTAATTGTAAAATTCACCAACTCCAAAATTGTGTAATGCTGATGACCACCTGATGACGATAGCCCTGAGATGAAGGCGTCTCGAATGTACTCACTTTAGTTTTGTTCGGCGTTTACTGATTTAAAGTCGCAGTCCTTCGCTGTAGTTTTGTCGTTTATGACAACTGGTAGCGTCGCTTTGTTAAGATCTGTTGCCGACAATATGCAAGAAAGATGTGATGAAGGCGTCTCGAATGTACTCACTTAAAGAAGTATTAATTTACCTTAGAAGGAACTAGCTGCCAAGATACGGGTGGCGCCCAGTACCAAACTGGACTAAATCTTCTCTTTATTTCTTGAATTATACGTATGCTTGTCTTTAATTTTTTGCAAATCAGCTTCATGGATTTGCCATGTTTTTGCTTCACATCCAATAAGAATAACCTCTCTTTAAATAATGAGATACTCGGTGAGCATTATTTGCATTATAACAAAACAATATACAGACTCAACTAACTAAACTACTACACAAAAAGCATATCGATTACCCCAGACCGATAAAGGTCTAAAGACAATCCAAATGCTCAAGCCCACCACCAGTTGGCAGCGTACCCAGCATGCTGCCCGCATTGCCACGTTGAATGGCAATGCTTATGCGTTGGGCCAGATACACACCAGCATAATGGTCACGCGTCGCATCGATCATTCTATATACTACAACTTTCTTTGACTATAGTCGGATATTTCGGCTCAACACAGACGTGAGTGACTCGTAGTTTTTAAGCTATTGTATAGCTTCTATCGCGGGCCTTGAGCGTGGAGACCGAATCCAGAAATTCCGTAACGAAAATAACCTAACACACCGCGCGTAAAGCTATTATGCAATAGCTTTACCGCGGCAGTCTCCGAGTGCCACACGTCTTTTATTTAAAATATAAGATGACCTGTTAATATGGTCAGTAGTGAATTTGTTGATTTAATAGTTTTTTTACCCGACGGCGCAAGAAGGAGAGTTATGTTTTTCGAAAATTTGTATGTATGGATATGTATGTATGTAGCATACATACCCAATGTATGCTTCTATATGATCACCTATAGCCTAAACGGCTTGACCGATTTTTATGTGCGACGTCATTAGATTTAACTTTACTCTCTGAGTGTCATAGACTACATTCTTGTACGCACACTCAACAGCATATCAAGCGTAATGAAATTGTAAGTTAGACTGTAAAAATAGCTCTTTTGCAGTCGGGTATTTTGTTTTTCTTTTAACATTGTTATTTGTTAAATCTTTATAAAATTTAGAATTCAATTTATTATTGTTATTTTATATTTGTAAATGATTTGTAATGGTTTATATGTAAAAGCCATATATAATGGTTATAAACGTAAATAAAATAAGTATTGTTTGCGAATTTCTAAAAAGAGACGGCAAGCTAACAAGCAAGATAAATGTAACCCTGTATTACATAATTAACTTGTACTAAAACACGTATTTAAGAAGGTAACAGTCGAAACAATCACTGTTCAAACAAAACCCAGTTCCTATTCTGGAGTTTCGAATAATCTCCAAGTGACTGTCCTTGTCACCTTGTCATACAATAGAGTGAGATAGTCTCTACCGCTCCAGAATATCCACCTTGTAATCTGCCGAAGGTATTAATTGATTTTTTATCTATATTGATAACAATGATCTTTAAGAATAACATATTTTTTACAGCTCAAGGTGATATAATAACTAGTCATTTTTATCATTATATTTACAAAAGGACATACCAATAAAATTTAAAAATGTTTTTTTTATGGCTTGGAATTTATATATAGAATAGATTATATTATAACTTTATTGTACATCTATACAGTTAGAAACTTAAAATAAGCAATAAATTTAAACGACAGTGCAAATGCGGCCTTATCGCATAGAGCGATTTCTTCCAGATAATCTTAGGGTGGATAGAAGTAGTATAATTTAGAATAAAGAGGTTTGTGGTTACATTACAAATTCAAGAATAAAATAGCTAAGCAGTGCGCTTAAAGAAGTATTCACTTCAAAAACATCTATTAATATGTATAATTATAAAACAAATCCAGGTTATTCATGCTGTTTTAGACATTAGTTGCTACGCTGTGCTACGACTAGTGCTACGAGTGCTACGCGTCGGAACGAGTAGCACCAGAACGGCATTTTGTTCTACCTACCTAAACCGCGAGGTAGAACAAAACACGACAACGTACAAGTATGTAAAAGAAAAACAAAATACCCGACTGCAGAAAAGCAGTTTTTGCAGTCTAACTTACGATTTCTTTACGCTTGGTACGCTTTTGAATGTGCGTATTTTGTGAGAAAGAATGCGTAAAATCCTTGTAAAAGATTATGAATGCACATTATTTAGAATAATTATCGTAAAATCACTTGTTTATTATGAAAAAGTTCGTTACACGTCACTGCGGGGAGCGCTGTGACGTGTGACGCGCACTACGAAACTTTAAAAAAATATCTAAAAATATAAAAACGTCAGTCACATTTTTTTTAAATTACTTCCATAAAATAGCTTAAAATTGCAAACCAAAGCATAATATCATATATACGTACCACGTATATTGCTCCTGAATTTTCGTGTTTTTTGTAACGTAGATATTCCCCGCAAATCTATAACTAAATAAACCCAACTGCTATAATTCCAGTACTTATATACAAATACACGTCATTACCTACTAACGGTATTCCTAATAATCAAAAATTTTATTCCCGATAATGGATTTCCTATGAAGTGGTTGAGGAAGAACTTCTGTCGCCAAGAGGATAAAGAAAAGCTTATAGCATGGTTCCCCAAATGATACTTAAACTTAGTGCAATAGTTGAATTATCGTATGAGATAAATAATTCATCATCATCATCATCATCTCAGCCATAAGTCCACTGCTGGACATAGGCCTCCCCCATGGATTTCCAAAAAGACCGATTGGAAGCGGCTTGCATCCAGCGTCTTCCCGCCACTTGTATGAGGTCATCCGTCCATCTCGTGGCTGGTCTTCCTACGCTGCGCTTGCCGGTGCGTGGTCTCCACTCGAGAACCTTTCAGTTCTACGTGCTATGTGCCCTGCCCACTGCCACTTCAGCTAATCCGCTGTGCTATATCGGTGACTTAAATAAAATAATTATGTATTAATAAATAATTACGTATTAATTATTACAAGTATTATACTAATTAAGTAGTACGTCATGCTTACAGCAAATTGAAGTGTGTCGATTATATGGTTACATGTATTAACTTCATACATACCTAAAATAACGCCTATTTTTACCCGACTGCGTAAGAAGGAGGATTATGTTTTTCGAGTGTGTGTATGTTTGTATGAATGTATGTATGTTTCTATATGATTGCCTACAGCCTAAACGGCTTGACCGATTTTAATGTGCGTGGTGTCGTTAGATTAGTCTTCACTTTCAGAGTGTCATAGGATATGTTTTTTTTTAATAATAATAATACATTTCTCTCAAAACTAAAACTATGCTTTTTTTCGTAATATCCAACGAACTTTTTTGTAATAAACAAATGGTTTTACTAGATTTATTCTAAAGAATACGCCTTTATAATCTTTTACAGCAATTTTACGCATACTTTTTTTTTACAAAAAACGTACACTCAACAGCATATTGCATATTTGACTGGCCTTGTGGATCAGTTGGTAGTGTGTCTACGTCTACCTGCTGAACTGAAAGGTCGTGGGTTCGATCCCCACCCGCAAACATTTGTGTGATGAGCATGGATGTTTGTTCTGTGTCTGGGTGTTTCTATGTATCATATGTATATATTTACAAAAAAAAACAGTATATATGTATTCTATCAGCCATCTAGTTCCATAGTACAAGCTTTGCTTAGTTTGGGCTAGATGGTGTTGTGTGAAACAAAAATATTACACAAATATTTTTTATTTATATTTTTATATATCAAGCGTAATGAAATCGTAACTTAGACTCTAAAAACTGCCTTTCTGCAGTCGGGTATTTTGTTTTTCTTTTAACATGGATACTTGTTTTGTAATAATAATAATACATTCTATCGCAAAAAAATGCGTTAACCTCCAACGAACTTTTTCGTAATAAACAAGTGGTTTTACTATAATTATTTTAAATAATTCTAATTTATAATAATTAACAGAGATTTTACGCTTACTTTCTCACAGAAAACGCACACTCAACAGTTATAGCATATCAAGCGTAACGAAGTCGCAAGTTATACTGCAAAAATTGATTTTTTGCAGTCGGGTATTTTTTTAGGCCTTCGTGCTAAGGGTGCGGTAGCGTAAAAACTAGCCTAGAACAATTGATAGTTGGAAATGGAAGTGTCGTTAAACAAGTATCTATGTTAAAAGAAAAACAAAATACCCGACTGTTAAAAAAGAGGTTTTTGCAGCCTAACTTATGATTTTTTTTAATTTTGATGTACCAAGTGTCACTCTCACAACTAAGACGAATCTATTGACACCACTCACATCAAAATCGGTCAAGCCGTTTAGGCTCTAGGGCGTGTCAAAGAAATATACATACATACATACATACACTCGAAAAACATAACCCTCCTTCTTACGCAGTCGGGTAAAAATAGAGTAAACATTAGTGGTAAAATCTCTTTGAATAAAGAAAATAATTGTATAGCACTTACCTATTTAAACTCCATAATGTACATAACAACGCCTAGCATTTTAACCTATTCCAACTGTATAGAAAAAATGTGAAGTTACAAATATTTTTGAATAAAAAGCACATTTTATTGAGTAATTGGCCCTGGTGTCAGTGTTCATGTTCATGTATTGTGTCATGCATGGGAGTACCGGAGCCTCGGTGTGAGAGTGAAACTCGTACTTTGCCAGATTTCTTTTATTTTCTGTCAAGGGGACCGGAAGTACCGGAAGTACCTACGTTGACAAGTCTGATGACATGTGAAAACTTTAGAAATAGACATAGACAGGTCAGGGGCCATTATCTATCCAAGATTTAGTAAATGTGTATGCATTCATTATAATTACTATTTTTATATATTGTATTTGTGTAAGTTTATTTATAAACTCTATAGTTATATATGTATGTATGTATCTGTGTATGTATTATTTCTAAGTAGTTTATATTAAAAATAGTTTTCTTTTTTCTTTACTAACTTAATTAGTCTACGAGTATTTACTCCTGAATTAGTACCACCGCCCACCTTTACATATATTTTTCTATCACATCCCAAGGTTGTCTGGAAGAGATCGCTTTTAGCGATAAGACCGCCTTTTGTGCCATTTTCTTATGTGTTTATTGTCTTATTACTTTATGTGGTGTCAATAAAGTGTTATTGATTGATTGATTGATAGACAGAAATTTATTGTAACAAAAAACATACACAGAGAGTAAAAACTTTTGTAGGTAAACTTATTGCAAAAGTTGTCCTTATGGTATCGAGGTAAATGTATTATGATCATTACATTCAAATACGTCATACTTACAGTAGATTAGAGTGTACTGAGTTTAGTAGGAAGTATTAATATTATTACGTTTTTTTTTTGACGTGATGACGTCTTATAAATCGATAAACGCCGGCTGTACGCACGAAAAAGCTTGATTTTCTTTTCACAGATGATTTTCACTTTTTCACAGATGTATTTCTGTTGCCGCTATAACAACAAATACTAAAAAACAGAATAAAATAAATATTTAAGGGGGCTCCCATAAACGTGATTTTTTTTGCTCGTTTTTGCTCGATATTGATAACGGCAACAGGTAGATTCTTGAAATATTCACAGAATATTGAGTTACATTATTCACTTTAAAAATAAATAATTAAATTAAAATAAAATTACTATTTAACAAACGTGATTTATTTGCCGTTTTTATAGAACGGAACCTTTCGTGCGCGAGTCCGACTCGCACTAGGCCGGTTTTCTTAGTAGCCAAGCTGGTAAATTAAAAGATAATTTTTAATTTGAGTAAAAATAAAGCTTTAACAACAATAATAAAACAAAAGCACATACGAAATCGTAAGCAAAAATCGCTTTTTTGCAGTCGGGTATTTTGTGTTTCTTTTAATAGATATACTTGTATTATAGAAGATATCACCGTAATGATCGATTAGTCACATAAGCAGGACAAAGCGTTTTATACTTAGGTATACTAATTAAACAATATTTAAATTAATATTGTCCTAATCATTTATCCGAATGGTTACTAATAAATTAATTGACCCAGACTCTATGACGTATATTTCCTCTCCAAGGTTACCTATAAGTACGTCTCTCCACGCCGGATGCCATGTGAACAGCGCTTGGAATACAGCATGAGGGTACACGTGATACCTAATGTTTGACTTCATATCAGAACCGGGAAACACAATCTTTATAATTGTTACGAAAAGTTTGAGTAAACCAGTGTAGAAGGTTTTCAGTACGCGTATACAGGGCTGGATTTAGGGGAGGGAAAACGGGGCTACTGCCCTGGGGCCTCCACATGACAGATAAAATACAAAATTTCGACGGGTTCCCGACGTTTATTTTTTCAAACAGTTTTTTTTTTCGTATTTTTACCGATAATACTTCCACAAACATAATAATATTGTTCTTGAAATGTTGGGAATTTACCAATACGAGCTAATAATGTAATAAGTATCCAAACTAAAAAAAAAACGCGCTTGCTTCGCTTGCGCATAGTTATTGCCTATTTTGTGATTACGGGCCTCCATTCTTTCATTGTCCCAGGGCCTCTACTCCTTCGTTGCCCCAGGGCCTCCACACCTCCAAATTCGGCCCTGTGCGTGTATTTCACGTTTATTTTATCTCAGGACTAGAACACAGATAATGTCTGTGATTCATGGCATAGTAATTATGGTCAAACGGCTTTGGGAGTGTTGCAGACGAAGAAAACCCGCGTTACACAAAAATCTTATCTAGAATCGGGTTGAAATACAAGTTTTCGACGATATAAACCCCTAACTTTAATAGTTTTGTTTTTGGAAACAACAACAGAACAAACAATTGAGATGTTTAATATGTGCGATTTGTCTAATAATAAGAGTTATTTTTCCTGATTATTTGTTTCGTTTATAAAATTGGCAACAACAAATTGGTTTCCAATTTTTATTGACTAGCCAGGTTTTCTTGAGTTATGATTATAAACTTAAAGTCAAATGTGATCTTATTATACGACACACCCCTATTTAACATTTTATATTTACAAAAGTTTGCATGCTGAATTTTGAAAATGGCTGTGACATACAGACAAACATACGGGTATAGTAATTTTGTAAGAGTTCCTCGTAGTTATTACAGAATCCTAATTAATATTACCCTAATCATTTATCCCAAAGGCAATTAATTGGTCCAGACTCTATGACGTATATTTCCTCTCGATGGTGACCGGTAAGTACATACGTCTCTCCATGCCGGATGCCATGTGAACAGCGCTCGGAATACAGCATGAGGGTACACGTGATACCTAATGTTTGACTTCATATCAGAATCGGGAAACAATTAATTGTGACGAGAAGTTTGTGTAAAACAGTGTCGAAGCTTTTGACTACGCGGTAACATATCTATACCTAACAAATTTTACTAGAAGCACCTACGAGGGGTAATATATAAGTTCGCGGTGTAGATAGTTTCTAACAATTTTTTGTACACTTTTTTAAAATATCACGGCCATTCAATAAATCTCACTTTTATATGTTTTTGTACACCTTTATATGGTCATATCAAGGCCATATACATACATATATAGATTATATAGCCAATAAATATAGTTAACTACTTGTTTCTTTTACTATTAATATTAAACATAGACGACATCAGCAATTTTACAATACATATTTGATACTTTTTAAGCTATTGCATAGCTTCTATCGCGGGCCTTGAGCGTGGAGACCGAATCCAGAAATTCCGTAACGAAAATAGCCTAACACACCGCGCGTAAAGCTATTATGCAATAGCTTTACCGCGGCAGTCTCCGAGTGCCACACGTCTTTTTTATTTTTTATACAAGATAGATCTACGATTGACCACCGACTCGCCTGATGTTAAGCGACGGTGTGGCCGAGGATGGAGCTCGTCGATCTAGAAGATATCTTTTCTTATACCTATCTATATCTATCCTTTAATTGGAACCACCTTAATTGGAAGACTCACTGTGCTACTGTCTGTGATAAACTAAATCGGTTTGTTTTTGTACTCAGAAGATTGAGACAAGTTGCATCTGAAAAAGCAGCATTATGTGCTTACCATGGGTATGTGTCATCTGTACTCAACTACGGACTTATAATTTACGGCAACTCAGTAGACATCGAAAAGGTCTTTAAAGCTCAAAAGAAATGTATACGTGCATTATGTGGAGCTCGATTTCGAGAGCATTGCAAGCCATTGTTCCAACGACTGAAAGTGCTACCGTTAGCTTGTATGTACATAAAAGAGATGTGCTTGTTTGTTATTAAAAACAGGCATTGCTTTGAAAACCTTGCATCAACCCGGCAGGATAAACTAGCCATGCCCAGGAGAGTCAGACTTGAACTCTGTCAGCGAAACTCTTTTTGCATGGCTATTAAAATATACAACAAATTATCCAAAGACATTAAAGAATTGCCAAATTATAAGTTCAAACAGATATTGACAAACTATTTGCTGGAAAACTGCTTTTACACTGTATCAGAATATCTTAATTATAGAAAACCATTTAATGCATTAGGCAACTGTTGACAACTACTGTGTACTCCCCTGACATTGACATTATGAAATTAACATAATATCTGACATTCTAAATATTATTGTATTTTCTTTTCTCTTGACGTATTGGTTAATTGTTATATAATATATTTAATGCGCTAGGTTGTTGACAGTCACTCCTGACTATCATATATTATTTAAATTAAATTGACATAAATACTAGACATTTACAATCTTAGCTTTTCTTTTAATGCAAATTAACTATTGTGATAATTTAAATAATATCGGTCAGTCTGGGGTAATCGATATGCTTTTTGTGTAGTAGTTTAGTTAGCTGAGTCTGTATATTGTTTTGCTGTAGTTAAAGGCAGCTTGCCCATAATTAATAATGTCTGAAATATTTGCACGTCAGAGATGACCGAATGTAATGGGACATTATAACCAAATTAGACCTTATTTACCTACATTCTTGCAAATAAATAAATTTCATTTCATTTCATTTCATTTCATTTCATTTCATTTCATTTCATTTCATTTCATTTCATTTCATTTCGTTCTGGGGTAATCGATTTGCTTTTTGTGTAGTAGGTTAGTTAGGTTTGTATATTGTTTTGTTGTAGTTAATAAAGGCACTAAAAAAAGATTTCCATGAATTGATAACCTCCTCCTTTTTGGATGGTAATATAAAAATAGCCCAAGATATTAAGTTCGATTCGATACTGTGGTAGGTTATTTTCGATTTTTCTGTTCTGCATTGCGCAAAACTGGGGTTCTGTTATATACGTATATTGTCAGTTTTTTTGAAGGGGACGGCGCGTACGCAGTCCAGTTTTTAGTATTCAGTTGTTAATGAAGTAGGTATATTTGATTAGTGAATATTATGACGCGGCATGGCGGGAAACGATAAAGTTCAAGAATTCATTAGTTTTACCTCATTGTGTTATCAATGATTTAACGTTAAACTAACTTAATTACCCCTGTCACAAAAAGAGGGGTGTTATAACGTATTTGACGTATTTGATATAATATATTTAACGTGTGTATCTGTGTATTTGTGTAGCTGTGTGTCTGTCTGTGGCATCATAGCTGTCAGACGGATGAACTGGTTTTGATCTAGTTATTTTCGTTTGAAAGAGGATTCCATTGAGAGCTTCTTAGCTATGTTTCATAAAAAACGGTTCAGCCGTTTTATTGTCGGGGGTTTTGAGTTTTCTAAGTTTAACTAAAACGTTTATAGAGAAATACTAAGGATACTTAATTTCAATTAGGTTTATATACCTATAAACCCGACTGTGTTCTGTCTGTATGACTCAGAATGTGTTCGTAATAAATACGTAATTTTACTAGAATTATTCTGAAGAATAGGCATTTATAATTTTTTACAGCGATTTCACGCATACTTTCTCACAAAAATACACTCAACATCGTACTAAGCGCAACGAAGTCGTAAATTAGACTACAAAAACCACATTGCTATAGTCGGGTATTTCGTTTTTCTTTTAATATAGATACTAGTTTGTTCAGAGAAATCTTAAGCTGCTTAGAAAATATCTAAGTCAAAAGAAAAACTAAATGTTTTCATACGTTTTCCCGCCGATTCCCGCCAAATGGCGGAAACCGTGCCAAAATTCATTCACTACATAGAAGTTTACAAACATGGCGTCCGCTGACGGAAAAAATAGACAGACGGGATATCGTGCGGTCAGTTTACATAATATTGACTAGGGTGGCTGCGAGCGGGCTAACAATGACTAGCTCAATAACCAAAATATCTCCAATAGACGACGGAATTAATCAATACTATGTACATCATCATCATCTCAGCTACAAGACAGGCCTTTTTTATACAAGATAGATCTACGATTGACCACCAACTCACCTGATGTTAAGCGACGGTGTGGCCGAGGATGGAGCTCGTCGATCTAGAAGATATCTATTCGCTCTAGCCTTGAAAATTCCAAGATTGTAGGTTTCAGGAACAGAGATGGCGGCAAACAATCCCAATGTTGTGCAGCACGCAACAGGAATGTGGATCGATATCGCTGAGTACGGATTTTGTTATTTCAACGAGAAATGGGTGGTAATTTGCCGACTTTCTGCTAGTCCTGTAGCGAAATGGGGAGGGTGGAATTAGGTCGTGAAGCTCTTGCGCACATCCCATCCTTTCCCATTGATTTACAAAAAAACCCGTTCGTAGCGGTCTTCCTGCCACTTGTATGAAATCGTCTGTCCGTCTTGTGGTTGGCTGGTTTTCCTACGCTGCGCTTGGCAGTGCGTGGTCTTCACTCGAGAATTTTCGGCCCCATCGGCCATCAGTTCTACGTGCTATGTGCCCGTCCACTGCCACTTTAATTTCTTTAACATAGCCTTCTGCTATGTTATGTCCGTGACTTTTTCCTTTCTCTTCATACGAATTTAGCAGGTGTCTAAGTATAGTACAAGAATCATAGTAAATTAATAACTATGGGATCAACTTGGGAGCTTTCTCTATATACTAATTCAAGAAACACGAAAATTGGTTCACGAATTACGGAGTAATTATACATATATAGGTACATAAAAAAAAACGGTACGAATTGATAACCTCCTCCTTTTTTTAAGTCAGTTAAAAAGGAACGCATGGTAGTATTTGAGGCTTCTACGTATGTAAAATCATCTTTACAGAATTTATCTCAGAAAAATATAATTTTATTAGTAGGCGTGATGAAAAGCAGCAAAACTACGATCACAAACATTTTTACATCGATAACTCCTTGCTTTGGCCAGAATTCTATTAATCCTTCGCTACACCCGGATTCCACTTTAGAATCCTTCGCTGCGCTCTGAATTCAAACAAACACCCTCGCCGTAAGAATATAACTTTGCTCTCTTGTATACTGTCTGTGTACTAATCGAACGCAGTAATAAGTAAACCGATTAGTTGCACCAGTGCGTTATTGCATGATGTTACGTTGTTTTTTTTAGCCGACCGCCGCGGTAACTGACACTGGCCGGTAGAAATGTCTCGCGCTACTAATCGTGTACAAGAAAAAAGTTAAGATTCATTTTCGCGCCAAAGCTTCCGCCATGTTGGTCGCGTGGTAAATATGATGTATCGGTCATACGACTTTCCTTTACTTTCGTTTTCGGTGGAGATGCTCATCCGTGATTGTGTTTCTTCCTGTTTTGTTTGTTTTTATTAGCGCTTAGTTTATTCGGGCTGTAAACCACGCGAGCACTTACTTTATATTGACAATTAGAATTGTCATGACATTGTATTTTGACAACCATTTGATCGATTTTTTATTGTTATCAGTATAAGCTCTATCAATATATATAGAGTAAAATTTTCCTAGCGGTATTAGGGGCAACAACAAATTTTCCCCCTTTTTAACCCCGACCAAAAAAGAGAGGGGAGCCATTTTTCATGGTAGGGGTTCTAAACTCCCTTAAAAAATTAAAATTGAGGCGAATGTCTATCTAGTAAAAAATTGCCGGCAATACAAACATTCTACGAAATTCTTAAACTGAAAATACCACATTTAATTAAGGATCCGAATTTCCGGATTATCCGGATAGATTAAATCAATGTTTGCCAGTTCTGAGAAATCTTCACTCGCTTCGTTTGCTCGGTCAGTACCTATTGTAACTAATTGTGGTAATTATTGTTAGGTAATCAGAACATTATAATATTTGAATTGTGGCTTTGTGGTATACTACACCCAGGCTTCGGCACTGAATTTAGCTAAATGAATACAATAATAAATAATAGAATTATTAAATAAATAACAGAACTATTTAAAACCACAGAACACCTTAAAGTTGTGATCAAAGCGCGCAGCTATCTCTCTCGCGCATCACTACATTTTAAATATATAAAATCACATAAACAACAAATACAAAAGTTTCCGGCAGCCTAGTGGTGAGACCGTCTGACTTGCGATCCGCAGGTCCTGGGTTCAAATCCTACGGCACGCACCTCTGTCTTTTCGAAGTTATGTGCGTATTGTTGATTGCCGCCAACTTCAAACGGTGAAGGAAAACATCGTGAGGAAACCAACATGTCTGAGAGTTCTCAATGATCTTGAAGATGTGTGAAGTCTGCCAACCCGCACTTGGCCAGCGTGGCAGACTATGGCCTAACCCTTCTCACAATGAGAAGATGGCCCGTTCCCAGCAGTGGGACAGTTTGTACAAACAGGGCTGATAAATAAACAACAAATAAAAAAAAAACAAAAAAAAAAACAGCCGAATTGTTAACCTCTTTTTTTAAGTCGATAAAAATATTTAGTAGCAACCAAGGTGTCAATCCAAACACCGGAATGGTACTAGCGCGTATCAAAATACCAGTTTATCTGTTTATATGTTTGAGATGTAGGATCCTTCGGCTGCGGCTATCGTGTTTGGCCACAATATTTGTCGAGATGATATCGGTTCCTCTGGCAGAGTCAATATTTCTAGAGTCAGTGACCTGTGATTGCGACGCAGGCGATCCTAATACCAACATTTGGAATATATTATTAAACGAGCGAAGCGAAGGTCATCATCATCACCATCATCTCAGCCACAAGAAGTCCACCGCTGGACATAGGCATCCCCCATGGATTTCCAAAAAGACCGGTTGGAAGCGGCCTGCATCTAGCGTCTTCCTGCCACTTGTGTAATATCTTCTGTCCACCTTGTGGCTGGTCTTCATACGCTGCGCTTGCCGGTTCGTGGTCTCCATTCGAAAACTTTTCGGCCCCATCGGCCAAACGGTCGACGCTGCGTATTTGGAATATATACCTTCACACAACGCTCTATAGTGTTGAGCTCGGATATACAATTAAAATATATATAGCCGTATTAAGGATTTCAAAGTATACCCGACTGCAACATTTTTTTGGGGTATGCTTTCAATTCAATTCAATTCAATTCATTTATTTCGGGCCTTGGGTATACATAATATACGCTTGGCGACGTCATTTACATCATAAATAATAATCACAATAATATCATAATAAAAATTAAACATACTGATTTTATATAAAAACAAAAATTGTTTGCAGCTGAAAGAAGGCATTGTCAGTCAAAAGCGGCTGTAAAGGGGCTTCATGTAGGACATTCCATTTTACTATACTGTAATCTATAAGTACCCGTTTTAGTGACTTTCAACGAATACAGAGACAGACAAAGGGATGGTTATTTTTATATGTTAGGTTAGGTTTTTTTACTCGTTTCGTTGCGGCCGGGTATGTTTTAAAATAACTGCGCGGGCGTTTCCAAACTGAAAGTATACTAGAAGTCAACACGCCCCAGTGACGTCACAAATGTTAGGTAAAAGTAAGCTTTAATGAAAATATTTTCGCTTTCTGGATTTGAAAATATACCCGACAGCAACACGTTCACTGACGTCATGAGCGTTGTGTAAAGGTATAAATTCCATATAGACATAGACATAGACATAAATATATGCGTCGATGTTGTAAAGCATGAAGGACCGACAGATTAATAGCCGGAAGTTTCCGGTAAAATGTATTTTTTTTTAGATTTTTCTCCGTCCGGTAAAGTAACCGCGCTGTTTTAGTTGTCAAAGGATTTACTGCTAAATTAAATTGAATGTGATAAGCGCGAAAAGCCACTTGTTCAAATACTGTACAGCAGCTGTTCAGAAATATGCTAAACATGTTATGATTATGTATCTAAAGAATAATAGTATAAGTACAGTCAACTTAATAAATATTTTAACCAATGTCTGTGATTTTAACCGTTTAGTTGTTGTTGCTGTAACATCCTCGACTTTAAAGATTTTTTATAAGAAATAGTCTACGCTACTTAATTACTTTTTTTTTTTAGAAGTAGAAAGACCAGCCACTTGGTGGACAGAAGAGACAAGTGACAGGAAGACGCTGGATGCAGGTAGCTTCCAACCGGTCTTCAACAACTCAATGGACATAGGCCTCCCCCATGGCCTTCCAAAAAGACCGATTGGAAGCGGCTTGCATCCAGCGTCTTCCCGCCACTTGTATGAGGTCATTCTGTCCATCTCTGGTCTTCCTAGGCTGCGCTACCGGTACGCATTATTATATTTAAATCATACGTTTAACTCCAAAAACTGCTTTTCTGCAGTCGGGTATTTTGTTTTTCTTATAACATAGATTGTGTACTTCCTGTATCTTCCTGCTGCGCGACCAGACGATATCGCTGTCGCAACGTATGGTATCTTTAAAGATTTTTTACAAGAAATAGATTTACGCTTTTTTTATGTAGTAATAGGTTTACACTTGACCGCCAACTCGCCTGATGTCAAGCGACATTGCGGTCTACGATGGAACGTGGGCTACCTAGAAGAAACCGATTCACTCGCGATTTAAAGACACTCAGGAAGCGTATTCCACAATTTAGCAGTCCGTACAATAAATGTGGAATTAAAACGTTTCGTTCGGCCTTTTGGAATATACACCATGAAATGATGAGGCTTTTTTTGTGTTTTTAACCGCTCGATAGAAAAAAGGGCTAGAGGGAATTAGATCATGCAGATCAGATGCACACTCACCGAAATGGATCCGGTAAAAAACCGATAAGTTAGCAACCTTACGGCGATGTTCCAAGTTTTGAAGCTTAGTTTTTACGTAAAGTATTTTTTGTAATGATAAAAGACCAAAAGATAAAAAAGAAATCCAAAAGATACCCGGCTGCGTTGAGGATGTCACCGCTAGAATATAATAGAATAACTTTATAGTACATCCATTCACAGAAGAACTTAACAAGTATGTATATGTTACCGGAAATGTATGAAACCTAGGAATTGTATATAATTCCTAGGAAATGTATTCAATTCCGAAGCTATTTTGGATTCCTGAAAACTGAAAATCCTTCCAACCAAGTTTTCCTAAATAAAAAAACCCCTAACCTAACGTAAGGCACTTTAAAATTTGGACCCTCCTTCCTTGCATAAAGACCCTATTTTTTGTAATTTAATTAAAAATGTACAGTTTTTCCACAGAAACGGCACTATAATCTAAAGAACTATGAACAAAGTCTTCTAAGTCTCTAACTACTTATATTTTCTTCTCATCTTGAATGTATTACATTTCCAATTGCTACTTAAAAAATGTATAGATTTCCTAGGAAATGTGTCTAATATAATTTGTTTCACGCATTTCCGGATGATTTTAGGAATTATATATACATTTCCTAGGAATTTTATACAATGACGGATTACACACATTTCCGATAACATAATATAAAAAGAAAAACAAAATATTCATCGCTTCATCGTAGACCGCAACATCGCTTAACATCAGGTGAGCTGGCGGTCAAGCGCAAATCTATATTGTATATAAAACATCAAATAGTTTGTAACAATGATGCAGCAATAAGTAACTATATCAGCTTCAGAGAATGTCCAACGGTCGCCGACCCGCTTTTCTAACTAGGTTCAGTCAAGTGAACGGACCGACAGCGCTATTTATTAATATATATCACTTGCAATTGCGACAATAAAGGGGAAAGTTGTGGCAGAACAGTCGACGGTTCCCAGTATAACATGTCATCTAATAACTTTAAACGAGCAATTCTTGTAAATATGTATATATAATCTGAATCTCAGAAACGGCTCCAACGATTTTCATGAAATTTGGTTTGTAGGTAGATTAGGGGACGATAAATCGACCTTGCTAGGTTTCATTTTTGGTGAATATGGTTTTGCACGTATTTTTAGTCATTAAAAAAATGCGAGTGGAGCTCGGCCGCTCAGGTACTATTTATTTATAACTAGCCCCCGTTTTGTAAACGTTTATATATTAGTATAAACATGTAGCCCTGGTCCGCATATAGCGAAGTGCAAGTACGGAACCCGATCATGCGCGTGGCCCAACACGCACTTGGTCAATTATTGAGGTTCATTATAAAAAATACAGAAGTAGGTTTTTTGGCGGGAACGTCTTAGTAACATGTTGTTGCTTTGTTTTATATTCCTAAACTTGTGTTATTTTGAACATTAATGCTATAAAAATGGTGGTGTTTTATTCATTAAGTGTTCGATCAAGTGCGCGAGTGTGGGCAAGTGAAATAAAGCAGTGAAACGTGTAATTTTACGTTGTCGGCAAAACTCCATAGAAGCTTCTTGTAAAGTCGCCATCACTTCACTGAGGCAAGACTTAAATTTGAAAATTTGAAAGAAACTTGAAAATATTTCAATACTTGACACTGGCAAATCGCTAATCGCGGGGTCCAATACAAAAAAGAAGAAGAAGAATACAGAATTTTTAAATAAAAGCTACGGGTCACTCACGTCTGTTTTGAGCCGAAATATCCGACTATAGTTTCAACCGCATTCGGCGGTCTTCTTCAAAGGAGCAGCACACACGTCACTCTCGGTCGGTGACGCGCCTTGCTCTGACAAACTATAGTCGGATATTTCGGCTCAAAACAGACGTGAGTGACCCGTAGTTTTTATTTAAAAATGTGTGAAAACCACGTTAATTTCCATAGTAAAAGAACATAGAAGTATATATAGTACCCATCACATTACTGAGGCAAGACTTAAATTTGAAAATTTGAAAGAAACTTGAAAATATTTCAATACTTGACACTGGCAAATCGCTAATCGCGGGGTCCAATACAAAAAAGAAGAAGAAGAATACAGAAGTATAGTACATCACTCGCTCGGATATACCTAAGAGCAGTTTCCAAATGTTACTTACGCAGAACGGCCGGTTGCCTCAGCTAGATAAGTAGTAAGTAACTCTGATATGACGCTTATTAAGGTATTGCGATACACTCGTCTAATTATAATGTTTTCACTATTGCGATCATTACTGTTTGCATATTATTAGATTTGTTATTACAGAGGCATAGATGAACTGGAATAGACGTACTGTGATGCTGTTAGGGATATGCTATCTTGAAACTATAAATAAGTCCAGCTGGGCCTTGAATCTTAACTTTTTTTTTTTTTTTTTTTTTTTTTTTTAATATACATTATAGATCTACGATTGACCACCAACTCGCTTGATGTTAAACGACGGTGTGGCCGAGGATGGAGCTCGTCGATCTAGAAGATATCTATCCACTCTAGCCTTGAAAATTCCAAGATTGTAGGTCTCAGGAAACAGAGATGGCGGCAACGAATTCCATTCTTGTGCAGTACGCAACAGGAATGTGGATCGATATCGCTGAGTACGGATTTTTGGCATTTCAACAAGAAATGGGTGGTAATTCGCCGACTTTCTGCCAAAGTAAGTAAGTATACTAAATATGAGGAAAATGGATCAAGAGGTTGACGGTATTTGCATCGACAACCTCTTGTGTTAGCCTTTTAGCTCAGAATCTGAACGTCGCGTTAAAGTTCAACAATACAAATCCTCTGTGAGAAATATATGCAATATATGCATGATTTATATATGTGAAAAATATTAAGATTAAGATTTAATTTTATTTGGTCATATTTTTTTTACCACAAATAGATCCATTCCATAAACAAAATTGAAATCACTTCAAATATAAGAAAGTTACAAACATTGTAATTACATGTTAGACAGAGAACACACGATAACAAATCATGACGTCATGGTTCGTGTTCGCCAAACAAATTCAATATAAACTGGCTTTTATTTGAACATCACTCGCTCGTCACTCGCTGATACGATTCAACAACTATTTTGACGAATTGCTAGTTTACTACTATATAAATAGACTAATATTTTTTCAAAAGAGTCGTTGAATCATATCAGCTAGTGGCGAACGAGTGATGTTCAATTAGCAGTCTCGAATCCCTGTTGTTTCGCAAGAGAGAAAAAACAAGAAAAAAAAAATGAATTCTGTTTAAATACATATTCTTATAGATACAGAACAAGCAAAACAAGATCACACATGGCACGCGTGTCTTGATAAGATTGTAAAGAATATTAAGCAATGTCTACGCTACATAATTACTATTTAAAATAAAATAAAATAGAAGTAGGAAGACCAGCCACATGATGGACAGAAGATATCATATAAGTGGCAGGAAGACGCTGGATGCAGGCCGCTTCCAACCGGTCTTCAACAACTCAATGTACACAGAGCTCCTTCATGGCCTTCCAAAAAAACCGATTGGAAGCGGCTTGCATCCAGCATCTTCCTGCCACTTGTATGAGCCCATTCTGACCATCTCTGGTCTTCCTAGGCTGCGCTACTGGTACGCATTATTATATTTAAATCATAAGTTAAACTCCAATAACTTTTCTCCTGTCGGGTATTTTGTTTTTCTTTTAGCATATATTGTGTACGAAGATCTGCCTGCTGCGCGACCGGACGATATCGCTGTCGCAACGTATGGTATCGTTATTTAACGCTCGCTTCCTCTCGCGTTCTTTAGTGAGTACTAGCCTTGAAATGGAAGAATTATATAAAATCTATCAGATAAAAGGTGAATAATAACCGGATCGATTATACTAGCTCCACACTCATACGTCAGTGAGATGCTGATAAGGGTGTGAGCAATACTTGGACTGTTTTCTGCGTAAGAGTGACGAAGCTTTTTAATCGACTTCAAAAAAGGAGATTATCAATTTTAGTTAAATACATTTACTAACAGAAATAACACGTAAGAAAAAAATATTAAAAAGTCTACTGGTAGTGGGAAAAGTGGCCAGAATGCTGGTATCATTGCCACGTTGGATGGCAATGCTTACTTTTGATTAAAGTAGGAACCAGCATTCCGATCACTTGTCACCTCCACTAAGCGTTTGGCTATTTCCTTGTATATTATAAATTTGATGTGTATATGTTACTGTAAAAGCCCGAATATTGGTAAATCTTAGGTTTTACCAGTAAATCTTAGGGTTTACCAACACGAGTCGGTAAATGTAAGAATATGTAAAAAAGAAACGATTTTATCGGGCTTTTACCATTAGAATTTAATACATGCTAGGTTTTACCAGTGACGGTTGGTAAATGTTAGTTTTGGAAATAAAACAATGCATATGTTACTGTATTCGGCTTTTACAGTAACATTATATAATAACATTTGTTTTATTGAACGATGTAGCTTGGTGCAACGCAGTCTTAGGTATAAGCAATAATTTCTTCAGAGATTAGGTTATGGTTTTTTTTTATACAAAAAAAACCATAACCTAATCTCTGAAGAAATTATTGCTTATACCTATACCAGGATCAACTAGTTTGGCCTAGCCTAAACTGGTCTATTATGCATTGTTTTATTTCCAAAACCAACATTTACCAACCGTCACTGGTAAAACCTAGCATGTACTAAATTCTAATGGTAAAAGCCCGATAAAATCGTTTCTTTTTTACATATTCTTACATTTACCGACTCGTGTTGGTAAACCCTAAGATTTACTGGTAAAACCTAAGATTTACCAATGTTCGGGCTTTTACAGTAACATATATATGTAATATTGTTAGAATTCCATTTTTTTTACATAAATGTTAGTCTATACTAGCTTCTAAAAATGTGTGCCAAATTTCATAAGGGTTGTCCACCAATATCTCAATAAGTTGGATTGCAAAAAAAATAGTTTTTTAGTTAGATCCTAATTTAGACCCCTTATTTATGGACCAGTGCAAGTTTTATGAGAATCGGTTCAGTACTTTTCAATTATTTCTTTTTTGTACTTGCTTTTGTTAATTTTAATGGTGTGTCAATAAAGAGTTTATCAATCTATCTATCTACTTTTCAAGATATGGACTTTTTGAATATTAAGATATAAACGTTTCAACGACGACTTAAATTACGGGGCGGACTTAAACGAAATTTGGTTTATTAATCATACTGTGTAAAAGGATCTGGTACACTTTTTATCCTAAAATGAAGTGTGTCTGAAAGTAAACAAACTTACCCAGTGAAGTTTGGTTTTTCAGGTCCCAGGCTAGTATGGTGTGGTTTAGACTTTCCTACGTGACACTTCCCCACCCAAAATGGTAAAGGCTCCCAGGTACAGATCGGGATAATGCGGGTTCAAGTCCCGTCGGATGTGTGCAGTTTTTGAACTGTCTATAAATTTGTAGATACTTCAGTGAGTAAAATAATCAATAATATCGCTTAAAAGGTGATATTTTTAGAAATACAAAATGCGTATACAAGTGATGAGCGCGTCAAATGTATATTTATACTTGAATATACAAGCTTACGCAGTATGGAACACATACATAGAAGTAACGAATCGAAGTGTATAACTGTATAGTATACGCGCACACATAGGAATCGACAGTGGTAACGTAGTGGGGGTGTGACTGCATGATAGAGCTCCTCTTACCATCATCATCTCATCATCTTGGTCCTTCCACCACCTTCTCAGGCGTGGTGAGAAGTGGCCTCGGGGGGTTCCCCTTTGCCACAGCAGGGCGCCAGAGGTAATTATCCCTGGGGAAATTGCTTTGCCGTGAGTGGCGCTATTAAAGTGTCTCCCTGCGGCGTTGAGGTTATTTTATTTCTTTTTTGGCTATGTCCTTGCTGCCCTCTTCGTTTTCGTCGTCATTAATAGAAACGATCTCGCGAGGGAGTGCACGCCTGGATTTGATATCAGGTGGACGAGTGTGTAGCGGGGCAATATTTCTGAGGTGAAGGTGTGGGCCGTTGTCTGCTCTATCGTACATACGACGCTCCTCTTACCATGAGTTGGTTTGCTGCCAATGCGCGCCAATTGTTGTTTCACATCAAAATATTGTGTTTAAATATTTGTGGGCCACATCTAGTGTAATGTATCGTGTATGTCTGTCTGTGTGCACCACCGTTAAGCTGTATCAAGGTCTACGCACCTCATTATAGCGTGAACGTTTGAGCTCATCTCCGTCAATTTTGCGAAATGTTGAATGTCATAGCCGAGTGCTGCCTCTTCGCCAGTTAGATTTTATTATATTAGCTAAGACGTTTTAATTAACGTTGGTTCATATTTTAAGGTCGTCGTTTTTGCATAAAATATGGCAACTGCGAAATATAAAATAGAATTTGTCAATTGTTGTACTGATGTTACATTACATGAGACTTTTGGCACCCCGCGCCTAGGAAGCCCTTAATATAACGCAGATTATTTGACCACACATAGCTAACTTATGATGTAATAGAGTTACAAGAAAATCTAAAACCTAATAAAAATAGACTTTTTTCTATAAGTATAGTTAGTTAGTTTTTACGGTTCCGTACCTCAAAAGGAAAAAACGGAACCCTTATAGGATCACTTTGTTATCCGTCTGTCCGTCTGTCCGGCTGTCAAGACCTTTATCTCGGGAACGCGTGAAGGTATCGAGTTGAAATTAAAACCATATACGCAGATCCATAGTATCTTGCTGCAGAAAGAAAAATAATATTTCTCAGTTTTCGTAAAAAAAAGTTACAGCCGAATATGTAGTAAAAAAAGCACATTTCGACACTCACAGAGGAATCAAAACCTATGGGGTACTTCCCGTTGACCTAGAACTCTGAAATTTGGCAAGAAGCATTGTGATAGAGTACACATATAGGAAAAAATCCGAAAACTGGACATTTTTAATTTAATCACAAAAAAATAGTGTCGTTATGCAAGGAATGAGGGTGGAAATTTTAAAGTGAATTAACCGTATCATGTGGGGTATCATATGAAAGAGCCTCATTAGCATAAGCTAAAACAGGTTTTTAACACATTCTTCGCCCCCTGCAAACCCTTCACTTCAGCTGGGAACCAAAACTTACTAGGCGAATTTTGATTACTATTACAAAAAAAATTGTACACTCAGAAAGCGAAGACGAGTCTAACAAAATTTTGCACATCAAAATCAGTCGAGCCGTTTAGGCTGCAGAAGGTAATATAGAAACATACAGACGCTAGAAAAACATAACCCTCCTTCTTGCCCAGTCGGATAAAAAAACTTTAGACTCTGTGTATATGTGATCTTTTCGTCGTGCACGTCGAAAAGTTCTCGAGCGTAGACCACGCACCGGCAAGCGCAGCGTAGGAAGACCAACCACGAGATGGACGGATGACCTCATACAAGTGGCAGGAAAACGCTGGATGTAAGCCGCTTCCAATCGGTCTTTTTGGAAATCCATGGGGGAGACCTATGTCCAGCAGTGGAGTGTCCTTCTTATGGCTGAGATGATGATGATGATGATCTGTGGTACGGCCGGACTGGTCAAGAAGCAGATCGGGCAAAATTCCTCTAGAGAAAATTTTGACACATTACGCATGCTGTCGGCGCGAGATCCGTACGCGCAAGCATCCGCCCGCTTTCGCGTAGACGGACCAATGGACACCATGCTTTATGGAGTACGAGAGACATATTTATTTATTAAGTTTACCTATACTGTACATTGACAACAAAAATTTTATAAAGAAAATAGAGCTTAATGTCACAATAATTACAGGTGAAATCAGCATACATTAATATTGAGCGAAAAATAAAAATAGTAATTTAAAAATCAAAAATATGCCATTAAAATACATGTCAAATGAATTTATAATAATAATTGAAATAATTGAATTACATGTCCATCAATTATGTAAAATTAATCAAATATAGATTAGATATAGATTTATATAGATTATCAATAAATAATTACCGTCAGAAGAAAAACACTGATATATAATGTCTACTTGTGTTCAGAGTCAGAGACCTCGGAGACTTTTACATATATTTATTATAGTTTAAAACTGAAACAATTTATTTCAAAATACGCAATTTCATTTAATTGGGGACATTTTTTCGAATTCTTTTATTTTAAAAACCAAACTAATAAATTGATTTTGATAAAATTGAAGGTCTTTCTATGGGGGCCAAGAAAATCTTTATTTATAAACACAGATCGTATGGGATATTGTTGAATAGGTTTTTTGAAATAAAATTATGGTTTCAAAAATAATTTTGTTTTCAGATGTGGTGTGCCAGATACAGCCCTCAAAGGTGAAAATTTTATCCTGCATTTCCGAACTATTAGACATAGAAATTCATAATAACTCATATTAGTAGAACACATTAAAAACTTCCAATAAAATTATTTTGAGCACTCTGTGATTACAACTTTTCAAGATCTAGCGATATGTATGTAAAGCACTAGATTAGTTATGGTACAGAGGTCATTGATCTTTTGCAAAATGTTCTTAACAGACTCATCAAGTGATAGTCTATTAGATTAGTTTTATATTTTTCTTCATCCTATGGTTGCCTGAAAGAGATCGCTTTTAGCGATAAGGCCGCCTGTTGTTGCACTAGTGTATTCAAGTACTTTGTTATTACTTTTAAGGTGTGTACAATAAAGAGTTTATCTATCTATATAACCTTACCATCTGCATAGCTCAACACGGCCTTGGCCACTTATTGTACCACTATCTCTCTTCCTACGGTTCCTACCTACCTTCTGTTTAATTATTTTTACAGTCCGTGAACTTTTTCACGCGTTGTCACAGTACAAGCACCATAGGTCCGCACGCGTCCAATTTGACACATTTACTAGTCGATTCAGTGAATGGCGCACAGCCGAAATATGAATGGTTAATGTGTTGCCAGCTGATGCAGACGTGATCGAAATAATACTTCTTATTTAGGCAATAGAATACTTATTGGAAAATGTTATACTGTTTATTGTGTAACTGGCGATATTAACGGCACGTGTAAATAGAGAAAATCACATCATCGTCATCTCTTCCGAAAATTGGCAATAATTCCGAAATTCCATTCCGAAAATTGGAAATCCGGAAATTGAAAAAGAATTTGGAATTTTTTGCCGCCATCTCTGTTTCCTGAAACCTAAAATCTTGGAATTTTCAAGGCTGGAGTGAATAGACATCTTCTAGATCGACGAGCTCCATCCTCGGCCACACCGTCGCTTAACATCAGGCGAGTTGGTGGTCTTGCTAAAAAAAACTTGTGAAATGGAAACAGCGACATGGATTAGAAGACTTTCGTTGTTAACTAAATTGTATGGTAACTTATCGATGATCCGAAATACGTTTGTTTGAAACTTAGAATCAGTTTCTTAGAACTGTCTGGTTCCATATGTTTTTCTTGACACGAGTATGTAATGCCAAAAGTTTGTTAGCCATAAGTTTAACTTGCTGAACAATTATTAGGTTAGGTTCGGTAGGTAAAAAACCATATTATTTACAAAAACTTAGTTAATGTTTTCTAATAACGGTTTTCGTGATTATTTTGAAACTAAACATGCATGCTGCAAGGTGTTCGAAAAGTCATAAGATTATAAAATATACGCGACAAATTCATTGTTTGTTTATGCAAATAAATTATCTATATCTTTAATTTCAAAATGATTCAGTTATCAGACATATAAATTATTAAGTTAAGTTCAGATTTTAGTTTTTAGTTATTTTAGAGTTTAAATTCGGTTATCAGACGAATCGTCAAATGAGTTTACGGGATACTGATAAGGAGTCTTTCGAAAAAAAAATCGTTTTCGACGATAATGAGTTTAGCATCACGGAGCCTCCATGCTGACACCTCCTTATCATCCGGTCTGTACACTCCTACCATCATAAAGTGATGAATGCCATACTGAATGTCAAGATAAAGTGCTTCCACTTCTTCACTCATGTATCTATGGTTCTGCCTCGCTATGATCGGTACTCCATCTAAGCTATCAGTCACATACATTGCAACACCACCTGCCCTTGTTTTCCCTTCTGACTTTTTCTTTTTGTGTTTGCGGTTCAACCTAAACAGAGTATAGCCTGGTATATTGTAAGTACTGTTGCGGTCACTGCTGTTTAACCAAGTTTCTGTGATCACCACAATACTAGGCTTGCTAGCCTTCACATGCATCAAAAGGAGGTCAAATTTAGTTCGTAACGAAAACAGGTTTGTGTACATAATTGTGAAGATACTGTATGGGTTATCACTGCTGCTGACTAGTTTTTTGGCACAATTTTTGGTGCCCCTCGTATATACTTTATCGTTAAGTTTGTATCGCCTTTCTCTATTCTAATTTTAAGTGAATCACGCAACTTATTTAGCTCCTCGCGCTGTTTGGGTGTTTTATCATCGTAAATTATTACCTTGTTGCCAGCCTTACTTTTATGCTTGAGTATCCAGACGGCGTCCTGACGGGATTTGAACACGATATTTACCGGTCTCTCCTTTCCCGGTTCTCGACGGCCGAGCCGCTGCACAGAAATAATCTTGTCCGAGTAATCGGTTCCATTATTGACGTCCAGGAGCACCTGGTTTACCCTCGCTTCGTCAAACGACTTTCTGTCCTTGCCAATGTCCAAGCCACTCTCTTCTATGCCGACCAATACCACATTACTCGCTCTACGCTCGCGTTCTAAGAGCTCCTCTACGACTGCATTGGTCGACGCTGCTAGCGGCGCCGATGGAGGTACGGCCCCGGCGATTGGTTCGGGAGCAGCAGCCGCTGAACTGACTTTACACGTCTCTATCAATTGAGCTTTCATCTCATCGAGTTCCTTTCTGAGGCCGTCATATGATTTAATAAGTTTCGGGACTTGAAATAAAGCATCTCTACATAGATCGCATAAATAAAGCAGCGTACGTTTGCCCTTGAGACCCATGACGCGCATCTCGCTGCTAGTCAGTTTACTACATTGCAGACATATATATCTTTTGCAACCATCACACTGCACAACATTATCATCATTGATGTCATTTTCACACTCAAAACACTTCATTTTTTGATTTTGCTGTTGAATAATTTAAAACTGGCACAGAAAAACAGTCACCGATTTTGCCGCGATTTTTCCGACAACCTGTCGCGAAATATGCGGAGATAACACTTTTCACACGATATTTTATGTACAAACAACGCAAATTACACGTTTATTGCGCACTAATCACGATATAAACAATTTATACAATAATCTAAAATACGACACAATTTCAACACTGCTTTTTCCTCTGAGGGTAGATCGCGAAAAAAAAAAAAAACTTATAGATGAGATGTTTTTTTTTTTTTTTATACAAGATAGAACTACGATTGACCACCAACTCGCCTGATTTTATGTGACGGTGTGGCCGAGGATGGAGCTCGTCGATCTAGAAGATCGACGAGCTCTAGCCTTGAAAATTCCAAGATGTAGATCTCAGAAAACAGAGATGGCGGCAAAGAATTCCATTCTTGTGCAATACGCAACAGGAATGTGGATCGATATCGCTGAGTACGAATTTTCGTCATTTCAACGAGAAATGGGTGGTAATTCGCCGACTTTCTGCTAGTCCTGTAGTGAAATGGGGAGGGAGGGTGGAATTAGGTCGTGAAGCTCTTGCGCCCATTCCTGTAGAAAATAGACAGACATGCTACTTTACGGCGGTGCTCGGGACTAAGTAGCTTCTTGGCAGCTAGCTTATCGTCACCGATTAACATCACAACTCGCCGGTCCACTGATTCCATGAAAGCTTCCAGCTGATACTTGGCTGATCCATCAAAAAGGTGGCAGCAGTACTCCATACACGACCGGATCTTTGCTTGATACAGATGAAGCAGTTTTCCCGGTGAGAAGTATCGCCTAACCTTATTAATGATTCCAAGCTTTTTACTAGCCAGATTTTGCCTTAGATTCAAGGTAGCCCTTAAAGTTCATTGTTGGGGTTAACGTGAGTCCCAGCAGATGATGATGATGACGTAATAAAATATTCAGAAATAAATATAATATGTTAATCTCGGTAAAGGTTACATATTTGAGCCGTTTGGTGTCGAGACTTTGGGTCCGTGAGGACCGGGAGCGCATCTTATTTTCAAAAAATTATCTGAGCGCCTGATCGATGCGGCGCGAGACCTAAATACTGGTGCGTATTTGGCCAACGCATAAGCATTGCCATTTAACGTGGCAATGCTACAGCATGCTGGGTACGCTGCCAACTGGTAGTGAGTTTGAGCAGTTGGATTGTCTTTAGATCTTTATCGGCCTGGGTTAATCGATTTGCTTTTGTGTAGTAATTTAGTTAGTTAACTATGTGTAGTTTGTGTATAGTAGTAGTTTAGTTGTTAAGTGTAGTTTGTATCTCGAATGGAGACCACGAACCGGCAAGCGTAGCGTAGGAAGACCAGCCACAAGGTGGACAGAAGATATCATACAAGTGGTAAGAAGACGCTGGATACAAGCCGCTTCCAACCGGTCCTTCTGGAAATCCATGGGGGAGGCCTATGTCCAGCAGTGGACTTCTTATGACTGAGATGATGATGATGTAGTTTGTATATTGTTATGTTGTAGTTAATAAAGGCACTTGCCCCCTTGCCACAGAGTATATATATGTAGAGAAAGCAGTCCACAGATTATGCCCGAGTGCGTATTGGCTAATAGCTCCAGGAGCGCCGCGAGAGGCATGTTAATGATGTGGTGCAATGATCATTATCTAATGCTAATTGCGATGACAGATCCAATGATTCCACGCATTTGTATGATTGGTTGGCGGTTCTTGCTAAATAGAAATAAGCGAATCCGTGTTTTGTTGAAGCGAAGTGAGTCTGCTTCAACTGGCAAAGTTTGTTTTCTTCTGTTTTGATCTTTGGATGTTAGTATTCGCATGTAAGTCGCATTTTGCAATGAATCTTGATGAAATTTGGTAAATAGGTTTTAAAAACTCAAAATTTGCTAAGTGACCGTTTCAGGGTTAGTACGAGGAACCCTTATAAATTCACCATGCTATGTCTGTCTGTTTGTCCGTTTGTTACAACCGTTTTACTTATACATTTATAATTAGCTCTACTTAGAAATTCGGAAGGTATGTGTATTCTGTTAAAAAAGTATTTATACTAAAAGAAAAACAAAATAATTGACTGCAGAAAAGAGGTTTTTATATTACTTACGATTTCATTAAGACTCCCGGAAAACTTTCCAGTGGGGTTACCACAATCTTAATGGCAATTTTATTTAATATTATGTACTTTGACCTTTGTCTTGCTCTCTCAAATATAGAAAGAGCGAGGCATAAGTCAAAGTAATATTGTAATAAAGACTGCTTGCACGCTTGTGGTACGGCTCCAGATAACCTTTTTGGAGCATCAAATACTATAAATGTAAATTAAATAAGTTTCCGGCAGCCTAGTCGGGAGACCGTCTGACTTGCGATCCGCAGGTCCTGGGTTCGAATCCCACGGCACGCACCTCTGTCTTTACGAAGTTATGTGCGTATTGTTGATTGCCGCCAACTTCAAACGGTGAAGGAAAACATCGTGAGGAAACCTACATGTCTGAGAGTTCTCAATGTATGATCTTGAAGATGTGTGAAGTCTGCCAACCCGCAATTGGCCAGCGTGGCAGACTATGGCCTAACCCTTCTCACAATGAGAAGATGGCCCGTTCCCAGCAGTGGGACAGTTTGTACAAGCAGGGCTGAAAAAAAAAAATAAAAAAAAAAATTATAATTGAAACAAATTAACACAACCGATTCGCGCAATTTTGTTTTAAAACCCCAATTATTGGACTGATTTTGATTAAATTTCTTTGGGACTAATTTGAAAGTACATCCTTTCAAACAAAACAACGAATTTTTTACAACGGATTATCAATGATAGAGTTAAACGGTAACAAACATTGAGCTGTATCTACTTACGTACGAGACACCACTCATAGCTACTTTGTTACATTCAACTGCGGCGAGAGCGCCGCACCTCACTCAGTGGCTTACTGGTGAAGTGAGTGCTTCCGACGTTTTGCTGGCGAGAAAACGCACCATAGATGCAATTCTGCGTTGCAAGTATCAATCGTATCGTATAATCGTAGATAAACAATGTAATTATTATTCCAGCGCTGTAACGCTGTTTTGTTTACTTTACCAAAAAATTTGAGAATAATTCTGCTTCAGATAGCTCCTCTGGTACGTAAAAACATACAGCTCAATAGTGACAAAGATAAATAAAAACCGGACAAGTGCGAGTCAGACTCGCCTACCGAGGGTTACGTACAAACTAGAAGATAAAAGGGGGAAATCATATTTTTTATATTTTTCATCTTATACCGAAAAGTATACATCGTAAAAATATTTAAAACCCTGTTTTAACTTATACTAATTAAGCTATTTCATATGATGCTCACACGATACGGTTAAAGAACTTTAAAATTTGGACCCTCATTCCTTGCGTAAAGACACTTTTTTTTTTGATTAACATAATGCTTCTTGCCAAATTTCATTGTTCTAGGTCAATGGGTTTTGGTTCCCTTGTCAGTGTAGAAATGTGCGTTTTTTACGATATATTCGGCTGTAACTTTTTTTTTACGAAAACTTAGAAACTTTATTTTTCTTTCTGCAGCAAGATACTATGGATCTGCGTATATGGTTTTAATTTCAACTCGATACCTTCACGCGTTCCCGAGATAAAGGTCTTGACAACCGACGGACGCACAGACGGGCAGACGGACAACAAAGTGATCCTATAAGGGTCCCGTTTTTTCCTATTGAGGTACGGAACCCTAAAAACATATAGAAGAATATAGAATAAAGAATATAGAAGCAAATTGGTAACCTCTTTCTTTTTGAAGTCGGTAAAATACTTATATTATGCAAATTGACTGTAATGTGATTGTAATTAATGATAATCTAAGTAATAAAAAAAATGTGTATAATCATATACATTTAAATGAACTGTAACAAAGTCGCGTCTGTACATTAAATATACAATTGAGATTTTTTTATATTTATTCTCACAGAAGTAAAATGTGTTTTCTTATTTACATCATCTTAAAACTAAGCGTAAAAATAACATTTTGGAGAAATAATAAGTAAATTGTCCTATTTTCCTTTGTTGTTGTGAGCACAATTTCAAAACAAATCAAGGCCAATACCATGCCAATAATAATACTTGGTATTATGTTCTATAAACTATTACAAGTATTACTCGTACAAACATTTAGGCACTTGTCTCACCTGGGCCTCAAGGCCGCTCGCTGATACGATTCAAAGACAATTTTGACAAATTGTTAGTCTATTTATATAGTAATAGACTAGCAATTCGTCAAAATTGTCTTTGAATCGTATCAGCGAGCGGCGAACGAATGATGTTCACTTAGCAGCCTTGAGGCCCTGATTACCTGAAGCGACTAGCTATTGATTATTATTGCTTATTATATTTATAGATGTTCGTTTACACTTCACACGGCTAGCGAAAACTCTACAGTATAATGTTATCTGTGCGAAAACAATAACGGCCTTACCGAAAAACGTTACTTAACTTTAACCATTGGCTTAAATTCTCTGTCTTCTTTCCGCAAGTGTCATTACGTGTCAGCGGGTAAGTAGTTGACAAAATATATTAAGCAATGCTTAAAGTTAAATAACGTTTTCCGGTAAGGCTGTAAAATTTACATACAGAATGAACTCTCCGCATCCCGCCACTCGGTTGTTCACTCGCTCCCTGAGATCGCTCTGTCGTTCAGAAGAGTTTGCCTGCATGGCACAGTCAGTCCGAAGCAAGCGTCGCAGGCTTCAAGCATCCAGATCACACGACTGAAGTGAAGACAACTTTGATAATATGAAATAGCAGTAAGTATAGCAACGACGCAATGGCTATCTTGCTCTCTTAGTCGACTCGAGTCCAATTTACCCGAATGAGCGTTACATAGCCAAGCGTGACGACACCGTTTCATTCAATATCCACAAAACAAAATGCTCAGCGCATCTAAAGAAGTTTTCACTTCAACAAGTATGTCTAGAAAATTTTAAAATACCCGACATATTATAAAAACGGCTAGACTGATTTTGCTGAAACATAGCATTCAAACACTTTCTAATAAAGCCTTTTTCACACAAAAAAATATGATTAAAATCAGTCCACCCGTTAGAAAGAAAGAAAGAATCATTTATATTGACACACAGACACTACAGCAAATAGGTATAAGATGTAACAAATAGGTTGAAAAACAAGCAAAAATCAAAATTACAAGAAATAAGTAAACATCGCCAAGAAAAACAAATATTAATGTCATGAATGCAGTGTGGACACTGCATTCATGACATTAATGTGCGACAAAAAAGGTGTGCTCAGCTATAATGCTGATGAATGCTCACCAGTGCTGGTTTTCAGCACTAACCTTCGCTTCGCACGGGCTTAACAATAGAAAAGAAAGAAAGAAGTTATAAATACGTTTGATTGATATATGTTTGTGAGCCATCATGCCACAGACAGATACACACTAAAAACTTATAACATCCCTCTTTTTGGTTCGTTGGTCGTCAACTATTCTCTATTTTCTAGCTTTACTCGCTTCGCGCTATTCACTGGCGGTGGGACAAGTTCCTCTAGTCGTTATTTCCTCCTACTATTACACACATCAAACTTATAACATCCCTCTTGTTGGTTCGTTGGTCGCCAACTCTTCTCTATTTTCTAGCTTTACATCGCTTCGCGCTATTCACTGGCGGTGGGACAAGTTCCTCTAGTCGGTATTTCCTCCTACTATTACACACATCAAACTTATAACATCCCTCTTGTTGGTTCGTTGGTCGCCAACTCTTCTCTATTTTCTAGCTTTACATCGCTTCGCGCTATTCACTGGCGGTGGGACGAGTTCCTCTAGTCGTTATTTCCTCCTACTATTACACACATCAAACTTATAACATCCCTCTTGTTGGTTCGTTGGTCGCCAACTCTTCTCTATTTTCTAGCTTTACATCGCTTCGCGCTATTCACTGGCGGTGGGACAAGTTCCTCTAGTCGGTATTTCCTCCTACTATTACAAGGCGAATAGTTATTATTAGCATGTACGAGTATAAAACAATTGTAATTCAGAATCGGTAATTAAGTGAAGCGAACAATTCCAGAAACGTTTCAGTGTAGTGATCTAAATTTCGTAATATCCCTGACTTTGTAAGTAGTCGTGGCTGCTCCGTTGTTTATTTCAGAAATTACTTTGATAAGTAGATAAATAAAGATTTTGTACATTTAGCGAAAGGAAAAATAAAGATTCTGTAGACTTGCGAAAGGAAAAATAAAGAATCTGTAGACTTGCGAAAGGAAAAATAAAGATTCTGTACACTTGCGAAAGGAAGACATGAATTTGAGACGTTGATCGAAGTTGCGTAGCGTTTTTCTGGAAGGCCGATAATTGGAAAATGACTAGAGGTTGGAATCGTTGACCTCTGTAACACAGGGTTTCCTAGAAGAGTGGTCAACGAGACACCTACTTACCCACACGAATTAATTCTGTTATAATTATTAATTAAATTGTTTGTTTGTTGTTAGTACGATTATTTAATGAAAATGCATTTTTAAACAGTAATGAATTGAATTGAATTGAATTTGAAACTTTGAAAATACCAGGGTCAAGAGTGCTCAGAGTGAACACAGTTGTTGCAAAAAAACTTTGTGCTCTCCAGGTTTACTGATTAAAGAACTACTAGTTCTTAGCTCAAACCCATGAAATTAACAGAATTATTATCATCATCATTGCCATTTCAACGCGAGGTCAAATATTGCTAGCAGTTCATTTATTTGTGCTACTGAGGAGTTAACAGACGAAAAAAGAGTGATGTGCTCGCAACGCTTTTAACTCTTTCCGATGCCGCTCAGAACTGTACTTTGTAATTCAAAGCCCTGTGTGGCAAATGTATTGAACTCGTTAATCGAGATTTTAAATTGTCGGGAATATTAAGCTATTGCATAGCTTCTATCGCGGGCCTTGAGCGTGGAGACCGAATCCAGAAATTCCGTAACGAAAATAACCTAACACACCGCGCGTAAAGCTATTATGCAATAGCTTTACCGCGGCAGTCTCCGAGTGCCACACGTCTTTTTTTTATGTTAAATCTTTAGACGCTCGACGGTCGCGGGAAATTTTTGATGCTAAACCTTTAGAAGTCCGACGCTTGCGAAAAAATTTAGATGGTTGTATTTGGATTTCCCACCCTAGTGGGAAATTTCAGATGAATCTTTAGACATCCGATCTTCGGGGAAATTTTAAATGTTAATTCTTAAGACGCCCCTGACGATCGCGGTCAGTTTTAGATGTTAAAGTTTTAGACGCCCGGCGCAAAATTTTGAGTTCCTTGTCCCTTAAATCCAGAACACAGTAAAGCTTGCACACTACTGCTTGTCGGTTGCATAACTGGCAACGGTGTGGAGCTTTCCGAGGAGGACTTTGTGAAAGACCTACCACTCAAATAGAGACACGTATACTTATATAAACAAATTATTCTAATGCTTTCTATGGTATACAATACCATATATATAGAATGCTAACAATGGTTATCAGTTTATTGCGTCAAAGCTTTCTGTTTTAAATGGTCAAATAATACAATAACTTTTCCCAGGAAAACATTAAAATTTTATCAATTATTTATGTGCAATATTTTGTTTTAACGTATATGGGAATATGAATAAAAACAACACATAACCTACCTAATTACAATACATAACCTACCTAATTACAATACATAACCTACCTAATTAAAATTGCTAATAATTAGTAGCAGAGAAATTTCAGACAACTAATATTTTTTTATAACATACATAATTTCTGATAACTTATATAACAAGTATAAGTATAACAGGAAAAACAAAATACTCGACTACTATAAGTGTAATTTAAGCTTGTGTTACGTTTGATATGCTGTTGAGTGTACGTTTTCGCGAGAAAGTATCTGCAGTGCCACAGTAAAATGTATTTAACATATAAGAGTGCTTTTTAGGACAATTCTTGCAAATTTCGGATTTTTGGACCCTCATAGCTTCGGCTTTTTTTTAGCTCCACAGACAACGGGGTCCGTGACCTTTGACAATGTTATTAACTATATTGTTAAAAACATTGTTACGGGAAGACAACATTTTTCTTTTTTTAACTTACCTAACTTATTACAATATTGTGTGTATACCATGTCCAGACCAGCGATCCGCAAGCAGCACCAGATCACGAGTATGACACATGTGTCAGCCATCGCCATGGCGATAGCTTCAGCTTCGATAATATTCTTTTACTATTGTAGATTAGAAATATCAAACGGGTTTTGTGTTTTTTTATTAGACAGTGCGGAAAATCATTTTCCAGGCACGAAAACTAATGTTTTCATCCCTGTGATCAAATAACTACCATGAAACAATATTAATTAATATTTAGTTACAAGTCATATAATAACTGTAATCAGTTCAATTACAATTAAAACGGGTTTTCATTGGCATGGGCACCTTTTTACCAGTTTTTACTAAAAAAATATATATTAAAAAGTAAGTAAATATTCACTACAAAAGAAACAATATTTTCTGTAACTCGTTTGTTTAAAGATCGTACACACAGATTATACAACAGTTAGTAAGGTGTCGTCGGTAATAAAGATTTACCTTGCATATTCATTTGACCCGAGACACCTGTCGCCTTTGACTCCTCGTCCGTTGGATTCGATTTGTTTTTGTCGTCTCTTATCTGAGTACTTCTTGTTAGTTGTTTTTAGCACAATTCACTTAATCAATTGCTTCGTGTTTTAAAACAAAATAAATCTGAAACAAACAATAATGCTTATTTAGTTTTAATATGTACAGAAGCAATAAATAAAGCTTACTTAGTTTTAATATGTACAGAAGCAATAAATAAAGCTTATTTAGTTTTAATATGCACAGAAGCAATCAATAAAGCTTATTTAGTTTTAATATGCACAGAAGCAATTGATAGAGTGCAATATTAGGTTTCCGGTGTCCAGAGGCGGACTAGCAGTCTTAGCCGCCCTAGGCCGCAAAAAAAGCAAGCAAGCGCCCCCTTTTCAGCACTAATTTCTTATAGTAATGTAGGATGCTAAATACTACTGTATATTTTGGCGCAACAATATACTCAATAGTAATGGTATAGTAATTAATGTTCATTGTTCACTCAATTTGTCATATACCATATGGATTTTGACTGTGGTGAAACAATAAACTTTCATTTTGTGCAGTCGAGTAAAAAACAAATGACGCGTGGGAATATCATTATAAATACAATGCAACAAGTCCTGTATTTCTACAAACATCGTGTTCTCGGGTATTATATTGTATGTACAATGAAGCTGGTTCTAAGAAATACTACTTTCACACGGTTAGATTCGTCTTGAGAGGCACGCATTTTGAGATAAATTGTGCCTTTTCATCCGACTGTGCTCTTGCACAAAATATATATTCAAAAGTAAGTAAAAAATCACGACCCTACTAAGAAGTAGGGTCTTCGTAGATTTTTTCGGATGTATGCATATATGTATGTTTCTATATTATGTATTCTATCAGCCATCTATAGCTCAAACACCGTAAAGTCGATCCTCCTGATGGTATGCGGGACGCGGGGCGGGTGTGCTCGATCAATCAGTCAATCGGATGTCGGCTGCTGACATCGGATGACATTTTGGTAGAGTTCGCGCGGTTGTAGCCTTGTGCCCGTTACACACGAGATTATTCCACGTCTTTACATTCAATAAGCCAATAACAAATATGGAACTGCGTAATAAAAAGTTAAGAAGTCAAGCAAAGATAATGCTATTAAATTTATCGAATTATTTTCAAAGGAACAAACTAAAATTGGCGTCTTCGTCCGGTGATTATTATTTATAAGTATTTCCCTATAATATATATTATAGGGATATTTAAGACATCCCAAAAGTCAACGTTATTCTTTGTTGTAGCACCATTGTGTGTTGTTTTTTAAAGTCGGTTATATAATTTATTATTATATATCTGTCTGTTTTGGAGAAGACATGAATGTAAATAAAACGATTTCAGAGGCTACTGGCGTGTCAATGACCACTGTACATATTTTTTATCCCAAAGTCGTTTAGAGAATACTGAAGATACTATCAAGTCTCCGAGTAAAAAGAGAAAACGTCATCTAATAAACTCGACAAATGGCAAATGTGGAAGCATGATGCCAAAATCAAGGGGGAAAAAAAAAACGTCATCTGAATCTTCGTCGGACTCAGAATCTGAACATCATTCCGATGAAGAATGACATGTATAATATTAGTCGTAGTAAATAAAAATAATTGTACAATAAAAGTCTATTATTTGCTACACTCGTATAACTGTAATCATATTATCTCCTAAATAACAACACGAAAATTTATCTTGAGATATCTCGCTGCGGTGACAATCCCGTGTGTACCCGTGCACACCCGCCGCCCCGCGTCCCGCATACCATCAGGAGGGTCGACTTTACAGCGGTCGAGCTATAGTTCCAAGCTTTGTTTAGTTTGGGCTAGACGGTTTTGTGTGAAATGTCGACAAATATTTATTTATTTTATTTATTTCTATATTTTTATTTTATTTTTGGAAAACTTACAGCTAGGTCCACAAAGGTATCTTGAAAGGTTCGACCGATTTTGACATGCGAGGTGTCCTTAGATTTGTATTTACTTCCTTAGTGTCTCTGATTACTTTTTTACCCTAGAAGGAAGCATGAAGCAAGAAGGAAGATTATGTTTTTCGAGTGTAGGTATATATGTTTGCATGTATGTATGTGTGTAAGTATATATGTTTCTATATTAAAAACGTACACTCAGCGTATCAAGCGTAAAGAAATCGTATATTAGATAGCAAAATTTGCTTTTCGTCGTGTTTTAGGGTTCCGTACCCAAAGGGTAAACGGGACCCTATTACTGAAGCTCCGCTGTCTGTCCGTCCGTCCGTCCGTCCTTCCGTCTGTCACCAGGCTGTATCTCTCATGAACCGTGATAGTTAGACAGTTGAAATTTTCACAGATGATGTATTTCTGTTGCCGCTATAACAACAAATACTAAAAAACAGAATAAAATCAATATTTAAGGGGGCTCCCATACAACGAACGTGATATTTTGCTCGTTTTTGCTCGATATTAATAACGGCAACAGGTAGACGCTTGAAATATTCACAGTATATTGAGTTATATTATTCACTTTAAAAATAAATAATTAAATTAAAATAAAATTAATATTTAAGGGGGCTCCCATACAACAAACGTGATTTTTTGACGTTTTTATAGATAATGGTACGGAACCCTTCGTGCGCGAGTCCGACTCGCACTTGGCCGGTTTTATTTACTCCACTATCCAAGATGGATGGTGACTTTTTATGAAGATCATAGATGCAATGTTAATCTCTTATCCGTGCTCGTGCGTCAGATTCAGTTTTCTCCTTATATTATATTTTATATTCAATTGTCAGATCTGAGTGTCACATTCTCCAGTAGCCGCTAGTTTCTCACGGTGCTGCCATATTTACCGGAATACGCGACTGATCTCGAATAGGGTTGCCACAATATCAGGTAAAAATAAAAATTAATGTTTCGTAAAATTGAAAACCTTCAAATGGTAAGACCAGCGTTTAAAGGAATAATTGTAAAATTCAAATCAATCATGAACAACTATGCCAAAGTCCGTAAATTCTGACTAGCCCTTAACTACTAAAATAATGATTCGTCGAAATTTACTCACAGGGTAAATAATATCGCTGAACATGCACACATAAAAAATGGTTGTCTGTAAAGTCGGTTTACGGACGATAATTTTACGTGATAACGATGCGTCACAAGCCGAACGCTTAGGCCGATCGTGCCTCTCTATTGCTTGTTCCGCGCTCTCGCTTGCACGCTCGGCTCAGGCGGAACGTGACAATGAGTCATGCTTTTACGTGCGTTCAGCCTTCATCAATGTTAATAATATGAAATAGCAGTACATAGCAGTGACGTGTTGACTATATATCTCTCGCTCCCTTAGTAGTTGACTCGAGCCGACATTACCCGAACGAGGATTACATAGCCGAATGTGACGGCTCAGTCTCATTCAATGCCCACAAAATAAAGTGCTCAGCGCGCCTAAAGAAGTTTTCATTTAAAATAAAACCGGACAAGTGCGAGTCAGACTCGCCCACCGAGGGTTCCGTACAAACTAAATAAAAGGGGGAAATCATATTTTTTTAAATATTTTCCTTCATAAACCGAAAAATATACATCGTAAAAATATTTAACACTATCCTTGCTCACCACTCGGATCCGAGTAGGGGCTATAGTAGCGGCACCTCCCACTCGGATCCGAGCGAGCGAATGTTTGAGGCAGCCCTCATTCTTTGCATAGAGACACAATTTTTTTGTGATTAAATGAAAAATGTCAAGTTTTCGGATTTTTCCCTATATGTGTACTCTAACACAATGCTTCTTGCCAAATTTTAAAGTTCTAGGTCAACGGGAAGTACCCCATAGGTTTTGATTCTTCTATGAGTGTCGAAATGTGCGTGTTTACGACATATTCGGATGTAACTTTTTTTTACGAAAACTGAGAAATTTTATTTTTCTTTCTGCAGCAAGATACTATGGATCTGCGTTTATGGTTTTAATTTCAACTCGATACCTTCACGCGTTCCCGAGATAAAGATCTTGACACCCGGACAGACGGACGGACAGACGGACAACAAAGTGATCCTATAAGAGTTCCGTTTTATCCTATTGAGGTACGGAACCCTAAAAAGAATTGTGTGCTTAAAACCACGCGACAGAAGTGAAAATTTACCGTTGACGCATTGAATACCTATATCTTTCTCGCTCTCTTATTCAACTCTAGCCGACTTTATTCTAACGAGCATTACATAGTCCCATGTGACGGCTCAGTCCCATTCAATACCTACAAAAAGTGCTAAGCGCGCATAAAGAAGTTCTTCAAAAACAACTAAAACCCTGGTTCCCGGAGGCAACCCTATTATAGTGCATAATCAACAAGCGGCCGCTGCAAAGGAAAGGAACACCTGAGCTCGTGGCTCGGTAAACATCCTTTGGGAACGTGTCATTATTTTAATTACTTCGCCAGACCTAGAATGTACCTATTTGCTGTTTGTATTTAAGGATTCTCTCGCTCATTACAACCTTTTTAACCGACTTCAAAAAAAGGAGGTTATCAATTCGACCTGCATGTTTGTAATATTGTCAGAACTGCACAGTTTTTGTATATGTTATACCAGCTTCTAAACATGTGTGCCAAATTTCATAAGTGTATGTATGTTTGTCCACGTATTACGCAGAAAATAGAAGTCTTATTTCAAAAATTCTTTTTTTATTGAATAAAGTGTCTTTCAACTTAGGAGTCACTGTAAGTTTTATCAAAATCGGTTCAGTAGTTTTCAAGATATGGGCTTTTGAACACTCACTTCGTTCATCGCAACCTTATATTTCAATTAATTGTTTGATAGACAGTGTCATGAGCGGTGACGAGCTTTGACGACCGTTTTTAACCGACTTCAAAATAATAAAAGTAATTTAAAAAAACGGAAGTGCGAGTCAAACTCGCCCACCGAGGGTTCCGTACAAACTAGTAGATAAAAGGAGGAAATATTTTTTTTATATTTTGTTCATAATCCGAAAAATATACATCGTAAAAATATTTAAAACCCTGGTTTAGCGTATGCTAATGAAGCTCTTTCATATGATACCCCAAATGATACGGTTAATTCACTTCAAAATTTGGACCCTCATTCCTTGCATAGAGACACAATTTTTTGTGATTAAATTAAAAATGTCCAGTTTCCGGATTTTTTCCTATATGTGTACTCTAACACAATGCTTCTTGCCAAATTTCATAGTTCTAGGTCAACGGGAAGTACCCCATAGGTTTTGATTCCCTTGTGAGTGTCGAAATTTGCGTTTTTTATAACATATTCGGCGGTAACTTTTTTTACGAAAACTGAGAAAATTGATTTTTCTTTCTACAGCAAGAGACTATGGATCTGCGTATATTTCTTTTTTTAAATTACTTTTATTTAGTTTTAAAATATGAGCGTTTCAACGACGCTATCCAAACTACTGAGCGGATAAAAACGAAATTCGGTAGGTTTATCACTAATACTATGTGAAAGGGTATGGCATACTTTATAACGCAAAAAATAGCCGTTGCAACAGTAGTGAAGTGTTTGAAAATTAAACGAACTTACCCAGTGATGTTTTGTGAATACGATTTTTAGTTTCAAACAAAACGAGTAAATAGGTACTATTAGCAAAATAATAATAATATTATTACAAAATAGTAAATAATATTAGTACTATTTACTTTTTATTCTAACAACAATGAAATACTGACTTTGAAAATTGAATATCAAAATCATATAAGATGGACGTCAGTGAAAGCGTGGTCATTGGTCGAGGAACACCTCTGCGTGATCATCTAAGCACGATTACAAAATTACATTCTCACTTTATAACTGCCATAAGCAGTTGTGATATGGTTCAGTATTGCCTGTGTGTAGTGTAAAGTGTGATTGTTGTTGTACACTACCGCTCGGCGACGCACGCGCTTCGTCAATTGAGATATTATTGTTCTTTTGTTTATTTGTTTATGTTCCTCGCTGACAACGATCTTTAAATACTGTAGATTCAGTATTCAGTGTTTAAAAAACAACTGTTAATTAAAGTACAGTTGGTAAGCCAGTCACTTGTGAAATGTTAGTTCAATTTGGTTATTTTTTACCCTTGACCCAAAAATACGGGTGTTATAAGTTTGACGTGTGTGTCTAATTTTTTTGGTGTCTATCTGTGGCATCGTAGCTTTCAAACGGTTGGACCGATTTTGATCTAGTTTTTTTTGAAAGACCATTTCAACGAGAGTGTTTTTAGCTATGTTTCATCAAAATCGGTTCAGCCGTTTTTTTTGTCGGGGGTTTTTAAGTTTTTTAAACTTATACTTGTTTCAATTTGCAAAAATGGTACTACTATGATATATTTGCACTTGACTTAACTGATGTAAAGCGACTGACGGATTGACATTTAGTTGTATTTGCTTGAGAAACCAATATGGTAGTGATTTCTTGGACACTAGGGAACCGATTTACTAGGGATTTCTTGGCCACTCAGATTGATTAAAAAACCGATAAACTAGTGATATCTTGGCCACTCAGATTATCACTCAGATATATTAAGAAACCAATTAAGTATTTCTTGGACTCTCAAATTATCACTTAGATTCGTTAAGAACCCGATTTACTAGCTATTTCTTGACTACTCGATTTACTAGCTATTCCATGGTTACTCAGACGATCTATCGAGAAAAATCCACAATAAAATGTAGTTCACATTTTTTCCAACTTGCGTTGTGTGCACGAGATGTTAGCCTCGTGTTTACATGTTGAATCTATAAATAATTTAAAATGGTTGACCGCTAAGCATAATGGTTGCTTTTACGAGATTACATGAATGAATGGGAGAAGGAAAACAGTTTATAGCAATTATTTACCTAAACATAGTAATTAATTGAGCATTACTCCATAATTAATGATTTTGCGTAATCTACATATTAGGTAGTGACCGGGATGACGTTATTTGAGTAGGTAACTGGGGGGCAATTCAGTTATTCAAAACCGATCCGTAGCTGAACCTTGTTCGAAGCATTTCCTGTCGGCTGCTATCTTTTTTTGATTTAGTAACGAGGGAAGGACGTGTTACGTTTCATCAAATGCGTCAATTGTATGACATAAAAGTGACTGAATCAAAAAAACTATGGCGGTCGACGGGAAACGCTCCACATACGGTTCGGCTATGGAGCGGTCTTGAATAACTGAATTGGGCCTCTGGGGCCGTACAAGAGTTCAAGCAGCCTTATTTCAATATTATTTCGACTTTTGTCCCGCTCATTCTGCAGTTGAGAGAGCAAGACAGAGGTCAAAGTAATATTGAAATAATATTGCTATTAAGTTTGTGATTGGCCGTCTGAAACGCGGTCACTCACTTGGGACCTCATAAGCAGGTTCGAAGTCATGCAATAAGCTATGTAAAGGGCTATGTACGGAATTTCTCTGTGAGGTTGAATCAGATATGAGTAGTTGTAAGTAGTAAATAAGGGTCTTTTTTGGATTAGAGGTTGGAAAGTTTTAGTAGAAAATTTACAAACAAATCATAATCGAATTTTTTAATTACATTCCGTACTATCTGGTGATACGAGGTGAAAAAAGGTTTTTTTAAAAGTAAATAACGTTTACCAACATTTTAGTTCAAAATAACATTATTTCATCGTTTTTTTTTTTTTCAGGTGACCTCATACAAGTGGCGGGAAGACGCTGGATGCAATCCGCTTCCAATCGGTATTTTTGGAAAACCATGGGGGATGCCTATGTCCAGCAGTAGACTTCTTATGGCTGAGATGATGATGATGATGATGATAATTATTTTGTGTATGAGTTTCATATTTAGCTCAAATAGCATCATTGCTACAACGAAAAACTTAAAATAATCCATAACATTCGCTTTCTGCTCCGCCAGTGTGAAATATCGCGTGAAGAAGCTATACTACAATGTACACTAGATGAAAAATTATTATAAAAAAAGTTTCCATATCGACACTGCTAGCATGACGATCTAAATACACTCGTGTGAGGGCACCACTGCCGCAATGTCCAAGTACAACTAGCGACTACACGTACGTTTATGATTAGTTCATGCGTTTGGCCACGTGTATTTATTTATGGTTGCGATTAGTCAAGTTTTACAGGCACGTTAGGTAATGCAGTAAGATTTATGTAACATTTTTTTTTAATTAAATGATAAGATAAGGTTAAACTTATATATCTAGAAGAAAACGATTAATTTTAGTGATACTAGACAATAAATCCACTCAGAATTCAAGACATGGACAAAATTGTAGTTTATAAATAATATTACCACAGAGTTCGTAGCTCGTTTTACTTTGAATATTTCATTAAAGAGGTACATAAAGCCGAATTACCACAAATTCATAAAAAACTTTGCATTTTTTTTTTTTTTTTTTTTTTTTTTTATCAGCCCTGTTTGTACCAACTGTCCCACTGCTGGGAACGGGCCATCTTCTCATTATGAGAAGAGTTAGGCCATAGTCTGCCACGTTGGCCAAGTGCGGGTTGGCAGACTTCACACATCTTCAAGATAATTGAGAACTCTCAGACATGTAGGTTTCCTCACGATGTTTTCCTTCACCGTTTTGAAGTTGGCGGCAATCAACAATACGCACATAGCTTCGAAAAGACAGAGGTACGTGCCGTGGGATTCGAACCCAGGACCTGGGGATCGCAAGTCAGACGGTCTCACCACTAGGCTGCCGGAAACTCGGCAGCCTAGTGGTGAGACCGTTAAACAAAAACTTTGCATTTACAAATATTGAACTGCACGGATGTAGGTACAATAAAGTTGAAAACATAGTTTACTTGTAAGTACAATTACAATTTTAGCAAAAACTGATCATATAATTGCTGGACCCACACGTGAAGTTGATGTGGCAATGTAGCCAACACGAAACATAAAAAGCGTATTTTCGTAACGCCGTCCGGTCAATCATTTCAAATCAATTCTGGCTATTGCCACTCGATTTTTTGTGTTGCCAGCGCGCGGAACTATTTACCCGAACAGTTGTTATAACACCCAATTTCATAATATCTGAATTCTTTAAAAAGAAAAAGTGAGGTGCAAATTTCAGCGACACGTATCAAATGGCGGAAAATTCTAATTTCAAACAGTTTTTTTCCACCTTGTGGAAAAAATTTTGGCCCGGGTCACTAAGGTAGATAAGTGAATCCAATGTTTAATACCTAACTATATTAGATTATTCTTTATATTAACACGTCAATATATTTATTAATAATGTTCTCTATTACATACGTAAGTAAACCTAAACGTAAACCTATAAAAACCTAAAACACCTATAACGTAAACCTATTTCTATATAAAAAATAAAGTCTATAAACTGTTTGAAGCAGTAAAAATAGATTTATTGACTTACATAATTAATAAAGTTCATCATGAATAATCATAAATCGCTGCAAGCATTGTAATCATTTACATAGTAGTAGTATAGTACTTAGTAACGAAAGGTTCTCGAGTGGAGACCACGTACCGGCAAGCGCAGCGTAGGAAGACCAGCCACAAGATGAACAGATGACCTCACAAGTGGCGGGAAGACGCTGGATGCAAGCCGCTTCCAATCGGTCTTTTTGGAAATCCATGGGGGAGGCCTATGTCCAGCAGTGGACTTCTTATGGCTGAGATGATGATGATGACATAGTAACCTATCCTAACTACGAGAATAAACTATTTACGGCCATATGTTTAAAGTGTTGTATGTGTGTGAGAGAAGGAAGGTTTTCAGAACCAAAATTATTTTCGTATTATATATATATGCATGTTTTACGACTATCTTACATTTGGATACCTAATGTTTTAATAGAGAAAGACTCGAAGAAATCCGGCAAAGTACGAGTTTCACTCTCACACCGAGGCTTCCGTACTCCTATGCATGACACAATACATGAACACGAACACTAATTGATAAGGGTTTTTGTTAAGGTTTGTGGAATTTAAGCATCCACTATTTTTTTTCCAATATTTTTTCAAACTGAGATTATTTAGATTTTTACAAATCATTGCTTACCCGGAATGTCATATCGATATGTCATTTGTCATTTCTTGCGATATTAGGTAAGAAGATCGGTTTATTGTGTATTTGACAGAATATCGACACAGGCAATGCCTCTGAGGCATTTATTCGCTTTAAGGATTCTTTTACACATACCAAAAAAGTTTCTATGAATCCCATAATTTATTCGTATACTATAACAAATATTATTTCCATCTTTCGTTCTTATCGTTTGTTTGTTTCGTTCTTTTTTGTTTGTTTCCAACAAAAAAAATATTTTGTTTTACGTATTTTAATATTCCTTGAAAGTAAGGAGATTTCTCAGCCTGGCATCCCTATTCCTCGCACCGCTGCAGATGTGGCGCGCTCACAATCAGGATGCGTCTGTTGACACGCAAGCGCACGCGTGGAGGCACGACATGTTGCCATACTTTGCAAACTGGTTTACCATCTTTTCAAGAAAAATATTCTCTCTGAGCTTTGCAGCAAAGAAATATTTGAGCTAAACGTTTGTACAAGTAATGTAGGGCCTATTTTTCGAATTTTGCGGAGTCATATTTTGTAAAGAACGTCACTGATAGCAACCTTAATTTCGTATAAAATACTTGTATATTTATACCTCACATTACTAAGCACAGCAAAAAGATAAAAAAATATCCTTATTTTACACGTATTTCAGCCACCCCTAAACTGAAATAAAAATATTGTTATTTTTGACTTTATGATATTTATTCTAAAACTATAACCGTGTAAAGTTTATATCTATAGTTAAATACATTTTATGTACATACATTTATTGAATAAAACCTAGAAGATTGTAGGATTATAAAGACAGATCGGACAGACTTAGCGAAACTGTGGAGGTTCCTTGTACACGTAGCTACGAACCTTAAAAAATATTTCCAATTTTACAAGAAATTTCTTTATTGTTGAAAATATTTTAATGTTTTCAATCGGTTTAGTAGATTGGATCTATGTTATTAGTTTTTAATGTGAGCTAGGGTTGCCACCCGTACTTTATAATAAAGTATTGTACGTTATTTCAGGTAATTGTATATTTTATGAGAACAATAAAGTACGCGAAAATACTTTATTTCGCATGATTTGATTTCTTTGGGATTTTAAAAAGTTTGACGTATTTTTTCGTTAAACGTTTCTAAACTGCAAAAAGCAATAAAAAAAAATTTAAACACAATAATAAAGAAAAATGAATTGTACTTTATTTTAATACTGTGTACTTTTTTTCTTACCTATAATAACTAATGTACTTTAACTGCAAGAAAAAAAGGTGGCAACCCTAATGTGAGCTAATAAATACAATATTATTTTTCTGATAATAAATGACGTATCTCTATATATTTTTCAAGTATATGGGCACTTATTTACGAAATCATACTTATCTTAAGAGTTTTGTCTGACATTTTAAAATAAAAGATTAAAGGCGAAGGAAGATTAAGAGCGGTGAAATCATGCACACTCGAGATGATCGATAAACCAACCGATTATAGACCTTATTGTGTTATGATAAGGACAATTTCTATCTATGTTACAATTATTTGTTTGGTACTCCCCGATATCTTATCGAAAGGTAAGGACGCCTAATTTTAAAATAATATTAAGATCTCTTTATATAGATAAATTTGGAATGTAGGTATATCTTATTGTACTTTGATACAAGTACTTTGTCTTAAATTTTTTTTAAGATAACGTAAATACACAATATATTGTCATTTTTTCCCTGTTTTTCTGCAGTGGGGTATGTTGTTTTTCTTTTACTAGTAATAAAGTTCTCAATGTCAGCACATAATTTGTTTTCTCAGAATGACGGACAACAATAAGGAACCTGCAAAGTTTACACTCCTTTGGACTGAACTTAAAAACGTTTATTTTTTCTCATCAGAAGGCGGAAGAGATTCTGAAAAACGATACAAGCGTTATCTGAGGCAGGACACCTGATGTTGATGTTTCCATATTGTAGACATTATATTTGAAATAGTTGTATTTGTTACTTATTAATGTGGGTATGTATATATGTGTGTATACGTGTATATATATATATATTAGTATGTGTTTGTATATATAATGGGACTGAATATGCTTGCACGCGCATTGCAGTGCGTGACGTCACCTGCCGGATCCAGCGGAAGACCAGCGCCGGTTGGCACCATGCTGGAGCCGGATTGTGGCAAGAACTAAGTTTAGTTAAATTTTAAATCGTGTTAATATTTTTTAAGTTTTTGTCACAATAAAAATCTTGTCTATTGTCTTTTGTCTATTGTCAAAGTGAATTGTGATCAATGAACCTTAAGGACTACCTTGAATCTAAGGCTAAACTGGCTAGTAAAAAGCTTGCCATGCTTCTCACCGGGACAACTGCTTCATTTGTATCAGCCACAGGTCCGATCGTGTATGAAGTACTGCTGCCACCATTTTGACGGATCAGCCAAGTATCAGGTGGAAGCTTTAGCAGCTTTATCAGTGGACGCCGGTCCACTGATAAAGTGTGTGAAGTTAATTGGCGACGATAAACTAGCTGCCAAGAAGCTACTTAGTCTCGAACACCACCGTAAAGTAGTATGTCTATTTTCTACAGGATTCATTTCGGGGAATGTGCGCAAGAGACACGACCTAATCCCACCCTCCTCATTCCACTACAGGACTAGCAGAAAGTCAATGAATTACCACCCATTTCTCGTTGAAATGTCAAAAATCCGTACTCAGCGATATCGACCGCACAGGAATGGAATTCTTTACCGCCATCTCTATTTCCTGAGACATACAATCTTAGAATTTTCAAGGCTAGAGTGAATAGATATTTTTTTATTCGATTATTAGGGGGCCAAATGGGCTTTGGCAGCCCCGGTTGGTCACTGCGACCTTTCCAGATCTATTGGGACAACCCCTATTACTTACAGCACCTCTCCAAGTCCAATGCTGAGCATGTAGTCAGTGATGGCCTTGGGGGAGGAGGTTTTTATCTCATCGGGTGAGATTATCGCTGAGATTTTCGAGATCGACGAGCTGGTGGTAAATCGTAGATCTATCATGTATAAAAAATAAAAATATTTTCGGGTACCTGTAGATGTGTCCAGCCCAATCCCACTTTAACATAGCAGGCTTATGAGTGACATCAATAATCTTTAATCTGATCATATTATAAATTCCTGTTTTCCCTTCAAGGAAAATGCTACAAACATTCTCAGTAGAAGAAGAAACCTACAGTTATATAGCGATCACAATACCTCTGGTAGCACGTCGTGTGTCCGACGACGCAGGTTGGTATTGTATTCAAATGTGGGGCAGGCGGGTCACCGCCGTCACCACATAATACCAACCGATATCACTATACTCACGATAAATATACTGACACGTGTAGATATAACTTGATATTAATCGGTGATGATAAACTAGTTGCTAAGAAGCTACTTGTTCTCGAGCATCACTATATTCACGATAAATATACTGACACGTGTAGCTATAACCTGATATTAGTCGGTGATGATAAACTATTTGCTAAGAAGCTACTTGTTCTCGAGCAAGCCGCTTCTATCAGGGCTTTTTGTATATCCATGAAGGAGTAAAACAAGCAACAGTTATTTATTGTAGCATATTTTTAATTCATCATGAGTGCATGAGCCTATAATTTTAAAGTCGAATAAAAGTTAGAACACATTTTTTTCCACCTCACTTTAGCGAGAAAAATACTTTTAACATATTTTATTTGCCGTAAATATCTACTTACATATGAAATACATATGTGCAGCTGTGGACTTCTTATGGCTGAGATGATGATGGCGAGGACGTCGGTGTACATTCCAGAGAGTACGGGTGCGATGTAGTAACCCTGCTTAATAGATCGTAGTAACGGAGCCAATAACCGCACGCATGCGCACGCGCAGGATGCGACGCAACATTATTACGATTCTCTCGGTATGTATCGACTGCGCTCGATTCATATCGATTGGGTAATCGAGTAGGATTCAATGAAATTCCTTAAAAATTAGACACGTACACGATACTTATACCATACAAGTTAACTCATGTTAGTTTGAATGATATTCTTCTTCTTTTTTTTTAATTGGACCCGCATTAAAGCATTTGCTAGTGTCAAATATTAGGATTTTTTTAAGTTTCTTTAATAAATCAAGTTGTAAATGTTGTAGTCACAATCTAAGTCACGTATACAGTCAATTTATAAGTCGAGTCCTGCTTCAGTAAAGTGGTGGCGACTTTACTAGAAGCTTCTATGGAGTTTTGCCGACAACGTAAAATCACACGTTTTACTGCTTTATTTCACTTGCCCACACTCACGCACTTTATCGAACACTTAATGAATAAAACACCACCATTTTTATCGCATTAATATTCAAAATAACACAAGTTTCGGAAAATAAAACAAAGCAACAACATGTTTCGATGACGTTCCCGCCAAAACTCTTGAATGATATTTGAACAAAGTTTTTTTTTTCTCGCATATCTAAGTATATTTTTTAAGTTGATCGACTATTACTCGTTAACTTATAAAGCCTACTTGGCCGTGATATATTTCCTTTAAAGTTTATCCTAATTATATGCTACTAGCATGAATTTTTTCATATCCCCAAAGTCAACTGTTTAGCCAGTAGAGGGAGGGATCCCTCCCAATCAAGGGGACCCTTGATCCTAGGGATCGAGGGTCCCCCCTTGACTAACAAAAAATATCACTTCAAAGTATTAAATTTAGCACACGGATCCCTAAATTGAAAAATGGCTTTCGAACACCCTCAATGTTTTTGATTACCTCTCCAACGATTCATGCCAAATTACAGCTTTCTAGGACGAATAATCTTTGAGGAAAGCCGCGGACAGACAAACAGACAGTCAGATAGACGGACATGGCGAAACTATAAGGTTCCTTGTTTACTACGGACCTCTAAGACTGGAGAAAACGAACTCACCTGGTGTTAATCGACAATGAAAAAACGATGAGCGCGCTTGCCTAGAAGAAACCTATTCACTCGCGATTTGAAGACACTTAGATTAGGTATATCTATTCGGAAAGACCCATTCAGCAAGCGCATTCCACATTTTGGCGGTACGCACAATGAAAGTGGAGCCAAAGCGTTTCGTACGTGTTTTCGGAATATCAACCATGTAACGATCTCAAATATATATCTACCTATTTAAGCACAATATCACTAAAGTTGAGTCTCACCCTCCTTCCCTCTCCACAATACAGTCAGACAAAGAGATTATACCTACCCACATCATGTACACACTTACCACCATAATCTCGAACCACCACCGACAGAAACAACACTCCAAAATAGATCTTAAGCATCTATAAATAGAGTCCATCGTAAGATGAAACGGTACACATCTCCGAGCGACAAGGACGCAAGATCCCTGCGAGATTACAAGCTCGACAAACTTACTTTTTACAATAAATGAGGGAGCCACAATTGCAAATTGAAAAGAAAAATGATTTATTATAGTAGAAGTTGTTTAGTTTTGTTGTTTGTCCGTTTTTAGAGATAATTCGGTTATTCTGTAGAAGCCATTTCTCTGAAGTATTGATCGCCGCCCAGCGCTGTTAGGGCGGGTTGGGCGGGCGGGGAAGCCGTTTCGGTAATCTCGCTGTCTGCTGGGGCGGATTTTAATGGCTTTGTAAAATGCTGGGGTGCGTAATGCTGTACTTATATCATATTAACAGTCTGGGATGTATGTGGCTGTATATGTGACAAAAAAGGTGATGCAACTGGAATCAAAACCGAAAAGCCGCAGACCCCCATTATCACGGATGAATGTTGTCAAAAATCGGCCAAGTGCGAGTCAGACTCACACACGAAGGGTTCCGTACCATTATCTATAAAACGGCAAATCACGTTTGTTGTATGGGAGCCCCCTTAAATGTTTATTTTATTCTGTTTTTTAGTATTTGTTGATAACAACAAATACTAAAAATATAGATGATGAAAATATAGATGATGTATTTTTTATTTATTTATTTACATAAATACATCATCTGTGAAAATGTCAACTGTCTAACTATCACGGTTCATGAGATACAGCTTGGTGACAGACGTACGGACGGACGAACGGACGGACAGCGAAGATAATTTACTCCCCTCTCTAATACTGCACGCCCCGTCATATTACTATAGTTTCACTCCTCTCCATCCTAAGGTTGCCTGGAAGAGATCGCTATTAGCGATAAGGCCGCCAGTTGTTACACTAGTTTTTAAATGACTTATCTTGATTGTAAATTTCTAACGTGTGTACAATAAAGAGTTTATCTATCTATCACACAAGTACTTGTTATCGCCAGTGCGCAGTAACTGACGTATCACTGACATACTTTACTCTAGCATACAAAATCCGCTGACATGCAATTCATTCACACTTACATATGCCCCTACAACACTGTTTACAAGATTTTTCTAAATATTAAGATACTGATTCGGACAATTAAATATTACCGATATTTGAGGGCATTTTCACACATCATCTAGCCCATCTAGCCAAGCAACGCTTGTACTATGAGAACCAGATGGCTGATAGAATACATGTATATTTTTTGTTAATACATACATATGATACGAAAAAACGATCCCAGAGAGATATTGCGAAATACCGAAGGAGTTAAATGAAGAGATCCGTATACATACGAAAGTCACCGACAAAGCACAGCAGATTTGCAAGTTGAAGTGGCGGAGGGCAGGGCACATAAGCACGTAGAACTGATGGCCAATGGCGTCGAAAAATTATCGAATGACCACGCTCCGACAAGCAAGCGAGCAACAAGCCTATAGGAAGACCAGCCACGAGATGGGCAGATGACCTCATACAAGTGGCGAGAAGACGCTGGATGCAGGCCGCTTTAAATCGGTCTTTTTGGAAGGCCATGGGGGAGGCCTATGTCCAGCAGTGGACTTCTTATGGTTGAGATTATGATGATGAAAACGCGACCATGGTTATGATCAGTGATGTCATGAACGTGACAGCACACTCACGTACCACGTAAGCAGGTATGCGTGTGTGAGCACAGAATACATAGTGTATATACAGGTGAGTGAGCGAGAGGATGGCTACGTCACAAACCATATGATTGCAGTTAATTTTTTCTCGTTTTTCCATAAGGTACGTTCACTGATATCGCTGTATCTTCATCATTTTTCAACTAATTTTAATATTTGTTTCACAGAAATATTTGGATTATCAATCACTATAACTATATACCTAGTACAACAAATAAAAATGTACAAGTACTCCAATAATGAATACTTGTAACTACCTATTCTTGAGGAAATCCTATGTTAAAAAGACAACTGTTACCACGACCACTGACAGTGGTCAGTGACAGACCTGTGACCACGGACGCTGCAAAGTGTTCAAAACGTCAGGTCATAAAATTATGTAAAATATACGCGATATATCAGTTATAATTGTTTAATTTCAATGAGTAAAAATCGCAAAAACCTTAGAAAACAAAATCCTATCTTACTTGAAAGAGGCGCCATAAGAAACTTACAAAGCGAACTCTAATTTTCCGCATTTCCTTATATTTTCTATTGATTCGAGGCACAAAGCTGGCATATTCGGTACAATGGCTGACATCCCCAACTCACGGAATCCATCAAGCTGTGAAGGCCTCGCCTCTATACAGGTCTTTGTGTCGAAAATCTCGAACTTAGGAGAGGTGCTGATGTGAAGTAACGTTACGGGTTCAGACTCAGATATTTTATTGCCATTCCATAGTATTACAAAGTTGGTAAAAACAAATCAGCCACTAGGATGTATCATATGGACCCTGTTGGGCGCAGCATCATGGAAGAGAGGAAGACCGCTATTATGCAAAAAGAGTCCAGCTTACACTACGGAAAGAGCAAAATTAAAAAATTGTTTAAGAACGTGTTATAACGTAAAATAGAATCAATTAATAATAACACACATCAATTATGTCAAATTCAATAGGTAAATACAAATAAATTCCATGTCAAAAATAAAATAACAATGTCAAATAAATACATTTACTCACTAATATTAAATTCATTGTATGTTAAAATTTTATGTATATAGGTATTCAATGTGTGTCATTATTTAAATTATTTTCTTTCATGAATTCGTCGATAGTGTAGCACGCCTTTTCCAATTATTAGCTTTTAAAGTTTTTTTTCCAAAATATTTAAGTTTAAGTTTTGTATTGTTAGTTATTTTTGTTATGTTAACAATTTGGTTGTATTTTTTTTATTTGTTTCCGCATAACTCCTGTTATATATAAACCAAAAAATTTAACATAAAACGTTTTGAAAAAAATATATTTTTATTCATGCTACAACATTGTTATATTACACAATTTATTATGTTCTTCGAGTAATATATCTAGTCGGCATCTCCATCGCTAGGAGTTTCGGTGCCAGGCGCGAATCTCGTGGAGGGAGACATCCCCCACTCCTAGCTGGTTGGGGAGGCGATAATTAATATTCGAGCTTGCCACTTCCGGGGGGCATCCTGGGAAAACAATGTGAGTACATGAACTGATCATACTTTAAGCAGGGTTAGCATGGAATGTAGACAAATTGTCTTTCCACCGTTTTATCCACCTTACAGAGGAAATAAAGTATGTGCTGACATTAGCAATGACATAACAACGGGTAAAACGGTTTATCTACGATGTGTAGTTTGACGTAAGTTTTTTTTACCCAAATGCGCAAGACGGAAGGTTCTATTTTTCGGGTGTTTGGTGATATATACAATTAGATATATATTTATAATAATCGCTATTATGAAGTCGAGCAACTTTATTGCTAAACTTAACAACTTTATATCTTAACAACTTCTTGATCAATTGAGTAACATACATGCACTCTTAAACATAATCCTCTTTACGCAGTCAGTTAGAAGAAATAAGTTTGGTAGTTGAATATAGCTGTACTGAAACTGAAGAACATAAGGTAGTTCCCCTGTGAATTGTGCACTAGAAAACAGTGTTTTTGTTTAGTAGTGGGGAGGGGAGACATAATCCCTTGCCTATTTATCATTGTCCATAGATAAAATTAAGTAACTTAGGCCCTGGATTAACATACAGGCTTTATTTATCCCCGGAAAATTAGTGCGGGTGATATCGCGGGGCGTTGCTAGTAACGTTCTTTAATCTCTGAGTACATACTCTCTTCCCTCTCGGAGTCTGAGCCAATGGGATCACGACAAAACGTATTTCATTCAATCTGGAATAATTTTCTCTTTGAGATACTACATTACTCCCTGTTTATTACATATTAGGTAAGACACAACTTTAACTGCTTACAATTTAAGGTAGAATTTCGAATGTACAAATTATACGAGAATTAAGACCTTTTTAAACGTCGGGAAAATGAGATCGATTCTCTTAAAAACGTGAGATACAATAGAACGTCATTCTTATTGCTAGAACAGAAGGTTCAATTTTCCTTGAAAATCGCAACATGATAGAACAATTTAAATATAGAGCATGCAAAGATGGTTCTCTGGGGAAAATCGAAGGAGCAGTTTCATGCGGTTTTAACTCTTGTTGAGCCGAATTTGGTTAATGTTTGAGTTATTTTCGTTTGTGTGGTGGGGCAGTTAAGCTTTTATGAGTGTGGTCAAGTGAAAAGATCGATTTGCTCTAGGGAGACGGCCTCGGGCAGATAGAGTCGGTGGAATATGCGCTTATTTTGGAACTTTACCATTTGAATTTGTTGCTGTATGTATACGTTTCCATAATTATAATACTAAACGGTTGTCTTTGGGAAAAAATATTTTGAATCTCTAATGTTTGAATTTGGAGCACGATACCTAGTATTTTTTTATTTTTTTTTTATAGAAGATAGATCTGCGATTGACCACCAACTCGCCTGATGTTAAGCGACGGTGTGGCTGAGGATGGAGCTCGTCGATCTAGAAGATATCTATTTACTCTAGCCTTGAAAATTCCAAGATTGTAGGTCTCAGGAAACAGAGATGGCGGCAACAAATTGATTTGGATGGATTAAAATATTTTGTTTCTTGAGAAAAAAAAAAACATATTAATATACATAATATGGAATAATATACATTAAAATACTTATATTACAATACAATATAATACTCTAGTCAAAATAAATTCGTTTGTATGGAGGAGATAGCGTAAAATAATTATAGTTTAAAAAAAAATTGAACTGAAACAATCGACTTCGAAATACAATTTCGTTTACTTGGATGACCTATTTCTTCCTGCTATTTTGTTTTAAAAACCAAACTATTGAACAGATTTTGATGAAATGTATGGAGTTAATCTGAAAGTATATCATTTCGTATATATGTAAAAAAATATCCAAAATCGGACCATAAATGACGGATTTATGAGTTAACAAACATAAATAATAACTGAATTGATAACTTCTTATTTTTTTGAAATCGGTTAAAATAAACAGATACACAAATTACACAAGTAGTATTAATAAAAAAAAACTAAATACCGGAAATACAACAGTAGTCTACCTAAAGATATTAGTAATTACATTTTTTATGTTTGCGTTTGACCGCCAACTCGCCTGATGTTAAGCGACGTTGCGATCTGCGATTGAACGCGTTTATCTAGAAATCTAGAAATTATTTTCGTTTCTTCTAGAAATCTAGAAGAAACCATATCACTCGCGATTTAAAGACACCCAGATTATATCTATCGGGAAAGACCCACTCAGGAAGCGTATTCCACAATCTAGCAGTCCGCACGATAAATGTAGAATTAAAGCGTTTTCAAAATCAGTCAAGAACTTAGGCTACAAGAGGTAATATTGACATTATTATTATTATGATATTAACACCCAAAAAACCTTCTCCTTGCGCAGTCGGGTAAATACGACTAAATTTAGGATATTCGTAGGATATTCGTCGAATATCCTACGCGTTTACATACGTAAACCAGGGTGGCAAGAGTACAAAGCTGGGCGGCGAGAAACCCGTTCAGATGCGATTGGGCGGCGCCCAACGCACACCACCGTCTCGCATGTGTGTGTGCGGGGAAAACGATGATTCATCTACAGCTACGGTGGAGAGACGGAATGAGGTAGCGATGGGCGTAGCTCGCTTCCTGTTTGACTTACGAAACAAGTCACCGTTTAAAAAACTAAATTATTTTTACCAATTTTATTATTGTCGTAAAGAGTATAGTTTTACAGTGAAATAATTGCAGTTAGCTTTAATATCAGCCTTTAATAGTCTTTAGTGTTTTGTTTTATTTTTTTCTTCTTTCTCTTTAACATATGTAGTGCATTAAATACATAATTATGTAATTTGGGAGAGTTATGGGAGAGGCCATTGGTTCTGAAACACAGTAATAACTAGTTCGGAGCCAATGGGTACACACTTACTACCTTGTACTTTTTATTGTTGTCAAATAAATTGATTTGATTTGATATAAATAAAATAAAATCAATTTATTTCAGCTGTCTTTGACCCTTACACAGATCATTACAATATTATACAAAAAATAATCGGCCAAGTGCGAGTCGGACTCGCGCACGAAGGGTTCCGTACTATCATCTATAATACTACAAAGTTTAGTTCTGTTTATAAAATAACGAGAAATCAACGAAATTCCAAGTAGTAAATTGCAAACTTATAGGTAGGTTTTCGATACACATCCGGGCAGCATGACTACGCTCGCGCGAATACGCGCGGCTATGGCTCGCTCCGTGATGTTACCTCCCCCGCTACCCCGCTAAACCGGCACTCGCACCGCGTTTAGATGCACGGATTATTTTCATTTTGTGAGTTTTTATGTATTAGATTAGGTATTTATTTTTATAGTTAATATATTTATAAATATTTACTTAAAAATATTCAAGTTTCTACCTTTTAATTGAGATCGAGTAAAAATTGCTTAAAAATTACGTTTGTTGTATGGGAGCCCCCCTTTAATATTTACTTTATTGTTATTTAATTATTTATTTTGAAAGGTAATATACAAGTAAATATTCTGTGAAAATTTGAAGCGTCTACCTGTTACCGTTTTTAATATTGAGCAAAAAAATACGAAAAAAACACGTTTATTGTATGGGGACCCCCCTTAATATTTTTTTTTTTTAATTTTTTGTATTTGTTGTTATAGCGGCAAAGGAAATACATCATTTGTGAAAATTTCAGCTTTCTAACTATCACGGTTTATGAGATACAGCCTGGAGACAGACAGACAGACAGACAGACAGCGAAGTCTTAGTAATAGGGTCCCGTTTTTACCCTTTGGGTACGGAACCCTAAAAAACTAGACAAAATAAAATTATCAAATAATAGGTAATTTTTTTTTTACATTTCACACAATACATAATTATATATACGTGATACATGATGATAGAATACATATATACTTTTTTTTAAAGTGAATATGATATGATAATATGATACATAGAAACACCCAGACACAGAACAAACATCCATGCTCATCACACATGTTTGCCTTGGGTGGATCGAACGAACCCACGAGCAAGCAGACTACCAACTGAGCCACAAGGCTAGTCAAATAAAGTATGATGATGATGATGATGATGACGGACCTCTGACACTAGGGCCGGTCACGCCCCACGGATGTAGAGTACAAATGGAGCATTAGAGCTGTATAAGTTGAGTGTAAACAGCGCCGCCACAAATAGATAGCGGCATATCCTAGTGCTGATAACAAAATAACGGTTTAAACTACTTTCTGTTTTCTTTTGTATTTGTATTATGTGTCAGAGTTGAATCAGTACACCTTCACTTTGACGTACTCTATTTAACTCCCTTTTATAAGCTTCTGTTTTAATTAACTAAATCTTGCAAGTCAAGTTAAACCATCTTATAAATATTGTTCTTTCGATTTGAAACTTTGCAAATATGATTATGAAACAGTGTAGGACGTAGGTATTATCGAAATCGGTCGATAATTGGCACTAAAGCAATTATTTTGGATCTTTAGGCGTTTCGCACCGCGGTGCGAATTAATCTGCGTATATGGATTTAATTTCAACTCGATACCTTCACGCGTTCCCGAGATACAGATCTTGTCAGACGGACGGACGACAGACGGACAGACGGACAAGCGGACAGACGGGCAGACGGTCAGACGGACAACAAAGTGATCCTATAAGGGTTCCGTTTTTTTCCTTTGAGCTACGGAACCCTAAAAATTGCCAGTTTATGCTGAGATCTATTTTTGCTTCATCCATTCGGTCAACTATTTTCAGAAATAGCAGAATAAGCTCAGTTGATTAGCAAAGTCAGGGCCGGGCCCAAGGACTGCTGGTTCCGTAGGTACTTGTGTGTAAGTTTACGTGTGAGTGTACACGTAGGTACGTACCTCGGACCTGTTATCTGCACACTGTTCTTTGTGCGAATCCGTTTCGCTGATAATCGATTCACCTGATTGATCTGACGTCAAGCCGTATTATATTCCGAGAAATGTGTATAATAGATATTTATGATACATGAAGCATGAAAGTAGCACCAGTGACCGAGAAGTTAAGGAGTGGAAGGCTATCCTGGTATGGACACGTCATGGGAAGGGAGGATAGCCATGTATGCAAGAGGGCCCTAAATATGATGGTAAGCGGCTGGGCCGGGAGAGGGCGACCAAAAAAGTGTGGATGAACTGTGTGAAAGAGGATATGTGTGTAAGGGGTGTGAATGTAGAAATGACGGCTGATAGAGTGAAATGGCGAAAGGAAACATGCTGTGCCGACCCCACCTAGTGGGATAGAGGCAAGGAAATTATGAGATATTTATGATACAAACGCGGAAAGTTGTTTTTACAAACGATTAGGTATGGTTAGGCTCAATCGGCCTTACCGAAAAATTTAACTTTACTTTAAGCAATGCTTAACGTAAAGTGACGTCTCGTATTGCGTCTTTTTGGGACAGGATACGAAGATCGAATAATAGCATACTGCAATGCATGTCTGATAATGTATAGGTTCTGGATATCTGTCCACTAGAGCGAAAACAGGTAAAATGACGTATACTTACCTACACTAGTAGGAATTACTTATTTTATTTGTATTACTATATTTTAGTTAATATTTATGTATGTATTACTGTATAATTATGGGTATTTACAGCCTGAAATAAACGTTTTTTATTATTTATTGGTTATTTATTTATATATTTTTTTCCGTTTATTTATTTATTATTATTAACGTATTTTATCAACTTCTCGCTGACACGTAATGACACTTGCGGAAAGAAGACAGAGAATTTAAGACGATGGTTAATGTTAAGTAACATTTTTCGGTAAGCAGGTAATAATACATATTGGAGGACGTTTTCACACAACACCATCTAGCCCCAAACTAAGCAAAGCTTGTACTATGGAACTAGATGGCTGATAGAATACATAATATACTTTTTTTTGTTGTAAATACATACATATCATACAAACACCCAGACACATAACAAAAATCCATGCTCAGCAGAAATGTTTGCCCTGGGGATCGAACCCACGACCTACAACTCAGAGGCAGATGTACCACCACTGAGCCATGTAAAATTTTAGCTCGATCGGAAACCGGGAATTTGGTAAAATTTTACTTGTAAACATTTCATTACAAACAGACAAACACCAGGACAAAACTAATTAAAACGGCCAAGTGCGTGTCGGATCACGTGCAATACTTTGCGCATGATCCGACAAGCACTTGGCCGTTTCCGTACTCGCGCATCACAATTTATGTGAACTTAAAACAAAGTCTCTTAGAACGTATACGAGTTATTATGAACACCTTTAGTTCTCGTTTTCTATGTACATTTTTACGGTACCTCGTTAACTACGGAATCCTAAAATTAAAAAGTAGTAAAGATGGTGTCTGAATCAGTAAGCTAAGCACTCCAGTTTCTTAGATAAAAATATGTTTCTAAGTACCTGAATGATTCCGTCAGGTAGATATAGCGATATCTCGCTAACTGGGTTACTGTATCCTGATAATAACTTAATAATTCTAAAGATTATCTGGTGTTTGTGAAACACTCGAGATGGGCTAATGTTCCTGTTTACTTCGATTGTAATCTTTACTGATAAGAAGAACACTCTTATCGATACTTGCTGACGAAAATTGATCTAGGAAGTGGGGTGAGGTTTGGTTCTTAGAATCTTTGTTTTGTTGGCAACGACAGTATCCACACATATGGGGCCACGGATATGGGATCCCGTATCCCTGATGATTCGTAGGCCACGGGACGGTACGGGATCACTGATAATTCTTAAGATTCCGTGCACTCTCCGCAGGGCACGCATGAGCAAGCGCAGCGTAGGAAGACCAGGCACGAGATGGACAGATGACCTCATACAAAGGGCGGCAAGACGCTGGATGCAAGTCGCTTCCAATCGGTCTTTTAGGATGTCCATGGGGAGGCTTATGTCCAGCAGTGGACTTCTTATGGCTGAGATGATGATAATGATGTGTGGGAAATTCGCGGGTTTTTAAAAACACCGGTTGGACGCGTTTGCAACACCGGTTGCAACCAGTGTCTTTCTGCTTTCAAATGCTGTCAACCAGTGTCTACTTGTACGAGGTCGTCTATTCTTCCTACGCTGCGTGTACGAGTACACTACGTGGTCTTCTCTCGAGAATTTTTCGGCTCCACCATCCATCAGTTCTGCTGCCATGTGCCATGCCCACTGCCACTTCAACGTGCTAATCCGCTGTGCTATGTTGTGTAACTTTAGTATATCTACGGATCTCTTCATTTCTGATTCAATCTCACAGAGAAAATCCGAGCATATCCCTCTATATAGCTCATTGCGTGACTTTGAGTTTCCTTACGAGGTCCATAGTGCCATATATCATAATTGATATAGAAAGAAAGAAAAAAAAAGAAAATTCTTTCTTTCCGTTATATCATAATTGATATGGTGGACATTATGGTAAATATTCTATACTTATTTGGTTTAACTTGACTATATCTCTACGAATAAAATAAAATAAAATAAAATATAGTCTATATTTTACCGGAAACCTGCTCTCTATCGACAGTTATTTATCTAAGAAGATTATTTTCACATTTTTGGAACACACCCAAAAAGGAGTACAGAGTAACCAGTTTATCTTTACCGGTGACCAAATATGGTAACTATTTTTTCAGTTGAAGGCTGCTATTTTTTTAGAACGGAAAAAACGATGGTGGCTCTATTATTCAAATGTAAAGATAAACTGGTGTTACTGTAAAGTGCTGAGCGGTAGCTAATCGCCCGCGGACTTATCTAAAGTGATGTGTTCCAAATCTATTCGATATCTGTAACTACAGGTGACATACACAGCATGGACAAACTTGTTATCGATCATTTCGAATTTAAAATCAATAAGAGATTTTTGATTGCGCATTTTTCCTTAAAAAACTGAATAATTTTAAATTTACCTCAATGTTTTTAGAGTTTCGTATGTCAAAAGAAAACAACCGCACAAGAGAGAGTCAGACTCGCCCACCGAGGGTTCCGTACAAACTAGTAAATAAAAGGGGGAAATTATATATTTTTTTATATTTTCCTACATCAATCGAAAAATATATACATCGTACAAATATTTAAAAACCTGTTTTGCTTCTTAAGATACCCCACATGATACGGTTAAAGCACTTCAAAATTTGGACCTTCCTTGCTTGCAAAAACGCATATTTCAACACTCACAAAGGTTTTGATTCCTTTGTGAGTGTCGAAATGTGCATTTTTTATAACATATTCAGCTGTAACTTTTTTTTACGAAAACTGAGAAATTAGATTTTTCTTTCTGCAGCAAGAGACTATGGATCTAGCTGCGTATATGGTGTTATTTTAAACATGATACCTTCACGCGTTCCCGATATACAGGTCTTGACACCCGGACGGACGGACAGACGGACAGACGGACAACAAAGTGATCCTATAAGGGTTCCGTGTTTTCCTTTTGAGGTACGGAACCCTAAAAAGTAAGTAAGTTAGACAGCAAAAACTATTTTTCTGCAGCCGACTGTTGTGGCCGTGTGTGACAAAATACCCGAGTATTTTGTGTTTGTTTTATTAAAGATACTTGTTCCTAACATATACCACTTAAACCACATAATTGAACAGGTATGTGGCAATTACTTTTTTTTTAAATTAATTAATTTAATAATAATTAAATTAATTAATTAATTAATTATAATAATAACTACATACAATAGTATGTAGTTATTATTATAATCAATGACTTCCCATCACGTGGACGTAAAGTCTAAAACAAAATTCACGAATATGGTATGGTATGGAATACTTATATAAGTGTCTTGGGTTGACCGATACTCTTATACTAACCAACAATGATGAACTTAAAGATTTTGATATAAAGACTCTACGTCGCCGCGCTGAGGCCTAATTTAGATTGAGAACTCTAGAGACGTCTATTTTGCTGCTTCGAATTATTTTGAAAAATCGTAAGTTATTAACACGCTTTTATTAGGTCGACCTGTATGTAATGAAATTTAAGGTAACTAATTTAACCATCTTCCAAGGATCGTAGCGTCATGAAAATTGGCAGCTGTATGTAGTTCTGATGACAATACAATAATATGGTACTGTCGAACTGATCTGATGATGGAGCCGGAAGATATGAACTAGAACTTCATGTTGGAACATCGTATCATAGCTGTGTTTGGATTTGTTAGAAAAGTCTTGTAATTAATGAACTTTGACCACAATAATTTGTAGCGTGTTTTTTAGTTTTTTAAACTGTAATTTATTTTAATCGTGTAAGATCTCATTGAGCACGGACGTTTTTGAGGACTGACGCTACATCCGTTGATACTTTATCAAAGATTCTAATGTATTTCTTAACAAGAGTTTGCGTTTGCGTCGACGGATAAAATTCTTCACGTGATTTCCCTATAGATTACTCACTTGGCAACGAAAACGTTCATCAATGAAATCTTTGTCATGACACTGCGTTACAAGAACCGTGCGTCATTTCAATGTTTATGGGATCGCATTGTTGCACCCGCAACATTTGACGCAACTGACACTTTGGTACGCAGTGCACTTACTCATCCCGTGGTACCACTGCTTTGTTACATCAGCTGCGGGCTGGCACGGATGGTATATCAATCGGTTTTACGCGACTGCGTAAGAAGGAGGGTTATGTTTTTCGAATGTATGTATTTTTGTATATATTTATAGACCGAGCGAGCGAAGCGTCTCTGCATCAACTGGCCAAATTTTCTTTCGTCCAAATTGTCTTTACTTTTATATACTGTTGAGTATAGGTTTTTGTGAGAAAGTTTGCACAAAGCTACTGCGTAATTTATCTAAATGAACATTCTTTAGAATTGTTTTTATAAAATCACTTGGCTCGAAAAATTTCGTTGGGAGTTACGAAAAAGTGCATTTTTGTGAGGATACTCAAGGAGTAAAGATGAATCTATATACCTGGTACATCAAAATTAGTCACGCCGTTTAGGCTATAGGGGGTAAAATAGAAACATAGATACACATACACCCGAAAATTATTATCCTCTTTCATGCGGAGTCAGGTGAAAATAAAACACACATCACAAAATAGGTCATAACAGTGTCGAAAATCAAAGAAAACAATCCCAAGTCAAAATCAAAAGATTCCCAGACTTTAAGGTAATTCCGATTCTCGCTTGCACCTCAGCTTGCAAGTATGCTATGAGCGACCATCTCAAAACAAAATATCCCGCTACCTTTCTCCGAAGGCACTCAATGAGCCATTCATTCGAGCCCGATCAGCGTATAACGGTCACATTGGTCTATCACACCACCTGACCGTTCATCAAGACCTTCCATCTCTTATAAAACAGTTTTAAAAGCAGCTCTTTGTTAATCGGTATTACAGTAAGAAGATATGTCCTCTGTCCAGAAGTTGTTGACCCGTGAAAAGTGTCATTACCGATTAAAGTTTGTGGGGAAGTTGTGACTGTGGAAGGTCTAAGCAAAGTGGTGTGGTAGTGAGAACTGTTTAGATTCAAATCCCGTCCAGGGCTTCCGCGAAGCGATGCCATGTGGCTGGTGAATGAGTCTTCAGTTACGCTAGTTGTTGAACATTCCAATCGCCAATTGAGGAAGGTTTTCTTAAACAAATGTGTTCGGGATTGTCCATATTTTGACGGAGTTTGTATCAGATGGATTTGTGGTAATATGGATAATTATAATAACTAAATAATCCCTATGTAAATAGGGCCACGAATTCTGTGTAAATAACATCTGTTTTATAACGAACGAGAGAGACGAAGAACCTTATTTCGATGACCCAATTCTTATGTCATACAGATATAATTGATCTATCTATTTTTTTTTATGGAGAAAAATAGAGCACATGCAATTTCGGTGATCTAATACTTATGTAATATAGAATCTTATATGTAATGAATTCTAAGAGCTACACCTCTCAGTAGAAAATAATTTCGACTTTCTGCTAGTCCTGTAGTGGAATCGGGAGAGTGCAGTAAGGTTGTGAAACTCTTGCGCAGACTTGCCGAGATGAATCTTATTGAATATAGACAGACATATATGCTACTCGTAATGAATCATATAGAATATAAGTAGACAGCCATGCTAACGTAAAGTGAAGGCATTCAATTTTTCGGTCGCGTGTAAAAGCGACGGGTATTAGTTTAGGATATTTTTAATAGACGTTATCATGATTGGATAGATGTCATCAGTTTTTTGATATTGCATTAATATCCTATTAACTCAATTTCTTTGAAATCCCTAAATACTAGTTAAAAGGTGCGGTCTGTTACTTCAACCATAAATAAAATATTTTATACATGTCACTTTTTTTTTGTAAATCCGGTTTTGATCAAAAATCTAGGATTTTGATTAAGAACCGGTAGAAGATAATATGATTGCTTAAATTGATCATGCTGTTTGTCGCCACATATGACCGTAGTTAGAGGGTTAGATTCGAAGGTATTAGAGGGCAAGTAGGAATTAATCATTTTAATACATCTTATTGCTTTATTTAATTGAATAAATACCAATCGACATAAATTTTATTGTAAACCTAATCTAGTTGAGGTTTTTAATTTAAAAAACTGGATTTTTTCAGGTCTATGATAAGATAAAGTACATTTTGTTTTCATCCGGTTCTAGGTGAAAATCCTAGGTTTTTAAACACTTTTTTTCTTCGTTAAACAGACCAACAACTTGCCTGATGTTAAGTGACGGTATAGCCGAGGATGGATTATCATAAACCTGCGACATAATTATGTACATAAGTATAACTTTATCTTTAAGATAAAATCAAGCCAGCCACAGTAGCAGTTAAATTACCTTTCAAAACACACTCTCGCGCAAATCAAAATGGTCAACTATTATTATCATTTACATTTTAGTATTCCAAATTCAATTTACATATTTGTAACTTTGTCACTGGCTAAATACAAATATATTGGATATAATTAGCTACACCCACAGGGAAACATATTTTTTTATTTCGAGCGCTAACTAGTGCAAACTTACCCCTTTTTTGGGGTAAATACCCCTGAGTCAAACATCCCCGAAGACGAAAAAAACTATAGAATTGTAAAACAAGTATACCAAGTTTCGTGTAGATTTGGTTGAAAAATTACTTGCACGCAAATACAAACATCTGGACTGTGGAAAGAAAATTTGCTAGTATAGCGACTGAGCGAGCGAAGCGAAGAGGCGTTGCATCAGACATTTGTTGGCTTCGCTCACTTGGTCAATTATTGTTTTCAGTTATTGTTACGATTTGGGAAATGTAACTGATAAATCAATACCTAAGGTTACTTGCGAGTGTCGAGATATACGTGAAAACCGGCAGTTTTACAGATTTACTTTCGTCTAAGAGACTTGATATGGACAGAAAAGTGATCCTCTAAAGTAGGTAAAGGTTCAGTATTTCTCTCTCTTGATGTACCGAATCCTTCATCATCATCATCTCAGCCGTAAAAAGTCCGCTGGTCGATATAGGCCTCCATGGACTTTCAAAAAGACCCATTAGAAGCGGCTTGCATCCAGCGTCTTCGAGCGTAGCAGTTTGTAATATGCTGTATAACGTGCTCCTAGCACTTTAATGTCCCATATGAACACCAAGTTTTGTGGTGTTTTATAGTAATATGCTTTATTTCTCGTATAAGTGAATCCATAGTACTTTCATGTCAAAATAATATGAATGCGCGAGCGAAGTGATCGCGAAAATTTTAGTAGTGCTTTTATAGTAATGCTTTGTTTTTTGTATTAGTAAACCCACGGTACTTCTCTGTAAAAATAGCAATAAAGTGCGAGCGAAGCGAGCGCGAAATTTTTTGTGGTGTTTTATAGTAATATGCTTTATTTCTTGTATTAGTGAATACATAGTACTTCCATCTCAAAATAATATGAATGCGCGAGCGAAGCGAGCACGAATTTTTTTTAGTGGTGTTTTATAGTAATATACTAAAATTCTCGTATTTGTGAACTCACAGTACTTCTATGTCAAAATAGTAATAATGCGCGAGCGCGAAAATTTTATTGTTGTTTTTATAGTAATATGCTTTATTTCTCGTATTAATGAACCCACAGTACTTCCATGTCAAAATAAAAGATTTTTTAAGGTTTTTAATATTAAATCATGGAAGTGATTTGATTCATTGATCGTGTTAGCGAGTCCTAGATTTTCGTGGACCAGATGAAGCAACAAGAAACTGTGTTAAAAGGAAATAAATATCCGACTGGTAAAGAGCGACTTTAACGCCATCAAAAATTATAAATACAACCATTTGAATGCATTGATTGCCAATTTAATATTCCTAAATATAAACATATGTCTTTATAGAAAATTACAAACATACCTACAAGATACGCGCAAACATTTTTGGTTAGTGGCTATTTTTAGTGAATTATTTCCTCGTATTAGAAAGTTCACGGCACTTTAATGATCAATACAAATAAAGATCAATAATAAACAATCATGCGCGAGCGAAGCGAGCGCGAAATTTTGAAGCATTTTATAAAATTATTGAAGCCTGGTTTTTTTGTTGATAATGACCAGGATTTCGGGGGGGTTTGAACCCCCCAAACCCCCCCCCCCCTGCCTACGGCCATGCTCTTTGTATAAACCTCCTTGTTCTAATACAAACGTCCGGCGCTAAAATTTAAAAGAATTCACATCCACAACGTAAAAATTCCAAATTCAAATTAAATATTCCAAACTTTGGCACTGGCTAAAAACAAAAAAAGAAATAAACATCTCACGAAAGGAAGTGAGAAAAAAGCCGGCTAGCACGGAAGCGTCGGTCGACGCTCCCTGATGCGTTGGCCATACTGATGAGATGCCTTCGAGCGGCTCTCCGCAGAGCATCTGATGCTAATGGTGGCTGCTCGTGAGAGAGGACATTTGCATACACTACGGCGTGACTTGGGGAGAGGCAGTGTTGGTTGCCGCTTCCTGTGCGGGAAAAAATCTAGTATTAATAGCCTGTAGTTCGACCAACGTCTGTTTCGCTTGCGCATACCAATATTTTCGAAGATATAAAATGACTGAATTATCTTTAAATAAAACTGGCCAAGTGCGAGTTGGACTCGCGCACGAATGGTTCCGTGACATTATCTATAAAAACGGCAAAAAATCACGTTTTTTGTATGGGAGCCCCCTTAAATATTTATTTTATTCTGTTTTTTAGTATTTGTTGTTATAGCGGCAATATAAATACATCATCTGTGAAAATTTCAACTCTCTAACTATAACGGTCCATGAGATTCAGCCTGGTGACAGACGGACGGACGGACGGACAGCGAAGTCTCAGTAATAGGGTCCCGTTTTACCCTTTGGGTAGGGAACCCTAAAAATCATTAACGTAAAAATAATTTTTATGTATGAAAATTAACTTAAGAATATAATTAAGCTACAAGAAACTTCTCCTTTTCTTGGGGGATATGCCCCTCATAAACAAAAATCCCCGACTGAAAGAAAATGTAAAACTTGTATACTACAAATAAAAATATTATTAGTACTATAATTTGTACTTTAAAAGGGCTAAAATAACTTTATTATCAACAAAGCTTCAATTTAAACCTAATACGAGTATTAACTATTAGTAAGTATAACATTAAAACGACAACCAAAAAACAGACGTCAACTTGCATGTGTAACAAAACTAACTTATATATCTAGGGCCTTACCGGAAAACGTGGCTTATCTTTATCCATCGTATTAATTCTGTGTCTTCTTTCCGCATGTGTCATTACGTGTCAGCGAGAAGTTGACAAAATATGTTAAGCAATGCTTAAAGTTAAGTAACGTTTTTCGGTAAGGCCGCTATTGTGTTTTCGCTTCGCGGTCTTTTAGCTGGTACTCTTGCCTACTTCGAAGTCTTCAAGCTGGTACTCTTGCCTACTTCGAAGTCTTCAAACGGGTACTCTTCAGCTTCACTGTCTTCTGATTGGTACTCTTGACGGTAGAACAGACAGAAGAGTACCAGCTCAAAGACTTCGAATTAGGCAAGAGTACAAGCTTGAAGACTTCGAAGCGGAAACACACTAGCGGCCTTACCGGAAAACGTTACTTAACTTTAAACATTGCTTAACATATTTTGTCAACTTCTCCCTGACACGTAATAACGTTTGGAAAGAAGACAGAGAATTTAAGACGATGGTTAAAGTTAAGTAACGTTTTTCGGTAAGGCCTTTAATATATAAGTTAGATTTAAGTTTTTGAATATGAATTTCCGTAAAGTAACGCCTGATTCAATAAATTTGCGTACGTGCCACTGCATAGCGCGTTATTTATGGAATGTCCGACGTGTGCTCACGGCGTAGGTACTGTAATAGGGCGAATTTTGTGGCTCACGGTATGATTACATATTTTGAACAGATTTTGGATGCGTAAAAGTAATATAACACTGAATTACACATAATTCTTGTATACTGTAGCGTTTTTTTTGTTTTTTATGCGACTTCGAAAAAGGAGGAGGTTATCAATTCGTACTGCTTCTTTTTTTATGTATGTACACGAATTACTCCGTCATTCGAGAACCAATTTTTGTGTTTCCTGAATTAGTGTATAGAGAAAGCTCCCAAGTTGGTCCCATAATTATTTTGTAAACATTGTTTTATTACTTTTCGAATAATCTTTAAAAATTAAAATATTTTCATTGTATTCCTGAGTAAGTGCGTCAGATTATAGAATCGCAGAGTTCCACCTACACGTTTTTCTTTGCAAGAGTGTCAAATATGAAGGATTATCTTATAAACATCTGCACATATTCTAATCTTCGAACACGAGCATTTGACATTCAATGCCATTTGTCATTGCATTCTTGACAAAAGAAAAAAAAGAGCAAATGAAAAGTGGTCTCTTTAAAAAGTTTACAATCGTGAAGGATTTAGTAAGTTGCGTTGAAGTCGGTTTTTTAATAGAAAAATTATGTTGCTTAATATTTACTTGATGTTATGTGTCTTCCTTAAATAAATACATGTCTAAGCCTATGTCTAATTTAAAAAAAAGTTATTCAAATGTAAAAAAGTTAGTTTAAAAGTTAGTTAGTTTTTATAAAGTTATTCTATTCTGCATAAATAAAATGGAATTAAATCGTTTCATTCGAGTTTAACTTGTCAAGCTTTTGATTCTGTGTGATCTCTATAGAAGTGGAGTTTCTTAATAAACATGCTACGTATCTGGCTTATGACCACTTAGTATTAAGCCCGCATCTTAGAATTCCGATGTGTCAAGATCCACTGGTCAGCATAATATGTGATTTGAATGTTGGAATGGGATGAATACTTGTAGGCTAGGAGGCAGACGACTTTTTTAAGAGTCATCATCCTGATCATGATTTGGATTATTAAAAAAACCGGACAAGTGCGAGTCAGACTCGCCCACCGAGGGTTCCGTACAAACTAGTAGATAAAACGGGGACATCGTATTTTTTTCATATTTTCCTTCTTATGCCGATAAATATACATATTAAAAATATTTGAAAACCTGTTTTAACTTATGCTAATAAAGCTCTTTCATTATGATACCCCACATACGGTTAAAGAACTTTAAAATTTGGACCCTCATTCCTTCCGTCAAGACACTATTTTTTTGTGATTAAATTAAAAATGTCCAGTTTTCGGACTTTTTCCTATATCTGTACTTTAACACAATGCTTCTTGCCAAATTTCATAGTTCTAGGTCAACGGAAAGTACCCCATAGGTTTTGATTCCCTTGTGAGTGTCGAAATGTGCATTTTTTACAACATATTCGGCTGTAACTTTTTTTATGAAAATTGAAAAATTTTATTTTTCTTTCTGCAGCAAGATAATATAGATATGCGTACCTATATGATTTTAATTTCAACGCGATACCTTCACGTATTCCCGAGATAAAGGTCTTGACACCCGGACAGATGGACAGACGGACAACAAAGTGATCCTATAAGGGTTCCGTTTTTTTTTGGAGGTACGGAACTCTAAAAAAATACAACAAAAAAAACTATCGACACGAAGAATGAATGAATGAATTTGGATTATTATGCGGTCAAAGTACAACGTCTCGTGTTTCGAACCACAAAAATAATTTTAGCAAATTTAATATGTATGAGATTGGCGGGAGGCGGAGAGTGTTCGTTATGTAATATTAATGTCTTCTGTGACCTTACTGAAATAGTCCACTCAGCTCTTACACTAGGTCCTACCGTATGATCAGAGGAGCGCGATAAGCACCAAGCATCTCATTATACGAGCTTCATAGAAACATAAAAGTAAAGGTTCGAAGAATTTTTTGTACTTGGAAAGGATGCTTTTGCAAGAATACAGTTTGTAAAGGAAAATATTAGCCGACTGCAAAAGGAGGGCAATATTTTTCGGATGTTATGTATGTATTATGTTCATCGTCGCGGCCATATGTTATAATTGAATTGAACATTTAAAATATAAAAATAGTCGACCGATTAAGTCTATTTAAAAAAAAAATATTACCTGAAACGGTAATTTTTTTTTTAAATTACAATATAAGTTTGCGCTTGACCGCCAACTCACCTTATCCTTTTTCCTTCCTTCTTTTTTTCCCTTCATTTTGTTATGTACAATCAACTCTGTACGCTAAAAAATCCAGTTTGATTTAAAAATTACATAGTATTACGCTGATGACACAGATTTAATAATATGGAAAAACCTAGTACGAGGTCACGGTCCACGCAGAACAAGCATTAAGTATTGTAATGTCCTGGTTATCCTCTAATCTCATCACACTAAATACATCAAAAACAAAATACATATCTTTTTCGGCAAATGCGCAAGCGCAACCAGACTCCAGCTCTTTTAATGTCACTGCTCACGTGTGTCGGCCACGATTAAATGGCATCTGTGCCTGTAGCCCTTGCAGTAGGACTAAAAATATCAAATATTTGGGAGTATTTATAGATTCCACCTTGTGTTGGGAATTTCAAATAGATAACTTAATAAAAGGCCCAAAAAACGATGGCGAGATGAGCTTGACTCCCACTGTAGCGGCTGGAGTAAGGAAGCTCTAAACCGAGAAAAATGGAAAGAGGGAAGAGAGGCCTTTGCCCTGCGGTGGGACAGCAATGGCTGAGAAAAAAAAAAAAAAAAAAAAAAAAACTTAATAACTAGAACAAGGCCATTAATATGTATTTTTAAGCATCTTCGATCCTCGGCAGACCAAAGTACTCTAAAAATTGTTTACTGTTCGCTTGCCCAATTAGTATACTTTCTCATTGCTCAACCGTCTGGGGTGGTTCCTATTCTTCTTATTTGCTGGCTCTTGAACGAGCGCAGCGAGCAATTTTGAAAGTCATGCTCAAACAAGTAAAAATAAAATCTAATCATCTATATAAAAAAAAACTTTTTTTAAAACAAGCTTTTATTATGTTCTTGTTAATAATAAAGTACTCGCCAAGACGAATCAAACGAGCCGAAACTCGATGGGGTTGCGTCTTTTCATTACAGAGTTCCTATGACCACCTTCCAACTCCATCATCAGACCCTGGTTACCATTGAAAGACAAACTACTTGTCAAGACGATTGAAATGAGCCCAAACTCGATGAGGTTGTGTCATTTCATTACGAAGTTCCTTTGGCCACCTTCCAGCTCCATCATCAGATCAGCACCATGTCATCATAATATTGCATTGTCACGCGATTTACACATGTATGCACAATTTCAGCTCAATCGGTAAACGGGTAAAGTCATCAAATCTTGCAAATTAAATTTGATCCACTTAAATTTAATTTGCAAGATTTATGACAAACATCGGACAGGTGAAACTAAATAAAACCATGTAAAAAACCTATGCGATTTCCTACATTCACGTTATATAAAGAAGCCGGTGTCTTACCCGTAAGACAGCTCTTTGTGCTTAACACTGTTATTAGGAAACACACAGAAATCTATACTTACTTATTATAACTCTGAAGAAGATATTCCACGTAGAAGATCTAGAATCTGTTCTAATGTAGTGTGTCGAACGGGGCTAGGAACGAGACATTATGGAAGCTTTTCTAACTTTATATATAATAAAATAAATAAATTATTATTATCTCTTTATTCAAACATTTACACGGGTCAAGCCCGGATCTTTGGAAGGCATCAATGGGGCCGAAGCCAACACTGAGAGGCCCTTTACAAATTTGATATATAAAAATACAGTAAGTGGCTATGTGGATGCATGGTGAAACTATTGTACAATATGGTGTTTGAAAAGTTATGGCTATTGTGAAGAGATGGTTATGAATTAGAAAACTAGTTTATTGGCTGATGCTCCCACACAGTGAGTAAGATGAGGTGCTTCTGTGTGGGAGCATTAGAATGAGATAACACTAACAGCACCTGCCAATTTCGTCTCATTATGCAGTTATGTTTAGGCAGGTTATGATGATGATGATGATGATTCGCCACCCACTAAATGGGCCCCCATAGTGGCGCCGCATGTTGGCACCGGAGAAGCAACATCGGTGCAGGTGGCTAAGGGTGTCGAGAGGTGTGCTGCGAGTTCACTAAGAGCTACTAGCGGCGTTATGCCCTTTAACACTTCCACCCTGGAGCTTAGGTACTTAGCTCTTGCTGTGTCCACCACACAGCCGGCCGGTTAAGGCAGGCTGGAGGTCAGGGGTCTCATTTAGCCCCAGGGAAACATCGGGGTACGCGATGTCGCCACTCACCGACGGCTCGCTACAAAGCCGCCCATGCGGTTATTATTATTATTATCTCATTTATTTATTTACAATCTTAATTCTAAATTTTTTACAACATAAATATAAACTTATAAAAAATAAACATAAATATTGTAAAAAACTTAAAACTAGGGTGCCGCCGGCAGCGGGGCGGGGCTCAAGCTGCCGGTGGTAGGGGCTACAGAGAGAGGAACCTCCTGACAATACGTGCCGTGTCCAGGATGACTGCCTTCTGTATCTGACCCTTGACCCAACCATCGAGCGAGAGCCTCTTGAGATGTTGGTCGAGGCTCTTCGCTATGACACCGTTCACCGAAACGACTATCGGGACAATGATCGTCGAGTCAACATCCCACATGGCGGTTATCTCGTGAGCCAAGTCAAGGTACTTGCTGAGCTTGTCCTTCTCAGCCTTCACGAGATTCTCATCATGTGGGATGGTGATGTCGACGAGCACTGCGCGGCGTTGAGACCGATCTACGATCACGATATCAGGCTTATTGGCAACAATAGTCCTGTCCGTGATGATAGAACGGTCCCAGTAGAGCAAAGCACGGCTATTTTCGAGAACTGGCGCTGGTGCGTACTGATAGTACGGCACCTCTGACTCGGCAAGGCCGTATTGAAGAGCAAGTTGCTGGTGGATGATCCTGGCTACTTGGTTATGCCTGTGCAAATACTCGCCGTTAGCAAGATGCGAACAACCGGAAACAATATGTCGGAGAGACTCTCCGGGACGGTGGCATGCCCGACAAATGTCGACCGTACCGTCCTTCATGATATATTTCCGATAGTTGTTCGTCTTGATAACTTCATCTGCAATTGCACAGGAAAACCCTTCAGTTTCCCCAAAGAGGTCACCGAAGCGCAGCCAGTTCACCGATGCAGGCAGGTCTACATCGGGTCCTGATAACACCCTGTAGAACCGCCCGTGCAACTCCTTGCTCTTCCATACGTCTTTGCGGTCTTCGATGCTGAGCACCGTTGGTTTGCGCCAGTTTTCTTTTGCCAAGGAGAGAGGCGTCAGGCCCTTATCAACTGCCACTACATCACAATGCATACCACACTCGTTGTTTCGGAAATAGTCTCTGAGATTGCACACCTCACGGTTGTGGAGGTTCTTGGCGTTTAAAAAGCCACGACCCCCCCACTTCCGCGGGATGTACAGTCTCATAACAGACGAGCGTGGGTGTAGCATGCGATGTAGTGTTAGTTGATGTCGGACCTTCCTATCCAGGGCGTCTAGCTCAGTTTGAGTCCACCTTAATATGCCAAAGGAGTATGTCAGTAGAGGCATCACCCAACCGTTGAAGGCGCGTGCCTTATTGCCACCTGACAAAAGACTGTTAAGTACTTTTGACAGACGACAAAAGAAACGCTCCTTCATCGATTTTTTAATGTCCTCTACCGCTATACCCAACGACTCTGACATACCAAGGTATTTGTAGGTCTCGGTCTCGGAAAGAGACCTGAGGGTCATTGTCTCAGAAAGTTGTAAGTTCGGAGAATTTACAACTTTCCCCCGCTGTACTTGCACGACCGCACACTTATCAACACCGAACTCCATTTCAATGGCGTTGCTAAAAACCTCTGTAGTTTTTAACAACGTCACTAAATCTTGTCGTTTCGGTGCAAAAAGTTTGAGGTCGTCCATGTAAAGCAGGTGAGAAATGATCTCACCCCCTCTACGAAGCCGATAGCCTAGCCCTGAATCCTTCAGTAAAATGCTGAGAGGGTTCAGTGCTAGGCAAAACCACAATGAGCTCAAACTGTCACCCTGGAAAATGCCACGTTCAATCCTTATCAAGTCCTGCGGTGTAAAAGACCCATCCCTACTGCCCGGTTGCCGAAGTACTGTGGTCCACTGCCTCATACATGCAACTAAGAAGGATCTCAGAGTTGTATCAATTTTACACAACTCTAAGATCCTTTCAAGCCATGAGTGAGGCACCGAATCATAGGCCTTCTTGTAATCAATCCAAGCAGCAGAGAGTGCTCCCTTACTCCGCTTGACTTGCCGGCTAATAGCCGTATCGATGAGGAGAAGCTCTTTAGTACCACGGGACCCAACCTTACATCCATTCTGAGAAGAGGCCAAAACGTTGTTAGCGACTAAATGCGCATTAATTTTGTTTTTCAGAATAGATGTAAGGAGCTTATAGATGGTGGGTAAGCATGTGATGGGTCTATAGTTTTTAGCTTCCGTGGTACTACCGGACTTATGGAGCAGGAAGGTGACCCCGGTGGTCATGAAGGTTGGTAGAGAACCAAGCTCGAGGGCTTCTTGAAATTGTGTTGCCAAGCGATCGTGCGAGCATCGAATCCATTTTATCCAGAAGTTGTGCAATCCATCCGGCCCAGGACTTTTCCAGTTCTGTGTCGTACGGATCGCACAACTAACGTCTACGGGGTCTATTACAATAGACCCCATGGGTTCGATGATATCGCACTCGCGCTCGACAACCCGCATCCAATCACCCTCCGTATGTTCGACGGGCACCGACCAGATACCACGCCAAAAATCAGTCATGGCGCTTGCGTCCGGTAGCTGTCCGTCGCTCATACGTTGTTCGGTTCCTTCCCAACCCCGGTACACCTTCCTTTGGTCACTTTGGAAAAGGCGATTCTGCCAGTATCTATTCACACGCTCTCTGTAACGACGAATACGGTTTGCCCATGCATAGACTTTCTGTTTCAGGTAGTCGATACGTTCCGTGACATTGGCTAAGTAGTGCTGAGACCTAATACCGGTCCCCGCAAATGCCTGCGCCACGAAACGCATTATTCATATTCATATTTATTGATAAAATATTATTTTACAAGTCAATACATATTGTAAAAACACATTACAACCATTGTAATCATACGAACCAATAAGGGTTACAAAAATAAATAATAATTACAAAAAAAAAAAATCTACATTAATTCGATGTCAAACATAATTTAAAAAATAATACCTAATAATAGACTTAAACCAAAAAAATAATAATAAAATTTTATAAATTGTTATTTCAAATGTTGAATAAATTCGTTAAAATCATAAAAAGACTGCTCGATTAACCATTTTTTAAGTCTCATCTTAAATATAGTAAAAGTACCGGCTTCAGTGATTTCATCGGGTAAATGGTTGTACACGGTCGGAGCCATGACGTGTGTGAGCTTAGTGGACTTCTCGAGAGAACGCGAGATCGCCATCAGTTTGTGCCTATTGCGAGTATGGTACTGATGCTTAGAGCCGCGCTCCTGGTAGCTCTCCAGGTTTATCCTGGCGAACACTGCCACTTGATAAATCAATATGGCAGGTAACGTCAGGACTCCTAGCTTCTTGAAATATGGGCGAGCTGGGGTATCCCACGGCACTCGCGCCACGCACCGCACTGCACGTTTCTGCATGCGGAACACTCGCTCCCATTCAGCAGCTCGAGCCCACATCTCTGCTCCGTACTGCAGCTGCGAGTGCACCGTAGCAAAATAGCACGCCCGTGCAACCTCGCTTGGCACCACTTTCGCCACGCGACTCAGCGCGAAACAAGCGCTTCCAAGTCTGCCACAAACCTTATCTATGTGTTGGTCCCACTTTAGACCTCGGTCTATTTCGAAACCCAAAAAGGTTGTATTTTCCTGTTCTTCAATCCTCACTCCATTCACAAGCACTGTCAGTGGCTGCAGTGGCTTCCCTGACAGGCTAAATTGAATGAAGTGAGTCTTGGTGAGGTTGAGAGCGAGGCCATTTATGTGAAACCACCCTGACAGCTGGGAGGCTGCCTCATTAAGCTTCTGCTCTAGCGCGTCAAATGTCTGCGCCGTGACTACAGCGGCCACATCATCCGCGTACATGAGTACGTCAGCGGCGGTCACGGCGTCGGGCAGGTCATTCAGGAGTAATGAAAATAGGATGTTGGACACTGATGACCCTTGTGCTACACCAATTTGCGACACCATGGAGTCAGATTTAAGTGATCCACCACACCCAACGACCACCTGCGATCTCTCAGCCATTAGACCTGTCAAAAGAGAGTGAGCAGCGCCCGCCACGCCGTAATGCTGCAACTTAACAGATAGTACGTCGCGGTCGGCGACATCAAACGCTTTTGACAGGTCGCAACAAAGTATAGCTACTTGCAGCTTGGGCCTGGAATCACGTGCTTCCATGACACGGCGCACCACCTCCCGGGTCAAAGCTGTAGTCGAGCGCCCTTCACGGTATGCGTACTGTCGGTCAGACAGTGCACACGTGTCAGACATAAACTCAATAAGGCGGGAGCTGAGTCCGTTCTCGAATATTTTTGCGACTGCAGGTATAATCGAGACAGGCCTATAGTTACATTACTCGGGGTACATTACTCGGGGGCGAGTATTCCCCCGGCTGAAACAGATCAGCTTTGCAATGAGAGTCCTGAACGTAGTAATACGCCGTTCGATTCTCACTTGCCATGCAGGTACATCTCCGGCGCGCCGTGGTGCACGGTTAATGTCCGGGAATTTAACGCGTGCAACACGGCACACCGCGATGGCACCGCAGTATAGAATCGAATGGGTATCAACCAAATCTCTGCTAGTCCGCAGATACGGAGCTAACAGAGCATTCAGGGCTCCCATTAACGCTAAATTACGTCTATGAGTAGGCAAGCGTGGTAGACGTGGCCTAGAGTCGAGTGCGAATCTATATTGGAAAATTGTGTCTTCCAAAGTGCTCCTCAATCGCTCACTCACCTGAATGGAAACAGTCATACCCGCACTATCTCCCTCGTCAACAACGGGATGCGTTGATGTCGCAAGTGTCGCCTCCGATGGCGGCTCAGTGGCCAGTATCCGAGGCGACGACGCGAGAGGCGACGGGTCACGCGCCGACGAAGAAGTCAGACGAGCAGAAAGCACCTCCAGGCGGAGCCGATCAAGCACGGTCTGATCCAGCAGCTTACACCGGTGGATAGCCCGCACTTGATCCGATTTATTATTATTAATATGTAGTCATATTTCATGAAATAATAACAGTCAACGAGTCTGTTTGGAAATAGAATATATCGTGACACAAGACGCTTCGAACAACTCTTCATTTGTCAAATTATGATAAGTAGTTTGGAAGTTATGAGAAAACAGATGAACATACATATTTACATACATACACACATACTGGTCAAAAGATAACCCTCCCTATTGCTTCGCCGCAGTCGGGTAAAAAGAAGGGAACTGACGGAACTAGACACTACATAGGTTGCTTTAAATATAAGATAAATGAGTCCTACTGGGCCCTTATTCCGTATGACCATCGGCCACATAACGTGAACATGACGTGGGTGCTTTGACAATGTAAATTAGTCTTTAAGCTTCTTTAAGCTTAAAAATGCAAAGTCTAATTTTCATTCTAAATGCACCCGCGTTAAGTTCACATTATGTGGCCGATGGTCATATAAAATCAGGGCCCTGTTCGGATAGTACTGCAAACGCATTCTCTATTTTTAACCGACTACCAAAAAGGAGGAGGTTCTCAATTCGACTGTATGTTTTTTGTATGTTTGTTATGCTATTACTTTGCCAATTATGAATTTGAAGATTTTTTGTTTCGATTTGGTAAGATATTATATTGATTTTATTTCTTGATTCGTTTATATACCTACTTACTACGAAAAAACTTATGTTTGGCATCTTTTTTAACAGAGTTCGAAAAAGGAGGTTATCGATTCGTACCGTATATTTTTTTTTATGTATGTACACGAATTACTCCGTCATTCGTGAACCAATTTTTATGTTTCTTAAATTGATGTATAGAGAAAGCTCCCAAGTTGGTCCGATAATTATTTTAGAAACATTGCTTTATTACTTTTTGAATAATCTCTAAAAGTAAAAATATTTTCATTGTATTCCTGAGTGAGTGCGTCAGATTATAGAATCGCAGAGTTCCACTGACACGTTTTTCTTTGCAAAAGTGTCAAATGTTGAGGTTTTTCGTATAAACATCTGCACATTTTCTAATCTGCGACGACGAAGCAATTGACATTCAGTGACAAATGTCATTATAAAAAAAGCGGGTGAATAGAGGTCTTTTAAAAAGTTTACAATCGTCAGAGATTTATTGAGCTTGAAAAGTAAAACCTACTTACTCCTCATCCAATGTGTATAAGAAGAAAATAGAGTTACTTCAACGCTTGAGCGCCTTGTTTAATTATTATCCTTACTAATATTACAAGTAAACGAAATAACGTACTTTGAAGTCGGTTGTTTCAGTTTTTTAAACTATAAAATTATTGATGATTATTTTTTTGTTTGGCAGGTCATAAAGTATTCAGAAGTGGTCCCATAAATATCATAATAGGTTTTTTTTATACAATATGGATTTGCGCTGGACCGCCAACTCACCTGATGTTAAGCGGTGTTGCGGTCTACCATGAAGCGCGCTTACCTAGAAGAATCCGATTCACTCTCGATTTAAAGACACCCAGATTGTATCTATCGGGGAAAATCCACTCAGGAAGCGTACCCACAATTTAGCGTTCCGTACGATAAATGTGGAATTAAAACATCTCGTTCGGCCTTTTGGAATATCCACCATGAAACGATGACGCTTTTTCGTGTTTCAGTCTGATAGAAAAAAGGGCTAGAGGGAATTAGATCATGCAGATCAGATGCACACACTCACCGAAATGGATCCGGTAAAAACCGATAAGCTAGCAACCTTGCGACGAGGTTTAGTACTTTGGCTTTTATAACGAAGTAACTAGAAACATATGTCGTCTAAACAAACAAACAACTTATTTTTAGGGTTCCGTACCTCAATAGGAAAAAACGGAACCCTTATAGGATCACTTTGTTGTCCGTCTGTCCGTCTGTCCGTCCGTCCGTGTGTCAAGACCTTTATCTCGGGAACGCGTGAAGGTATCGAGTTGAATTTAAAACCATATACGCAAATCCATAGTATCTTGCTACAGAAAGAAAAATAATTTTTCTCAGTTTTCGTAAAAAAAAAGTTACAGCCGAATATGTCGTAAAAAACGCACATTTCGACACTCACAGAGGAATCAAAACCTATGGGGTACTTCCCGTTGACCTAGAACTCTGAAATTTGGCAAGAAGCATTGTGTTAGAGTACACATATAGGAAAAAATCCGAAAACTTGACATTTTTTATTTAATCACAAAAAAATAGTGGCTCTATTCAAGGAATGAGGCCTGCCTCAAACGTTTGCTCGCTCGGATCCGAGTGGGAGGCGCCGCTACTATAGCCCTTACTCGGATCCGAGTGGTGAGCAAGGAATGTGTTAAATATTTTTACGATGTATATTTTTCGGTGTATGAAGGAAAATATAAAAAAAATATGATTTCCCCCCCTTTTGTTTAGTTTGTACGGAACCCTCGGTGGGCGAGTCTGACTCGCACTTGTCCGGTTTTTTTTGTTATATTTTATGTATTTTTGGTGTTGTGTCTCCCACAAATAAACTTATGTATATGTCTACATATGTCATCTATCCAAACGAATGGCATAAAACGAATAGCATATTTTGAAGTCGGTTGTTTCAGTTTTTAACGCCCAACCCATAAAGAGGTGTGTTATAAGTCTGACGTATGTATTTGTGTATCTGTATATCTGTGTATTTGTATGTAGTACCGTAGCTCTCAAACGGATGGACCGATTTTGATACACTTTTATTTTGTTTGAAAGAAGATTTCATCGAGAGTGTTCTTCGCTATATTTCATCAAAACTGGCTTAGCCGTTTTTAGGGTTCCGTATTCAAAGGGTAATACGGGACCCTATTACTAAGACTCCGCTGTCTGTCTGTCTGTTCGTCCGTCCGTCTGTCACCAGGCTGTATCTCATGAACCGTGATAATTAGACAGTTGAAATTTTCACAGATGATGTATTTCTGTTGCCGCTATAACAACAAATACTAAAAAACTGAATAAAATTAATATTTAAGGGGGCTCCCATACAACAAACGTGATTTTTTTGCTCGTTTTTGCTCGATATTGATACGAATAATGCCGATGAACTGTAACAGGTAGACGCTTGAAATATTCACAGAATATTGAGTTATATTATGCACTTAAAAAATAAATAATTTAATTGAAATAAAATTAATATCCATACAACAAACGTGATTTTTTTCCGTTTTTATAGATATTAGTACGAAACCCTTCGTGCGCGAGTTTGACTCGCACTTGGCCGGTTTTATTTTATGTCGGGGGTTTTGAGTTTTCTAAAATTATACTTGCTTAAACTAAAATTATATAATATAAATCATCAATCAGTCAATGGGAAGTCCGTATTTTAATTACTAGTAAGACTTAGTTGATTCATACTAAGCGTAAAAACATAACACAATACGCACAAAAGTGTCGCAAATTTATATTTCTAGGATTTGTGGGAAACTGCGGTTAAATATTACACAATTAATGTAATTTTCAGTATTACTTATTCGAATAATACCTATAATTATTTTTTACTCGACTGCGTAAGAAGGACAGTTATGTTTTTCGAGTGCATGTATGTTTGTATGTATGTATGTTTATATATGACAGCTTGGCAGTAAGCTTGGAAGTAAACGGTTTGACCGGTTTTGATGTGCGAGGTGTGTTAGATTCGACTTTGGTTCCAGAGTGTCATAGGCTATATTTTTTTTTATAATAATAATAAATTTCTTGTAAAAATAAAAAACGCGTTTTTCCGTAACCTCCAACGAACTGTTTCGTAATAACCAAGTGAGTTTACTAGAATTATTCTAAAAAGTGAGTATTAATTATAAACTTTGACAGCGTTTTTACCTTTTTACAAATGCTTTCTCACAAACAAGTACTTACTTAAAAAAAACTTTTTAAGTTAAACGGTTTTATTGAAAAGAAAGGTAATGATGTAGGTAATGTATTTACTGTATTTTACTAGAAAAGCCCTTTCATTTGATACCCATATTGTGGGGGTTGTGTTAAAATATGAAATCCGCCATTTTGTGGCGGCGGCCATCTTGGATTTAAAGAATATACTAAATTGTATTGTCATCAGGACTAAAGGTGTATACCAAATTTCAGATCGATCCGTCAACTGCAAGGGGGTAAAATTTCAATTACTAAATTTGACCCAAACAAAAAAATAAACAAACAGGTCAAGCTAAAGAAAACCGTTTAAAAACAGTCAACAGCCTAACGAAATCGTAAGTTAGATTGCAAAAACTGCTTTTCTGCAGTCGGGTATTTTGTTTTTATTTTAATATACATACCTACTTGTTGTTTTCGTTTATTTTTCTTGGTGTTTTCGTTGATGTATCAATCAAACGAAAAAAATAAACAAATAATGATGAATGAATCTGATAATGAAATCTTCGTAAATAATAAGATTTCTGGATAAAACAGAAACATTCGTTCGTTTGTTCAGGTTCGTTAACCTAACCTAAAAAATATATTTTTGGAGACGACCTTCGGGAGTGACGTCTGCGCTGCTCCTTTTGAAAAGACCACCGTATGCGGTTGAAACTATAGTCCGAGAATTCGGCTCAAAAATAGACGAGTAAAATAAACAAAAAAATAAAGACCGGAAATAATTTGAATAACCGGAATTTGTTTGAATATTACACATTTTTATTTTGAACAAACGGGCTATTGTTAAAAAAAAAAGTGTAATATTGAAACAAATTCTACTTATTTCCGGTCTATATTTTTTTGTTTACTTGTTTTTGGTCAAAAAAAGTTTTTTTTTTCTTATTTGGTTGGTCCAGATAGGAAAGAATTATTTGTTAATCAATGTGCCAATCCTTTCTTTTACATCGTCAATTTGTTATCAATGGTTTTCCTCATTGTATTTATATTTTTTCCTCGTAAACAAAAGTGTTCCTTATTAAGAAGTATTAATGATTTGTTTTTAATGCACGAATTACGTCAATAAACTTTATTATTACTTATATTAATTACAATTTATGAATTTACTTTCATGAACAAGTACTATTTACAAAGTTTTGTGAGCATGTTCATTGAAATGTTTTTGCCTCGTATTTTGTTATTTTAATTTTATTGACGTAAATTATAGTATGACTATAGTAACATGATATATATATATATATTTCATTTCTTTTCTATCTTTCCTTACCCGTTACATCATTATCATCTTCAGCTATGCTTAACCTCCGACCCAAAAGACGGGATGTTATAAGTTTGACGTGTGTATCTGTGTATCTACATATCTGTATAACTATTACTCGCACATGTGGAAAAGTTACGTTAATGCGATACGCGACGAAATCGTATATTTGTATGTTTGTCTGTGGCATAGTAGCTCGGATGGACTGATTTTGATATAGTTTTTTGGGGTTCCATAGTAAACAAGAAACCTTTATAATTTCACCATGTCCGTCTGTCTGTCTGTCCGCGTCTTTGCTCAAAGACTAATATTACTAGAAAGCTGTATTTTAGGCATGAAAATACATATAAATTACGCTGAAAAAGTCTAGTAGAATAGAAAAAAAAGTGTTACTACATGTAAGTAGAGTGGGGATGAATTATTTCATTCTCATCTATCTCATCATGTGGGGTATCGTTGGATAGGTAATCAGCGAAAACCCTTATTTAAATTTAGATTAGTATCAAAAGGAAAAAAACAAAAAGTTATTTTATATGATACACTACATGACACGGTTAACTCACTTTAAAATTTGGACCTTCATTCCTTGTAAAAAGACCCTATTTTTTCTCCTTTATATGTACTATAAGGCAATGCTTTTTGCCAAATTTCATAGTTATAGATCAGCGGGAAGTACCACTATAGGTTTTGATTCCTATGTGAGTGTCGAAATATACGGTTTTTTGTGACACGGCTGTAACTTTTTCATGATAGCCGAGAAGTTTGATGTTTTTACTGCTGCAAGGGATTACAGATCTGTGTATATGGTTTTAATTTCAACTCGATACCTACACTCGTTCCCGAGATAGAAGGTCTTGACAGGCGGACAACAAAGTGATCCTATAAGGATCCAATTTTTTCCTTTTAAGGTACGAAACCCTAAAAATACCTAAAGGAAATATTATTCAGAAGCTTGCATCTCGACACATGTACGCTACCTGCATGCCAAGTATATCTGGTGCATGCACCATGCATGCTGAAATGCTGTACCTGACCGGGGGATTTGAACTGGTTATTGACCTTCTCATAAATTTGATTTAAACTACTTTTTTTTATTAACTACAACAAAACAATATACAAACTCAACTAACTAAACTACTACACAAAAAGCATAACTATTACCCCAGACCGATAAAGGGCTAAAGATAATCCAAATGCTCAAACCCACTACCAGTTGGCAGCGTACTCAGCATGCTGTCGCATTGTCACGTTGAATGGTAATGCTAATGCGTTGGGGCAGATACGCACCAGCATTTTGGTCACGCGTCGCATCGATCATGAAAATGAGATGAGCTCCCGGTCCCCACGGACCCAAAGTCACGACACCAAACAGCTCAAATATGTAACCTCTACCTTTTTGTGTAAATTTTACAAACATCTTCCAACATCGTACTTCACGAAACCGCCAAAAAGTTCCACACAGCCCCACGCCCCACATTTTGCATAACTGGAAATTCCACACAGTCAGGTTCTCACGCACCTTCCTCCCGCGAACAAGCAAAATGTGAAATGTCCTTCCTCGGAAGGTTTTCCCGCCGAGCTTAATAGTATTTTTTTATTTTCATTGAAATTAAAAAAAAAGGGATTTATCGCGTATAAATAATAAGCGGTAGTAATTAATATTTCCATAACAAAAAAAAAAAAATAAAAAAATTCAGATCATATTCATGTAAAATCCGTTATAATCTCTTTCACTTCAATCAGTAACCATAAAGGTGCTCCCTCACCGGGAGCATTCACGTGTAATGTAACATAATAGATTCGACTTTGAGCATTACATTACAATACTACCTCCCCGACTGACGAGCATTCGTGTGTAATGTAACATTATTGATTTGATTTGACTTCACCTCCTCGTTTTGTATCATTACAAGGTGCGCGCTGTAATGCTCGGTTTTCCTCCCTCACTGATGTAATGCTCGAATCTGTAACGTTTCATTACAAGTGAATGCTCCCGGTGAGGGAGCACCTTAACGAAAACTTTAAAAAACATTAAGTGTTTTTTCAGTAGGCAACTATGCAATTCGTAGAAGGTATGGATTGTGATTAATTTATTTATGTAGAAATTGATGGTACAAAATTACTAAAAGAGGAAAAAAGGTAGAAAAAGCAGGGAAATACAGAATCACAGTACTTGCCTGTCATGGATAGTTCCAAAAAGCCGTTCGAGCGATCATCGACCATGATTTTCCGTTTAAAACTCAATGAGTAGGTATACTTATTCTGGATATGAGGCGTCGCTATCGCAACGATTTCGATTGTAAAACGACAATGGTAAGAAAAGAGATGTGATAGTTGTTTATTTATTTAGTTTATTGGTACACGAACAGAATACAGTCTTTACAGTTGTAAATCATTATGAACGTTGGTACGAACTGTTGCTCTCTGGAATTCTCTTCCGGTGAGCATCAGGCGTGCGCAGAGTGTGTACTAGTTCAGAGCAGTATCTATCAGAAACCATTATCTTTCCCTAACTCATTGACTCGGTTTCGCATCGCTTCACAATATTTGCTTAGTTTATGTTTAGTCTATGTAAGTTTATCTTTGTTACTATATATATTTAATATACTTACATATGTAAAAGTACTATTTGTATGTAGTGTATTTTTATGTATCTATATTTAGCTATAAGATTTATTCATGTGTAATCTCACCAACGTCAGCGTTTACATTAATATTTCCCTTTTATCTTCTAAAGGTTGTCTGGAAGAGATCGCTATTAGCGATAAACCGCCTTTTGTACCTTTCTTACGCCCTAATCATGTACATATTGTTATTATACTATGGTGTCAATAAAGTATTTGAATGTTATGAAATGTATAACGTCCCCGATACATCTGACTGACTGAATATGTAAAAACTACCTCTATCGATTAATTAATTAATTAATTAATTGATTGATTGATATGGTGTGCAAGGCGCGTCACCGACCGAGAGTGACGTGTGTGCTGTTCCTTTGAAAAAGACCGCCGAATGCGGTTGAAACTATAGTGGGCTATTTTGGCTCAAAACAGACGTGAGTGACCCGTAGTTTTTATTAAAAAAACTGTGCCGAAATATCGGGAGCTCAAAATTAACGCGAACTACGGTAAATATCCCGTTAATAATAATAGGTCGAATGTACTTTAAAATGCTTCTGACTTGCTTTTACTTCAGTTCGATATCGAGTATCGTTGATAAATATCCGAGAATAGGCTCCCGAATGGAGCCATCGATTTCACCGTCGGCCGCCATTGTGTGCGGATTCTGCGTATCGAGAGATCACCGCCGCTTGCGCGCGCGCTGAATATTAATGCTGGCTGCCAGAATACGCCGGTATTGTTCGTTTGGCATCTTTCGTGCCATATTAGAGTTTGATACTGATGATTGTTTTACATACGTGATCATTATTAATTTTGACTTTGACTAATTGGGGTTAGGCAGAAAAGAAATCAATGGGTCGAAGCGCTTTCGGCAACTAGACCCTAGTTAGGATAAGATAAAACCTGATGTATCTTATATACTAATTATTGTTACAATCAGAGGTCATTAACCAAAAAGGTTAATAAATTAAGCAAAGTGGTATAAGCAAATAATATTTGCCAAGAGGTTTTATTTTAGTTTACAATATTAGCTACAGATCTTCCATGCTGGAGTGGGAGAGAAAGAATAACATATAATGTACCAGCTACTTACTTCTCTTCTCGCGCATACTGTAAAAGTCTCTAACTTTTACAGTATTCCCGGGAAGTAAGGGACTTGAGGGAAATTGGCGTCTATGTAGACGATGTGCTAGCCCGCTATCACTGTAAGCCAATATTATATCATACCCTCTTATACCCTCTCCTCTCCATCTAACCCTCTAACTACGGCCAAATGTGGTGTCAAGTAGCCTGATGCTCTGCCTACCCTGTAAGGAAAACAGACGTGCTTGTATTATGTATATATTAGCTACGAAACACATGCGTGTCTCGACACGGCTACTTATTATGACATTTAGTATGGTTATCGCTTACGAGTACTATCAGGCTGTCTGCTTATTTGCTGGTCAGTCTAGAAAAAACCAGTTCAGAAATTAATCGTATGTATAATCTAATTGATATTAAAGTAATCTGTATAATCTAAGTATGGGGCTTTCCAATTACAATAGATAGTAATAATGAAATAGTAACTCAGTAGGTACATCCTTTAATGGCGGCTCTACAATCGTCAAAGGTTGTATGAGTTTGACCGTCAACTCATCGTTTGTGCCAGGCATTAATGTCCAGCTCTCTCAGATCTTTCTATACTTCGTCTCTCCACATATACCTACTTGGGGCGCAGGACGCGACGGCTCAATTGCGGCATTTCCAAGTAAAAATGATAGGCACTTAATAATACGTACGATAGTGGCGTTTTCGGTATATCCGCCTTGTAACGAAGTCGCTTATTGTACTATTGTATATTCTGCTACTACAAGAGTAAAATTGTCCATACATCTTACTTACAATCACGCCTCTTTTCCGTACGGGGTAGGCAAAGCATCAATGGCCATGGGGCCGTTTGACGCCACATTTGACTGTAGGTAGAGATTAGATTAGATTGAAAAGAGAGAGTATTAAAGGAGTAGAGGGTAAGTATACAAAATGTTGACTTGCAGTGACAGGGAATTACCCAAGATAAAACAATTTTGCTCAAGTATCTTACCTAACTAACTTTAACATTATGTCCGGAAAAAAAACCAGCTGGTATATTTTCTGTTTTTTTTTCTTCCAGTACAGCATGGAGGAGAGTAAAATTGTAGATTGTATTTTTTACAAAACAAGTAAAATCGAGTAAGTACATTATTTAGTGAGCACGTAAAGTGAGCAATAGCTAATATATTCGAGCGGAAATAAGATAACGCGACGAGTTTCTTCCATTCAGTTTAATGGTGGCATGTTCGTTTCGCATAATATTACACTTGAGATGTGGGGGCTTTTGTAGTCCAGGAGCCTGCGGTCAGTTTCGCTCAGGACGCATGTTTTAACTATAAGAACAGAAGACACTAAAAGTATTACTGGCCTTGTGGCTCAGTTGGTAGTGTGTTTACGTCTACCTGCTGAACTGAAAGGTCGTGGGTTCAATCCCCACCCAGGGCAAACATTTGTGTGATGAGTATGGATGTTTGTTCTGTGTCTGGGTGTTTCTATGTATCATATGTAGATATTTACAAAAACAAAAAGTATATATGTATTCTATCAGCCATCTAGTTCCATAGTACAAGCTTTGCTTAGTTTGGGCTAGATGGTGTTGTGTGAAATGTCCACAAATATTTATTTATTTATTTATTACATACAATACGGCCACTCTTCTCCTCCCACCGATCACGGGCTCCTCACCCGCTCCCCGCACTAGTCCTGTTGTTTGCCCGAGTTTGCGGCGCGGTTGTCAGTCGAGACAAGCATTGCTGGCTTCACGCGTTCGAATCCCATATGACATCACAAGCGAGCTGTAAGGAGACGACAACCATAACTTCATTCATATGTCACGAAAATCAACGACGTGAAACAGCGGATTAGTAAGTTGAAGTGCTAGTGGGCAAGACTCAAGCACGTAGAACTGATAGTCGTTGGAGCCGAAAAGTTCTCGAGTGGAGAGCACGCACCGGCAAGAGCAGCGTAGGAAGACCAGACCAGGTTGACAGAAGACCTTTTACAAGTGCAGGAAGACGCTGGATGCATGTCGCTTCCAACCGGTCTTTTTGGAAATCCATGGGGGAGGCCTATGTCTAGCAGTGGACTTCTTATGGCTGAGATGATGATGATGAACTAGCACTTTTTACCATATTGAGCTAATATTTGCGCACTCAAAGTGCGCAAACCTTTAAACTCAGATCTTATCCCATTAAATCCCAGATCAGAGATATATACCATCACCTCCATTCCTACAGTTTTTTTCCTCCCGTCTCGACATGCTCAGACCAAATCCACTGGCCCGTGAAGACCGAGGGACATGTATCCTGCCTACTCCTAATGAAATAAATTACATACATTACACCTGCAAAACGGCGTAATCACCAGTTCATCACCCACACAAAAACTAACTTTAGTAATCAACTTTATAGTCCAGGTTAGCTTGGATTGTTAGGATCATAAGAGAAGACTTAACCTTTAGAATACATGGATACACATGCCTGGATCTCAGCCGTGAGAACGCATGCGCAGGTTGGACCTGACCATGTTTCATCTTTGTTCGGAGATTGTTTCAAACTGTGACGTCACAATATACACCATACCAGTACTTGCCCTCGTAAGTTCACATTGTAGCTTTTAGATTTTTTTATGATAAATAACTTTGATCCCGAAAAAGTATTTTATGTCATTTACTGATGTACAAAGAGTATCTACTTCATCTCAGCCACAAGAAGTCCACTGCTGGATATAGGTGTCACCAATTAATTTCCGAAAAAAATTGATTGTCACGTGACCTAGGTAAACGCGGTCCATCGTAGACCGCAACGTCGTTTAACATCTGGCGAGTTGGCAGTCAAGCGCAAACCTTTTTCTACATAAAAAAAAATACTTAATTATATTATAATTTATTTGGTCACAATTTTTTTTTCAGTCATTTAGTCATGAAAATGTAACAAACACAAAACTACTTTCGCTTTCATATTACTAGACACAAGGTGTTTCTGTTAACGGCATAGAATATTTAATAATTAACGGTAATAGAGTTAACGGCGTTAACCAGTAATTAACTCGAAGTGTGAATGATGTAATTAGAACATAAGTGTGTTTTTGTTACGTTCCGAGTGAACTTGAACTGAATTTCACATGAAAATATTGTCATACATCAACACACAAGTAGGTGATCTTACGTCACTAACATATGACACAAGCACCTTAGATATTTTATCTGACTTCCAAAAAGGAGGAGATAGAAAGATAGATAACATTGTTAAAAATCACATGATAACAAAATTACATATAGATAACAGGGCTAGGTTTTTAATTGGTGGCCTTATCGCTTAGAGCGATTTCTAAGGAGGAGGTTCTCTTTTTGTATGTTTGCTCAGCGATTACTTCTCTGATTTTGATGATTATATTTTGGTAGGTCATACTTCCGAGATAATTAATTTCAGTAAGTAAGTAATAAATTCCCATACAAATTTCATCAAATCAAATCAACATACACACATACAGAGAGAACAGTGTGTGAAGTGGACAGAAGATATCACACAAGTGATGATGATGCAATTAGATCATAAGTAAACGAATTGCGTATTTTGAAGTCGTTTTTTAATTTTTTTTTTAATTATAATTATTTATTGGACGAGTGAGCGAAGCGAGCAAAACGACAAAAAAAATCTTTCATCTGTCCGGATGTTTGTTAGTATTCGCGTTTAGGGCGTATTTTTCAACAAATCTTGACGAAACTAGGTCTTACATCTGTATAGTTATTTTTTGTCGTTGGGAATATTTGATTAGAGAGATATTTAATATTTCCCTAAAAAACCCGCTACACATAGATATAGTGAGATTATTTTAATTGGATTATATGGGATTTATTTTTTATGACGAAACAGAAAAAATATGTTTAAACAACAAATCTTGAACAAAAAAAAAACAAATCGATATTTCTGAGTGTGTTACATACTTAAGTGTCTACAAATTTATAGATAGTCAGTTGGGTGAAAATGTTGAACTGTCTATACCTATATTTGTAGATCCAAATCGGTTTATACATGACGAAGTCTGTCTACACAAATATTTAGTATATTTTTAGATTTTCAAAAAAAATCTTTCATCTGTCCGGATGTTTGTTATTTTTCAACAAATCTTGACGAAACTAGGTCTTACAGCTGTATAGTTATTTTTTGCCGTTGGGAATGTTTGATTAAAGATATATTTAATATTTCCCTAAAAAACCCGCTACACATAGATATAGTGGGATTATTTTAATTGGATTATATGGGATTTATTTTTTATGACAAAACAGAAAATCTTAAGCAAAAAAAAAAACAAATCGATATTTCTGAGTGTGTTACATACTTAAGTGTCTACAAATTTATAGATCGTCAGTTGGGTGAAAATGTTGAACTGTCTATACCTATATTTGTAGATCCAAATCGGTTTATACATGACGAAGTCTGTCTACACAAAAAAAATGTATATTTTTAGATATATTTATGTAAGCTTAAATAGTGTAATATTATTAAAAACACCACCGCCCATCCACTATATCACAATTACATATATCCTTAAGATTATCCATAAGATTGTCTGGAAGAGATGTTTTTAGCGATAAGACCGCCCTTTTGTGCCATTTTATTATGTGTACCTATATTGTTTATTTTATTACCTTCTGTGGTGTCAATAAAGTGTTATTGATTGAGTTAGGTACCTACGTAAAATATACAAAAAATACAACCTCCTTTTTTTGAAGTCGGTTAAGCGGGGCATCCCTGATGCGCCGCTTGCGGGTCAGCTCCAACATCTACCTAAAGCTGTTTGCGTGGCGGATGGATCTGGACTGCCCAATAATGCAGCATTGGACCAAAATCCATCTTGAGCATTCCGGATCCAAGCCGAAGTTTAGGTTAAGATAGCATCTGTACGAGTACTACTTATGACATTTTCTTTTATTTTTATTGTTGACATTTTTTATTATTTATTTGACATTTTAGTTATATTTGTATTCTAATTTTTTGATGATTTTTAATGACATTTATTTATTTGTGTTTTTAAATTATTCATGATTATTTTATTTATCATTTTTTTTATATGTATTTTTAATGGATTTTTTAACTATGGATTAATATCTGAAATAAATGAATTTGAATTTGAATTTCGAATTTGAAAAATACGTAAGCGATTCAAGCAAACTTCAACAGCCGCTCTTATCTATTCTCTCATATTTGTGATTACATGATGCAATATAAATATGTACTATAATTATAAAGCAACGTTGGAGTAACCAATTTCTTCACAAGAAGGGGAATGGAAGCAGATGTATTTGTCGCTCCAGTGCTTCCGATCGCTGATAAACAATAAACTATGCACAGGGCTTGTGTAACAAATTCAGATCAATCCAACGAGATTTTATATATGGAGGGGTTATTGAGTAAAAAGTAAAAACATGGCAAATTTCAGTTCTCAGCACTTTTGAGCATAAGGCACATCCTTTTAGTATCTTGGCCTTATATTCCTTGATGTTGCACTTTCTAAGCACACAGGATGATATTGTCACTGTTCATAACTCACGACACGCGTCTAACAGCATTGCCCGACGTATCGCGGGCAGTTACTGAAGACGAGTCGGGCGATTACCTTACTTGAGGCTGGCCACGCAGAGCAGGGGAACCTATCTACGTATAATATATCATTGGATAAATATTACAAACAAAACTGTTTTAGTGTTTAATTTTTATATTTATACGAAATAGATTGTTTGACAAACAAATTTTATGAAAGTAAGCGATGATGTGGCTGAAAATGGAGCAAGTCTATTACTAGTAGTTCTACGAACAGTAGACCTCGCGAGAGGGCTTATTTACAGCTCACCCTGGGTCATCTGTACATAATACCTACATAAAGTTGGCTTAGGAGGCCAGTAAAATGTTTTCGCTGATTTCCCAATTTCAAGTGATTTTACAGACGTTATTTCACGGTTAAAAACATTTTTCCATAAGTTTAAGCACCTTGACAGATCAATATAATTTTAAAACATAATCAATACAAAAAATAGGACATGTTTAGATACTTTTAATTAAAAAACAATATATATTCTTATGAAAACAAATAATAATTTTATAAATGGAGAAAACGTATAAGCAAGAAAATTATTCAGCGCCCTCACTGTTACACGCAGTCTCAAGTTGGTTGTCATATCTCGACAACCACTTGCCCAATTCTGTTCATTTTTAACAAAATTTGTAATAATTGTGTACTTTATCTACCTACCGAATATCATTAAAATCGGTTAATAATTAACGCCACAATAAATTTCCCCCCTTTTTATGGGAACCACCCCTCCTATCAAAAATCACCGACGACAAAAAAAACCATAGAACCTATACGCCAATTTTCATCAAAATTGGTTCAAAATTACGCTCTGTACGCGAGTACGAACATACAAACTCACAAATAAACTGACAGATGAAAGAAAATTTGGCTAGTTGATGCAGAGACGCTTCGCTCGCTTCGCTCGCTCGGTCAATGATTTCTATTCACTTTGAAAATTCTAAGCTCTCAGGAAATAATTTGACTTTTTATTATACACCGTTATTTTTAATTAACTATTAATACTTTAAGGGGTCATTGTACTCATTATTATCAACATTTTTAATTTTGGGACCAACCCTGAAAGCACCCAAACACAGAACAAACATAGTACATACATAGTATAGTACATACTCATCGCACAAATATTTGTTCTGGGCGGGGATCGAACCCACAACCTACAGTGTAGAAGGCAGGTATCCTACCAACAAAAGACTAACAATTTGTCAAAAGACAATTTTGACAAATTGTTAGTCTATTTGTATAGTAATAGACTAGCAATTCGTCAAAATTGTCTTTGAATCGTATCAGCGAGCGGCGAACGAGTGACGTTCACTTAGCAGCTTTGAGGCCCTGCTGACTTGAAACGTAGAATTAGCATTTAATACATACCTTATAAAATTCACAATGTATCCCTGTTCCTACATTATTTATTCCTTCTACTCTAAATATAGCTTGAACACGGTGATATAGCCTCCGGCGAGATGAGACCCTCTCCGTCGCGGCTGGCTGCTTCGAGGCTCAGAGTTACCTATATGTATCTTAAATACTTAGCTATATTTGTATATAGCTAAGTGGATATCTGCACAAGCAGGCGCAGCTTAAAACGACCAGCCACAAGGTCGACAGACGTCCATAGAAGTGGTAGGAAGACTCAGTTTGCAACCATTGTGTATGCACTTACGTACTAGAGGAGCTATCTGAAGCAAAATTATTGTCACATTTTTTAGTAAAGTAAACAGCGTTACAGCGCTGGAATAATAATTACATCGTTTATCTACGATTATACGATACGATTGATACTTGCAACGCAGAATTGCATCTATGGTGTGTTTTCTCGACAGCAAAACGTCGGAAGCACTCACTTCACCAGTAAGCCACTGAATGAGGTGCGGCGCTCTCGCCGCAGTTGAATATAACAAAGTAGCTATGAGTGGTGTCTGCTCTCGTACGTAAGTACATATAGCTCAATGCTTCCAACCGGGCTTTTTGGAAACCCATAGAAGAGGCCTTGAGTGGACTTCTTGTGGCTGAGATGATGATGAGTCGACTCATCATCATCATCTCAGCAGTGGACTTCTTGTAGCTGATTCAGCATTGAGCTGTATGTACTTACGTACGAGAGTAGTCAGTGATTTTCGTCTCGAAAATCACTGACTATTTTGCGAGTGATTTTTAAATTCCGATCAAAAAACGGGTGTTAGAAGTTTGATATGTGTATCTTAAATCTCAATTTCTAATGTCTGTGGTATCGTATATCTCAAATGCATGGACCAATTTTGACCTAGATTTTTTTGTTGATAGAAAATTTTATCGAGGGTAGTCTTAGCTATTTTTCATGAAAATCAGTTCAACTATTTTTTGTATCTTTTTTTTTGTTTTCTAAACTTACTTGTTAATATTACTTACACTTTAAAAACTGAAAAACCGACTTCATGATGCCTAATTTTGTTCTAAAAAGCAAAATACTGAATCAATTTTGATGATATTTTGTTTGAAAGTATATCTTTTCAAACAGAAAAAATATCAAATCGGTATGGTAATGATGAAGTTTTGCAATAAAAAATATTGAAAAACAGCATTGTTAACCTTCTTTTTGAAGTAGGTGCAAATGAGTGATATTCCTAGGCGACAGAACGCTCGTGGAGACGCGGCCTTAGCTATGCATCTTGTAATCGTGTTATGGGTATCTCGTGTTCTGAGTCAGAGGAAAACAGACCTTAGAGAACAAAGAGATCTTTTGTAAGATGGACTAAGAAAACTTAATAAAATTATTTACTTGGTAAAGTTATTCTTCATCTACACTATATATAATAATATGTTAAGGAGGAAATATTTGTATTTTTGTATGTTTGATATGAAATAACTCAAAAACTACTGGACCGATTTCAAAAATCACCTTCTTTCACCACTAGAATAAGTACTACATTATTCCTGAGTAACATAGGCTATATTTAATATAAAAATTCAATAATATTACGCGTACGAAGTCGCGGGTAACAGCTAGTCTGGTATAATTTGTATTATGTTAAAAAATATATAATTATCATAAGTTTATAAAAAAGTAAAAACCGTACCATGAGTCGTAGTGGGCAGAACATTATAATGTTCTGCCCACCACCACTCCAGGTACGGTTTTTACGTAGAACACATAATGCTCTGCCCACCACCACTCCAGGTACGGTTTTTACGCAGAACACATAATGCTCTGCCCATCACCACTCCAGGTACGGTTTTTACGCAGAACTGTGGCCGATGGGGGTCGAAAAGTTCATGAAGGGATTTTTTTCTGCTACAAAACCGTAGTTACGAATACGGCAAAATATTTTTCCGATCGACACTAGTGTCGTGCCAAGAGTAATTATGTTTAGTTCGAAACAAGTTAATAAAACTATAGTTACGTATGCGGCCGAAGCGGACCATCGGCCATCAGTTCTACGTGCTGTGCGCTGCTCACTCCCACATCAACTAGCTAATCCTCTGTGCTATGTCGTTGACTGTCGTACGTCTACAGATCTCTTCATTTCTGATTCGATCTCGCAGAGACTCCCAGCATAGCCCTTTCCATAGCATGAGATCACGCAATGATGCGTGATCTTGAGCTTCCTTAAAAGGTCCATAGTGAGTGACCACGATTCAGTGTTATATTACTTCATCACTGGTAAATCACACACAGGTCGTAAACTTTCGACTTGAGGAACTGCCCGTCCGTCCGTTCCGTCTCTGTCATTTCCATAGGGAATACCAGAAACGGAGATATAGATTCCGAATCAGAATTGAGTTCTGAATATCCCTATCCATGGTTGCCTGGAAGAGATTGCTCTAAGCTATAAGGCCGCCAATTATAAACCTTAGCCTTAAGTATTTAATGTTATCTGTCTGAAATTTTTGTTATTATGTGATTTTTAATAAAGAGTTATCTATCTATCTATCCCTACCGAGGTATATTGTATTGCATTGTCAAATATTCCATAATCCATCCATCCATTATCTAATAATCCATTTACGCTTGCAAAATTTTGGCTCAATCTGAAACCAGGAAGTGGGTCAAATTTAACTTGCAAGGTTTGATTATAGACGGACCTAGACTGGTGAAACTAAGTAAAAGCTTGTATTTAAATACTGTATTTTGGATTCAGTAAAAATGTTACAGTAAAAAGCTTACAGTAGGTATGTATACCTAATTGTGTGTTTTCAATTTCACACGCAATCAGCCTACTGCATGTATTATTCATATCGCTGTGGTGTAATGGAATATACGATAAAACGTGACGCGTTCTTGTACAAGTGGGTTCTTGATATTACATTTGTGAATAGTATCTCTATGTAGGTTTTTTTGGTGTTTGGTGTTTTGGTTTGGCTAAGATATGCTTCATCTTTGGTCACAACGTCGCTTACAATCAGATGAGTTGGTGGTCAAATATAGGCTGTTTTATAAATATAATATAATAAAATTGCGTAGGATTACGTTTACGCATTAGGGAAAACAACGTTATAGTTTTATAGAAAATTAATTTTATTTTAATATTTTTTTTTATTCTGGCACACATACAAATTATTAATTCATTTAAAGTAAAAAGTACCTAAATATTACGCTTGAGACATCGAAAGAAAGACATTTCAAACAGCAGGCACCCAAACAAAATATTATAAGTTTAATCTGAGCTGGCAAAACCTACTAAACAAAGGTTGATGATATTTTTATGGGACTAGGCTACTTTTGAATTATCTACAAAATTCTACAAAAAAAAAAAAAAACAATATTATTTCGATCGGATTGGTTCACAAAGATGGTGATTGAATAACTATTTTCTTATTACTTAAGGATGTAATTTTTTAGTAAATATATTTCTTTTAGCAGCTTCAAATCACGAGAAATTATTTTATCTCGTGGTTAACTGCTGTTTTTTTAATATATACAATCGGTAGTTTTTTTAGCTCGTCAAGAAACCTGCAGAATTAAATATATTTTTTAATTTTACAAGCTTAGCCTATTTTAGTGGGATCCCTCTCGCGGTCCACGGAACCCTGCCCGACGGCAGACATTTCACGTGAAACATTATGCAGACAGTTAACCCACATTATAACGAACTCCATATTTGTATACTGATGCGAGATTATTAATTATTTTGTCTGACTTGTTCTTTGGAGCGTCACGCGACCTTTGTTACAACGCTCGAGCCCTTTTCACACATTTATAACCGATTACATAAAGAAGGGGATGTTAATTTACGAAGTCAGAAGGTTAGAGTACTTGTTCATCTCATAATTCAGTTAATATTTTTTAAGGGCTTTTTTTAATGTTTTTTATTATTACTAATTGGAATGAAACAAATTTTAACGGATTTATCGCGTATACTTTACATAATTTAATGACCTGACGCATAGAAGACTTTGCAGCTTCTGTGTTCAAAGGTGAGACGAGATGACAGCTTTACTTTTTTGTTATGAAAATAATTTGTAATACCTACCTACCTAAATCATATTTCTTATGTTTGGTAATCTTGGAAAATTCCCGAAAAAATCTAAAATATACAACATCATTCAACATCAATTCAACATCTATTTTTTATTATTTTTTTATTATTATTAGACAGATCTACAATTGACCACCAACTCGCCTGATGTTAAGTGACGGTGTGGCCGAGGATGGAGCTCGTCGATCTAGAAGATATCTATTCACTCTAACCTTGTTAATTGCAAGATTGTAGCTCTCAAGAAACAGGGATGGCTTGGCTAGTAATTCATCGCCATTTTTTACATCTAACTATATTTGGCTTTCACGGTTAGAGTATTTGCCACGATTATTTAGTAGGTACTAGTACATGAATAACTGACAATCAAGCTTAAAGTAAAATAAGTCGATTAAGACCTGTTAAAGTTTTTATGAAGCTTGGAAATGGAAACTTACAGTTAATGCAACAGCTTTTAAGAACTAGTGTATAGTTCCCGTCACGTAAAAAGAACGCCCGATTTGTTCGTAAGCGCGAACAAACCAGCGTTCTTTTTACGTGACGGGTACTATACATAAGCGAACTCTTATTGAAATCATTACATATATGTATTTACACAAAATAAAAAGTTTTTTTTAAGTAATCGACGTGATGCAAAACTCTATTGACGATCTTGTACCTAAGTTTACCATTATTAATTAGTACTACAGTGTGGTGCTTACCATCAAGTTAGAGCTTATCTCCATGAAGAAACACAGTTTTTTTGACGAAGGATATTATTCTACTCCACGTTAGCCTCGCCATAAAATATAATAAAAAAAAATCTTTAAAAACAAAACAAACATCGAAGAGGATCGTCAGGCGATTGGTGGACGCGACGTTGCCACTCTGCCGATCGTTTGATGCGCATGTTGTCTCTCTTTCGCATGCGTAATTTTAAAATTTCTCTGTCCTTCTCTAGAAATGTACGCAGACCGTCTCGCTTGAAGACGCAACAGAGATAATTTTCATCTGAAAGCTTGGAACTTTGAACTTCGAACGTGTTTTTATTTTTAAATCGAAGAGCCAATGCTCGGTGGGAATTTCGTGTTTTTTTTTTATCTTCGTAATTTGCTATGTTATTTTTATAAGCGAATGTTATTATTTTATGTCACTGACTTTACGTTTGGAATATTATTTTTATGTTCATTTGGATATGTATTGCCTACAGAATTCGTGGCCTTATTTATTTATATATTTTTGCCTTTAGTTAAATGAAAACATTTGGCGTTTAATCTGCAATCCAACTGCCAAATGAAAAAAGTCAAATAAAAGCTTGTAAAAGCTGTATCCTATGTGTATTTTTAATTATTTTTAATTTGAAAATAGGCCTGCTTGACCTTCAATTCGCCTAGTATTAAGCGACAGTTACGGTTTAAGTTGGAGCGCGCTTGCCTAGAAGGAACCTATTCACTCGCGATTAGAAGACACCTAAATTATGTCTATTCGAAAAGATCCATTCAGAAAGTATTCCGGTTTTGGTGGTACAGACAATAAAAACATCGTACGAGTTTTTGAACGAGCAAAACAGCAAGAAGCAAGAAAAGTTACATCGGTTTCAGTTCGTGGTGGCTAATGACCTGAAACCCATGTCACTTTTTCGTGCTTCTTGCTTTCCGATAGAAAAATTACAGTTTAAAAAACTAAAAAACACGCTACAAATTATTGTGGTCAAAGTTCATTACAAGACTTTTCTAACAAATCCAAACACAGCTATGATACTATGTTCCATCATGAAGTTCTAGTTCATATCTTCCGGCTCCATCATCATATCAGATTATTGTATTGTCATCAGAACTACGACAGTACCACATTATTGTATTGTCATCAGAACTACATACAGCTGCCAATTTTCATGACGCTACGATCCTTGGAAGATGGTTAAATTAGTTACCTTTGATTTCATTACATAGTTAGTTACATACAGGTCGACCTAATAAAAGCGTGTTATAAAAGACAAAAATTTCCGAGTTTTCTGGGAAAATACATATAAATATCCTTATGACTAACTCTGCGAAATTTCCCAACCACCATCATCGAACTCAATATCTCGACGCATCATCTTAGTTTTCACTACGTAGTAATCTGTGTCCATCCGTCTGACAGAACAATAGCTGACCTTGACCTCCGCGACCTGGCACAGATTAAGCCATAGTTAGTGCACCAGATGGCGTCAGGTACCATGGACAATGTATCTGAAGTTCATTATCTACGGCATGTCAATGTTTTTGTACTGAATTTTATGGGTAATTAATAGTATAATTCGTTCAGGGTTACAAGGTCCAGTGATCCAAAAGGTCCAGTGTACCAAAAGGTCAAAAGGTCCAGTGAGTCAAAAAGTCAAGTGGGCCATAATGTCCAGTATCCGATAAATCAGAGTTCGTTTTCCGTCCGTTTGTACTTATACGGTGGCATATCGACATAGTCCTCGCTATAATAGAGTGAAGCAAATATTCCTAGAATTACTAAAACAGTAATGAGTTTTCTTGGAGTTTTACTGTACTTGTATGCCCTCTAACACGTATAACCAAGATTTTTCTTCAAAATTCTTGCGTTGTCATCATCATCTTGGCCACAGGAAATCCACTGTTGCACAGTCTCTCCTATGAATTTAAAAAGACCTGATGGAAGCGGTTTGATTCCAGCATCTTCCAGGAATGGAATTCTTTGCGACAATCTCATAGACATAGACATAGACAAAAAACATACAACACAAACAAAAATCATACACAATATACCAAATGTTTTTGTCACAATCCGGTCCCAACTCAGCATAAAACTAGTTGTAAACAACCAGGTCGTCTGGTCGCTGGTCGTCTGCTAGAAAGTTCTCTGTTTCCTTAGAGCTACAATCTTGGAATTCTCAAGGTTAGAGTGATATCTTCTAGATCAACGAGCTCCATCTTCGGCCACACCGTCCCTTAACATCAGGCGAGTTGGTGGTCAATCGTAGATCGTAGATTTAGATAATCTGACGTTAATAATAATCATTGTAATAATAATTAATTTGTATATTTTTTTTTATAGAAGATAGATCTACGATTGACCACCAACTCGCCTGATGTTAAGCGACAGTGTGGCCGAGGATGTAGCTCGTCGATCTAGAAGATATCTATTCACTCTAGCCTTGAAAATTCCAAGATTGTAGGTCTCAGGAAACAGAGATGGCGGCAACGAATTCCATTCTTGCGCAGTACGCAACAGGAATGTGGATCGATAACTCAGCGTACGGATTTTTGGCATTTCAACGAGAAATGGGTGGTAATTCACCGACTTTCTGCTAGTCCTGTAGTGAAATGGGGAGGGTGGAATTAGGTCGTGAAGCTCTTGCGCACATTCCCCGAAATGAATCCTGTAGAAAATAGACAGACATGCTACTTTACGGCGGTGCTCGAGACTAAGTAGCTCCTTGGCAGCGAATTAATTAATTTAAATTTGACATTGGTGATATAATTGTGTATTTATTTTTTATGATAGATAATTTTATTATGAACTAGCTGACCCGGCGTACTTCGTATCACCTATCAATGAGTGGACCCGATATTTTCTCAACGTTTAAACCTTCCCTGGACTACGACAAACATTTCAAAACCAAAATCAGCGAAATCGGACCAGCCGTTCTCGAGTTTTAGCGAGACAAACGAACAGCAATTGATTTATATATATATATATATAGATTATTGTTAGTAATATGGTATAATAGAATATTGACTATATAGTGCCCTATCGCAAGAGGATAATTATGTAAGTGCATGAATGTAATAATAAATAAATAAATCTATCTCCCGTAAAAAAAACCTTCCTGGTTTATATACAGTCGTATGGCCATGTTGTGAGGTGATCCGTCCATCTCGTGGTCTTCCTACGCTGCGCTTGCGGTGCGTGTTCTCCACTCGAGAACTTTTTGGCCCCATTGGCCATCCGTTCTAAGTGCTATATGCATTCTCCACTGCCACTTTAACTTGCTAATCCACAGTGCTAGGTCCTGTTCAAGTTAAATGGAAGAAATATGTACTTAATATTAAACATATACATTTGCGTACTGGCATGGGCACTACTCACCGACTTATCAAATACGTATCTGTTAAATATTCATTTTGCAATGAACTTCAACTTTAATTGTCGATTTAAGCAACTACTTTAAAGTTTCGAATGTATTTTAAAAGCCTTTATAAATCAGCTGAACGACTTACTGATACTGTAATATCTATTTATCACTAGCACCTGTTACATTTAAAAATATATCGCGTATAAATTGCTAGAATTCTACCTTTCAATATCTTTTTAAAAATAAGGAATTTTACGAAAACTATTTATACGAACGCTTTTAATAAGGAGTTGCCAGTGAAGAAAAACATCGATAAGGTTACCACAGCGTAGCGGTAAATTACCTCCTTTTTAGGGACTGGCTGTCACTTACTGACTTTTACCAAGTTTTTTTTTATCTGAAAGATCGTATCCATATTGTATCTAAAAAAAGTAATTTCGACAATGTTTTCGGCGAGTGTACGCAAAAAATTGATGACCTTATTCCACTCTCTCCACTTCTCATTCATCTTCTCTGTTTTCTGAGAATTACTATCTTGGAATGTTAAAGGTTAGAGTGGTCAATCGGAAATCTATTTTTTGTAAAATAAATCGGTTCTAGGAGGTAATATAGAAACGTACTACATTCCTAAACACAAACATACATTCACTCGTAAAACGAAATATTCACTGCGCAGTTGGGTAAAATTAATTTGGATTTATTTTTGATTTTAGAATTTGCCTTAAAAATGTTTTTTGTAATCTATTGAATTGAATTATCAATTGAACTGTTACTACATGATGTGTAGTGTTACCGAGGAAATTGAAATCATGACGTATAATTGTAAAAATTATCAATCAAAAGGTTTATCTGGTTAATCGTGAGTGCACGTTTTAAAATTTTCCTGAATAATGGCAACCCTAAAATAAAAACCGGACAAGTGCGAGTCAGACTCGCCCACCGAGGGTTCCGTACAAACTAGTAGATAAAAGGGAGAATCATATATTTTTTTTTCTATTTTCTTTCATAAGCCGAAAAACGTACATCGTAAAAATATTTAAAACCTGTTTTAGCTTATGCTACTGAAGCTCTTTCATAGGATACCCCACATGTCCAAATTTTAAAGTAAATTAACCGTATGTTAATTCACTTTAAAATTTGGACCTTCATTCCTTGTATAAAGACACTATTTTTTTGTGATTAAATAAAAAATGTCCAGTTTTGGGATTTTTTCCTATATGTGTACTCTAACACAATGCTTATTGCCAAATTTTATTGTTCTAGGTCAACGGGAAGTACCCCATAGGTTTTGATTCCCTTATGAGTGTCGAAATGTGCGTTTTTTACGATATATTTGGCTGTAACTTTTTTTCACGAAAATATAGAAACTTTATTTTTCTTTCTGCAGCAAGATACTATGGATTTGCGTATATGGTTTTAATTTCAACTTGATACCTTCACGAGTTCCCGAGATAAAGGTCTTGACACCCGGACGGACGGACAGACGGACAGACAGACGGACAACAAAGTGATCCTATAAGGGTTCCGTTTTTTCCTATTGAGGTACGGAACCCTAAAAATAACAAAACTTAAAAATAGCCAATTAAAAATAAAACTAACGATTTCAATAAACGAAAACTGAACGAAAATAGCTGCGTTTAAAAGCAATAATCCCGGTCATTTGCAAGTAAAGCTGTAAAGTCACGCAACACAAGTCGACACCTTGGACGATCGTTATCTCGCGCGCGTTCTTAACAATGAAAAAAAAAAACAAGTAATACAATAAATGTATACAATTTATACAAAACATCAATTTAATGAAATGTAAATGGTTATAGAAAGTATACTTTAAAAGGAAAGGTGTATAAAAACAAGTTCAAGATAAACGCGCATGAAATAAAAACGGGCATAGCCAGAGTACTTGTATAATTAGCATCAAACATCATTGTTTTCATTATTTTTTTTGGACTCACGCGATTAGCTTATTTAGCCAGTGACAATTATTGAGATTTGTTCAAGTTTTAGAAGCACTAGTCACAGTCTAAGTGATGTAAGGAATTTGTCTTATTTCTTAATTTTTATTAAGCCTTAGCTCAGCAGAGTGATGCCAATTTTATTGGAAGCATCAAGTTTTGTCGAAATTGTGAAAAGAAACGTTTCAACACTTTAATACATCTTCATAATATTCAAAAGTAAACAATCAGTGATCGAATAGAAAAACATAACATTTTATGAAAATAAAATAGAGCAACGGCTTTACAACGACCTAAGAGTTAATTTTTAAACTGTCTTGTTTTAGATCCAGTTCAGTCCAGGGCCCTGATTCCGTATAACTAACTATTGCCCGGGTTACGTGAACGTGACGTTTATGCGTTGACAATGAAAATTAGACTTTAAGTTTAAAACACTAAGTCTAATTTTATTGTAAACACGTTAACGTCACGTTAATGTAACGCGGTCGTTATTGATACAGAATCAAGGCCCTGGGCCTCAAGGCTGCTATATGATACGATTCAAAGACAATTTTGACAAATTGTTAGTCTATTTATATAGTAATAGACTGGCAATTCGTCAATATTGTCTTTGAATCGTATTAGCGAGCGGCGAACGAGTGATGTTCACTTAGCAGCCTTGAGGCCCTGGTTAGCGTTTGCGTAATTTGCGTCGGCAGTGACGATTTACACTTTTGCCGCCAGTAGGCTATTAAATTTTTGCCGCCCCTACTGATCTTGAAAATCGATACCCTAGTTCTTGTTCTATTATACTATAATCTGTCATGAAAGATCTGGGTGTGATATTCGACCAAAAATTAACATTTCACGAGCATATCGATGTACTAGCGAAAGATTCATTCAAGAAATTAGGTTTTATTCTCAGGAATTCCAAGGATTTTCATAATCCTCACGTTTTCCGCTTATTATTCGGTGCCTTGGTACGTAGCAAATTAGAAAGTTCTATGTGCGTATGGAATCCCCATCAGAAGAAGTATATTTCTAAACTGGAAAAGATACAAAAAGCGTTTCTCAGATACCTTTACAAGCGTCTGCATGGATATTATCCTTTTATGTATCCAATAATTTTTTTACTTGGTTGTTTAGGTTACAATTCTTTGCAAGTCAGACGGGAGAAGCAGCAATTGACTATCACGTGTAAAATTTTACGAGGGTATATAGATGCACCTGATTTACATGACAAAATATGTAAAATATACGTTCCCGACAACTACTCCCGGCTCAGATATCACAAGTTGTTTGCTGAGCCTCGTTGTCGGACATCGGCTCACTCCAACTCGCCTATCCCTCGCACTCTCGCAGCGCTTAACGCTCTCTTGAAGGCTAACCCTGAATGCGATGTGTTTGAGGACGGATGGTCGAATTTGATGTCGGCATGTTTGACATATTGCGAAAGCATTGCATAATTATTTTTATTTTTACTGTATTCAGCCTTTCTTTTTTATTTATTATAAAACTGACATTGTCTTTGATATGTGACACAACATTATTAATGTTATTTGTAATAATTAATGTAATTGGCTATGGCCGTTTTAATTAATAAATTAAAATTAAATAGATACCTTTAAATGATCACCTACAAAGATAAAAACTACACCTAGATATAGTTTAAAACATTTTTTTATATAAGTAAGAAATAAAAAAAATTAACCAAATTTGCCGCCCCCTTAATTCTGCCGCCCTAGGCTCCAGCCTACTCAGCCTGCTGGTAAATCCGCCACTGGTTGGCCGACTCGGCCGACACTGGCAATATTTGTCACTTTAATGACGTCATATCTACAATGAACCACGATGAAAGTTTAAGGAGTTTTTATAAAGGGTAGTCTTCAAATGAAGACCTGGTAATTTAGTGCGATATTTTACAATGTTCGATAGCTTTTAATTACAATAGTTTAACATTTCGTGACTACGTCAGGTATCCATAATATGGAGTATTTTATTCGTGAATTTACTTAATTTGACATAATTATGTTCGGTATACAAAGTTACTTTTTACTAGATAGACGCATTTTAAGGCGCAGGGAAAGTCGATTGCGTAAGTAGGGTTATGTCTTTCGAGTGTATTTATGTTTTTATGTATGTAGGATATAGAAGGTAAAATAAAATCGAAAGTAACTCTGTCTGTCTGTTTGTTGCCTTTTTACGACTAAACGGCTGAACCGATTATTGTAGAATTTGGTATAGAGATAACCGTGAACATGAAAACGCGTTATTGATCATTGTATTCATTTCACTTCACCCGAGAGAATGTTAATGATTATTAACGATACGATATAGCTATAATATGCTTTTATTGCCGTATTTCTGTTAATGGTTCTTAACATTTTTTTTATCAGCCCTGTTTGTACAAACTCTCCCACTGCTGGGAACGGGCCATCTTCTCATTGTGAGAAGGGTTAGGCCATAGTCTGCCACGCTGGCCAAGTGCGGGTTGGCAGACTGCACACATCTTCAAGATCATTGAGAACTCTCAGACATGTAGGTTTCCTCACGATGTTTTTTACATAGAGGATTTAAAACATATACGTAGCTATTCTATGTGTAGATTTATACATTACATACATATATAAACATAACCATGCCTACTGGTAACCAAACTATAATCCGAAATACATTTGTTAGAATCTTACTTGCCCGAATCCGTTTCATAGAACTGTCTGATTCCATATGTTTTACTTGACACGAGATTTTGATTCTATAACTTTGTTAGTCATCAGTTTAATTTGCCCGAAAGATTCGTTAGGGTTTCTTTTTAATAGCCCCCGACGCAAAAACGACGGGGTGTTATAAGTTTGACGTGTCTATGTGTGTCTGTCTGTCCCGAACGGATGAACCGATTTTTTTTGTTTGAAAGGTGAATTAGTCGGGAGTGTTCTTAGCTATGTTTCATCAAAATCGGTTCAGCCGGTTATTTATCGGGGGCTTTTGAGTTTTAGAAAACTCAAAAACGCCCTACAAAAAAAACAAAAAAAAGATACTTGTTTACAAAAGTTTCGTTATCAGATATTTCAATAATTAATAAAAAATAATTAGAAATTAGATTAGGTTCATTAGATTTATTATTATTATACACATACATTTTCGTTTTATAAAGGTTCGGTTATGAGACTAGCCGTGAAATGAGCTTTCGGGATTTTGACAAAATGTCATTTGAAATAAAAAAGTTTCGTTTTCGTGGAAATCATATTCGGCATTTCACAATTCGGGTTATAGATAGGTAACCTTATTTTGTTTTGTGATTTAAAATAGTTTTTTTTTTTTATTAGTGACAGTGTGCTGTGAATTGTGGTACAACCACAAACTAATTATAGTTTTTAGGTTAAGGATACATTGTGGTTTTTATAATGAATAATTAAATTTAAAAAACCTGCCTACCTGTATGTATTTGCTCAGTCTGGTAAAAACGTCAAGCCGAAGATAAGTAAGTAATGCGTACCGAATATGTGCCTATTAAATAACATCTCATTTGTCTTAATCGCCGAGAGGTTGTTTATTATTAAAATAACGGCTCAGACGACAGCCTGGGAGAAAGGATGTAGGCGCGTGCGCACCCGACTGTAGCGGGGGCTTTATAACTAGTAGACAACGACGTCAATGCTGATAGAAGTTACTCCAATTATGAATTTTTTAACCTCCGGCCGAAAAAGTGGGGTGTTATAAATTTGATGTGTTTGTATGTCACATCATAGTTCTCAAACATCATCATCATCATCTCAGCCACAAGAAGCCCACTGCTAGACGTAGGCCTCCCCCATGGATTTCCAAAAAGACCAGTTGGAAGCGGCCTGCATCCACCTATATCTTCTGTCCACCTTGTGGCTGATCTTCCTACGCTGCGCTTGCCGGTTCGTGGTCTCCATTCGAGAACTTTCTATAACATATGGGACTATTTTTATCTGTTTTTTTTTTTTTGTTTGAAAGAGGATTTCATCGAGAGTTTTCTTTCAGTTTTCTTCTTTTGTGTAAAAAAAAACACATAACGTATGGTGAAAATTGTCTCAACAAGAATGTCTAATTTAAAGAAACTTACTTGATCCATCAATTCGAGCGACATTGCACGATACAGAACAATTTGATTTTTCTCCGTTCTTAGCATAAACCAATACAATATTAGTCTGTGGTTCTTAGTGAGATTTTACTACGAAGACAACTTAATTGCTAAAATTACGATACTCACGTCTGTTTCGAGTCGAAATCGTTGTTTTAATGTAGTTTCAACCGTATTCGGCGGTCTTTATCAAAATGGGCAGCGCAGATTCGCAATCGTCACACCACAATAAGCATACAAAAGACATCAACGCGCACCGTAGCGGGAGTTAGATTGCACAAAAGGTTTTTAATATTAAATAGATTTTCGTTTGATCATCAACTTGCTTGATAGTAAGCAACGGTATGGCTGAAGATGGAGCACATTGATCTGTTTAGTTTTTTTTAAAGCTTATAATAATTTGCCTTGTAAGTATAGGTCAAATTTTGCAATTTTATTTTAAGGCAGCAAAAATGTATTAAATACTCCATTCCATAGAATTTCTAGGATGTGTATACAATACTTAAAATTAATAGGAAATAAAATAATAATAAAATTATATTTTATTACTTATACACATTTCATAGGATATCTATACATTTCCTAAACATCCTAAGCAACCGAGGCGGATCAATTAATATGTTAGATTATTAGTTTTTTATGACAACGCGGAAAACCAGTCGCATTCATATTCTGCTATTGAGGAATTGCAAATAATTCCTAAGAAATATATACATTTCCTCGGACATCATCGCGAGTTGGCGGTCAAGCGCGAACCTATTTCTACATTAAAAAAAAAACTGATTTAAAAAATAATACTTAACCCAAATTTTATCGGAATTGTATGAAATTCCTAGGAACAGATTTCCTACTTTTCACACATTACAAAACAAATACACATATCCGGTAACATATAATTATACATAGTGTGTCTAGACTTTCTTAGATCTACATCGACAGGTGCGTAGCGCTCGTTATGTTTAAGAAAAAATATAGTTCAGGAGCCACCCTCTCCTTCGAGCTCACTTATACAAGTTGGAGTTCCGAACATGAGTTATATTTTAACTCGATAATGCTAGCACGCATTGTAATTGACCGAGCGAGCGGAGCTAGTCTCAGCCGCAGTGTCAATTGGCAACATTTGCTTTTTCATCCATTACTACATAAAAAAAGTTGAGTTCGAAACTGAAGGTTTCACATGCAGTCCAGTGGATCTCCTGGTGGGTTCCGTAGTTTCGCAATGCCAAAGTACATGTTCCACGGTTTAAACTTTTTTTAGACAGCTCCTACACAGAAGACTGTTCGTATATCCCAATTTGTATAAGATAGATAGATAGATAGATAAACTCTTTATTGTTCACACCTTAACTAAAACACAAATTACATAGTGAAAAGGGCTTAAATGCTAGTGAAACAACAGGCGGCCTTATCGCTAATAGCGATCTCTTCCAGGCAACCTTGGGATGGAAAAATGATAATAATAAATAGATGGTGGGGTAACTAACAAAGAGAATCGAAGAGAGAAAAAAATATGTATACAACTATACAATTACAATACATACGTACTAATACAAGTTACATCCTAATACATAAATTAAATAAAATATATATAATAAACTAATATATATACATACATATATATATATATACTTAAATACTTGTTATATTTAATAAGATAAAAATAAAAATGAAAATCGCAATGAAAACCAGACTCAGTGAGGTGGTAGCTGCGTCAAATAAAATTTCTCCACTTGTGCTTATAAGTGTTATATTTTAAGTTTACTTATTCCAGAAACAACAGAGCTTCATACAGTACTGTATTACCTATGAGTTCTACGACATAGTTAACCCAAATAGCTATTACAGAACGGGTACAGTCTTCCTGCAAGAGAAAGGTGCGTCGTCCTCAGAATATAAATTATAAACGTATTTTTATATCGATATCGTGAGTCGTGCGCCCGCGCCGCGCTGGTGTGTACGGACGAATGCATGGAAAGTGCTATTGCACTTTATGTGTATGTTGTCACCTGCTTGAATGTAATATTTAAGGAAGGAATAATGCCTGTTGGGTCTAGTTCATTTGTATACAGAAAAGTTGATAAATAGATTTAAAGTGGTACGATTTCAATACAAAAATAATAAGAAATAACAGTAATAATAATAATAGTTAATAATGAAGTAATTTTTATCTTCTTCTCTTCTCTCTTTTATCTTCTTTTATCGATTTATTGGTGGTGAATCAAAATTCCCGACTGCATAAAAGCGATTTTCTTTTTTGCACTGTTGTTTACGCATAATATGATGTTAAGTGTACGTTCTTTGAGAAAGTATGCACAAAACTACTATTTATAAAATGTATACAGTAAATAAGTAACGTTTGGTGGCCCTAGGCTCTCGGAATATAACTTTGTTAGTCATAAATTTTATTTTTCCCGAATAACTATTTATTTACGATTTTTACCGGTGTATTTTTTATTTCAAACTAAAATAAATAATTGCCTCCAATTGTAAGCCCTGGCTAGTGCGAGCTACGCGCTATTCAAACAGTTCAACAGTACAAAAATATCTTTCCACGCCACACATACGTCATCATCATCATCCATAGCCCTTTCTATCCCACTGCTGGGTATAGGCTTCTCTCTTATCATGCCATCCACTTCGATCTTGTGTGAATCGAGTCCAACATCCGTACTCTCAAGTTTTATAGCGGTACAAAGTTCACTCAGCGCTCGTTTTTATCTTGCCTTTACTGCAATTACGAGAGTGACGCAAAAGTTAAAGCTATTATTAAAAATATCACAAATAAAAGTAGGCTCATTTGAACTTATGTCTCATACTCTTAATTACAGTAAAAGCAAGATAAAAACGGGCGCTGAGCGAACTTTGCATCACTATAAGAGTTGAGAATAATCCCGCAGGTTTGACCCACGATAGACACAATATCGTCCACCCATCCTGCAGCTGGACGACCTACGCTCCGCTTCCCTTGTCTTGGCCACTCGGTCACAACCTTACTCTACCTGTCATCAGTGCGTCTAGCAACATGTCCTGCTCAGTTCCACACCGCAATTCCGACGTCTCAAACTTTTGTTCTCCGTCTGATTTCGGTATTTCGAACTCTGTCTTTGAGATACCGAGCTTAAACCTCTCCATGGCACTCTACGCCAGTCTAATTTTCTGCACAGCCTTCATGTGTGAACGTCCATGTTTCAACGCCATAAAACACATACATAATATATACATATATGCATACATACATAATATATACATATATGCACACATACATAATATTATTAAATAAGTACATAACATAATGTAAGAAACGTGTATAATAAACAGTCATTCTTTCAGCTCCTCTGTTATGAATCCAGCACGCGCTCAAGACAAAACATGCCACAGATTTTGCAAGCTGAAAAAAATGTTTTCATTACATTTATATAAATATTTTACATTTTCTTGATCATCGATGAATCTTAACACAAAACAATTTAAGGCGCAGAATCGGGTGGTGTTGTTTCTCTGGTAGGTATATGAAATTTTTGGATTCCGTAATAAACAAGGAACCCTTATTACGGTCCTATGTTATAGGGCGAATTCTGTGCTTATTACATATACAGTACAGTATTATATAAGGTGGTGCAGCCACCGGAAAGTAAATAAATAAATATTTGGGGACATTTCACACAACACCATCTAGCCCAAACTAAACAAAGCTTGTACTATGGAACTACGACTTCGATGTCTTCAAGCTGGTACCCTTGTCGACACGTGTTTCACCTCTTCACGAGGCATCTCAGGACGTCTTGACTCTTCGAGCTCTTGCTCTCGTCGAAGTCGTCAAGAGTACCAGCTTGAAGACTTCGAAGTAGGCAAGAGTACCAGCTTGGAGACCTCGAAGCGGAAACACACTAGATATATAAGTTAAATAAGTTAGTTAAGTTAAATTTAAGTTTATGCTAGTAGCAGTATATGCTAGTATTAGCATTACTTTATGATGAAATTAAAAGGAAAACTATCACGGCTAAGTAGACTTTACAAGTAATAGGTTAGCATTACAGGTCCATATTACACGATCCTAGTATCTTATCGGTATCATGATACCTAATACGGTACCAGATATTGCCGTGATACTGTGATACGCCTCGATACTGCCTTGAAATTATAGGAATCGCGTGACAGTACTGATCGTGTAATTTAACCCATTGTTTATTAAAAATTTTGTGCAAATTTTATGTAAACTCAAAAGCAAATCAGATCAGAAAACTACTTGTCTTATAAGGAAGCTCAAATGCACCCTCTGAGCTATGGAGAGGGCTATGCTCGGAGTCTCTCTGTAATATCAAATCAGAAATGCATCCATAAACTCCAGAAAAATCCGTAGATGTACAAAAGTCACCGACACAGAACAACGGATTAGCAAGTTGAAGTGGCAGTAGGTATCATGGGCATGGCACATACTCGTAGTATCTAAAACTGATGGCCGATTGTGTCTGTCTGTGACATCGTAGCTCTGAAACAGATTGACTCATTTTGATCTAGTTTATTTTGTTTCAAAAAGGATTTAATTGAGAGATCTACTCGTATGTTTCATCAAAATCGGTTCAGCCTTTTTTAATTGCCGGGGGTTTTAGATATTTTTGAACTTATATACCATGTTTTAGATTCAATAAAAGGTGAATGCTGTTTGCTTCCCGCGCGAGCCCCTCGTGTCCAAGATCGTCACATCGATTCCTGACTTCCGGCGGGTGGTAAAAACCTCATATCCGGCGCAAACCCTTCCTTGCCGCCCGTCAGCGGCCGGGGGAGAGTTTGTCATGTTACTATGGTAATTATTGGGGAATAAGTAAAAAGATACGGGGAAGTCGGGATAATGTCATGAGGTAACATGGCTTGTGGCATTATCAAGCAATACTGGCAGCGTTACACCTGGTTTTTTACCCGAAAAAATCGGTTACCGGTTTTTGCGCATAAAGGAGGGTTATGATTTTCGAGTGTATGTACATATATGGTGGTTGTATGTATGTATGTTTCTATATGAAATCCTACAGCCCTAACGGCTTGTCAGATTTTTAGGTGCGAGGTGTCGTTAGCTTTATTTATAATCTCCGAGTGTCGTAGACTATTTTTGTAATAACATTATCATTTCTCACAAAATAAACATAAACCAGCCCAGTGTGAGTCAGACTCGCGCACGAAGGGTTCCGTACCATTATCTATAAAAAATGGAAAAAATCACGTTTGTTGTATGGGATACCTCCTCCTCCTCCTCTGGGATACCCTCCTTAAATATTAATTTTATTTAAATTTAATTATTTATTTTTAAAGTGAATAGTACATATAACTCAATATTCTGTGAATATTTCAAGCGTCTATCTGTTGCCGTTATCCATATCGAGCAAAACAAGAAAAATAAACTTGTTTGTTGCATGGGAGACCGCTTAAATATGTATTTTATTCTGTTTTTAGTATTTGTTGTTATAGTGGCAACAGAAATACATCATCTGTGAAAATTTCAACAGTCTAACTATCACGGTTCATGATAGTTACAGATACAGACCTGGTGACAGACGGACGGACAGACAGACAGTCTTAGTAATAGGGTCCCGTTTTACCCTTTGGGTGCGGAACCCTAAAAATGCGTTTTTTTTTCGTAACCTCCAACAAACTTTTTCGTAATAAACAAGTAGTGTTACTAGAATTATTCTAAAGAATGTGCATTTATAATCTTTTACAACGATTTTACGCATAATTTCTCACAAAAAAACATACACTCAACAGCGTATCAAGCGTAACGAAATCGTAAGTTAAACTGCAAAAACTGTTTATCTGCAGTCGGGTATTTTGTTTATCTTTTAATATAGATAGATACTTGTTTAGTTTTCAAAACAAAATTGTGCACATTTTGGGTTGTTTCAATTCTATAAACTATATAGGTAATTATATGTAGATTAGGTACCTGTATCTATATGTCTCGACACGGCCTTGGCCACTTATTCTACGTTTGTCACTTAATACAAAAAAGTAATTTACTAACGACATAATAACTACTATTTAGTATTTAGTAGTAATTTCAGTGTATAAAACAGTCAAAATATAACAAGTAGGTAATAAAAAAAAATGTGCTCGCAAAGTCAACTATTCATAGAACTACACAAATATATAATCATTATAGCCTAATCTCGGGCCAACAGACTCGCATGATCTCATTCCGGAGGGTGTCTGCCGTCATCAACTGACTTTTCCACGCGACCAGCCCGTGAGGGGAGAGACAAAGGGCGGGCATGTGGCGGTGTGCAACCCCACTGATTTGTGTCACAGGTGGGACAATGATTTTACTATTGGAAATAATGGATAGTTGACCGTATGTTATTATGCACATATTTCATTTTTTTACCCACTCCGAAACAAAGGGAAAAGTCGGTTTTTAAGTACTTCGTGTAAATACGGGGTGAAATCCAATGACTTTCTATCACGTGGACGTAATGCTTAAAACAAAATTCAGGAATATAGTGTCCTGGGTTAACCGATACTCATATACCAACAATGACGAACTTAAAGATTTTGACATAAAGAGTATGTCGCCGCGCTAAAGCCTAATTTAGATTGAGAAGTCTAGAGACATCTATTTTGCCGCTTCGAATTATTTTGAAAACTGAAATCGTTTCGTGTAATTTTCCTGTGTTTTTGAGGACTGACCTACATCCCATTGATATATTATCAAAGTTGAAATCTGATTCATGGGCAACCTTTAAGCCAAAGTCCAACTCATGCTACTGCAACCTTACCTTACCAAACCTAAGTCCATCTCATGCATCTGATCACATGGATGGGAAGCAAAATTGTTGGAATCAAACCAAACCTAAGTCCATCTCATGCACCTGATCACATGGGAAGCAAAATTGTTGGAATCAAAATGATTAAGTTTGTATAATCATTCCGGAAAATATGATATTTCACTTAATAAATTGCTTGTGTGCATAATCAAACCAAAGACTTCTTATTTTGTTTTGTAGAGATCCGTAGGCATACGAAAGTCACTAATAGCAGATTAGCAAGTTGAAGTGGGAGTGGGTTGAGCACATAGCACGTAGAACTGATGGCCGATGGTGCAGAAAAGTTCTCGAATGGAGACTACGCTCCGGTAAGCGCAGCGTAAGAAGACCAGCCACTAGATGGATAGACGACCTCATGCAAATGGCAGGACGACGCTGGATGCAGGACACGCGCATCTAGTCTATTAATAAATGCTAAATTTGATGATAATAATGATTTATCGATTAAAATATAATCTTCATTCTAATCACGCCCCGCTGTTTTAGTAGGTAAAGAAACAGCAGCAATAATAATAATTAATGTTTTCGCGATTTTAAGACTAGTCTCACAACAAAATCATTATGACGGGTAGATTTATTTTTCTTAGTAATCTACTCAAACACCTCCGCACGTTAGCACAGCCAAAACGAAAGCGCCTACACAAAAAAAAAACCCCAAACAAAATTACTTGCGGAATAAGTTCATATTATTTTCCCCGTACCCCATAAAATGTGAAAGGTTCCTCGAAATTGCCCTCCGAAGCTCAGTTCCCCAGCATACAAAGGCTTCGGGGGTAAGTCTACCTACGGAGTTCTTCTGGGAACCAAGCGCGCCGGTTGCCATGGCAACGCGCCGCATCAACATTTGCCACGCACACAACTACACGTGTGAATATCCAGGTGACCTGGTAAAGGTGGGGATGTAGTGGGAGCGAAGTGTTTAACAATTTTTTTTTTTTTTTTTTTTTTTTAACAGCCCTGTTTGTACAAACTGTCCCACTGCTGGGAACGGGCCATCTTCTCATTGTGAGAAGGGTTAGGCCATAGTCTGCCACGCTGGCCAAGTGCGGGTTGGCAGACTTCACACATCTTCAAGATCATTGAGAACTCTCAGACATGTAGGTTTCCTCACGATGTTTTCCTTCACCGTTTGAAGTTGGCGGCAATCAACAATACGCACATAACTTCGAAAAGACAGAGGTGCGTGCCGTGGGATTCGAACCCAGGACCTGCGGATCGCAAGTCAGACGGTCTCACCACTAGGCTGCCGGAAACTACAACAATTGAGAAGTGTCAAACAATGACTTGTGCGTTTTGTTGGAGAAAGTCAATGATTTTCATATATTGTGATTAAAAAAATGTGATTAGAATTTGATAGCAAATATTTTTCGACAGAAATATATTTTTGGTAGGTACTCAATTCTAAATAAATTTCAAATATGAACAAAATTTGTCTCAAAATTAGTTGGTTGTGAGGTCTCAGTTAAATATATGTAGAGGAAAAGTTCATAAAAGGTAGTAAAATCTCAGCAAAAAGTCTGTGCTCTAACTAATAATGAGGACTAACTATTAAAAGAATTACTAACTTTATATATTTAATCATCTTAATGTATATATATTTTCTATATAAAACATTTTCGATGTTTCACATCTGTCAAACGTAAAGCTATTTTTTTTTTCTAACACGGTCCCTAGGACCGTGAAAAAAAAAACATTTTTCATTCAAAAACTATTTGTCATTTTCGAAAGTGGTTGAAACGGTTTTTGTTGATTTTCTCTATCTCGAGCAAATATTACCAACAATATGGTTTCAGCTCAATGTACCCCAAACCTAATATTCCCTGTACGAATGTGTGGGTCTCAATTTGCTGTTTATCTGCCCGCCACGTCATCCGATGTCATACACAGATACAACACAGCTGCAAATAACTACCTAAAGTACCTAATATGAGGGTAGCTATGAAATTTGCTATTCAGAGTTCTTTAGCCGGGGCAAATGTTAGTTTTCATGCCTGAAAAGTTACTGTACATTTATTATTATTCTAAGCTGAGACTGGGTTGTGAAAAATTAAAGCAAATTTTGTTTTTATTTATCCGACTAACTAACAAGGGTAATGTTTTTCGTATGTATGTATACATTTATTTATTTATGTGAATACATATAATATATATATTTCGATTATTCGATACACTGTACAATCTAACCCTTTTTTTACAGTTAATAGATCTAGAAAATAATCCACCCTAGCCCTAAAAATTCCAAGATTATTGCTTTCTGGAAACAGAGCAAAGCAGCAAAAAAAATCATTCCTGTGCAGTAAGCATCACGAAAGTGGACCGAGCACGTTGAGGACGGAAATGGCTGGCACTACTGATACCTATTAAGTACTTACAGAGATAGCTGAGAACTAATACATTTAAGTACTTACAGAGATAGCTGATAACTGATACTTATTGAGAACTTACAGACATAGCTGATAACTGATACTTATTGAGAACTTACAGACATAGCTGATAACTGATATCTATTAAGAACGCGGAAATAGACTTCATTTTATCATCATCGTCACCACTTTCCATCACTAACCGTGAGACTTAGATTTAACCGTGAGACTTAGATGTGATTTAATTACCTACTATATCATAGTAACACAAAAATATGGAGTTTTCAAATTGTTTTATTCATTTTTTTACATTCCAAATTAGGAAAGAACGTCTAAGTTCCGTGTTAATGTTAACAGTTAACTTATATGTGCTATTTCTCTTTTTTTTGTAACCATAAGCCAACCTGGGTCTCGACTTTTGAGTTGCGCGGCTTGTAAAAGAGACAAGATTCGCATGACTCAAAAACTTTGGATGGCAGATTGATGGCAGTTTACAATTTTGCAAAATTTAAATAAGAAATGTTGGAAGTAATATTCGTTACGGTGGGTATATATATTGGTTACTGGTGTTTAAGTGTAATATTTATATATTAAATCTATATTTTTTTCTTACATTTGAGGTAAATTATAAAATTAACATCTCCATAAAAAAAGGGTGTTGAAATTTCGTAAGAAGCAACTTTGAGAAATTCTATAGTTATTAAAAAGGCTACGCCTAGGCCACGCCAGACTAGGCGTAAGTAGCTTTTGACGTCACAGCGCCTTCCACAAAAATTTGAAACATGATTAAAAATGTAATAAAACGACATCTGTTGCAAAAATTAATAAGTTACTTTCATAAAACTGCTAAAATTTTAAATATGGAAATAAAATAGATTCCTAAAAAATTACATTATTACGCGACTCATATTCATACAATACGAAAAAATGTCAAAATCCTAAACTATACTCGTTGTCTATGTACAGCCCGGTAACGTTCAGCGGAACTTTGACAACTAGGACGCCGTCCTTAGAAAGGAAGGACTTGACGGACGTCGGTTCCACTCCAGAGGGTAGTTTGAACTCTCTGTTGTACTGATTTACTAATGTTTTGCTGCTGGTTTTGTCCAGGTGTTGAGCTGTCACAACCAGTGTCTCCTCCACTATCTTCACTTCAACCTGAGAAAGAGACACATTTATTAAAGAAAGAAAGAAAGAAAGAAAGAAAGAAAGAAAGAAAGAAAGAAAGAAAGAAAGAAAGAAAGAAAGAAATAAAATATTTTATTTTTATACACTATACACTACAACAAAAAGAGAGAACACAAATAAAATACACGATTATGCAAGAAGGAAAATGTTTTTTCCCCAGAGTGGAGTTTTTTAACAGACTTCAAAAAGGAAGTTCTCAATTCGACTGTTAGTTTATATTTGTTATTATTAGCGCTTATTTCACCAATTATGAATTTATTTTTATGATTATTTTTTGTTTTCGTAGACCATGCCTCAGACGTGGTTCCATATAAATTTTATCAAAATCAGTTCAGTATTTTAGTTTTTAAAACAAAACAACTGGAAAAAATATGTTGTCCATGTTAACGAAATTGCGTATCTTGAAGTCGGTTGTTTCAGTTTGTAGCCCCTGCAGTCAAAGACGTATACCATGTTTTGATGGAGTGTGCCTGGAACGAAGTACTACGTCGACAATTATTTGATTGTAAACACGTCCTCTGGCAAGTCGGAGGATGCAACAGTGTGTTGTCCGAGCCTGACTCACATGACGCCAGAAGATTGTACGAACTATATAATGCAGCTGTCAATGAAAGAAAGCAAATGATGCATATGTAGTGTATGCTCCTCACAAGGGTGTGTTACAAGGGCGACATGTAAAAAGCCCTGTGTAAACAAATAAAGAAAAAAAAAAAAACGCTGACCCAAAAAGATAAAAATAAAGATATTATAAGTTTGACAGGTGTATCTATGTAATTGTGTATCTGTGTGACTGTGTGTCTGTCTGTGGCACTGTAGCTCTCAAACGGATGGACCAATTTTAATCCAGTTTTTTTTTTTGTTTGAAAGAGGAATTCATCGAAAGTGTACTTAGCTATACTTCATCAAAATCGGTAAAATAATTTTTTTCGAAGGTTTTTGAGTTTTTTTAAACTTTTACGTGCTTAAACTATAATTAATTATTAGCGCGACGCGCACCTAGGTCCCTAAGTCTCTAGGATAAGGGCCTTAAGGTGGTACGTCACGCATGCGGCGGGAAATTCAAATGTCAAACAGTTTTTTTGTCCTTGTTGCTAAGTCAGGTATTTTTTGTAATTGATCATAATTTTTGCGTCAATCTGAAATTATGTTTTATATTATTATGTCCTTAGATTATATATTGTCTAGATGCCTAGTAAGCGCTCAGTAAAAACTTCCACTAAAAAGGCACTGATATTGACATCTCCGATCGACCCCCCTCCCGGCCCCCGCCAAATGCCAATCAGTCATTCAGGAGCGCTCGCCGCGTGATGACATTACGAATATAAATGTTTTAATGAAAAAATATCAGTTTGTGCTGTAAAATCCTGTAAAAAACATCCAGGAAAAAAAGAAAAGTGTGTAAACATCACATTTCTTAAGTAAATATTCAATTTTCTGATGTATTTCTTATCAAAATGACAAACCGAAATTTAAAATGAATTAAAAAATATTGAAATATAGCGCCATAATGCTTGGTGTTGCCAAGGGTATAAAATATATTTACCAATGATAAGCTATGTTTTTGGCCAAAAATTGAAAAGTGACGAAAGAGTTTTATTAGGTACCTATTGACTCTTAGTCTTAAGCACTTTCTGTTTCATATGATGACGAGGATCTGACGAAGGTATCAGATGATTGCCACTGGAACACCCTGATGGAAAGGACTAAGACAGTCCAGTTTGGGCTCGTTTGCTTTGGTGTCTTAAGCACTTTCTGCTTCATATGGTGACGAGGGTCTGACGAAGGTATCAGATGATTGCCACTGGAACACCCTGGTGGAAACGACTAAGACAGTCCAGTTTGGGCTCGTTTGCTTTGGTTTCTTAAGCACTTTCTGCTTCATATGATGACGAGGGTCTGACGAAGGTATCAGATGATTTCCACTGGAATACCCTGGTGGAAAGGACTAAGACAGTCGAGTTTGGGCTCGTTTACTTTGGTTTCTTAAGCACTTTCTGCTTCATATGATGACGAGGGTCTGACAAAGGTATCAGATGATTGCCAATGGAACACCCTGATGGAAAGGACTAACACAGTCCAGTTTGGGCTTGTTTGCTTTGGTGTCTTAAGCACTTTCTGCTTCATATGATGACGAGGGTCTGACGAAGGTATCAGATGATTGCCACTGGAACACCCTGGTGGAAAGGACTAAGATAGTCCAGTTTGGGCTCGTTTGCTTTGGTGTCTTAAGCACTTTCTGCTTCATATGATGACGAGGGTATGACGAAGGTATCAGATCATTTTCACTGGAACACCCTGGTGAAAAGGACTAAAACAGTCGATGGAAAGGACTAACACAGTCCAGTTTGGACTCGTTTGATTTGGTGTCTTAAGCACTTTCTGCTTCATATGATGACGAGGGTCTGACGAAGGTATCAGATGATTGCCACTGGAACACCCTGGTGAAAAGGACTAAGATAGTCCAGTTTGGGCTCGTTTGCTTTGGTGTCTTAAGCATTTTCTGCTTCATATGAAGACGAGGGTCTGACGAAGGTATCAGATGATTGTCACTGGAACACCCTGGTGGAAAGGACTAAGATAGTCCAGTTTGGGCTCGTTTGCTTTGGTGTCTTAAGCACTTTCTGCTTCAAATGATGACGAGGGTCTGACGAAGGTATCAGATGATTTCCACTGGAACACCCTGGTGGAAAGGACTACGACAGTCTAGTTTGGGCTCGTTTGCTTTGGTTTCTTAAGCACTTTATGCTTCATATGATGACGAGGGTCTGACGAAGGTATCAGATGATTTCCACTGGAATACCCTGGTGGAAAGGACTAAGACAGTCGAGTTTGGGCTCGTTTACTTTGGTTTCTTAAGCACTTTCTGCTTCATATGATGACGAGGGTCTGACAAAGGTATCAGATGATTGCCAATGGAACACCCTGATGGAAAGGACTAACACAGTCCAGTTTGGGCTTGTTTGCTTTGGTGTCTTAAGCACTTTCTGCTTCATATGATGACGAGGGTCTGACGAAGGTATCAGATGATTGCCACTGGAACACCCTGGTGGAAAGGACTAAGATAGTCCAGTTTGGGCTCGTTTGCTTTGGTGTCTTAAGCACTTTCTGCTTCATATGATGACGAGGGTATGACGAAGGTATCAGATCATTTTCACTGGAACACCCTGGTGAAAAGGACTAAAACAGTCGATGGAAAGGACTAACACAGTCCAGTTTGGACTCGTTTGATTTGGTGTCTTAAGCACTTTCTGCTTCATATGATGACGAGGGTCTGACGAAGGTATCAGATGATTGCCACTGGAACACCCTGGTGAAAAGGACTAAGATAGTCCAGTTTGGGCTCGTTTGCTTTAGTGTCTTAAGCACTTTCTGCTTCATATCATGACGAGGGTCTGACGAAGGTATCAGATGATTTCCACTGGAACACCCTGGTGGAAAGGACTAAAACAATCTAGTTTGGGCTCGTTTGCTTTGGTATCTTAAGCACTTTCTGCTTTATATAATGACGAGGGTCTGATGAAGGTATCAGATGATTGCCACTGGAACACCCTGGTGGAAAGAATTAAGACAGTCCAGTTTGGGCTGGTTTGTTATGGTGTCTTGAGCACTTTCTGCTACATATGATGACGAGAGTCTGACAAATGTATCAGATGATTGGCACTGGAACACCCTGGTGGAAATTACTAAGACAGTCCCGTTTGGGCTCGTTTGCTTTGGTATCTTGAGCACTTTTTACTGCATAAAAGTAAGTAAGTAATTACGCTTCAAAAATGTATTTACAGTGTGCTGGTTTTCAGAACAAGGTTTACGGTGCCATTTAAAAGAAAAACAAATAATATCAGAAACATGTTCTATATGATTATATAAGATTTCATTGACATTGCCATAAGTAATTTAACATGTATACATTTGATTGAAATTTGACATAATAGTAATATGACATAATGAGAATCTTGACATGGATTAAATTTAACATTGTAATTAAATAAATAATAAATAAATATTTGTGGACATTTCACACAACACCATCTAGCCCAAACTAAGCAAAGCTTGCACTATGGAACTAGATGGCTGATAGAATACATATATATACTTTTTTTTGGTAAATATATACATATGATACATAGAAACACCCAGACACAGAACAAACATCCATGCTCATCACACAAATGTTTGCCCTGGGTGGGGATTGAACCCACGACCTTTCAGTTCAGCAGGTAGACGTAAACACACTACCAACTGAGCCACAAGGCCAGTCAATTATAACTTGACATGGATTAAATTTAATATTGTAATTTGACATTGTATAATTAAAATGATAACTTCATATTTTGATTTGATTTTTCTGTAATAATAGTTTTTTTTTGAATGTCAATTTTTAAAATTACTCAGTGAGCCCACTTCCAGTATTGCATGCCTGTTGGAGAGGCAAGTTTGTATAGGGAAAATCTAGAATTGTTATAATTCGATATTAAGATCTTTAATGTACCTAGTACCTATAAACTGCAATAAAATTATTTGAATTTGTATTAGAATTTGCATACCACAAATTTCTTATGTTAAAAATAATGACGAATCTGATTGGAAAACTATTCAATTTTGATGAAACTGAACATGCATATGGCCGCACTTTTTTTTTATTAAGTAATTATAATTACTTAGTAAAAAAAAAGTGCTCAAGATACCAAAGCAAACGAGCCCAAACGGGACTGTCTTAGTAATTTCCACCAGGGTGTTCCAGTGCCAATCATCTGATACCTTCGTCAGACCCTCGTCATCATATGAAGCAGAAAGTGCTTAAGTCACCAAAGCAAACGAGCCCAAACTGGACTGTGTTAGTCCTTTCCATCAGGGTGTTCCATTGGCAATCATCTGATACCTTCGTCAGACCCTCGTCATCATATGAAGCATAAAGTGCTTAAGAAACCAAAGCAAACGAGCCCAAACTAGACTGTCGTAGTCCTTTCCACCAGGGTGTTCCAGTGGAAATCATCTGATACCTTCGTCAGACCCTCGTCATCATTTGAAGCAGAAAGTGCTTAAGACACCAAAGCAAACGAGCCCAAACTGGACTATCTTAGTCCTTTCCACCAGGGTGTTCCAGTGGCAATCATCTGATACCTTCGTCAGACCCTCGTCTTCATATGAAGCAGAAAATGCTTAAGAAACCAAAGCAAACGAGCCCAAACTAGACTGTCGTAGTCCTTTCCATCAGGGTGTTCCAATGGCAATCATCTGATACCTTCGTCAGACCCTCATCATCATATGAAGCAGAAAGTGCTTAAGAAACCAAAGCAAACGAGCCCAAACTAGACTGTCGTAGTCCTTTCCACCAGGGTGTTCCAGTGGAAATCATCTGATACCTTCGTCAGACCCTCATCATCATTTGAAGCAGAAAGTGCTTAAGACACCAAAGCAAACGAGCCCAAACTGGACTATCTTAGTCTTTTCCACCAGGGTGTTCCAGTGGCAATCATCTGATACCTTCGTCAGACCCTCGTCATCATATGAAGCAGAAAGTGCTTAAGAAACCAAAGCAAACGAGCCCAAACTAGACTGTCGTAGTCCTTTCCACCAGGGTGTTCCAGTGGAAATCATCTGATACCTTCGTCAGACCCTCGTCTTCATATGAAGCAGAAAGTGCTTAAGCCACCAAAGCAAACGAGCCCAAACTGGACTGTGTTAGTCCTTTCCATCAGGGTGTTCCATTGGCAATCATCTGATACCTTCGTCAGACCCTCGTCATCATATGAAGCAGAAAGTGCTTAAGAAACCAAAGCAAACGAGCCCAAACTGGACTGTCTTTGTCCTTTTCACCAGGGTGTTCCAGTGGCAATCATCTGATACCTTCGTCAGACCCTCGTCATCATATGAATCAGAAAGTGCTTAAGACACCAAAGCAAACGAGCCCAAACTGGACTGTCTTAGTCCTTTCCACCAGGTTGTTCCAGTGGCAATCATCTGATACCTTCGTCAGACTCTCATCATCATATGAAGCAGAAAGTGCTTAAGATACCAAAGCAAACGAGCCCAAACTGGACTGTCTTTGTCCTTTTCACCAGGGTGTTCCAGTGGCAATCATCTGATACCTTCGTCAGACCCTCGTCATCATATGAATCAGAAAGTGCTTAAGACACCAAAGCAAACGAGCCCAAACTGGACTGTCTTAGTCCTTTCCACCAGGTTGTTCCAGTGGCAATCATCTGATACCTTCGTCAGACTCTCATCATCATATGAAGCAGAAAGTGCTTAAGATACCAAAGCAAACGAGCCCAAACTGGACTGTCTTAGTCCTTTCCATCAGGGTGTTCCAGTGGCAATCATCTGATACCTTCGTCAGATATCATCTGAAACAGAAAGTGCTTAAGACACCAAAGCAAACGAGCCTAATTTGGACTTTAATGCTTTAAACAGTAATGTTAGGTTTAAATTTCCGGTTGAATAATATCGACTCCAAATATTTTATTAAGTCTCTATGTTTTGGGGAAATATCTATGCACTGGTATCACAAGCATCGTGCACACAAATGTAAATGGTGTAAGCAATACACCCTCGATAGGCGGCTCACTCACACACGTAAAACGTTTTTGCTTCAAATTGAACGATGCGCCTAGTATTTGAACACGGAATCTAGAGGTATATAATCTAAGATTATGTCATTCTGCCTACCAATAATACATTATGTAACATATATTAACCTAGTAACCCATTTTTAGTAAATCAAGCAACTTCTACGAAGAAATACGAAGAGATACGTAGACGTACAAAAGTCACCGATATAGCACAGCGGATTAGTAAGTTGAAGTGGCAGTGGGCAGGGCACATAGCACGTAGAACTGACGGCCGATGGGGCTGAAAGGTTCTCGAGTGGAGACCACGTACCGGCAAGCGCAGCGTAGGAAGACCAGCCACGAGATGGACAGATGACCTCATACAAGTGGCGGGAAGACGCTGGATGCAAGCCGCTTCCAATCGGTCTTTTTGGAAATCCATGGGGGAGGCCTATGTCCAGCAGTGGACTTCTTATGGCTGAGATGATGATGATGATGATGAAGCAACTTCTCGGGATATGTAAGCAACGAGGAGCATTATTGATAGTTAATTTGATGTGAAAATATAAATAATAATCTTGAATTGTCGCAAACATTGTGAATACTTACAATAGTAAGCCGAGCTGAGTACAAGGGCACAAAAACTGTTTCAAATTTGAATTTCCCGCCGCATGTGTATCGTTAGCCCTTAATGTGATGCCTGGCTAAATGTGGCTTGTTCTGCTCACCTCTGCTGGTTCAAACTCACTGAGATCGAACTGAAGCTTCAGTGTCTTCTCGAACCCCTCCCCTTCCACGAGGGGGGAGTTCGCCACGAACTCCCAGAAACAGGAGGGTTTGTGGTGGCCTTGATGGAGAGCCGTTTGGTAGGTGTTGGCCTCGTTGTATAAGTTAACCAAGTTCTTGCTGGAAAAAGAAAGAGATGACATTATTTTTGAAGTGAAAACTTCTTTAGCGGCGTTGTGCATTTTTGGGATGGGTAAAAAATGTTAAACTCGCGTCAGATCGTCAGATTAAATTCGTAATACGAAAATTCGTAAGACGGACGGATTATTTTAGTCAGAAACCTATTCTAACGTTCTGCATTTAAAATTCATTATTGTATGTACAAGTTAGTCCTTCTAGCATGACGTAATATCGTAAATTTCTATTTGTCCATCGGAGGGTGGAGGTTCAAATCTTTCACGAGTCAGTCTTTTTGCTATTTTATTTTTTAGTTTTCACTTCTGCCGGCACTCCCGGAGTGCAACCCGATGTTTTTTTTTCTCGCGTCATTGTCATGATACGAGCTAAGGAAAAAGCTATTCTTGGAGTTTGTCCACGAAATCAAATCCTAACTAATGATATGAATGACATATTTTTCCAGTTATTTTGTTATAAAAACCAAAATACTGAACCTTTCAAACAAAAAATAATTTTTCAAATCGGATCAGGCGTCTTCGCGGAATCGGGGAACATACATAAAAGATACCGCCGAGTTGAGAACTTCCTTCTTTTTGGAAGTTGGTTAAAAATAAATCTTAGAACCTTATTGACTGCTTTGAGTGACAAGAACTTCCATGCGCTATTGTATTTCGTATGATTAGTCAAATTGTAGGTACCTTCCTTCAGAGTCAAGTTAAAAGACTCAAATAAACGTTAAAATTACCATTGCTACATACTAAGGAATCCACCAAACAGCGTTTTATCCACGTTCCAGAGGAAATAAAGTATGCATTGACATAACATCGAGGATAAAAACGGTTTATCCACCTTACATGCACAGCCAGCTGCTGATAATTCTTGTGGCTGAGATGGTGATGGTGATAATTAAAGTCAGTGTTTACTTAAGTAATCTCGTAAGTTGTTAGATACGTAGCCAAGGTAGCTGACCAAGACTCAAATTCTTATTCCATTTGTTAGTTCGTTTGTTAGATGTTAATGTGATATCCAATTAATAATTCATATCTTGATAAAAAAATAAGATAACTTCGAGTAGCAACATGTAAACAAATCAGCATGAATTACGTATCTAGTAGCGCTTAAATTCACTATGTAACCCGAAGAAAAAGTCCCCTTTTTCTTCCGGTCACATACTAGGCAGAGCCCAAGGTCCAGCCCCCCAAGATCCTGTATCTTGGGGGTCCCAAGATACAGGATCTGCCTAGTTTGGACCCCATTAGAACCTGTAACAGCTTATTGTAACTTAAAATTCCTAGTAAATTATTATATTAAAAGGATGCGTTTAAAATGGACCAATATAGGCAGCTTGATTTCCATTTAGCTTCCGCTGTAAAAAAAAAAAAAAATGGAAAATTGAGCGATTCTAGGTGGATTTCGGATGTATCCATATGGAAAAGCTTAAGATTGAAAATATTGGGTTTGTTATGGTTGTCTGAAAGGTCTGTAAAATAACTGTTAACACAATAATTTGATAATAATTATAATTTGATTCTAGTCTATTGTATCTCACCTTAACATTTCCATTTCTTCCTCGATCTCCTTCATTTCTTCCTTGAACCTTTCCTTGGCAAAATTAAATGTTCCATCGATATCTGAGATGTCATTCTGAACAATTGGAATATGGTACTTTTTAGTCTCCAAACCCAGATTGGAAGCTGTGCTAGTGGGTATATTCGACATTTTGGGACACAGTGAAATGTACTGTAATGTAAGTGAACAAAAAATTTATTACTAATTTATAAAATAAATGATATCTTTTTATTTATGAAATAAATGCATGTTTTTGTCTAAACTGACGTTTGACGTTAAAAAATCACTTTATAAAGTCAATCAAAGAAAATTAGTACTCTCTAAATCAATTGCCATTTTTTGGCACAGATTCGGTTTGGAAAGAAAACTATCGCGGAAAAAAATCACAGACATATTTTTTTTCTCTATTCATCTTGTCTTTGGATAAAATGTATCGTGGGACATCTCGATTATGTTGCTATATTAAAATACCTGTAAAATCCAAGGTCACGCAAAGGCGTAAAATTCAATTTTCAAACTTGTTATCCTTTTTCTTCTTTTTGTATTGGAGCCCGCGATTAGCGATTTGCCAGTGTCAAGTATTGAAATATAGCATGCTGGGTACGCTGCCAACTGGTAGTGGGTTTGAGCATTTGGATTATCTTTAGACCTTTATCGGTCTGGGGTGATCGATGTGCTTTTTGTGCAGTAGTTTAGTTAGTTGAGTCTGTATATTGTTGTGTTGTAGTTAATAAAGGCGCTTGCCATCAAAAAAAAAAGTATTGAAACATTTGCATATTTCTTGAATAATACAAGTTAAGTATATAGTAGGTATTCTAGTCACAGTCTAAGTCACGTAAGCAGTCATTTTCAAATTTGAGTATTGCCTCAGTAAAGTGATGGCGACTTTGTTCAGGCCCGATAATATAAGTGTCTGTTTATATCTATAGTGACAAAAAAGAGGAACTAAAGTCTCAAAGTATACAACTTCTAACTACTATATGCTATTCTGTGGTCTCAACTGAAAAAAAAACGGAATCCCTCATTAGTTCTCTAGCTGAACAGACTCTTTTATAATTATCAATTTTTTTGAATAACCTATACTTATTTTTTTATTGATTAATTCTGATTAGCTATTTTTAATCTATTTACTACTTACGTAAATTTATAAACGGCTTGAATAATTTTATTGTAAAAATTTAAATACAAATACAAATCCTTTATTTTATTATTTATATTATTTTATTAACAATTTAAATACAAATACAAATCCTTTATTGTCAGCTGTGTAAGAATACATGTGGTCAAAGAAAGAAGTATCAACAGCTACCCTTTTGGGCATACAACATTGTAGCTACCTAATTAAAATATTTTTTTTATTAATGAATGCTTATGTAGGTCGTTATATTATTAATTCAATTTTTATATGTCCATGAGTAATTCAATAATGTCAATCAGTTAATGTCAATAAATGTCAAGTCTTAGATTATATATTGTCTAGATGCCTAGTAAGCGCTCAGTAAAAACTTCCACTAAAAAGGCACTGATATTGACATCTCCGATCGACCCCCCTCCCGGCCCCCGCCAAATGCCAATCAGTCATTCAGGAGCGCTCGCCGCGTGATGACATTACGAATATAAATGTTTTAATGAAAAAATATCAGTTTGTGCTGTAAAATCCTGTAAAAAACATCCAGGAAAAAAAGAAAAGTGTGTAAACATCACATTTCTTAAGTAAATATTCAATTTTCTGATGTATTTCTTATCAAAATGACAAACCGAAATTTAAAATGAATTAAAAAATATTGAAATATAGCGCCATAATGCTTGGTGTTGCCAAGGGTATAAAATATATTTACCAATGATAAGCTATGTTTTTGGCCAAAAATTGAAAAGTGACGAAAGAGTTTTATTAGGTACCTATTGACTCTTAGTCTTAAGCACTTTCTGTTTCATATGATGACGAGGATCTGACGAAGGTATCAGATGATTGCCACTGGAACACCCTGATGGAAAGGACTAAGACAGTCCAGTTTGGGCTCGTTTGCTTTGGTGTCTTAAGCACTTTCTGCTTCATATGGTGACGAGGGTCTGACGAAGGTATCAGATGATTGCCACTGGAACACCCTGGTGGAAACGACTAAGACAGTCCAGTTTGGGCTCGTTTGCTTTGGTTTCTTAAGCACTTTCTGCTTCATATGATGACGAGGGTCTGACGAAGGTATCAGATGATTTCCACTGGAATACCCTGGTGGAAAGGACTAAGACAGTCGAGTTTGGGCTCGTTTACTTTGGTTTCTTAAGCACTTTCTGCTTCATATGATGACGAGGGTCTGACAAAGGTATCAGATGATTGCCAATGGAACACCCTGATGGAAAGGACTAACACAGTCCAGTTTGGGCTTGTTTGCTTTGGTGTCTTAAGCACTTTCTGCTTCATATGATGACGAGGGTCTGACGAAGGTATCAGATGATTGCCACTGGAACACCCTGGTGGAAAGGACTAAGATAGTCCAGTTTGGGCTCGTTTGCTTTGGTGTCTTAAGCACTTTCTGCTTCATATGATGACGAGGGTATGACGAAGGTATCAGATCATTTTCACTGGAACACCCTGGTGAAAAGGACTAAAACAGTCGATGGAAAGGACTAACACAGTCCAGTTTGGACTCGTTTGATTTGGTGTCTTAAGCACTTTCTGCTTCATATGATGACGAGGGTCTGACGAAGGTATCAGATGATTGCCACTGGAACACCCTGGTGAAAAGGACTAAGATAGTCCAGTTTGGGCTCGTTTGCTTTGGTGTCTTAAGCATTTTCTGCTTCATATGAAGACGAGGGTCTGACGAAGGTATCAGATGATTGTCACTGGAACACCCTGGTGGAAAGGACTAAGATAGTCCAGTTTGGGCTCGTTTGCTTTGGTGTCTTAAGCACTTTCTGCTTCAAATGATGACGAGGGTCTGACGAAGGTATCAGATGATTTCCACTGGAACACCCTGGTGGAAAGGACTACGACAGTCTAGTTTGGGCTCGTTTGCTTTGGTTTCTTAAGCACTTTATGCTTCATATGATGACGAGGGTCTGACGAAGGTATCAGATGATTTCCACTGGAATACCCTGGTGGAAAGGACTAAGACAGTCGAGTTTGGGCTCGTTTACTTTGGTTTCTTAAGCACTTTCTGCTTCATATGATGACGAGGGTCTGACAAAGGTATCAGATGATTGCCAATGGAACACCCTGATGGAAAGGACTAACACAGTCCAGTTTGGGCTTGTTTGCTTTGGTGTCTTAAGCACTTTCTGCTTCATATGATGACGAGGGTCTGACGAAGGTATCAGATGATTGCCACTGGAACACCCTGGTGGAAAGGACTAAGATAGTCCAGTTTGGGCTCGTTTGCTTTGGTGTCTTAAGCACTTTCTGCTTCATATGATGACGAGGGTATGACGAAGGTATCAGATCATTTTCACTGGAACACCCTGGTGAAAAGGACTAAAACAGTCGATGGAAAGGACTAACACAGTCCAGTTTGGACTCGTTTGATTTGGTGTCTTAAGCACTTTCTGCTTCATATGATGACGAGGGTCTGACGAAGGTATCAGATGATTGCCACTGGAACACCCTGGTGAAAAGGACTAAGATAGTCCAGTTTGGGCTCGTTTGCTTTAGTGTCTTAAGCACTTTCTGCTTCATATCATGACGAGGGTCTGACGAAGGTATCAGATGATTTCCACTGGAACACCCTGGTGGAAAGGACTAAAACAATCTAGTTTGGGCTCGTTTGCTTTGGTATCTTAAGCACTTTCTGCTTTATATAATGACGAGGGTCTGATGAAGGTATCAGATGATTGCCACTGGAACACCCTGGTGGAAAGAATTAAGACAGTCCAGTTTGGGCTGGTTTGTTATGGTGTCTTGAGCACTTTCTGCTACATATGATGACGAGAGTCTGACAAATGTATCAGATGATTGGCACTGGAACACCCTGGTGGAAATTACTAAGACAGTCCCGTTTGGGCTCGTTTGCTTTGGTATCTTGAGCACTTTTTACTGCATAAAAGTAAGTAAGTAATTACGCTTCAAAAATGTATTTACAGTGTGCTGGTTTTCAGAACAAGGTTTACGGTGCCATTTAAAAGAAAAACAAATAATATCAGAAACATGTTCTATATGATTATATAAGATTTCATTGACATTGCCATAAGTAATTTAACATGTATACATTTGATTGAAATTTGACATAATAGTAATATGACATAATGAGAATCTTGACATGGATTAAATTTAACATTGTAATTAAATAAATAATAAATAAATATTTGTGGACATTTCACACAACACCATCTAGCCCAAACTAAGCAAAGCTTGCACTATGGAACTAGATGGCTGATAGAATACATATATATACTTTTTTTTGGTAAATATATACATATGATACATAGAAACACCCAGACACAGAACAAACATCCATGCTCATCACACAAATGTTTGCCCTGGGTGGGGATTGAACCCACGACCTTTCAGTTCAGCAGGTAGACGTAAACACACTACCAACTGAGCCACAAGGCCAGTCAATTATAACTTGACATGGATTAAATTTAATATTGTAATTTGACATTGTATAATTAAAATGATAACTTCATATTTTGATTTGATTTTTCTGTAATAATAGTTTTTTTTTGAATGTCAATTTTTAAAATTACTCAGTGAGCCCACTTCCAGTATTGCATGCCTGTTGGAGAGGCAAGTTTGTATAGGGAAAATCTAGAATTGTTATAATTCGATATTAAGATCTTTAATGTACCTAGTACCTATAAACTGCAATAAAATTATTTGAATTTGTATTAGAATTTGCATACCACAAATTTCTTATGTTAAAAATAATGACGAATCTGATTGGAAAACTATTCAATTTTGATGAAACTGAACATGCATATGGCCGCACTTTTTTTTTATTAAGTAATTATAATTACTTAGTAAAAAAAAAGTGCTCAAGATACCAAAGCAAACGAGCCCAAACGGGACTGTCTTAGTAATTTCCACCAGGGTGTTCCAGTGCCAATCATCTGATACCTTCGTCAGACCCTCGTCATCATATGAAGCAGAAAGTGCTTAAGTCACCAAAGCAAACGAGCCCAAACTGGACTGTGTTAGTCCTTTCCATCAGGGTGTTCCATTGGCAATCATCTGATACCTTCGTCAGACCCTCGTCATCATATGAAGCATAAAGTGCTTAAGAAACCAAAGCAAACGAGCCCAAACTAGACTGTCGTAGTCCTTTCCACCAGGGTGTTCCAGTGGAAATCATCTGATACCTTCGTCAGACCCTCGTCATCATTTGAAGCAGAAAGTGCTTAAGACACCAAAGCAAACGAGCCCAAACTGGACTATCTTAGTCCTTTCCACCAGGGTGTTCCAGTGGCAATCATCTGATACCTTCGTCAGACCCTCGTCTTCATATGAAGCAGAAAATGCTTAAGAAACCAAAGCAAACGAGCCCAAACTAGACTGTCGTAGTCCTTTCCATCAGGGTGTTCCAATGGCAATCATCTGATACCTTCGTCAGACCCTCATCATCATATGAAGCAGAAAGTGCTTAAGAAACCAAAGCAAACGAGCCCAAACTAGACTGTCGTAGTCCTTTCCACCAGGGTGTTCCAGTGGAAATCATCTGATACCTTCGTCAGACCCTCATCATCATTTGAAGCAGAAAGTGCTTAAGACACCAAAGCAAACGAGCCCAAACTGGACTATCTTAGTCTTTTCCACCAGGGTGTTCCAGTGGCAATCATCTGATACCTTCGTCAGACCCTCGTCATCATATGAAGCAGAAAGTGCTTAAGAAACCAAAGCAAACGAGCCCAAACTAGACTGTCGTAGTCCTTTCCACCAGGGTGTTCCAGTGGAAATCATCTGATACCTTCGTCAGACCCTCGTCTTCATATGAAGCAGAAAGTGCTTAAGCCACCAAAGCAAACGAGCCCAAACTGGACTGTGTTAGTCCTTTCCATCAGGGTGTTCCATTGGCAATCATCTGATACCTTCGTCAGACCCTCGTCATCATATGAAGCAGAAAGTGCTTAAGAAACCAAAGCAAACGAGCCCAAACTGGACTGTCTTTGTCCTTTTCACCAGGGTGTTCCAGTGGCAATCATCTGATACCTTCGTCAGACCCTCGTCATCATATGAATCAGAAAGTGCTTAAGACACCAAAGCAAACGAGCCCAAACTGGACTGTCTTAGTCCTTTCCACCAGGTTGTTCCAGTGGCAATCATCTGATACCTTCGTCAGACTCTCATCATCATATGAAGCAGAAAGTGCTTAAGATACCAAAGCAAACGAGCCCAAACTGGACTGTCTTTGTCCTTTTCACCAGGGTGTTCCAGTGGCAATCATCTGATACCTTCGTCAGACCCTCGTCATCATATGAATCAGAAAGTGCTTAAGACACCAAAGCAAACGAGCCCAAACTGGACTGTCTTAGTCCTTTCCACCAGGTTGTTCCAGTGGCAATCATCTGATACCTTCGTCAGACTCTCATCATCATATGAAGCAGAAAGTGCTTAAGATACCAAAGCAAACGAGCCCAAACTGGACTGTCTTAGTCCTTTCCATCAGGGTGTTCCAGTGGCAATCATCTGATACCTTCGTCAGATATCATCTGAAACAGAAAGTGCTTAAGACACCAAAGCAAACGAGCCTAATTTGGACTTTAATGCTTTAAACAGTAATGTTAGGTTTAAATTTCCGGTTGAATAATATCGACTCCAAATATTTTATTAAGTCTCTATGTTTTGGGGAAATATCTATGCACTGGTATCACAAGCATCGTGCACACAAATGTAAATGGTGTAAGCAATACACCCTCGATAGGCGGCTCACTCACACACGTAAAACGTTTTTGCTTCAAATTGAACGATGCGCCTAGTATTTGAACACGGAATCTAGAGGTATATAATCTAAGTGTCAAGTTATAAAAAAAAATACCTATTAGTAATTTATATAAATTAGAAAATGCGAAGATTCTTATCATTTAGAAAATTGTCAACATTATAATAGCATTTATTTAGCAATAGTTTCATTAAATCATTTTTGAATTTTATATATGTCATGGCTTTACATGTATCAGGCAAATGATTAAATATTATAGTGCAAGTTACATAAATACTTTAATTATTTATTAAACATTAATAGAAATTACATTTACGTTATTGTTACATTATATATTATTTTTATATTTTTATTACAGCGCACAATAAAAAAAATGCTCTTTCGTAAAAACACAGACAATTTTTTTTCGCTACGCCTATTTTCAGAAGAATGGTGTCTTTGATAGAAATCATTCAGAAATACTTTATTTCTTGTCAATGGAATATATGAAACAACAGATATTTTGCGAATTTAGACTAAGGTCCAAATGCGATAGCAATTTAGTTAATTTATTATATTTGATGCAGATGAAAAATCTCAATCATAAAGAACCTAATTCGAACTATGACATTTAAATTTCTCTCGCGCTAAAATGTCAGGGCTAAAATGCTAGATAGATGAATTTTCCCCCCGAGATGTGGTATTTGGGGCCAAGGGGAGGACGTCAGATTGACAATCCCCCCTGCTGCTATGGCGACGCAGGCCTAAACACGGAGCCCTATTAATCTCCGGCGAGGGCGTGTCGAAATGTTAGGGTTAGCCGTGTTTGTTTACAACGGTGTTTGTTTTGATTCAATTTATTATGGTGGTGATTACGTTACATATTGTGTAAAAATACAATTGTTTCCATTTGAGTAATACGTAATAGTTGATGTCATGATAGGGAAATACCGTGGTTTATAGATTATCGATTTTGTAAGATTTTCCATTTTCTAGATTGTTATCTGATTTGCAGAATCGTATGTTATCCTTGAATAAATTGATAAATATGTTGCTGACCACGTATTCATGTGATGATTCACGTAGTCGTGATCGAGGATAAAGTAATATGTAATGCAAAAAAAAGATAAAAGATAAAAAAAGAAAAAGATAAAGCTTCATCGAGTACAAGAAATATATTTACTTACCTAAATTTTACTTAACTTAGTTTTTAAGCTATTGCCTAGCTTCTATCGCGGGCCTTGAGCGTGGAGACCGAATCCAGAAATTCCGTAACGAAAATAACCTAACACACCGCGCGTAAAGCTATTATGCAATAGCTTTACCGTGGCAGTCCCCGAATGCCACACGTCTTTTTTTTTATCAAAACCAGTTCTATATCAAATATATTCAAATCTATTTCAGGCCACCAACGCGCCTGATAGTAAATTACTGTGTTGCCGAGATTTATCATATTTTTATTTCGATGAGAAATGAATGGTACTCTGCGTACTTTCTGCTTTTCCTGTAGTGGAATAGGGAGGTTAATACGGAGGTGAATACGGTGGTGTCGTAATACACACTCGTGCAAATGATTTCGATTATTTTATCTATATATTTATAGCTATAGCTAGAATCAAGTTCAGTACAGTTACTGTGGCTTTGACCGATTCCAAAGATAAAAGAAGAGCGCTCTCAGGAATTTAAGAAGAGAAGAGAAGATATATTATTGCATAGTGTGAAAAAGTCAAATATCATTACCAGTCTATAATTTTATTCATTACTTTCGTAGTTGCTCCATCTCGTCCCGTCGACCTTTTTAAAATTCGTTTAATTAATTACTTGTAAATAGCAACCCTAGGGAGAAGGGCGCGAACGCCACCCGCCGGCCGCCGCCAAATTGGCGGGAAAGCACTTCGTATCCGTTTGACAGATCATTTTTTATTTCGTTCCGTTCGGAAATTTAACCGCCATTGTTCGTCTGATTACCGGGTGAAGAGGAAATAAAAAGTTTTTTTTACTACTCATTCTTTGGAACTACACGAATAAAAAAAAACTAAGTACTTAATAATTAGCTGAATATCTTACTTGTTGTCGATAGCAATCGACATCGATATTTAATGAAATCTTTAAAATTTCTCAATTTCAAAAATAATCCTTTCTGACAATTCTAGCATAAATTATGGAAAGACAGTTACAGCATACTTGTAAATTTTACGCGTTATAATAAAAACGGTCGCTGTGCTCTCTCATTAAAAATGCAAATCATGAAAAAAAATAACATATCCCTTCTTTCGAACAGTCGAGTAGCTTAATTTTTTTTGTTTCGTCTTCACACAACTCCATCATATCAACCCGTAATCTATTTATTAGAGGGGAGGCCGGGCTAGTTTTTAATTCGCGTAAAATGGGCCGCCATATCTCGGGGGAGAGTGGGCAAACATCATTACTGGCAGGTTTGCTCGGCGATGTCAGTTTGTTTGAGTTGTTGTTGCCGTTCTTTATACGGGAAAGGGTTAGGGTGTAATTTTCCGAGTTATAAAATATTGTATTTTGGGGGCTTTTTCATGAACTTAAACGGTTTTATGATTCATTAATAACATGCTTCGTCAAAATTCCTTTAGTCCTTTACTTTACAATTAACGTAACATGAATAAATTTAAACCACTTTTTTAAATAATTACATGGACTTATCCATGTTTTACCACCAGCTCGCCTGATGGTTGGCGATGTTGTGGCCGAAGATGAAGCATGCCTAGAAGGTCCTTATTCATTCTAAACTTGAAGATCCAGGTTATAATAGTTCGGGAAATGAAAACTACTGGTCACTCACGTCTGTTTTGAGTCGAAAAATCCGACTATAGTTTACAAGACATTCCATTCCCGAGCGGTTCGCATTAGGAAGGTGTTTTCCACCTTCCTAATGCGAACCGCTTTTTTCAATCGGTTAGCATAATAATATCCAAGACTTTTTTGTGGGGGCAAAAGTGATTTCAAAGGTGATTTCAAAAATATCGAAAAATGTACATAAAAACAGAAAAAAAAAATGAAAAAAAAATTAAAAAGTTCATTTTCAATTTTGTATTTAAATTTTGGTAACCTTTACTAAAATTTTTGTATATTTTTTAATAGATCAAAATTATTCAAATATAAAATCTAACTAATCTATTTTTCCTGTATATCTTGACTTACAACTTGACAAAAAAGGCCTGATAATAACTTCTATGAAGGAATGCCACTGATGCGGCTTCCTACTGTCCTGTTGTAGAAGGAGAAAGAAAACTTTAGAACAATTCCAGGGCTTAATCACTTCCTCCTGCAGTCTGCAAAAAAATCCAGTAATACCATCTTATGTGGAAGTTTTAAGACCTGTAGCTTTGAGGAGACCAGTTTTATAAGTCTCACAGCTCGTCGGTCGCCCTATGCTGACTCCAAAGCATCCAGCTGAGATATGGCAGAACTATCAAAAATATGCCTACAGTACAGCAGCCTGCAATATTTCGCACATGACCGGATTTAAGCTTATTCAATTTTGAGAAGCTTATTTTAGGTTTGACGTACATGACCTTGTTAGGCGTGTCAAGTTTTTACCTGGCTACGTCAAGTATTGTATTACGAATATAAAAAAAAAATAACAAAGTCCATCTGTTCTCAAAAGATGCGGTTGCCACATTATTTTAATTATTCAATTACAGGTACCGGAATGAGATATAGAGCGAGTTGTGCTCAGGGATTATGCTGCGAGATCGAATCAGATATGAAGATATTCGTAGACGTATGAAAATAGTCGACATAGCACAGCAGATTACCAAGTTGCAGTGAGAGTAGGCAGGGCACATAGCACGCATAACTAATAGCCGATGGGGTCGAAAAGTTCTCGAGTGGAGACTACGCACCGACATGTGCTGCGTAAGAAGACCAGCCACAAGGTGGATAGATAACCTCTACAAGTGGCAGAAAGACGCTGAATGTAAGCTGATTCCATCAAGTCTTTTTGAAAATGAATAGGCACCATGGTTATGTCCAGCAGTGGACCTGTTGTGGCTAAGATGATGATGATGATGTTTTTTTATCAGCCCTGTTTGTACAAACTGTCCCACTGCTGGGAGCGGACCATCTTCTCATTGTGAGAAGGGTAAGGCCATAGTCTACCACGCTGGACAAGTGCGGGTTGGCAGACTTCATACATCTTCAAGACCATTGAGAACAACAAAAAAAAAACTCTCATACATGTAGAGATACGATGTTTTCCTTTACCGTTTGAAGTTGGCGGCAATCAACAATTCGCACATAACTTCAAAAAAACAGAGGTGCGTGCCGCAGGATTCGAACCCAGGACCTGTGGATCGCAAGTCAGACGGTCTCCCGATTAGGCTGCCGGAAACTTCATGATTATGAGGCACCAGAAAAATCTTACTATCTTTTTGTTCAGTAGTGTAAGCCTATCATAAGTTTATTTCGATATAAAAACATATTGGTTCCGTTCCCCATATTTCATTAGGAGCGATTAGGGTATGATATCAGGGTACTCTCTGGTTCCCCATCAATTTGGCTGCTCCCGGGGCCGCGCAATCAGTAAATTGGCTCGGGTAAACAGGCGCACGGCAACACTGGGTGCTACTATTGTTTTGAGAGAGGTTTAGCGAGAACAAACGTCATAGAACCTTGTCATCGCTCTGTTTTCCTTTCCTAAACTTGTAAATGTTATTTTGTCGTCTAAAAGTTGTCTGGAAGAAATCGCTTTTTTTATTCATTATAGATCTACGATTGACCACCAACTCGCCTAATGTTAAGCGACGGTGTGGCCGAGGATGGAGCTCGTCGATCTAGAAGATATCTATTCACTCTAGCCTTGAAAATTCCAAGATTGTAGGTCTCAGGAAACAGAGATGACGGCAACAAATTCCATTCTTGTGCAGTACGCAACAGGAATGTGTATCGATATCGCTGAGTGTGTGTGTTTTTTTTTTAATTTTATGTTTTTTTTTTTGTGTTAAGGCCGCTTTTTGTGCCTTTCTTACTCTCTAATCATGTACTTACTGATTGTTATTTTATTATCATGTCAATAAAGTTTTTTTTTATTGTATTGTATTGTAAATGTAAAAATGGTGGTGTTTTATTCATTACGTGTTCGATCAAGTACATGAGTGCATTTAAATAAAGCGGTGAAACGTGTCTTTTCATGTTATCGGCAAAACTTCATAGAAGCTTCCAGACCTTCCAGTAAAGTCACCACAATTTTATTGAAGCGTGACGAGGATTTGACCGTAACTTCTTTTACTTGGTTTTATCTATGACTAAAACTCTAGGGTTATAGTCATTTTACGTAATAATACAATTCTTTATAATTAAAAAATGTTAGTACTTTTGGCCTCTTGCGTTCCTGGTCATATGCGTCGATCCCCTTGTAACTTCCAACAGACTTTTTCATAGCAAATACGTGATAATAATCGAATTGTTCTAAGAGATACACAGTCTTAGATCAGCTTTGCGCATACTTTCTCGGTAATACGTACACATCATTTAATCAAACATTACGTACTAAAAAAAAATATAATATTCAATATTCGTAAAAAAAGTTATACAAATCAAAAGATAAATTCCAATTCCAGAATAATTTACGATAAACAAACAAATAGTAAAATAACTTAATAAAATTTTCTTGCAGTTGCCAAATTTCTGTAAAATAACATTTTGACATAAATTTATGACTTCAGTTGATTACAACTACATGCGAAAATAAAGTGAATTTCGCGTGCGTTCCAATAGTAGGGCCCACAGTTACGCAAACGCCGCTCGGACACGCGATCGGCGTGAGATCGCTATCGCATCCCAACAGTGGGATGAACGGCGCATGCTCCAGACATCGAGAAAAAACACCTTTGCGGCGGTGACGTCACCCCACCGGAAATTAAATGGATACTGCTTGGGTGGGGAGGATTACGGCAGAAACACACTATAACAAGTATCAATGTTAAAAGAAAAACAAAATACCCGACTGCAGAAAAGAGGTTATTGCAGCCTAACTTATGTTTTTTTTTATAATTTTGATGTACCCAGTGTCACTCTAGAGGAATATATTGACACCATTCACATTAAAATCGGTCAAGCCGTTTAAGCTCTAGGGCGTGTCAAAGAAATATACATACATACACTCGAAAAACATAACCCTCCTTACGCAGTCGGGTAAAAACCGATATACTTACTTAAAAATAGAAGGTAGTACTTATAGATATGTACCGTTTTTAGGCTACTGCACGGGTGCGGGAGCCTATTGAGGCTACGGTGTCTGTCTGTCTGTTTGTCTGTCCTACACTTAAACGGCTATATATATCGAACGGTAATAGATACAACTCTCAAAATTGGCGAGATTATAGGGTTTACTTTGATGTAAATTTACCATAATGGAAATATTAGCTGTATAAGCTGTATGATTTTTGAGATGTCGTATCAAAGTCAAATTTTATTTTGCTCAAATTTTACATGCCGTAAGGCAGAATATGGCGGTCTTGTTAATGTATAAAAACTATCCGTTTGTTGTTTGTATGTATACACAAATAAAGTTATTATGAAAATAGTAATTAAATAACAACTTGGACTGATTCCGTATGACCATCGGTCGCGTTGCATGAAATTGACGGGGGTCTGTGACAATGAAAATTAGACTTTAGTGTTTTAAACCAAAGTGTAATTTTCATTGTCAACGCACCCACACGTTTATAAACACGCATTGCTTTGAATAATTCTAGTAAAATCAGTTGTTTATTATGAAAAAGTTTGTTGGACATTACGAAAAAACTTTTTAGTAACAAAAAATATATAGCCCATGACTCTCAGGAAGTGAAGATGGATCCAATGACATCTCGCACATCAAAATCGTTCAAGCCGTTTAGGCTGTAGGCGATCATATAGATACATACAAACATGACTGTGACATACGGACAGACAGATACGGCGAAGTTATAAGGGTTCCTCGTAATTACTACGGAACTTTAAAACTGAAGATCACAAAAGTCCGGTTTTTTTTTTCAGACTATAAAAGCATTATTTTCATCTGCATCGTAGACCGTCACTATCGCTTAAAACCAGGTGAGTTGATGGTCAAGCGCAAGCCTATTGTCGAATAAAAAAACATCAAACAAAATTTTATAATGACATGGCAACATATTGACTTACCCCCCCGAGAGTAAAAAGTGGCAACCCCGATGATCATTACGTTTGATTTACTATTCCCCACAGATAACAAAGGTGCGGCAATAATCAGTTTCATTAGCGGGATGGCTTGCCCTAACCTCCCCTAGCCAACAGATCGTTGATTTTATCATTGGATACGGAATAGTTTTTTTAACCTTTATTTGAGATGAAACTGTATTGCCAGAATCTTCTTCTTCTCTTTTTGTATTGGATTGGACCACGCGGTTAGCGATTTGCCAGTCTCAAGTATTGAGATATCGTCAAGTTTCTTGAATAATAAAGGTTATATAGTGTTCTAGTCACAGTCCAAGTCACGTAAACAGTCATTTTCAACTTTGAGTCTCGCTCGCCTCAGTAAAGTGATGGCGACTTTATTAGAAGCATCTATGGAGTTTTGCCGACAACGTAAAATGACACGTTTCACTACTTTATTTCACTTGCCCACACTCACGCACTCGATCCAAGTGTTTTTAATGAATAAAATACCACAATTTTTATCGCATTAATATTCAAAATAACACAAGTTTAGCAAATAAAACAGAGCAACTACATGTTTCTACACGTTCCCGCCAAAACTCCATTTCCAGAATCGTTTTGCTCAAATTACGAAATATCTAAAAGTTACTCTCAAACATTTGTGCAAGGCGCGTCACCGACCGAGAGTGACGTGTGTGCTGCTCCTTTGAAAAAGACCGCCGAATGCGGTTGAAACTATAGTCGGATATTTCGGCTCAAAACAGACGTGAGTGACCCGTAGTTTTTATTTAAAAAAAAAATCTAATCATAATACCATTATATACGAAGAGAAAAACTTTGTGATTTTGTGTGTTGGTTTATGTAAATACTGAAATTACTGAACCGATTAAAAAAAACTCACTCGTGTCAAGTCTCAACAATGTTGCCATGTGCATCATAGCGAGATATTACTATTTCCATATAATGAGGTCATTAGAAGGAGGTGGCGGTAGGCGGCGCGTGCGCATTGACACCATGCATCATGGTGCATCACGACATGGCGGTGGTCGTGACACGCGACAACTTGTGACAGGAATTCATTATTTGTATTGATATGGTTTAAAACTTACTAATTACCGGTTACTTAAGGTGTTGTCACACTTATTTCCGAAGAATAATATCTTTAAGATAATATAGCAAGGGATGTCACAATAGATCTGTAAAGGTCGCAGTGACTAGCCGGGGCTGTTGAAACCCTATGGCCCCCTATGCTCCACATAAAATAAAAACAACGGGTTGCACTCCGGGAGTTCCGGCAGAAGTGAACACTAAAAAATAAAATAGCAAAAAGACTGACTCGTGAAGGATTTGAACCTCCGCCCTCCGATTGACAAATTGAAATTTATATCGGTGCTCTAACCTATTGAGCTATCGAGTGTTACGTGCATGTGTCGAAAATAAGCATTCAGCGCAACGAAATGACGTCATGCTAGAAGGACAAACTTGTACATACAATAATGAATTTAAATGCAGAACGTTAGAATAGGTTTCTGACTGTCTTAAGATCTGACGATCTGACGCGAGTTTAACATTTTTTACCCATCCCAAAAATGCACAACGCCGCTTAAGAAGTTTTAAAGAAGAGTGTCAAAATTAGCAGTCTATAGCTCCGTCCGAAAAAATATGTTATCCAAGTGACCGAAATTGCGTATTTTGTAGTCTCTTGTTTGAGTTTTTTATAAATATAAATACTTGTTATGGATATTTACATCCGCCCTCCACAAGTGGGTCACTAGATAAACATTTGCAAAATAATAGTTTAAATATTTGAATAATTAAGATTCTAGCTACATTATCTTCAAATTGAGAAATAATCGCGCAGCCTTCAAATAATATAAGCGTAAACGTGTTCATTCATCATCTTGATCATTTTGATAATATAATCATTTAGGTAACGTATTTTGTAATGATTAGTAAGTTTGATAGCATTGAATTTTTACCCGACTGCGTAAGAAGGAGGGTTATGTTTCTAGTGCTTGTATGTTTGTATGTCTACCTATATATGTATGTCCCTTACATATGTATGTATGTATGTTTATAATATATGATCGCCTAAAAACTAAACTTTTGTCTTGATGTGCGAGGTGTCGTTAGATTTGTCTTTACTTCCAGAGTGTCGTAGGCTACATTTTTTGTGATAATAATAAAACATCTCTTGTATAAATAAAAAAACTATAAAACCCGCTTTCAAAATACGCAATTCGTATACTTGGATGATATATATTTTAGAGTTATTTTGTTATAAAAACCAATATACTGAACTGATTTTGATAAAATTTCTACCTTACCTTAGAAGTATACCCTTAACTATACCCTTTCAAACAAAAAATATTTTTTCAAATCGGTCCAGGCGTCTTCTAGTAATCGGGGAACATACATTAAAAAAGAAATATATATTCCGACGAATTGAGAACCTCCTCCTTTTTGGAAGTCGGTTAATTAATAGTAAACTAAACTTGTTCTACTAAATAATTATAATAATGAAATAATCCGCAGTCCGCACGCTCTACTTGCCAGATGCGTCCGATGTTTTTTTTAATTTTTGGCAGCACTTGGCTAAGTAGGTTTATCTATATCTAACTTACATTGCTCAATTCTACGCATAGGTACCTCATTAGAATGCTTTATTTCGTGAAATTAGAAAGGTGTTAAATTATTCAGGGTTTATTACCTGTTTATAGTGTATATTTCTATATTTTAGATATTTAAATGTTGTTTTAATGTAAACAAAAGCGCTCTTTTCGTTGTTTTTTTGCTGGGGTGAGAAGGCGGTGTTTTTATGCAATTGGGAGTGTATATTGTTAGTTAGGTATATATAGCAATGTATAGGTTTTTACCTATTCATTTTCTCTACATATTTTGATGATTTTTAGGGTTCCGTACCTCAAAAAAAAACGGAACCCTTATAGAATCACTTTGTTGTCCGTATGTCCGTCTGTCCGTCTGTCTGTCCGTTCGTCCGGGTGTCAAGACCTTTATCTCGGGAACGCGTGAAGGTATCGTGTTGAAATTAAAACCATATACGCTGATCCATAGTGCCTTGCTGCAGAAAGTAAAATAAATTTTCTCAGTTTTCGTAAAAAAAATAACAGCCGAATATGTCGTAAAAACGCACATTTCGACAATAACAAGGGAATCAAAACCTATGGGGTTCCCGTTGATCTATAACTATGAAAATTGGCAAGAAGCATTGTGATAAAGTACACATATATGTAGGACCGGCAAGCGCAGCGTAGGAAGACCAGCCACGAGATGGACAGATGACCTCATACAAGTGGCGGGAAGACGCTGGATGCAAGCCGCTTCCAATCGGTCTTTTTGGAAATCCATGGGGGAGGCCTATGTCCAGCAGTGGACTTCTTATGGCTGAGATGATGATGATGACACATATAGGAAAAATCTGAAAACTGGACATTTTTAATTTAATCCCAAAAAAAAAGTGTCTTCATGCAAGGAATGAGGGTCCAAATTTTAAAGTTCTTTAACCGTATCACGTGGAGTATCATAAAAGAGCTTCATTAGCATAAGCTAAAACAGGGTTTAAATTTTTTTACGATGTATATTTTTCGGTTTAAGTGGAAAATATAAAAAAGATACATATATGATTTCCCCCTCTTATCTACTAATTTGTACGCAACCCTCGGTGGGCGAGTCTGACTCGCACTTGTCCGGTTTTTTTAAGGAATTTTCATTTGTTTATTTCTTAACGTAGTGTGTATACGTGCGTATATTTTCCGCTCGAATATCTGAGAGATATATTTTTTGTTTTAGATTTTATTAGACTAGCTGAGCCCGGCAGTTCCACCCACATACCTGCGCAGTGATGAAATACGGTGATGATGATGATGATGTTCTTTCAAACCTACCTTGTCCTGACAATCACGCACTTGGCTGATTTTACAAATTTCAGCTTGATAACAGCCTACGTATAATATTTTTGACAAACGCATAATAAAGTGATAAGGGTTCCATAGATAAGGAACCCTAAAAATGAACAGTTCCTGTGGGATAGCAGCCATAACCACTACTCGCAAGTAGTATAGTTAAATTAGCAAGTACCTATATTAGAAGAAAAACAAAATACCCGACTGCAGAGAAGCAGTTTTTGCAAACTAGCTGACGATTTCGTTACGATACGCTGTTGATTGTGTTTTGTGAGAAAGTATGCGGTAAAATCTCTGTAAAAGATTATAAATACAAATGTAATTTAGAAAGTGTAATTTCGTCTTCCTCTTGTATAATAAAAAAATAATTAAGTAGTTAAAAATACATATATTAGTTTATAAAAGGCACGGACCCCGGAGCTTGTGGAGATTAATTTTGTCAAAAAAAAACAACGGGTTTCTTTTTTTTTATATACATTATAGATCTACGATTGACCACCAACACGCCTGATGTTAAGCGACGGTGTGGCCGAGGATGAAGTTCGTCGATCTAGAAAATATCTATTCACTCTAGCCTTGAAAATTCCAAGATGGCGGTCTCAGGAAACAGAGATGGCGGCAACGAATTCCATTCGTGTGTTGCACTCCGGGAGTGCCGGCAGAAGTGAAAACTGATATAATAACAAAAAGGCTGACTCGATGCTCTAACCTATTGAGCTAACGAGTCTTACGTGCATGTGTCGAAAATAAGCATTCGGCGTAACTAAATGACGTCATGCTAGAAGGACAAACTTGTACATACAATAATGAACTTTAAATGCCGAACGTTAGAATAGGTTTCTGACTAAAATAATCCGTCCGTCTTACGAATTTTCGTATTACGAATTTAATCTGACTATCTGACGCGAGTTTAACATTTTTTACCCATTCCAAAAATGCACAACGCCACTAAAGAAGTTTTCACTTCAAAAATATAAATTATTTGGAATAATTTAAGTAAAACCACTTGTTTATTACGAAACAGTTCGTTGGAGGTTACGAAAAACGCATATTATTTATTTTTGAGACAGGTGTATTAATTATTTTAACAAAAAACGCAAATCGTTTACTTGGATGTACTGAGGTATTTATTACCTACCAAACAAAAAAAGAATCATCAAATACAAATTTATAATTGGTGGAGTAATTGCTGAACAAACATACAAAAAAAAAACAGTCGAATTGAGATTTTGGAAGTCGTTTAACTTAAAAATAATTAATAAATGCCATGCAAAATAAAATAATGACTAACAGACTAACACTAAGACAAACATTTAGTATTCATATCATAGTTAGTCTTTAGACTAATAAGATACTGATATTATGCTAGTACATTGACTTGACGATACTAAGATTGTACAAAATTAACCGTGCAGCTACTTAAATTACCACACGTCTCATTTCAACAGCGTTAACGTTTGAAATCGCTTGTTATTTTGTGTAGTTATAAAGAATGGTTGTATTTGAGACAATGGTACTTACTCACCATTTTAGCTGGCGTTATGATCAATGTTATAGATAAGTATTTTAAGTTAACAAATGTATAAATAGTTATGAGATCAACATCTCTAAGTTAACACCGTCGTCTATTTTGTTCCACGAAAAAAAAAACTACGGCAATGTACATACTTTCTCGCGAAAATGTACATTCAACACTGTATCAGGCTATTAACTAAAAGTTGCACTACTAAGGAAAGAGCGTGAAAATATTACTGTATGGGATTTCCGGTTATGCAAAATGGGGGTTGGGAGACATAGGTCGACCTGTATGTAATGAAATCTAAGGTAACTAATTTAACCATCTTCCAAGGATCGTAGCATCATGAAAATTGGCAGCTGTATGTAGTTCTGATGACAATACAATAATATGGTACTGTCGAACTGATCTGATGATGGAGCCGGAAGATATGAACTAGAACTTCATGATGGAACATCGTATCATAGCTGTGTTTGGACTTGTTAGAAAAGTCTTGTAATGAACTTTGACCACAATAATTTGTAGCGTGTTTTTTAAACTGTAATTTATTAGATTACTAAGCTCATTTGTTTTGATCACACATATCAATTTGATTTATGTTTATGTAATTTAATATAAATAAAAATCATCTCAGCTACAAGAAGTCCATTTCTGGACATGGGCCTCCCCTATGAATTTCCAAAAAGAGCAGTTGGAAGCGACTTACATCCAGCATCTTCCTTCCATTTGTATAAGGTTTTCTATCCACTTTGTGGGCTGGTCTTCTTATTGCTGGTTCATGGTCTCCCTCGAGAACTTTTCGGCTCCATCGGCCAGCAGTTTTACGTGCTATGTACCCTACCCACCTCCACTTTAACTTACTAATCCGTTGTGCTATATATATTTTATTTTATTTTATATAGAATAGCTCTGCGTTTGACCACCAGCTCGCCTGATTGAAAGCGATAAAGTGGCCGAAGATGAAGCACGTAGACCCTGAAGATACTATACTAAGAGATATGTTGGTGACTCTAGACATAGACATGTATTTCATTGACTCTCGGAAGCCTATGGATCTTTTCATACGATCTCGCAGAGAGACCCGGAGTGTAGCCCTCTCCATAGCTCGTTGCGTGACTTTAGTTAAATAAATAATAAAAATCATTTTTTTCAGGTCATTGGAACCCATAGAGTTAAAAAAAGAAATCACAAAATTAAAAAGAAAAATAAATACAAATAAACTTTCAGTCATAATAATAATCAATTGCACATAATTATGAAACAAAATAAAAAACAATTATATAAATGAATAAAACCAAATAAATTGCAGTAAGTTAATTATGTCATAATAATACATTAATAATCACAATGTCATAAAAATAAGATAAAATACAATAATGTCATATGGAATAGAAAAAAAAACAGCATATAAAGTCAATTAAATAAATAACAGCACGTATGTCAATACTTTCGCTTAGGCTTCATTACTGCAATGTGTCTTTTACAGCAATGCCCAAGAAAAGGACAATCAAGTCTAGACGCAATCATTTTCAATACGACATTACAGCTGGCCCGCACTCTGCGCACCAACGACATGCTGCGCTTGCACTTTGAGCTTTCTTATTTCTTAGGCCCATAGTGGCCAGTGAGTGACCACGTTTCAGTGCCGTAAGCCATCACTAGTAAAACACTTGTCATCTAGGGTACCTATATAGATTCCCCTCATTAAATGAATATATAAATATTTAGGGGACATTTCACAAAACACCATCTAGCCCAAACTAAGCAGAGCTTGTATGGAACTACATACATGGCTGATAGAATACATATATACTTGCGTGGCAGACTATGGCCTAACTCTTCTCACAATGAGAAGATGGCCCGCGCCCAGCAGTGGGACAGTATGTATAAACAGGGCTGATTCGGATATATACTTATTTTTTTGTAAATATAAGACATATGATACATAGAAACACCCAGACACAGAACAAACATCCATGCACATCACACAAATGTCTGCCCTGGGTGGGGATCGAACCCACGACCTACAGCACAGCAGGCAGACATACTACCAACTCAGTCACAAGGCCAGTCCATAGATTGGAGGATTGTCCATTATCATACAAGGAAGGCAGAGTCCGTTGCACCGGCTGCGCCATATCTGATGGTATTTGGATCATTGTTCTAAGCCACATTGTGTGAGGCTGTTTTGGATCGCGTCCAACACCTAAACTTTGTATTGGTGATTGTTACATACACACACACACATATATATATATACTATATATATATATATGTATCTATATATTTCATATTACTTACAAGCATTTTTATTAAGATACTGCCGATGTCTTCTTTACTGCGAAAGAAGGACGGTAATATTTTTCGGTTGTGTATAGATTTATATGAATGTGTGCAAGTTTTTATACATATATAAATATATACACTGGAAAAATACAACCCTCCTTCTTACGCAGTCGGATAAAAATAGGAACCATCTGCAAGAATAAGGAAACAAAATCGTCAATCGCCATCGACAAATTCCTAACTTTTTTGAGACAAAAACTGTGTCTAAGAATGCGTAGAGTCCACAAAGATGCAGTTTATCTAAAGGTGTGGTGGATGTTTTAGCCGTTATCGCGAGACGGTATTATCTTGTGCGCACGCGCCACTCATATACCTAACAATTGATAGAAGTGACATTTTGATTTCTTTTTTAATTCGACTGACCGAAGTAGTAAATAAAGTATTATATATTACTAGCTGCGCCCTGCGGTCTCACGCGTATTGTGCGCACGCGCCTCTCATATACCTAACAATTGATAGAGGTGACATTTTGATTTCTTTTTTAATTCGACTGACCGAAGTGGTAAATAAAGTATTATATATAAATAGCTGCACCCTGCGGTCTCGCACGCGCAGTGATGAATAACGGCCATTATGATAAAGATAAAATAAGGCAAGTCTTAGGACTTGGAGAGGTCCAAGTTCTAAGACCAAATCTCTTAAAAATCTCTGTGCCAAAGTTTATAACGATTGGGTTGAGACGTTTAGCCATGAAAAGGTAACAAACAGACAGAGAGACAGACAGACGACAGACAGAGTTACTTTCGCTTTATAATACTAAGATAAGAGGATAGTCGTGAAAATAAAGTTTCGTAATATTAACAGGAATGTGTTCTACGTAGTCAATATAAACATTTTTGACGTGATGACGTCTTATAAATCGATGAAAGCAGGCTGCACGCACGAAAAAGTGTCACGTTCCGCCTAAGCCGAGCGTGCAAGCGAGAGCGCGGAACAAGCGATAGAGAGGCACGATCGGTCTAAGCGTTCGGCTTGTGATGCATCGTTATCAGGTAAAAGTATCGTCTGTAAAGACTTACAGACAACCATTTTTTATGTGTAACATCAATTGGCGCACCATGACAGTAAAAACTTGAAATCCGTGTCGAATACAGAAAAAGACAAATGTCATGACGCTCTTTTATACCGTCATGCCCCCACTATGTTACCGCTCTTAACTTTCCGTGTGTGCGTGCGCGTATACTATACAATTTCTTTATACGTGTGAGTTGTATACTGCGTATACCTATTTATCTATAAGTAGTATTTTTTTATGGGTAAGTGCCTTTATTAACTACAACAAAACAATATACAGACTCAACTAACTAAACTACTACACAAAAAGCATATAGACATAGATATAGACATAGACATAGACAGAAATTTATTGTGACAAAAAACATACAACACAAAATAAATATAATTCAAAAAAAAAATATAAATCATACACAAAATACTAAACTTATAAAACATGTTTTTGTCACAATCCGGTCCCAGCTCAGCATAATGCTAGTTGTAAACAACTAGCATCCAGACTATCGATTACCCCAGACCGATAAAGTTCTAAAGATAATACAGATGCTCAAATCTATAGTATATTTGGAGCGTTAAATCATTTTCTAATTACAACAAAGTCCAACTCTAAAATTTCCTTTCTCCAGCGGATGTTGAATTCATCTCCAGGGAATGCGAGTGAGTTACCTCCCTATCTTCATTGTAGTCGGATAACAGGCTCTTAGCTGAGAGATAACGTCCTCTTAAATTGTAGCCTTTTAAACAAAATACTTAGGATGACATTTAAAGTGGGCCTGCTACTGGACTTTTAGTGCAAGTTGTGTGGTCAGTCCCATTACGTCGATTACCCGAATGTCTTGACGGCATTGATTCCCTGAACGTCAATTATAATTTTATTGTGCTCAGTCTGTAAATGATAAGTACTTGTATATCGTATATATATTCGTTCCAAACTAAAATCTAAGACTTGTCTAATGGTTATAACAACCAACCTGCCCTACATTTCCAAAAATTTATGGCTTTTTTAGTTTCTATTATAAAGTATAGAAAGCTTGTTTTTTGCTTTTCAGTTACCATATATTGTATTAATAAATGCAGTCAGGTAATATTTTTTTTTATAGTTGATTTATTTTACTCTTTCTATTTATTCGCTTGGATAACTCAAATAAAACCGGCCAAGTGCGAGTCGGACTCGCGCACGAAGGGTTCCGTACCATTATCTATAAAAACGGCAAAAAATCACGTTAGTTGTATGGGAGCCCCCTTAAATATTTATTTTATTCTGTTTTTTTAGTATTTGTTGATAAAGCGCCAACAGAAATACATCATCTGTGAAAATTTCAACTGTCTAACTATCACGGTTCATGAGATACAGTCTGGTGACAGACGGACGGACGGATGGACGGACAGACAGCGGAGTCTCATTAATAGCGTCCTGTTTTTACCCTTTGGGTACGGAACCCTAAAAATCAAAACGTCGCGTCGTCGCAGGCGGCGCGGCGCTGCGCACGATTGCGTGCGGCGTATGTCAACTTTACACCGTTATAGTTTCAAAACGGTCATTCAAAATTAAAAACAATAAGAGAAACTTTATAATTATTTTAAAATCCCTATTCAATGATACCTCACTCGATACAGTACATAAATTTTATTTTGTTTCTTTTCCACAATATGGCGTCTCATTGTCGGCATATTGCCTTTTGATTATTGTCATGTCTTTAATAATATTTGGACAATTCAGACAAATCGATTGACATAAGAATCATCAAAATCGGTCCACGCGTTTGGCCTCTAGAGTGCCACAAAGGAACATACATACATAGACACATAGGTACAATACCCTCTTTTGCGTCGCGCAGTCGCGTAAAAATACGAACCGTACGCGCGTACTAACAAGCAAACATCCGGGCAGACCTAAAAACATTATGCAAGTTGAAGCAAAGATTTTTGTTCGCTTCGTTTACTCTGACATTGAGCATTCTTTATAATAATCCATGCATATACCCGAAAACATAATAATAAATAAAATAATTTGGATAATGAGACAAAATAGGCAGGTGCCGATATCTCATTCTGATGCTCCCACACAGAAGTACCTTACCTTACTCACTGTGTGGGAGCATCAGCCAATAAACTAGTTTTATAAATCATAACCATTTCATTTCAATAGCCCCGATTTGTCAAATTCCATATTGTACAATAGTTCCATCATCCACATACCAAAACACTGTGTTTTTTTATTTTATTTTTTGTAAAGGGCCTCTCAGTGTTGGCTTCGGCTCCACTGATGCCCATCAAAGGACCGGGCTGCGACCCGAGATTTATATGGAATAAAATAATAAAAACTTTATTGATCAATTTACAAGTTGTACACTTAAAATTAATTGATCAACCGCAGCTGAGCTAGGCTTATGCCTGTATTTCGGCACACGGTATCTCCCATTGAACCAAATTTAAGATTTTATTACAACTTTAGACAATAGTTGAAGACATATTTTAATAAAAGCTTTAAGTAGTGCATAAGTGAAAAAAGGAAAATAACTAAACAGACTTGTTAGTGTAATTTGTACCTCTCGTGCTGGTGTAAGGGTGTGTGTGTGTGTGTGTAAGTGCGTATGAATGGGAAAGAGGGAAAACATGAAAAAATATGACTCCTTCTATGCGCAGTCGGCTAAAAATGTGTCAATGACCTCGGTTACCCATCATCTAACTATAAGTACCTATTTAGATAATTAACTTCCAACGTGTTTTGTGTCATACGCGATATGAATTGTAAATACTATAATAATTCAATCAATTTCGGCGAACCATACAAATCGAGCCATGCGAGCTATAGAAAGAGCGACCATTCATTTTCATACAATTAATTCGCGATTAGCATGCTATAGGTTAGTACCTTGTCTTTGTAAATTTTGTTTCAACTCTTCTTTGTTTGATGCATTACCGAGCTAGTTTAGAAAACATAAAAAATCCGACATAAAAAGTATAGGTTTAGATAAATATAATTTTCACTTCAGTAGCTCAAACATGTAGGTTTTGCTGCCTGAAATCAGTGAGCAAAATGCGATTTTGATCACTGAGTGAGACAAAGTAACTTTTTAATTGTTATTTTTCAGAAAGCCGCGAATATCTTATTCAGCCTTGGGTTAGTCATACAATTCGAAACATTCACACTCTATCTCTTTCCCGCCATTAAAAAAAGAGAGAGACAAAGACCAGCCCTTTCGAAGTTCCGATTTTGAATTCGACCTCAAAGACAAACACGTTCGGAATTTGGTACTAACTAAAGAAATTTTGCAAAAATATAATTATGTCTTTTAATGTAATTTATTGAATTTTTAACTTATTGTTGTATTTAAACGAAAATAAGTATTTACTGCAAATAAAACTGATATTTAACCTGTAAATATTTATTAACTCCTAAAGTGTTTCTCGCTGCTGAAGTGAAAAGTTATGTGTTACACGAGAGCAAAGTGTTTTGCATCTCGTGCCTTTGAATCCCTCGCCACACTCAGGATTCAAAATCAGCATTCGTAGCAAGAAACGACTTTGCTCTCTTGTTGCGCAAATAACTATTAAAAAACTTAAAAAACCGACTTCATAATACGCAATTCGTATACTTGGAAGACATATTTTTTTAGGTTTATAAATGACGGAGCTATGCGATAACATAATTATATTTTAAAAAATACAACCTAAATGAGAACCTCCTCCTTTTTACCCGACTGCGTAAGAAGGAGGGTTATGTTTTTCGAGTGTATATATACGTTTGTATGTAAGTATGTATGTATATATATATTTGTGTATGTATGAATGTATGTGAGTATGTATGTATGTTTCTACATGACAGCCTATACCCTAAATGGCTTAACCGATATTGATGTGCAAGGTGTCGTTAGATTCGTCGTTGTAATAATAATAATACACCTCTGGAAAAATAAAAAAAAAATGCGTTATTTCGTAACTTCCAATAAACTTTTTCGTAATAAATAAGTGATTTAACTAGAATTATTCTAAATAATGCACATTTTTAACCGACTTCAAAAAAGAAGGAGGTTATCAATTCGTAGCGTATATTATTTTTTTATGTATGTACATGAATTACTCCGTCATTCGTGAACCAATTTTTTGGTGTATAGAGAAAGCCCCCAAATTGGTGCCATAATAATTTTATAAGCATTGCTTTATTACTTTTTCAATAATCACTAAAATGTAAATATTTTCATTGGATTCCTGTGTGAAATGCGTCAGATTATAGAATCGCAGAGTTCCACTCGTTTTTCTTTGTAAAAGTGTCAAATGTTGAGGATTATCGTTTATACATCTGCACATTTTCTAATCTTCAAACACGAAGCATTTGACATTCAATGACAAATCTCATTCTTGACAGAAGAAAAAAGAGCGGGTGAAGAAAAGTCTCATTAAAATATACAATCGTGAAGGATTTAGTAAGCTTGAAAAGTAAAACCTTCTTACTCCTCATCCAATTTTTATAAGGAGAAAATATTACTTTAACGCTTGATCGCCTTGTTTAATTATTACCCGACTGAAAATGATGACAGTAATTTTATGTATTCTAATCCTTACTAATATTACAAGTCAACGAATTTGAAGTCTGTTGTTTCAGTTTTTTAAACTATAAAATTATTAATATTTTACAGCGATTTTACGCATAGTTTCTCACAAAAACGTACACACAACAGCGTATCGAGCGTAACGAAATCTTAAGTTTGACTGCAAAAACTACTTTTCTGCAGTCGAGTATTTTGTTTTTCTTTTAATATAGTCTTGTAGTACAAGTCTATTGAAAATGGAACCAAAGAGTTTCGTCCAAGTTTATTATGACAAAGTAATATAATGACAAGTGTTATTGTTTAGGTCTGGGTTATTGTATTATAAAGTACACACATGGTCAGGTCAAAAACCTAACGCTTAAAGAAAAGTTATTAATCATTCATCGCCGATCAAAAGGTATCGAGGGCAGATTGTTATTGTCACAGATAATATATCGATTGGTATTCTAAGTACTTATATATATATTTTTTTTTTTTTTTATTTAATTTTATTCTCCACAGACACCAGGGTCCGTGACCTTTGTCATAATTGGAAGTACTTATATTTAATAACAAGTAAAAGTGCAAAGACACTGTCTGAAAGTCTCTGGTGCAAAGACTGGCACTCGCAAGGGCGTCGCCAGCCCATGGCCCAGGGAGGGGCAAGTAAATATTATGGAGGAGAAAAATACAATTGCACGGCCTATCTATCTATCTATCTATCTATTGCACGGCCTTAGGACTTTGGTTGCTTTGCAGTTGGCTACATTTTTCAAATGTCTAGGGGGGGGGGGGCAGCTGCCCCCTTTGCCCCCCCTTGGCGACGCCCTTAGGCACTCGCCATTCAGCGGGGTAACGCCGCAAGTATTATAGGTACCTTTGCACCAGAAACAGTTAGACCCCTAACTGTTCCTGATGCAAAGGTACCCATATTGTAATATAGGCTATTTGACCGAGTCGAATTTAGTTCGTTTTTAGCTTTTTTTTAAATAACAATAATCATGTTTAGTTTGTATCATATCTTAGATAACAGTTGATTTATTATTAGAGTGTCCAGTTAAAACATTTATACATAATAATCAAAACTAATTATAGTAATCAACTAATTTAATTCCTGCATATTTAACTTCGTTCTCATTTAATTTAATTGTTTGTATATAATATTATTATGTCTGTATCTGAAAATTTATATTTTAAATTGTTACCATATAGAAATGTATAATTTGTAAAAAAAAAAAAATAGCTATTTATTCATACAAATAATAGAAAATGACAAAATGAAAACAATATATAAAATACATACACATACTAAATATATACTAAAATAAAACAAAAAATATTTAATTTTGTTTTATTTTATTATAATAAGTTAATATATTTACTATTTTATCGTATTTATAATGTTAATGTACCGATTGTATTCTGTTTAGTGGTAAGATTGATATTATATGCTTTTATAACAAGTTTTAGTTTAAAAAACTCAAAAACCCCCGACAAAACACCACTACTTCTTCATAATTGCTAGATTCCGATACACCCTAAGGTTGTCTGGAAGAAATCGCTCTATGCGATAAGGCCGCCGTTGTACTTTCAATTATTTACGTTTAAAATGTATCTGTTACTCTGTATGGATGTACAATAATGTTATTCTATTCGAAAACCGCTGAACCGATTATGAAACATACTGAAACTAATGAAAAAAAAAAAAGGTAAAGTAAAGGTCAGGTAGGTAAGGTATTTTTTACCTTACCTACCTTACCTTTACTTTACCTATCTTAGTATTTTTGTTTTATTTATTAACCTTTGTTCTTAGGTAACAAGCAAATTTTGCTGAGTAATTAGCCCTCGTATCAGCGTTCATTTCATGTATCATGCATAGCAGCACGGAAGCCTCGGTGTGCGAGTGAGTGTCAGCGATATCGGTCCACATTCTTGATGCGTACTGCACAGGAATGGATTTCTTTGCCGCCATCTCTGTTTCCTGAGACCTACAATCTTGGAATTTTCAAGGTTAGAGTGAATAGATATCTTCTAGATCGACGAGCTCCATCCTCGGCCACACCGTCGCTTAACATCAGGCGAGTTGGTGGTCAATCGTAGATCTATCTTGCGTAAAAAAGAACTCTGCCGGATTTAATTGGAAAACTTGTAGTTTCGCAAAAAACTACACACAATAGAAATGTACTTTAACAACAAAAGACTTAACAGTAATGGATACTATTACTGTTGTCATTGGACACACGGGGAGTTACCAAGTGAAGTGATACGCGTGGGATCCTAGTGCACCACTAATTCTATTATCTGTACTCTACCGTAAGATTTCTCTACACGCAGATCATATACCTCACAGACATAGTAGATGGAGCATGCGACTTCATTAATTGAAAACCTTGCGTGCCACATTTTGGGTACCGACTGTGACGTCACACATGCGACTTCATTAATACTATAGAGTTTATGCACTGAAAGTAATTCATACTAATTGTTTCTATTCGTTTCAAATTGTCATCACGAAATGAATAATATATTAATGTTAAGTGTATTTTATTTTTAGTTGCTTCAAAACGTGTTCAACAAATGCTTGGATATGTTAAATTTGTGCTCAACTTTGTGTTATTATTAATAAATTAATTATTATTATTAATTGAAAACCTTGCGTGCCACATTTTTGGTACTGTGACGTTTTTGTTTTGTTTTGTAGACTATGACGTCACACAAACGATTTTGTGATGCAAATGTTCCATCCGCGCGAAATATATTCAATCCAATGCATCCGCGTGCTTGTACGCTAGTAACTAGTTGACAATATCAAATCGGAAGTATACATCACCTGGAATTAAATAAATCTTGATCGTCAACTGCGATTCTTTATCGTACTTGACACGCTATTTACATACTCTTGAGGTATCTATAGAAGTCTATGATAAACCTAGTACCTACGTACTAATATTTTCCTCTGGTGTCCACACTTTTGCATAATACAGCATCTCTAGCATCTCTTAACAAATAGTAATCGTACTTATATACATCATCATCTCTATAAGAAGTCCACTGCTGGACATAGGCTTCCCCCATGGATTTCCAAAAAGACCGATTGGAAGCGGCTTGCATCCAGCGTCTTCCCGCCACTTGTATGGTCATCTTTCCATCTCGTGGCTGGTCTTCCTACGCTGCGCTTGCCTACGTGATCTTCTTTCGAGAATTTTTCAACCCCATTGGCTATACGTTCTACGTTCTGTGTGTCCTGCCCTAGAGTTAGGTTTATCCTAGGCAAGGGCGCTCCATCGTAGCCCCAAACGTCACTCAACATCAGAGTTAGATAAATTCTTTATTACAATATCTCTTTATTATTATTTTTTCTCTAGTTAGTAGTCAAGCATAAACCTATCAATGAAAAAAAAAGATTACACAACAGAAGTGAAAACTTCATCAAAGCGATGAGACGTTAAGAGTTCGTCAACCGTCGTCCGTCTCGCTCGCGCATACCCACATTTTCGAAGATATAAAATGACTGAATGAATATAAAGTAATCGTCAAAAAACTCAATTAAAACCAAGTTAATTTTCATACACGAAAATCAATTTTGCGTTATTAATTTCTAAAAATGATTTTAGGTATGAAAATTAACTTGGATCAAATTGAAATTTTTCAGAAATATTTGTGACGTTGTTTTCTAGTTTTACAAACAACGTTTTTTTCGACGAACGACCGTTACATAACCGAGCGTGACAGCTCAATCTCATTCAATACCCGCAAAATAAAGAACTCTGTGTGCTTAAAGAAGTACCTATTCACTTTTCAAAAATGCACTGCGCTCTCGCTTGCACGCTCGGCTCAGGCGGAACGTGACACTTTTTCGTGCGTGCAGCCGGCGTTCATCGATTTATAAGACGTTATCACGTCAAAAACAATAAAATCATTATCCGTTCCTTAGAAGCACGTCACGATATGGACATCGCGTAACGGCAAACTGCGCGTTACATGCAACACTGTGTCACGCTAATGCATGACCAGTCCACCTATCATTCTATTGTGTCACTGCTACCCATGTAGGGTTTCTGAGAACTGAGATGGGTTCACAGACCTCCTCGAGAGGTTTCCCTGGTAAATTAGAATTAAGAAGTCTGTAATTCGACCATCGTCTGTCTCGCTGCAAACAAAAATTTTTTTGAAGATATAAAATTACTGAATTAACTTATAAGCAAGTGTCTATGTTAAAAGAAAAACAAAATGCCCGAATGCAGAAAAGCAGTTTTTGCAGTCTAACTCACGATTTCGTTACGCTCGATATGCTGTTTAGTGTACGTTTTTTGTGAAAAACTGTGCGTAAAATCCCTGAAAAATATTATAAATGCGCATTCTTCAGAATAATTCTAATACAATCACAAAGTTCGTTGGAGGTTACGAAAAATACGGTTTATTTTTATTTTTGTGAGAGATGTACCTACTATTATTATTACAAAAAAAGACGTGTGGCACTCGGAGACTGCCGCGGTAAAGCTATTGCATAGCATTTTTTATCAACTTATCTATATATATAAAAATGAAACCCGTTTTCCGTTGTCACGACATAACATGAAAACGGCTTGACCGATTTGGCTTATTTTTTTTTTGTAGTTTTCTAATACTCTGTACAAGGTTCTTACGGAAACAAATATTAAGAAAATCTCTCAGAAAGATTGAAAAATATACATTTAATTTTGCATATTTTAAAAAACGCGCGTAACGAATGTCAACGTCATTCAATTTAAAACAAAAGAATCTGTGGTAATCTGTGACAACACATAACCGCGTTAATAATAATTTTATATGTTTTTGATAAAGTTCGCTTTGTTTTAAAGACTAAGTAGTTTTTTGTTTGCTAATAAGTGTTTGTTAATCACGGTAAGTTCACTTCACTTCATATCGATTTTTGGTAACTTTTGGTGACTACACAATATCACCGGGTCAACCACAGAATTCGCCCTATTACATAGGACCCAGAAGGATAATCTCCATACAAACCGTCTTTTAAATTCGGGCCAATTTTATTTTTTCAATTTGACACTTCATTTTTTATAAATTTATTTTTAACCGTAGATACACGTCCATTTGCCAAATTTATCTACAAAGTTGCCTTTGAAAAGGATATCTCCCGATTTGATCGGGTAATCATGATTAAAGTCAGAATGGTCCATGGGAGATTCATACAATCATATAACTGAAATAATAGTAACTTTGAAGTCTGTTGTTTCAGTTTTTTAAACTATAAAATTATTATGTTTGTTATTTTGACCGAAATTTAGATATAAACGTGAAAATTTTGTCGGTTACACGTTTATCACGGTCAAAATATCACATATAAAATAACAGCTACTGTTAATACATTGTAATAGTGATCTTATGACTCTGAAAGAAAATCTGAAATCAAAAATGAAATCAGTAATTTAAATAATTTTATATCTATGGGTACCGCGTGCGAGCGAAACAGGCAGCGGCGCCACTTTCATCGCTTTATAAAAGAATCTAATGTATTTTTATTTTGTAAATAAAAAATACAGTTCATGATGATAGTATTTATTAAATAAGTTTGCTTTTTGTTTGTTTGTTTACATGCAATTTACAAATTGTGACGTCTTATAACTGATGTCACAACGGCAATGAATCGACTAATACCTCATTCATAAAAATATAACTCAGTAGCTCAGTAGAAGTTATTCGCAGTTAAACTTCATTTCATTTCAACTTGACTCTGATATGTCATATTTTATTTTAGTAAACTTTAAGCCGGCCTTAACACGGACTTTGAGTTGCACGATCTGTTGAGAAGAGTAAGAGTCAAAGTAATTGTGACTGGAAAGACTATATTTTTATGCTACGGCGAAACATACGTGTGTGTGTGTGTGTGTCTGTGTGTGTGTGTGTGTGATAAATGTGTACATAATGTAGGTTAAGAACACGAAGGTTCTTTTTGCTTTCGCATCAGTTGACAGTCAGGTAAACATATATTACGTTTTTTTTTGTTGGAGTACTAGTGCAACGGTCCACGCCCAGCTATTTCATTCGGAACTTCATTTTTGAAAATAGGATAAAACAGCAAATGTTTATTTTACTATAGCAGAGTTCCTACATTGTGGTTAACGTAGCACTATTTTTTGTCCTCCGTATTCATTAACACATTACTGCCTCTCGAAATCTAATGGATTTATCACAATACTTAGATAAGTATGTCAATGATTAATTCGTAACACCAGTAATTGACCAAATTAATTTGTTTAAATTCTACTGAATAAATAAATTTTCACACCTATTTACAAACAATATAGTATAGGTAAATACAAATGATACAGGGAAATTGAGAAAACATATACTGGCAATACTGAAATAAATAAAAAAAAAACCTAATGACAGACCAACCAGAGATAGACCAAGAGGTATTAAAGTATCGATATCGATAAGTAAATATAGGTACCAATTTTTTCTTTTGTTTTTTTTTTGTAATGTTTCAAGAAACATCGTTTTATTAGGGTTCCGTAGTAACTACGGGGAACCCTTATAATTCCGTCATGTCCATCTGTCTGTCTGTCCGTATGTCACAGGCATTTTACTCGGAGACTATTAACCCTATAAAAACAAATTTTTATATATAATTGTGTTTTGTGAGCCGCTACAAAATGTCGTAGTAAAATTTTCAAAAAAATTAAAAATAGAGATTGGGTTTTTCATATTATATACAATAAAGACTGGAACATTTTTTTAACCCCCACCCTATCGTGTCTCAGATGTGATATGTGCGAGATCTAGCTCGCTAAAGTTAAAAAGTTGTGTCCGTCCCCCCCCCCGTCCCCCCCCCCCCCCACATTTCAACTAAGACCAAAAAATTCATTATTAACCATAATAGTAGACCATATTAAATACTTTCAATGAAAATCTTCCAACTTCTATATGGGACTATAAATTTAAATTTGAATAAATGTTATTAATGTCATGATTTTATAATTCAAAGTAACCTTTGAAGGTATTGCTCAATGTTGTAAACGCTGGCGCCCTGTTTTTGTTATATATTTACATTTATTGTGGAAATTCACTGAACAAAGTGTTAAGCGAGAATTCGGTTTCCACCAAGGATCATTTTGACTTCGCCTTACTATATCTGCCCAATGTTCTGCTTGTACAGCATCAACTAGAAAATCTAAACAGAATAGTTAGCATGGTGCTGTGTTAGTTTGAGAATAAAAAAAAAAACATTTATCGTAAATCAAATACCATGTTTCACGTACAAAGGTTAGCGACATAGCACAGCTGATTAGCAAGTTGAAGTGGCAGTGAACGTAGAAATGATGGCCAATGGGGCTGAAAAGTTCTCGAGTGGACACCACGCCCCGGCAAGCGTAGCGTAGGAAGACCAGTCACGAGATGGACAGATGAACTTATACAAGTGGCAGGAAGATGTTGGATGCAAGCCGCTTCCAATCGGCTTTTATAGAAATCCATGGGGGAGGCCTATATCCAGTAGTGGACTTCTTATGACTGAGATGATGATGATGATACACATATCATAATTATTATAGTTTACAAAACTAGAATAACCGACTTCAAAATTCGCAATTTTGTTTTAAAAACCAAACTACTGACTGATTTTGAGATTTGAAAGGAATTTTAAATCAATTTAAATGACGAAATCATGCGGGCAACACATAAGAAAAATATAAACTAACTGATAATCTCGTTTTTGAAGTCCGTAAAAATAATTGTTATCGATAACTTATATTACATCGACCCGTCTCTAATTCTTTGCAGTAATTTGTATTAATAATAAAATCAATTTTAAATGCTTTTTATACTAATATTCGCGATTGTTATTTATTGAAATGAAATAAATTTCAACGATTTCATCGCGTATATTTCACATAATTTAAGACCCGATTTTTCAAACACTGGACCATCCGTGGTCATAGGTGAGATACGAACATACGCTACAAATACGTAAAAATTTGTTTCATTTCGCTTTTTATACTGTTAGAAATATATTTTTGCTACTTAGAGATGGAAGGTGATAATGTTTTCCGTAGTTTTTAAAGAAGTTTGTAATTTTTACAAGATTGTTTAACACAGTTCACCATCTTGGCACCGTAAGATTGAGAAGTGATTGCGATGAGATGACGTTTAAGATTAAATGACGTTTGTGACCTGTCATTAGCAAACACCTGATTTTGGTGTTAAGTTTTTGGAACAATATTTTGTATCGCATTAGGAGTCTTGTAAGTCTTTGGGGTCAACTATCTAAAATAATTTGACATGATAGACGTTTACGTAAACTTTACAGGAAAAATAAAACGATGTCTCTAGGTAGCAGCACTCTTGACAATTATATGTACTTGATTGACGAAATTTTGTTCAGAACTCTCCGACTCTCTCTTGGTCGGTTTTGTGACCATTGACGATGATTTGACATTCGACTTCTAGACGAAACGAAGTTCGCCGGGTCCGCTAGTGTAATTATAATTATTTATTTATTTTATTTATGCAGTATTCCTAACACCCCCCACTTCGACCGGCACAGCGGTGTTACTTTTTAGTTTTTAGTTTTGCCATCTATCGATGAATAGCAGAACTTTTAATGACTTTTTGAAATATCACGCTTGTCTCTTTTGTTCTGCAAATCGCCTCTAGGTGGTATTGGTTGTATCGGCGTTACTGCGTTAGGTTATTTTCGTTACGGAATTTCTGGATTCGGTCTCCACGCTCAAGGCCCGCGATAGAAGCTATGCAATAGCTTAATAATATAGCCTATGTCATTCTGGAAGTGAAAATGAATCTAACGACACCTCGCATATCAAAATCAGCCAAGCCGTTTAGGCTGTAGGCAATCATAAAGAAACATACATACACTCGAAAAACAGCCCTCCTTACGCAGTCGGGTAAAAAAGTTGTAATTTTCACTTAATTGGCCACGTATGGTAATTAAACCTTAGTTGTCATCTTGAGTCATACACGTGCAATCAATTGAGTTTGACGTATTTAATGAAAAGAACCACAGGATCCAGATTCAACATACTCCCATATAGGTACCTAAACTGGCCGCAATATAGGGCTTTCCATTTATTACTCAGAAGTTATCTGACTTAGTTACTTATTAATTATTTTAAACGTAACAATTCATGGCCAGTTTGTCATGTTTGTTGCTAACCTAATATATTTATTGTGTTTTAGTCATTCTTAAATCTAATAGGGTAATTTTTTCTGGGTTCTTTCTTGTTTTACGAAAGTATAATGCGCAAATATTATACAATATATTAACTAATACAAATATAATTACAAATTGTCAAAAAGCTAATAACTGAATCAGTCAAATAATCCACCCCTAACTGGTGCAAAGGTAATATAATACTTGCGGCATTACCCCGCTATGGCGATTGCTAGTCTTTGCACCAGAAACATGCCGGAGCGGGAGTCACCTGTCCTTTTCTATTAAATCTAATTAAGTTTATTTAATTTACTTGTTTGTAATTGTTATGGATTTACATTGGAATAAATTATTTTCATTTTATTTCAAGTCACCGACATAGCACAGCGGATTCGCAAGTTGAAGTGGCAGTGGGCAAGACACATAGCACGTAGAACTGATGTCCGATGGGGCCATAAAGTTCTCGAGTGGAGACCACGCACCGGCAAGCGCAGCGTAGGAAGACCAGCTTCGAGATGGACAGATGACCTCATACAAGTGGGGGGAAGATGCTGGATGCCGCTTCCAATCAGTGTTGGAAGTCCATGGGGGAGGCCTATGTCCAGCAGTGGACTTCTTATGGCTGAGATGATGATGATGATTTAGTTTCATTATCATACTTTAATAAGGACATTGACTGGAAACACAATTACGTCTATTCTCGGATATATGCCGTTATTGATCATTGCAATTTGAGCCACAAGAATTCCACTGGTGGACATAGTTCTCCCCCATTTATTTCTAAAAAGACCGGTTGAAAGCGACCTGCAACCAAAGTCCTAAAATGTTTATTTATTCGATGATAGGCTTGCGCTTGACCGTCAACTCACCTGGTGCTAAGCGATATTTTCGGTCTACGATGGAGCGTATTAATTAATTTATATGAGCTTATTAATTTGTATGAGATTCTTTTTTAAACTATCACGGTAATTCATTTTTTTTATCAGCCCTGTTTACACAAACTGTCCCCTGCTGGGCGCGGGCCTCTTCTCATTGTGAGAAGGGTTAGGCCATAGTCTGCCACGCTGGCCAAGTGCGGGTTAAAACACTATTATTATTAATGGGATATTTAGAGCTCCCGATTTTTTTTTATTAACGCGAACCACGGTATATATCCCGTTAATAATAATAGTGCTTTGTATGAGATTGTATGTCTATCTTGATTCTAGCCTCGCAGCTCAGTTGGAAGTATGTCTGTCTGCTAGGATTAGGTCGTGGGGTCAATCCCCACACAGGATAAATATTTTTGTGATGAGAACGGATGTTTATTCTGTAACTGGGTGTTTCTATATTGTGATAAGTATGTATTTAAAAAAAGGTGTAATTATATCTTATGTGTATTCTATCAGCCGTCCAGTTCCCATATTACAAGCTTTGCATATAACAATATTTATTTTATTTATTAACCGACTTCGAAAAAGGAGGAGGTTATCAATTCGTACCGTATATTTTTTTTTTCATCTTGTGGCCTGGTCTTTCCACGTAGCGTTTGCCGGTGCATAGTTTCCACTCAAACTTTTCGGCCCCATCAGTTCTCCGTACAATATGTCAACAAGTCTTCAACATTGTCTATCTACGAGTATACAATTCTAATACCATATCTTTAGAATCAACAGCCTAGTCAAGGTTGCCTGGAAGAGATCGCTTTCAGCGATAAGGCCGCCTGTTGTTTTCGCTAGGTAAGCTCTCTCTTGTTAATTAGTGTTTTAGTATAATGGTGTAAACAATAAAGAGTTTATCTACCGATCTATCTAGTCGGGAGACCGCCTGACTTGCGATCCGCAGGTCCTGGGTTGGAACCCCACGGCACGCACCTCTCTCATGTCTTTCCGAAGTTATGTGCGTATTGTTGATTGCCGCCAACTTCAAACGGCGAAGGAAAACATCGTGAGGAAACCTACATGTCTGAGAGTTCTCAATGTTCTTGAAGATGTGTGAAGTCTGCCAACCCGCGCTTGGCTAACGTGGTAGACAGCCTTAGGCTTCTCACAATGAGAAAATGGTCCGCGCCCAGCAGTGGGACAGGGCTGACTTTCTTTTCTTGATCTTTTGAATCTATTAAATTCCTATCCGCTTCCATTCTCCCCCAATAAAACAAGATTGGCGGGCCCGCGTTCCTGGAAACCAATGGAACAGTAAAGCCGCATTTATCTGCTTTTTAGCTGCACATTAACTCCACCCGGTGAGGGAGAATAATCGATATACAAGCTAAATGTTCACCATGGAGGACATGAGTTTGGGATACAGAGAGACATTAAATAAATAATGAGCGAACGAAGCGAGCAAATTATTTTTAACTGACTTCTAAAAAGAATGAGGTTCTCCATTTGTCAGATTTTTTAATGTACGTTCCCCGATTACTCGAAAACACCTGGTTCGATTCGAAACTTTTTTTTTTGTATGAATTCCCAGATCCCATAGAATTTTTATCAAAATCGGTTCAGTTCTATTCTACTTTTTATAACAAAGTAATATAATATTTAATAAATAATACAAAATATTTTTAAACGATTACTTTACTATTTTAGAACTTCTAACTTTTGAAATTCGTAATGAAATTTTTTAAGCTAAAAAATGCTCAAGGTCAGACTAATATTGTAAAATATGTGTTTATGGAAAGAGTGACTATCATACATTTGTTAAAGTCACTTCTTTTCGCTAAATCGCCAGAATGAATGAGGAGATAACATGACGTATTATTATATTTTAAACGAACCCTAAGAATGGAAAAACATAGAATTTCTCTCTGAACATAAGAAAATTAAGTACATTCCCGCCACCTTCCCCCATCATGGCGACCCCACGTACACCCTTCAGGTGAGTCACTCTACGGACGCTATCTGGGCGCCGGTGTGTGCGTGAGTGTCTCGGTGTGCGTGCGAGACTCGCTGGCGTCTGTCCTTCTAGTGGGGTTGGGGAAGATTGGTGTATTTATTCCTAGCTGCGTAAGGGGGGGTTATGTTTTTCGATTGTATGTTTCGTTTTCGTAATAAACAAGTGTACTAAAATTATTATAAATAATGTGCATTTATAATCTTTTACGTCGATTTCACGCATGCTTTCTCACAAAAAAAACGTACACTCAAAAGCGTATCAAGCGTAACAAAATCGTTAGACCAGCAACTTTCCATTATTGTTACAAGCTTTGAAGTTTAATGGTGACGTCACCAAAGACTCGCTTTATAAACACATTTAATTAAAAAGAAAATCTGGATACGACGCAATAAAACGCAAGTTATCTTACACTATACCTTCATTGCATGTATTTGAGTTTGTTATTGAGTGCATTTCATTCTATCGTGTAGCTGTTATCTCCTGTGATGCGGTAAAGTGCTAAAGTATCCGGTTAAGCTGCCAAGTCATATGTACTTTTAGAATTATACCTAAATTGTAGAGTGTATCTAGCTAATTGTCGTATGGTATATATCTGGAATTCTGTCAATTTCACTACATTGTTATATTCATCGAACCCAAAGTCACTCTAGAAGTCTGGGCTATAAAGTCAAAGTCTATGTCTAGTTCTACTATATTTATAAATAGGTCGTTAACATACAAACCAGTGAATATATGAAATTTTAGTGTCACATTCTAATTAAAATAAATTAATTGAGTATTATTATTATATGTAGTTTTAAATTGATAATTTAAGTTATAATATTTTATAATGATAGTTTTAAAAATACGTAATTCGTTTTCTTGCTTAAATTTCTCTTGTTTTTTCATTTATTTTGTTATAAAACCAAAGTTTTACAACCGTTTAATCAAAGACCGATTTTGATAAAATTTATACGAGACCACCTCTAAAGTATGACCTACCAAACAAAAACAGACTCATCAAATCAATTTACTATTGGCGAAGTAATCGGTGAACAAACATACAAAAAAACATGCATAGTTGAATTGAGAACCTCCTTTTTTTGGAAGTTGGTTAAAAATATATCAATATCAAAAACCGTTTTGATGGATTGATTTGATAAAGTTTATCAAATCAATCATCATTCAATGAATGCTCATTGAATGTCTGGCTCATTGAATGAATTACCATTACCATCGTTCAATTGTCATACAAGTTAGCTGATCAGGCGGCTGACTGGATTTATATCCCATATAATTAAATAATTGAATAGACCAATTCTCGCCAAGTGCAGTGTCGCACAGTGGCCGTTAGGTTGTGTTTTTAATATTACCACCGTAAACTCTCAGGGGAGATCACATGCACGACGCAAGATAAACTAACCGTGTGGACACACCTTTACGACCACAGTTAAAGAGTAGTAACTGCGTGGCTAAAATAACTGTGGTTAAAACTAAGGTTAAAAACGACAATTTTCGCCAGTCTGGCGTCATCGTCGTTTACGTGACTTAGACTGTGACTAGAACACTGTATAACTTATATTTAATCAAGAAACGTTAATGATATCTCAATACTTGGCACTGGCAAATCGCTAATCGCGTGGTCCAATACAAAAGAAGAATAAATCTAAGAAAAGATATTTTGTCAATCACGAGTAAAATAAAATACTGCAAAATCGGTCATCTGTTTGAGAGATACGATGCCACAGATACGCTTCGGCTACATACAGACACACAGATACACACGCGAAACTTGTAACAATCCTCTTTTTGGCTTGGGGGCTAAAAACTTATAATTTAATAACCGAACTCAAAATGCGCAATTTTGTTTTATAAACCAAACTACTGAACTGATTGATGAAATAATTTGAAAGTATATCCTTTCAAACAAGAACATAATTTTCCAAATCAGTGTACCAGTAATATAATAACAAAATAATAAACAACTCGAGAACCTTCTCGTTTATGAAGTCGGTTAAAAAACGAAAATATTTCTCTGTCTGTTACTTACGTTACCACGATCAAACGGCTGAGTCTTTCGATATTAAATTTAGTACAAAGGCAGTTGAAGATCTGTACACAGACATTTATACAAACAAATAGACAGACATGTAGACAGACATAGGCTACATTTAGGGAGGGCGCTGTTCGCCGTAACACAGGCCGTGAGCCTAGTACGGCAACAGCAACCGTATATACTGGATCAGCAGGGCAATTCAGTTATTCAAGACCGCTCCGTAGCTGAACAATATGTGAACCGTTTCCCGTCGGCCGCCATCTTTTTTTTTATTCAGTCACTTCTAAGTCATACAATTGACACATTTGATGAAACGTGATACGTCCTTCACTCGTTACTAAATCAAAAAATGATAGCAGCCGACAGGAAATGCTTCGCAAAAGGTTCAGTTACCGATCGGTTTTCAATAACTGAATTGCCCCCCAGTGATTCTATCCCATTAATATGTACCTGTACTTTTGTGAAAACTTTAATTAAATAAATGAATTTGAATTTTTTCATCATCACGATTGCCGTCTTTTAGGGTTCCGTAGCTAACTAGGAATCCTTATACTACCACATGAAGCGAGCTGAAAATGCCTAGCCAGTCACACTTAACAAAAATATACGTCATGAGGTCATAACAACTTTTTATTAAAGTTATTCAAACTAAATCACAAATAATAATGTATATCTTATGTATACTTACTGTAATGTATACTTGGACTGTTAAGTTAACCCTAATAATATCTCGACGGGACTATTTGACCCGCGGCAATTCCCAGCCTTGTCATTTGGTTTCATGTTAAGTTTTGTAAAGAAATTTCAAGTCGATGACGACTTAAATGTTTTTTTTTATCAGCCCTGTTTGTACAAACTGTGCCACTGCTGGGCGCGGGCCATCTTCTCATTGTGAGAAGTGTTAGGTCATAGTTTGCCACGCTGGCCAAGTGCGGGTTGGCAGATTTCACACATCTTCAAGATCATTGAGAACTCTCAGACATGTAGGTTTCCTCACGATGTTTTCCTTCACCGTTTTGAAGTTGGTGGCAATCAACAATACGCACATAACTTCGAAAAGACAGAGGTGCGTACCGGGGGATTCGAACCCAGGACTTGCGCATCGCAAGTCAGACGGTCTCCCGACTGGGCTGCCGGAAACTTAGACTTAAATGACTAAGTAACAAATATATTAATATTAATTCACGCAAAAATAATTGGAAAAACAACAATACAATTTTATGCTTCTTTTATTTTTACCCCACTGCGTTAGAAGGATGGTTATGTTTTTCAAGTGTATGTAGGTACGGCTTGACCTATTATGATGTGCGAGGTGTCGTTAGGTTCGACTTCACTTCCAGAGTGACATAGGCTATATTTTTTGCAATAATAATAATACACATCTCGCAAGAATAAAAAAAAATGATTTTTTCGTAACCTCCAACGAACTTTTTTCTTAATAAACAAATGATTTTGGCAAAATTCATTCTAGAAATACGCATTTTAATCTTTTACAGCGATTTTACGCATACTTTCTCACAAAAAACGTACACTCAACAGCATATCAAGTGTAACGAAATCGTAAGTTACACTGCAAAAACTGCTTTTCTGCAGCCGGGTATTTTGTTTTTCTTTTAGTAAACATAGATACTTGTTTTCTATTTCGTAACGAGACACGACTATGATGATATATATGTACTAACTACACGCATTTTCCCATTTCAGCTTGTTTTCAGGTTTTTATGAAAAAACTTGGATCAACACAGTTGGTGTATAATATTAATGTAATAAAGTATTATTAACTAAAACACCAATATTGACCAGTTCTTCTTTCGTGATTAAGGATTCGCTCAACGCGCGCAGCTATCTCTCTCGCGCATCACAACCTTTTTAAACATATAAAATCATTGAATAGGGATATTAGAAAAGTGAGAGATAATTTGGTTTATTTAGACAGGAGAAATATTTAAAAACAATTTTTTCTTTGATATGTTTTAAATTGAAACTATAGGCTGAGGAATAGGAAAACATATGGTTTTTTTTCCTAATTCCGTCGCCAATATATATCATATCTGATTAAAACTTTTTTAAATATTTCTCCTGTCTAAATAAACAAATTTAGCTCTCACTTTTCTAATATCCCTATTCAATGATTTTATATGTTTAAAAATGTTGTGATACGCGAGAGAGGTAGCTGCGTGCTTTAATCTCGACCTTAATAAGCAAAACTAATAATTTACATCCTCTTAAATGTTTGCGCTTATTATATTAATTTTTTATTATTTGTACGTATAATTACTACAGATTGCACACGCTAGAAGTAAAAACTCCACAAATAAAAAAATAGTAATAAACAATAAATAAAATAAACAGATTTGCATCTGCCAAAAAACAAGAAAAGATCTACCCTTTAACCCTACTCATTGATGCTTATTGTAAACACCCATAAAAACGACAGAGCATTTAAGACCATTCATCTATCCACCGTTACACCTCTAATCCGGCTTTGTAAAGGGTTATTTTTTTAAGGTCAAGCAAAAGAACTTGGTAATTTTAGAGGGGTACTTTTACCTTTTGTTCGATTTGACCAATCGAATTTTTTGTGAAGCTTGACCATTGTCCGAACGTGGTCCATATGACCCCAGCTCGCGTTACACGGTTAAAAGGATCAACGCTTCTGAATGGTCAGTGAGGGGTCAGATATAGAGGTCTCATTTCAAGATGAAGGTAATGATAAATAATTTGTAATAATATACACCTTGGATAAAAGATAAAATTGGTAGGTAGCGTAATTATTGTCTTTCCAATCAGTGCATGGTTGCCTGAAGATATGGCTTTAAGCGATAAGGCCGCCAATTAAAAGCCTAATCTTATTTTCTATGTATTTTTTTTCGTATAGGTATACTGTTGTCTTAAGTTATCTATCGAAAGTTATTTTGAAAATTGACCTTGATTGCTTATTATAGGCAGAAATGAAAGCTTTATTTATAATTTGAAAAATCTCCTACAAGTTAACAGTTATAATCTTGACGAATTTTTTAAGGATAACTTTAACGTAATTAAAATAGAACGTTCCGAATCAAGTGTAGATATGCCCTTATAGGGCAATATGTATTCCTAATAAGCATGTGTTAATATAAGACCAGCGTATACCTACATCTGACGCAATAAATAATTTGAATTTTAGGTAATTCATAATACAATCAGAATATATACGTATCTGACCCAACGCATAAGCATTGCCATTAAACGTGGCAATGCGGCTAGCATGCTGGGTACGCTGCCAACTGGTAGTGGGTTTGAGCATTTGGATTATCTTTAGACCTTTATCGGTCTGGGGTGATCGATGTGCTTTTTGTGTAGTAGTTTAGTTAGTTGAGTCTGTATATTGTTGTGTTGTAGTTAATAAAGGCGCTTGCCATAAAAAAAAATATCAGAATATACTATTATATATATATACAATACTACGACTCACACTTGTACTTAATCATTTTTTTGCTTCCGTACTATAGGGGTGCGAAACAGTTGGTGTCACGTGACACATAAAAGTGAACAGTAGTGTTAAAATCAATCTCTTTGGATAAAGAAAATAAGTCTGTAACACTTACTTATTTGAACTTGATATTGTTAATGAACGCGAACACAAACACTATGTTGTACTATTAAAGTTTTGTGCTAGTACGTTAGCTACTTAACTGCAATTTATATTTGTTAGAATAAAGATAAAATTGAAACTCTACCATCTTGCCGCTTTTCACTACAGTTCCAGTGGCAATCTTCTGACCCTCGTATCATGTAAAATGGAAGGTAAGATGACAAAGCTATCTTTAGCTAAGATCATCGAATTTAGGCTAAAACAAGAAATTACATTGCTTACATTCTGGTTCCATCAACGGATAAGCTTCCAGTATTAAATATGCATTCACGATTTCAACTCAAACTGGGAAGTGGGTCAACTTGCGAGATTAATTATTATAGACAGACACTGGGACAGTTTTGAGTAAATAAAGGCTTTTACTAAAAAACATGTTTTGTGATCTAAAATTTCATTTGTAACCTAAATTACTTTAAATTCGTATTTAAACACTAAAAAAATTATGTCTTTAATATGAACCACTTTCCACTTGCCTGATGAAGCAATATATACGTTTCTTTCATTTTTGTCGACAGATTGTCTCTTCTTTTCACCTTGCTCCTTTTTATTACTTTGAATCTCATTTGACTCTCTTTCTCATATTGTGGTGTAAATAAGTTATATTTTTGAAAAACTTTCTTTTCAGCTCTACTGTCTTTTACTTGATACTTATCATCAAATTCTATGCTTTCAAAGGCGACTGCTGTTTGAATCAAAAATACAAAGATGAAGACTATAAATTTATCTGCTTGTATTGAAAATGCCATTTTAGTGTCTATTTTTCTTCATATTTCAAACTGAATGTGAAGAAATTGATTTGTCTCGATTGTGATGTGCTTGAAATTAATTTTGATTAGTGACGATCACTCATGCACATTACATAACTTAGAAGTTACATCGATAAACAGAAGGAAATAACTGAGAAGTTGATTACCTATTTGAACGATCAATAGCTGTCACTGATTATAACTAATAACGTTCCATTCTATTCAATAACCTATATTGTATATTTAAAAAAAACACGTTATTGGGACTAGAAATTGTAGCCTTAGTTCAGAAGTAATTGAGGTAGCGGAGACGTCCCGTATTTCTCGAGACGTCATATTTCAGACACCATTTTATACGTCCCGTCGGGACAGCCTCTGTCCCATATTTAAAACTATTTTGGTTGACACCCGACTCCAATGAGAGAGTATATTTGTCTCTATTTGTTTTGCATACATAATAATTCCTCTCCAATTATTATCTATCTCACTAATCCCATGACTTTTACGCCTATTTTGTTTAGTTTAACTTTCTATTCTTCCTAATGTAAAATACATGTTTTCCATGATTTGTCCCGAACAAAATTTTGTAATCCCATATTTTTGATCATAACAAGCATTTGTCCCATAAAGGATAAAAAACTATTTGACTGTTGTGAACTCTCAATTTAGGATGAATCATCTCAGCCATAAGATGCCCACTGCTATACATAGGCCTCCCCCATGGATTTCCAAAAAGACCGATTGGAAGCGTCTTCGTATACCTATAATAGTGTAGTACCTACCTAGTATCCTATTCCTATAACTACTAGTTTTGTACCTATTGCAAATTCTCACACACCCAAGTATATTTCGCAAGACATTAGCTAATCTCTTAAATACACATCTTTTCATTCTAACCCTTCTAGTATGACCACTTGCAATCAATCATGGGGCTAAAAAACTGTAAAAGGTCCTTTCCATCGTTCGGGTCCGTTCCTTATGCAAATATGAGCAATTAAAATATTGCACGTAACGGTCTTGCGAATCTTTTGTGATTCTCTTTGGTCGGCAGCTGGACGAGTATAGAATACCATAGATAATAGACTCTTGAATGGTTTTAGAGGAAGGAAGATGGGTCTGGTATGATGGAGTTTGAGCGGTCAACGAGAAAAAGTATTATTATATTGATTTTAGAAAAAATCTTAATTGCTTTGAAGATGATCTATTTTAACTTTTAAATGTATTTGTTAATATGTTGATTTGGGAAAAAATCTTAATAGCTTTGAAGATGATCTATTTTAACTTTTAATGTATTAGTTAATAATGTTAATTTTGGAAAAAATCTTAATTGCTTTAAAATGATCTACCTTTTACGTATTTATTGATTATTTATGTATATATCTTTCTTTTTTTAGTTTAAGCCGTCAATGACTACATTTTATTGCTCTTTTGTTCATCAATATTTTGGAAAATGTAAAATTCCAGAATATACTCAGAAAAAATGTAGTAAAATTAAATAATTACGAAATCATTATTTTAGAAAGCTGAAATCTGTCTTGTATTTTCTATCGCTTTTTAAGAATGCTATAAAGTAAATTAAATATCTTTACTAAGTTAATTGTTTCAGAATGTGGTTTAAACTAGTTTAAAGCTTAGCTTTAACTATAACTATAAATGCCAAACTAGCATAGCAACTTTGCGGCGATGTTAGCTTTTGACGCAACGCATTTTGGAGAATTTACTAAATAATCCATTCTATGAGCAAAAAACAATATAACCAATAAATAATATGCCTTCCGTGTCGTATCAAATGATTGTCTATTTGTAAGATTAATCTGCTATTTTACTGAAATAGCACCTTCGTGAGAGTGCGTTATTTGTATCTGCTAAGCATTACATATTTATAGCACAAGCGATACTTTATAACCACTGTATACGTCATGCACGTTTCGCGCTAATGATCTTAAGATAAATGATACGAATTCTAAATAAGCATATACATAATGAGCAATATGAATTAACTATCACCATCGACATCGTCTTTTCTTCAAGAAGTATACACATAGGTCCCTCATGGATTTCCAAAAAGCCTGGCGCTCATGGCGCTCAATTTTTTTATCGGTCTCAAGGATTTTGTTATGTAAATTTGCCTGATTTCAGAACATTAGTTATCATCAACATTGTAATAAATTATTTTGCGCACAGTGACTTTGTCCACTTTTTATTATTGTCATCTTCTTCGGCCACTACTACGTTTTGTCTACTGGTGTTTCCTATCTCGTCTACCCTCCTATATTTTCCACTATCTACCTAGTCCACCTTCCTATTTCACCCGCCTTCCTACTTTGTCCACATTCGTAACGTTCAGGGTCAAAATGTCCAGTGGGTCAAAAAGTCTAGAATTAAAATTTAAACAGTTGCAAGCACTCATTGTGCGTGAGTTATCTTCTCCACATGCTAAACCACTAAATCATTTTGACGACTTTATTATTTATTGAAACTTTATTAGAAAATGTATTGCATCAGGCGTTACTTTGAGGAAATTTATATTGTAATTCCTGCTTCGAGAACTTCAAGCTGGGACTTTTGTCAAGACAAGTCTTTTCTTGACAATAGTTACAATTTCTTACAATACAGTTGGTTGGTTGGTTGGATATAGTTGGTCGATATAGTTGGTTTGGCTGGCAGAACCGATTTGCTTTAACTTTGTTATTTAAGTCAGTTAGAAATACTAGTGCGACATTTTCGCTATGCGAAAAACCACGTTGAATAAAGATTAAATAAAATATATATAGTTGGATAAATGCTCCACATAGGTACTAAATTAATGAAACAACTTGATTTTACATTAAATCTCACAACTTTTTGTGGTAGAAGAGCTGCGTTGCTAGACTTGGCTTTTTGTACATATTATGTTTTTGATGAGATTAAATATTTGTTTCTATAATATCAAACAAAGGAATGAAAAAAAGTGTTTCAAAACATTATTATTCTGACAGTGGCTTACACACCACAAATCCTTACAGCATCCCAAATTCTTATCCCACGTGACAAAAGCTGACATATCACAATAAAGTGCCAAATTATCATAAACAAAGCATTATGGTAGAGCGGTTACAACCAGTTTGGAACCGGTTTGGTGCGGATATCGCCGGGTACAATCCTATAGTTCCGCGACACCTAGACAATGAGATGAGCTTTTGTTTTTTGCTTAGGGTCGAACAGACCGCGGATCACCCATTGGAGGGTTGAGAAGTATAAGTAAGTTTATTAACAGTAAGGAATTAAAAAAATGTTTTAAAATGTAATGAAAGTTTTGTTTAAGTTTTTTTTTGTATAATATTCTACTTTCTGACTTTGTTATTTTTGACGTGACTACGTCTAATAAATCGATGAACGCCGGATGCACGCACGAAAAAGTATGACTCATTGTCCCGTTACGTTACGCTCATTGTCCCGTTATATCATCATCATCATCATTTCATCAATGTTTTGTTATGACGTTGTCACGTTAAACTATCGTCCGTAAACCGAATTAAACGATAACTTTGTCTTTTTCAACTTTTTTACAACTAACTATTAAACCTATTGTTATGAAATTTGGTACACACATAGCAGAATCCCTGGAGATGGACCTAGTCTACATTTTATCATCGTTGTCACTGTTTTTCAACACTAGGTACGTGGGTGAAACATCGGGGCGTAGCTAGAAGTAACACAATTTTAATTAACGTGTCACCCCATACTGTTTCTTTTCAGTATTGTTCAGAAAACGGTCAAGATAGAAGTTACGGAAGGGTTGATTGTATTCATAAGCAGCCGGATATATGTTTTGTACGCGTATTAATTATCTTTTTTGCATATTCCCCTGAGATGAGAGTTTATAACACAAAGTCATAATGGTTCGGTTTAAATATATTTTTTTTACCAGTTATAGTCGAAAAGAGTATAGCTTTACAATGAACTAATTGTAGTTAGCTTTAATAGCAGTCTTTATTGGCGGTAAATCATATATGTTGTAGTTTTTTTTTAAATAATAGCAAAAATGTCAATTAAATGTATATAAAAAAATCAATAAAACATATTTATTCGAATAAAATTTGCTGTATATCTCCTGTTTTCCTGCTGACCAATTTTAAGTTCACATAAATTATGATGTGCAACTACAGAACCCTACAATGCGCGTGGCATGACACGCACTTGGCCGTTTGTTTAAAGTCGATTAAAAACAGGGCTGACCCGAATATAAATACACGCAAAATAATTTATAGGATACAAACATTGGGTACAAAAGTAAGAGTCTCTATGAGGTCAGCTCTGACCATTGCCGCTAACATATAGACAATAACTGGACCGTGCGACCGCGACCTGCGAACTCGAGCTCCAGCATCACATCTCACTTCTCACCGCCTCTGACTCATAATACTCAGAACTGGACCTTAGGCAGCATCTTCACGGTCTTGCAAACAGGTCATAAATATTGGGAGCTAACTGACGGGTGACATTGACGTATAAGTTCCGGGAAATCAACATTACCGAAAAACGTTACTAAAATTTGATCTCTGTCTCTCTCTCTTTCTCTCGCAGTCACTTTTGTGAAAATAAAACAGAGGATCTATAAGATGACTGATATTATTGTAAAAAATTGGTATGTTTGATTTGATTCATCGGTCTCGAGCACCGCCGTAAAGTATGTGTTCTATTCAACAGGATTCATTTCGGGGAGTGTGCGCAAGAGCTTCACGAACTAATTCCACCCTCCCAATTTCACTACAGGATTTACGGAAAGTTGGCGAATTACCACCCATTTCTCGTTGAAATTACAAAAATTCGTACTCAGCGATATCGGTCCACGTTCTTGATGCGTACTGCACTGGAATTCTTTGCCGCCATCTCTGTTTTCTGAGACCTGCAATCTTGGAATTTTCTAGGCTCGAGTGAATAGATGTCTTCTAAATCGACGAGCTCCATCCTCGGCCACGCCATCGCTTAACATCAGGGGAGTCGGTAGTCAATCGTAGATCTATCTCTCGTATAAAAAATACTTTGTCAAAAAATGTTACTGTCAAATTGCATAGTTTCAAATTAGCACTGAAATTAATCTGTCATTTGTATGAGAAATGCCTATCCAGCCTAAATGAAAGAAATAGAGATCAGTGACTTATATTTTGACTGTCTAACTGGTAAGTTAATTTGTGGTGGCTAAGTGTATGTTCCATCAAGTATATATTCATCTTATGGAGATGCTCACTTAGATCTGTACGAACATATAAGATAACTGAGATCCAGAGACTAAGTATGTACTTCGGTGGGTAATTAGCTGACACTTACCATAATTTTAATGCCAGTTTAGTAATAAGAGAAATAATTAGCTTTATTTCTATGTAAATGAATTTAAAGTATGTCTGACCAGTTATTATGATTGGGGGCATTTTAAAAATAATACAGGAATCGTCTATTTAAGTTTTTCTTTATTCTTTGACCAAGTACATATGCGCTTCAATTATTAGGCGTTGGCTTAATAAAAGTGCCAAGAAAATCGGTAACGAGTTCTTTGTTCAAACCAAGCAGCAACTTGAAAGAGCGCCGCAAAGTGGCTAGTTCATCGGGTTTTTACCCGACTGCGTAAGACGGAAGGTTAGGTTTTTTCGACTGTATGTATGTTTGTATATATTTATACATGTGTGTATGTATATATGTGTGTTTACATATGATCGCCTACAGCTTAAATAGCTTAACCGATTTTGTGCGAGGTGTCATTAGATTCGTCTTCACTCCCTGAGTGTCATAGGCTATACTTTTGATAATAATAGTAATACATCTCTCGCAAAAATAATGTGGATCGATATCGCTGAGTACGAATTTTGGCATTTCAACGAGAAATGCGTGGTGATTCGCCGACTTTCTGCTAGTCCTGTAGTGAAATGGGGAGGGTGGAATTAGGTTGTGAAGCTCTTGGGCACATTCCCCGAAATGAATCCTGTAGAAAATAAACAGACATGCTACTTTACGGCGGTGCTCGAGACTAAGTAGCTTCTTGGCAGCTAGTTTTTCGTCACCAATTAACCTCACAGCTCGCCGGTCCACTGACTCTAAAACTTCCAGCTGATACTTCGCTTTTCCATCAGTCTCTATTTAATTTAATAATGTCGCCTCAATGAAGATGTATGCACTTCTGTCGTGTGGTCTTTAGCACTCACAATATTCTTTTCACCTCACAACGTCGGAAAAATTCTGATTGTCATTAGAAATCTGAGTGCAAAAGTGCATTTTGTCCGCTAGCGTAGAAAGAGTTTTTAAAATTCGAACCTTTCTATTCCATACTTTTCTATACCGCAAGTCCACTGAAAATGCATTAAATACTTATTTCATGTCAGTGCGCCACCCTTATTTCTTTAAATAATCGCACTGGCCAGCCACAGGTGGCAGCACTGGACTGAATTGCACCTAGCGATTTCCTCGCTGTAGTGAAGTGAAAAATTGTGTGTTTCACTCGGCAGCAAAGTTATTTTGAATCTCGTACCTTTGAAACCCTCGCTACGCGCAGGATTCATTACAAGTACTCGCACCAAAAACCAACTTTGCAGCCTTGCATAACAAATAACTATTTTATTTTCCTTCATTTTTACCAGTTAAAAAACTCAAGTGTTCAAAATAATCGATTGTTTCCACATCTGCTGAGCACCAAACCGTGCTGATAACGAACCCGTTGTCTGATAACAATTACAAACTACTATCACGGCTGCGACAAATAAAAATCAACCTTAAAACTATTTATTAAAGCTTACACTATACGCATAGCTTAACCTCGCAGTTTTTACATACATGTGTGGACTATATTTTAAATTATTTTTTCGACTTTATGCGGTTGTAATAGAGTTGAGATTGGCGTGTGTTTGTGGGAAGGTGGAAGGTGATTGAGGTCAACGATGCGCACCTTGGGAGCTTGTTTTCTTATCAGTTGACAAGAAAATGTAGGGGGGAGAAACGTCTCTTTTACGAGGGGAAATAAAAAAACATGAGCGATATAAGTATTTTTATTTTTCTTAATTTTTAAGTTTTTTAAACAAAAAAATAAACGATATATAAAAAAAAAGTTTTCGACATGTCTATTTTAATTAACAACAATGTCCCAAAATATATCAAAATGTTGGATGGCATCAAATTTAAGAAGTCCCTGACTGAATGGCTTCTCATGAATTGTTTTATTAGAATTAAATTAGGATAATATTTTTTTTTTATGTTGATAATAATTTTTGTGTGTAGAAGGTCCACATTTAGGTTGTATTTTTAACACGCTTTTATATTAACTTGACCTGTATGCATGTTTGTTTGCTTGCTAACGGCTCCTTTGGACTTTATTTTGACCCACTTCAAACGGTCAGATTTCATTCAAACTTTGTGGACTTATCGAGGACCGATGACAATACAATAATTTGAAGCGTGTTTTTTTAGTTTTTTTAAACTATTATTATTTTATTTTAGTTACCGCATAATTCCGTCATTTATAAACCTATTTGGATTTTTTTATTTGGAAGGATATACTTACTTTCATTTTCCCCACAGAAATGGATTTACAAGAAAATAACTGGAAAACATATGTCATCCAAGTAAACGATATTACATATTTTGAAGTCGGTTGTTTCTGTTTTTTTTTTAATCATACTAATTATTGTATAATTATACAATAATTATTATTAATAACATTAAATAATTATTACAATAATTAAATTATTGTATAAGTTATATATTAATTATATTAGTTTCCTATACAAGTATAGGAAACTAATTTAAATAAAACAAATTTTAATGGATTTATCGCGTATATATTAATTTTATGACACGTCCTTTAAAATTAAAACAATACGTTCAAATTTGTTTAATTTCAATGAGAAACAATTGCGATACACCTTAGAAAACATTATAAGAAACTAATTTAAATTAAAAAGACTCTTATAAGATCATAATATCGTCGTAGGTACTAAAATCTCTTATATTTTATTTTATTTAGGTACATAAACATATATATATTCTTCACTTCACATTAGATATCTATCTAGTTAATAAATTACAGTTTAAAAAATAAAAAAACACGCTACAAATTATTGTGGTCAAAGTTCATTACAAGACTTTTCTAACAAATCCAAACACAGCTATGATACGATGTTCCATCATGAAGTTCTAGTTCACATCTTCCGGCTCCATCGTCAGATCAGTTCGACAGTACCATATTATTGTATTGTCATCAGAACTACATACAGCTGCTAATTTTCATGACGCTACGATCCTTGGAAGATGGTTAAATTAGTTACCTTAGATTTCATTACATACAGGTCGACCGAATAAAAGCGTGTTAAAAATAGGCATTCATGAACTACATATATGTAGATATAACTAAGCAATGTTTTCCGGTGCGTGTGTTATCTGTACATGTATAGAAAATAAACAAGTACTTATCCATATTAAAAGAAAAACAATACCCAACTACAAAAAAAGCAGTATTTGCAGTCTAACTTACGATTTCATTGCGCTTGATATGCTGTTGAGTGTACGTTTTTTTGTGAGAAAGTATGCGCAAAGTCGCTTTTAAAGGTTATAAATGTGCGTTCTTTAGAATAATGTTATTTAATAATTTGAAAATACATCCTTTAATAAATTATTATAGTTAAAAAAACTGAAGCAACCGACTTCATGATGAATGCCATTGTCAGAACTGGACCAAATTGAAATGGGACCACACGGGAAGCACCAGCTTTCAAATAAAAAAGAATCATCAAATCGGTTCATCCAGTCGAAAGTTCTGAGGTAACAAACATTTAAAAAAATACAGTCGAATTGAGAACCTCCTCCTTTTTTGAAGTCGGTTGAAAAAAACGTTTTTTATATGGACGGACCGATGCCGATGGGGAGTTATGCGGTAACAAACAAAATACAATTGAATAAAGAACTTCCCCCTTTTTTGAAGTCAGTCAAAAATAGACATAGACATAATTGTATTGTAACAAAAACACACAGAAAATAAAAAATCAAACACAAAATAGGTCACAAAATTATGTTTTTAATAAATTAAATAAACATCCACACTGAATTCGAGGACCTATTATTGCGAACAGCATTGCATTTTTAAACTTTGCTTCTGATTAGTAATTCAGTTCAAGCAAAATCATCATCATCATCTCAGCTATAAGAAGTCCACTGCTGGACATAGGCCTCCTCCATGGACTTCCAAAAAGACCGATTGGAAGCGGCTGGCATCCAACGTCTTCCCGCCACTTGAATGAGGTCATCTATCCTTCTCGTGGCAAAATATTCAAATCCAAGCAAAATATATACTATTGTAATTCCATCTGAGAATATGGTAATAGATACAATAAAGTTAATCGTAAGTAACTCTAGCGATGGCACATCGGTAAAACATTAACTTGGACATTGTCGCAAATTAGAAGCAACTTTGGAAAATATATTAGTTGCTGCGCGCAATAGACTTCGCTCACCAAAAATTACTAAGCAAGTAGACATTTTTATTACAGAAACTAACGATATTTTTAAATAAGACTGCGGTTCATTCACGTGTAATTTTGGTGAACATGTTCGACTATAGTTTCAACCGCATTCAGCAGGCGTTTTCTAAGGCGTAACAGCGTACGTCATTTCCGGTCGGCGGCGTGCCCCGGACATAGTCTTTAGTCAGACATTTCGGCTCAAAACATCCCTTGTTTTATGACATTTCTCAACAAAAGAACTGTTGATTAAAAATAAAACCGGTAAAAATAATTTGTTCTATCTTCCTATGTGTAAGTAATAATTTGCTACATCAAAAATAGTTCGGCAATGTAATCCTGAAAATGTTTATCATCATCATCACCTCAGCCACAAGAAATCCACTGTTGGACATAGCCCTCTCCCCACGGATTTTCAAAAAGGACACAGCCCTCTCCCCCGTCAACGTGTTTCAACGTAATACTTATATACTTTATATTGTTTAGTACGTACATATTTTACATTGTTTTACTTACAACATAATTATTTTACAACATATTTTATATTGTTTAGTATTTATATATGTTATGTTTTGTGTAAGTATGTATATCAGAATTTTTATTATTTAATATATACTGTACATCACAACCTCCTTTTCAAATTGCCAGATTTCCTATACACCCTAAGGTTGCCTGGAAGAAATCGCTCTATGCGATAAGGTCGCCGTTGTACTTTCGATTAAGTTTATTATCTATATTTAAGTTACTCTGTATGGATGTACAATAAAGTTATTCTATTCTATTATATTCTATTCTATTCTACTTATTTTTTTACCCGACTGCGTAAGAAGGAGGGTATATTTTTCGAGTGTATGTATATAGTATAATATATGTACAATTCAATACGATCGCCTACAGCCTAAACGGCTTGACCGATTTTGATGTGCGAGGTGTAGTTAGATTCGTCTTCACTTCCAAAGTGTAATTGGCTATATTTTTTTGTTATAATAATACCTAATATATCTCTCACAAAAATTAAAATAAACTTTTTCGAAATAAATAAGTGATTATAATTTTAATTATTCTAAAGAATGCGCTTTTATAATCTTTAACTGCGATTTTATGCATACTTTCTCACGAATAATGTACACTCCACAGCGTCTCAAACGTAACGAAATCGTAAGTTAAATATAACTGCTTTTCTGCAGTGGGGTATTTTGATTTTCTTGTAACAAAGAGACTTGTTACCATTTAAATCTAGAGCATGATTACTTAGATAGACCATATTGTAAATTTCAGAGAAAACATACTTCTACATATTGAGTTCCACATTCTCGCTGTAGATGAAAAATATGGCTAAGCTCTACGAGTATTTTAAGTGCGCGTTCAAAATGGTTTATTCCGTTTTCGATGTCGATTAAACTCCGCGCCATTATCCATCCATACAAGCACCACGCGTCGTCAATAACCAACTTGGCCAACAAATCTGTCTGTCCCAAGCATCTCACGAAGGCAGCCCATTGTTCTGGCCAGCTCATTCGCATAACCCTGCGATGCGTGCGGCACAATGCGCCCACTGTCTCGCCCAGCTCCGGTCTAACTGACCCATTGTAAAAACTACTACAGACTTAAGACCACGCAAAAATTTCTCACTGTCCATAACAAAGACGTATCTATGTCTATGACGGAACCCTTTTCGCGCTACAATTTTTATGGGAAAGTATTCTATGCTCTATTTTTTGCATTGTCCGAACTGATTTGCCGTTGGCGCAGTTCTTTGGCGAATCTTTTTAAAGTTTTAATAATAGAACACAATGGATGGACGTTGTTTGTATTGAATTATGACCGTTATACGTCAAGCTGGTTGAATATTGATAGTTGGCAAGGTGGTAGATTTTGGACATAATAAAGATATAAATATACATACGAGAAAGTATAATTTTTCCATATTTTTGTCCATATTTTCCAAGTCTTTATGAATAGAAAAATGCATTCAATTATGTATCTTATACAACAATCAACTTAATTCTATTTACTTTGACCTATATAACGTACCCGTTAAAAGAATAACGGTTTATATTTAACGGTAATTCTTGGTAAAAACATGAAAAACAATCTTTATTGCACTTTCACTTCATTCCCCTACACAGAAAAATAAATTACCCAAATAGCAACAAATGAGCGTCACTATCACTAAATCAGTTGTAAAAGGAGAGGTTATCGCGATTTTCCGAATTACAACCGTTAGACGGTCTCGTTTTAATTGTCCGCACTGGGCAGGGTCAGGCTGACCCACCGGACACAGGTAGCCAACCCGCGGCCCGCGACGGGGTCACGACAACCCTTTACGACAGCTTAAAGACCCCAAAATTGGCGCGCATTGAGTGATGGGGTCATCCCTGCGTCTCAGCTGACCCTACTGACCTCACCTTTACAATACCACCCCTTTCTTACATCGCATTATTTGTAATCCCTTTCGCGAATCTATTTTATTGTTCTATTTTTGAAAGGAGTTTTGGACGTCCGTCTATCGGTGAAATTTTTGCGTGTGAACGTTCTAGTTTCTTTGCAAATTGTAACGTTCGATGTTTTGTCCTTGGTCCTAGTTATGGGAAAGTCCGGGTCTACTGTCCGGTAGACAATGAGTGGTCTCTTTTTAATGATTCGCTTTGTGTTTAGGTGCATTGATACAGTTTTGTCGGTGGGTCTGTTAGACCGTTGGCCAACGGATTTAGCGAAGGTATTTAAGGCAACCGATGGACGGTTAGACGCCATAACTGACTGGTCAATGCGTGTTTGCGGTACAGCAATGCGTATCAGTGATCTGATGATACACTTATGGAGATATACATCCATACTTACATGGTTAGTGTTGAATTTTAATTAAATAGTAACCAATGAAGATGATACCATTGATGATTAGCTATAGTTATAGGTAATTTTATAACAAGTTGTTTTTAACGATTGGAAACCAAAATAGAAGATATAATTTGACGAGACCTCGCTATACAGAAACCCTGTGTTGTATACACAACACAGGGTTTGAACTCCAAACTTAAACTGCGCTCTGCACTTATCATTACGAGAGAATTGTAATTAAACCTTATTCCCAGATCTTGCAACATTGCCTTTAAATCCGGAAAACAATAATCCCAAGTAGCACGCAGGGTTCTATAGCTGCTGACTAACGGGACAAATTTGTACTATAAGTTGACCAGCTAAGCTGTATATGAGCTATATAATGCTATACAGTTCTTATATAACCGATCAAGGTACTAATTAAAGAAATAACTATAAATAAATATTGGTGGACATTTCACACAAAACCATCTAGACTAAACTAAGCAAAGCTATACTTGGATTTTTAATTAATAGTCAATAGTCAATAGTTTTAATTGGAAAGTCAATAGTTTTGTTTAGAAACTTACATATGCTTTTTTGTAAATACTTAAGATACATAGAAACACCCAAATACAGAACAAACCAACCAACTGAGTTAGGAGGCCAGTCAAATATTCAACCTTAAACTCACAATGGCACAACAAAGTGGCAGTATAGTTCCAGCACAATGTCATTACAAGAGACTTGCCTGCAACCTAAGAGCTAGATATACGAATCCTATTTAGAGTTCTTGTGATGCTTAATACAGAACAAGGTGTCATAATATGCCACAAGTGACCTATTGTAGCCTAAGGCCACTAACCCTTAGTGGCCTTTTTGTTTTTTTAACTTCGAACTTTTAACTTTTAACCCCGTATTTACAGAGTAGAGAGATACCTAGTCATGTATGTTTCCAATCAGACAAATTAGAAATCCTAGAAATCGTATAATGTTTAGGGTTAAAAATCAGTTTCTCTTGTTGTATGGACAAGTGTGCTGTCAACGTTTCTAGCAAAGGCTTGGAGGATATAAAAAAATCTAATTTATAATCTTTTAAGTTATTTCATCAGCCTCAAGTCACCCTATTACATATAGAAAGCCTCCCAGAGGTGCAGCGGAAATGGCGCGAGGGCGGGGTACGGGGGAGGAAGACACGGGACAGTTGGCACGTGCGCGCGCGCAGGTGCCGCCTGCGCACGCAGATCTACGAAACTGTTTTTAAAGGAGATTCTCCATTCGACTGATATGTTCTTTGCGTAGATATTTCTTTCTCTTCGTTCAAAATAGACCGTCAAAGCATAGGAGTGATTCCGATTCAAAGACACTTCAAGCGCGTGGAAAAGAGATAGCAATAACTTTAAAATTTGAACCAGTTATTGAATTATTTTGGCAAGCATTTGTCATAAATATTTCCACAATTTTTTTTCAAAAATTAACCTATATATCAATACACTTGGTGCACCCGCGGCTTTGTTTATGCATCGCATGGCAGCCCGTAGATGTATCTGGATCGTGATCCTGAATTTTCAACACGGATCGCGATCCAAATTGATTCGTCTTCGGGCCGCCTAAAATCTGATTCATCGAACTTTACTAGATAAGTTTATTTATTTATTTATTTTAGAAACACCAACAGTATACAATATTACATGAGACTTAGTAGGTAATCTCTAACATTATTGTAAGTTCTGATATGCATACCTTTAACAGGCGTCTACATCATTCTTTAACTAAAACTATATTAATTTAAAACGAAAACCTATAAGATAATATAACAGTGATATTATAATCTATTGCGTTCAGTAAACAGTTAGAAGAATAACTTAAGCTTGAATGCGTTAAATTTGTCGTGTAATATATCGAGATCGTTTATCAAAACATAAGTTTATCTGATTATGAATTAACTACTAATATTTTGTTTTTACGTAAAAGAAAGAAAACAAATAAGGGACAAAAAGTATGCTATCTTCCATAGCACTAGTAATAATACTGCCAAATTTTGTTCAAATATGTCCAATGGTTGTGTTTTTTACCTTATCATGATCAAATGGCAGAACAGTGACACTTAATAAATCAATAAATCAAAGTATCAGCTAATCTGAAGACGAACACAGACAGGCCTTCATAACCATTGTTATCGTTTATACTGTTTCTCATCTACGTGAGTGAAGCCGCGGAGCATAGCTAGTATTATACTACAAAAGCTAAAGTTGTATATAACTTTTACTGCATAAAAGTATTATTTTTAAAGATACAACAAAATAAAATGTATGTTGACGATCTCTGCAGCTTCCTCTCAACGGATTCTTTCCTTGCCTCTCTTTACTTTATACTATTAAGCTTACAAAATTAGTACTACTGATTTTGATACTTGCAATGTTATATTTTAGTATACTTAAGTAAATTTTGTCAACTTTTTCTATTAATAAAACTTTTTGACGTGATAACGTCTTATAAATCGATGAACGCTGACTGCACGCAGGAGAATACATGACTCATTGTCACGTTCCGCCTGAGCCGAGCGTGCAAGCGAGAGCGCGGAATAAGCGATAGAGAGGCTCGATCGGCCTAAGCGTTCGGCTTGTGACGAATCGTTATCACGTAAAATTATCGTCCGTAAACCGACTTTACAGACAACCATTTTATTTCTGCAGCAGTATATTACGTCAGTACCTACCGAGTAAAACTAAAACAAAATTCGAGCTTTGTAACAAGTTTGTATAACAACTATATAAAGTCTAATTTATACAAAGTTGTTTCAATTTGACAACATATACCTACATCATAAAACTGGCAGGATCTAGATCTATATTAAAAAACATTAAAAAATCTATAAGATCTATATGATAATCAATTTGATACTTTGCTTATGTACGTATGAAATGCCGATGACAATTTGGTTACATAAAGGTGCTTTCACCCCGGGGTTTTAAACTATAACCTATTTTAATAACACATTTACCTTCTTACTTATAAACGCATGTTAAAATCTTATTCACTGAATAATGACTTGTCACTTTCTGTCAAACGGGAATTGTCACGCGCGAAAACGGAACAAAAAAACTGTTAAATTAAAATGCGCTTATTCAGCGTTTATAAGTAAGAGTTATTGTTTTCTCCAAGTTTGTAAAAAACCTGTTACGGTATTTCCTGTTCATCATCGATAATTACTACCGTCAAGTATCAAATCCGTCGAGTCGCAGTAAGCACAGGTGGTGCGCCCGAGCACTGCTGCCTACGCACCCCTATCTCCTTCCTCTGTGCCGGTCAGCGGTTTGTGGTTACTATGTCTTTTTTATCATTTTATCTACTACCTTAAACGACACAGAATACTTAATAGTGTACTGAAAAGTCAGTGTTATTCCGCAAACACATTTAATTAGATAATTACTCTTGCTACGCCGCAATAAAGCGCAAGGCAAATTATATAGGCGCAAGAAGCATTATTTTATACTAACCTAGACTAAGCCCAGTGCTTGCTCACACTTTGCAGTCCTGTTGGATTATGCTTCTTTCTTTGAGCAGACAAATGACTTCTAAAGAAAAGCATCGGGACTCGGATTAATTATAATAATGCAGGTATGAAAATAGACGCTCTAACAAGTCTGCAGTGTGTGAGCATGCATTAGGTAAGCCAAACCACTACATCCATTTTGATAATCCTCGAATGTTGGCTAGATACACGCTTTATGTATCATTATTACGCGAGGCTATTGAAATTAAGAGAAGATGGTTGGTATTGGCAAGTGCCATCTGCATGGCACCCGGTCCTCAAATTATTAAAATCTCAGCCTCAACGTGGATCTGAGATACCTGTTGGCACCGTGAGCTACTTCTGCGTGCTTATGGAACGTTTTGCATAAAAATAATAGATAATGAAATTAAACAACTTTTAACGGTTTTATTTGAATCAAAGGTTTTATCGCGTATATTTTACATAATTTTTAACCGACTTCAAAGGAGGAGGAGGTTCTCAATTCGACTGTATTTTTTATTTTATTTTTGTTTGTTACCTCATAACTTTCGACTGGGTGAACTGATTTTGATGATTCTTTTTTTATTTGAAAGCTGGTGCTTCCTGTGTCCCATTTCAATTTGGTCCAGTTCTGACAATGGCATCCATGAGAAGTCGGTTGCTTCAGTTTTTTAAACTATAATAAAATTATTAGAACTAAAGTTTTGAAGACTTTGCAGCGTCCGTGGTCACATGTGATGCTAGATGACAGTTGTTTGTTACCCGACTGCGTAAGAAGGAGGTTTATGTTTTTCGAGTGAATGTATGTTTGTATGTATGTTTCTATATGACAGCCTACAGCCTAAGCGGCTTGACCAGTTTTGATGTGCTAGGCGTCATTAGATTTGTATTCACTTTCAGAGTGTCGTAAGCTATATTTTTTTGTAATAATATTAATACATCACGCGCAAACAATAAAAAAATACGTTTTTTCGTAACTATCCAACGTACTATTTCGACATAGACATAGACATAGACATAATTTTATTGTAACAAAAACACACAGAAAATAATAAATCATACACACAAAATAGGTCACAAAATTATGTTTTTGTTATGGTTTCGTAATAAACAAGTGCTTTTACTAGAATTAATGTAAAGTATGCCCATTTATAATATTTACAGCTATTATACGCATATTTTTTCACAAAAAACATACACTCAACAGCGTATCAAGCGTAACGAAATCGTAAGTTAGACAACAAAAACTGATTTTCTGCAGTCGGGTATTATGTTTTTCATTTAATATACAATACTTGTTTATAGTTAAAATTAAAGTAAAATATAAGCAATAAATTCGTTAAAGTTATTTAATTTCAATGTCGCTCATATGCAGTCGGATAATATATTTTTGATACAGATGCCTACTTGTTTTACACATAACAATATTTTTTCTATTAAAAAACCGATTTCAAACGCAACTTACTAAATCCTTCACGATTGTAAACTGTTTAAAGAGACCTCTCTTCACTAGCTCTTTTTTTTTCTTTTGTCAAGAATGAGATTTGTCATTGAATGTCAAATGTTTCGTCTTCGAAGATTAGAAAATATGCAGATGTTTACACGATAATCCTCAGCATTTGACACTTTTGCAAAGAAAAACGTGTACTTAGGTGGAACTCCGCGATTCTATAATCTGACGCACATCACTCAGGAATACAATGAAAATATAAACAAAAATTGGTGCTCGAATGACGGAGTAATTCGTGTACATACATAAAGAGTTTATCTATCTACATAAAAAAAGATTTAATATACGCTACGAACTGATAACCTCCTTCTTTTTTGAAGTCGGTTAAAAACAAACAAACCTGATGACAATGAACTTAACATGGTGATAGACACTTAAATAACAGTCAAAACACCAAGTAAATGAGGGATGAATAGAAAATGGGGTGTATGTACACGGTGACATGAGCGGCGCCATGTGTGAAGACGCCCCCTTATGTCAAAAGCATGTCTTGCCAGACGACATGTCAAGAACACGTTAGGAGCCGTTACTTTGCGCGCCAGTTTTACTGTTAGGCTAGGCGGTTAGACCACAAATTAGTGGACGAAGATAAAAATTCAGCTCCGAATTTGTGTAGGTACTTAATTTGTGTGGTGTAGGTATGTACCTTCAATCCAACAACCTTCAATTCAAATCCTTAAAAAATATATCAGTTGATAAACCTTTCCTAGAGTAAATCCCGTTTCAGTGAAGCATTTCAAATTTGACAAATTTTGTTAAGTTAGACTACAAAAATAGCTGTCGGGTGTTTTGTTTTTCTTTTAACGCTTCGTCTGCGTTTTTCGTTAGTTTCAGTAAGCCTGAAACTAATGAAAAACGCAGACGAAGCGTACACTATACACTCAGTTTAACCTTTTGAAAGTCATTTCATACGATGATACTCGATTTGTCTGACCTTTCAAGATCATGTCTAATCTATGGTCTGAGGACAGATGTAAGGTGTTAGTATTTAAATTTATTGCTTCGAAAGGTCACTGAGCTGTTATAAAGGTCATTGAGAAATGTTTTCTCGTCACATTTGTCGCACATATTAAACTTTTAGGGCCTTACCGTAAAACGTTACTTAACTTTAACTTAACAAAGCCTTCTTTCCGCAACTATCATTACGAGTCAGCCAAAAGTTAACAAAATATGTTAAGCATTACTTAAAGTTAAGTAACGTTTTTCGGTAAGGTCCTTATTGTTTAAAAAAATAAATAAGCTAGTGATCGATGTGGCTTAGATTAGTGGCAAACGTTTCTAACAACAAACGCTTACGCTTAGAATTTTTTAGAAACTGTGACGTGCCGTCACGTGACATTTCGTTAGCTAATGTCAATCTCATACATTTATTTTCTATTGGGGTTCACGAAATTAGAATGTCACTTGTCTAACTGCTGTACTTGTCATTTGTCTATCTCTGCCTTAACTGGCAAGATTTCATCTGTTCAGATAAAAGTCCGGCTTGTGACAAAAACGACTGTTATTGTTTTGTTTTTGTTTATTTTATGTAATAACACATAAAATAAATAAAAACAAAACAATAACAGTCGTTTTTTTCATAAATAAAATATGTTATGTATAATTAATATTCCACTTCTACTACCCATTCCACTTGTTATACAGGTCCTAAAATTTTATTATATAGAAGTTTTTAGTGACATTTTGCGATGGCGATTTTTGTTTCGAAAAGTACAGGGGAATTTATGCGGTGCCATTTACCGGTTAACTTTGCTATCTTTTGGCAGTCACGTAGACGGTCCGATATGTCCGAAGCGTACTTTCAAAATTGTTGGATGTGACGTCACGACGAATATTCAAGGTACCTACTAGGAATTTCGGCGAACATTCTCGTACGATCGGTTTTTGAAGATTCGCCGCATGTTAGGCGCGAACAATTCGATTGCCTGCTAATGGTCTAAGATCCCGCTATAGGACGACCTTCACCGAGCTGGTTAATCGATGAAAAGTATTTTATATTCAATTAAATATGTGAATAAATATATTGCAAATGGGTTGTCTAAAAAATTCAGTCCAGAATGATTAATTCACATAAATTTTTTTTTTAACTTTTCACTGGTTTTTGTACTAGTAACATGCACCAGTCTGGTTAATGAATTAAAGTTAAATTAAAATAAAGATTATTTACACATAAATATATTGAATTTGTCTATTAACCAAACCAGTGAAATGTTTTTTTATTTTTATTTTTTATTATTAATTAATCATATTCTGGACTGAAATTTCTTAGACAACCCATTTGCAATATATTTATTGACATATTAAATTGAATATAATTACTTTTCATCCATTAACCAGCTCGGTGAAGGTCGTCCTATAGCGGGATCTTAGACTATAAGGGTATTAGTAGATTAGCAGATGTAATCTTAGTGTCTTTAAACCGTGCGTGAATCAGTTTCTTCTAGGTAAGTGCATTTCATCATTGACCGCAACGTTATTTAACATCAAGTGAAGTAACGGTCGCCACCATATCATCATCATCATCTCAGCCACAAGAAATCCACTGCTGGACATAGACCATGGATTTCCAAAAAGACTGATTGGAAGCGGCTTGCCTCCAGCGTCTTTCAGCTACTTTTATGAGGCGAAAATCGGTCATTTGGCCTTTCGTGGCTGGTCTTACTACGCTGCGTTTGCCGGTGACTAAATAAAAAAAAAACAAACAAACAAAATGAGATCAACGACTCCGGAAGAAATTGCAGTATAACTAAACAAGGTGACCAATAAAATTACGTACAAAACGGGTCTTATGAACAAAAACACGAGATTATGAGTAAATACAGTTTTTAGTGAGGCGGCGAGGAGCGAGGTAACACGTCGAGAAAGCAGGTGTCCGCCCAGGTGCGATCGATCGCTTACGCAATGCGGGGGAAGGAGCTTTTACACTGCACGATATTTTTTTTACCGGCTTCAAATACATTATTTAATTAACCGGAAATACTCGCAATATTCCAGATGCAGCCCAGCCCAGTTTCCCTATTCACTCTACATATAAATAAATAAATAAATATAAATAAATATTTGTGGACATTTCACACAACACCATCTAGCCCAAACAAAGCAAAGCTTGTACTATGGAACTAGATGGCTGATAGAATACATATATACTTTTTTTTTGTAAAATATATACTTAAGATACATAGAAACACCCAGACACAGAACAAACATCCATGCTCATCACACAAATGTTTGCCCTGGGTGGGGATTGAACCCACGACCTTTCAGTTCAGCAGGTAGACGTAAACACACTACCAACTGAGCCACAAGGCCAGTCAGAAGATTGAATATATGAAGATTCACATATTGTAGGATTTAGGAAACAAACGTGTAGGCAAAGAATTCTGTACCATAGTAGTACGGCTTATAAAATAAATTTTGAAAAGTTAAAAGAGGATGGTAGTATAAGTTCAGTGTAGTCTATCTCTGTTCTTGACATCGCTAAGTCTTGAATTTGCCTTTAGACACCGCAAGATTTCATATCCTAGTCGTAATTCATTCAGAAAGGGAAAATAACTAGTCTGTCGTCTGTCTCTCTTTCTCGCTGATCCTGTGTCTATTACGTTTTTAGCGGCTAAATGACTGAATAGATGAAAATAACACAATTAGTGGAGTGCAACAACGGATCTTAACTAATATGTATGCCAGTACTGGACTGCATGTCACGGACTGCAGTTGATAACAATAACTTTACTCGTCCTATATATATATATCGTGTCGGCATCGTGTTGGGATCGTGATCGGCTGTTATAAATCGTCCAGTGGGTGTTCACCCTCGTTTTTGTAAGATCCTCTCTTATTAGAATTTGATAAAGGTTGGTAACCTTTACCGCGGCAATTGTTTGAGCTTGCCCTAACGTGATCGAATGTACATAATAATTTGATCAATAACATTAATTATCAATATGTATCTAAGTCGCGAGCGCGTGTAGGGCGCCCTGAAATACAATGAAGTGAAGTTATATGCCAGGCAGTTTGTAATAGTAGGGGATGGTAAGCTGAATTTGAGAATGGCATTCGATAGAGAACACTTATTTATATCGGTGGAATGAAAATAGATTGATGATTATTTATTAGTGTTTTATAAAAGTCATGATCACTTTTTTGCACTTATTAACTATAAACCTTTGATATGGGAATTTCATTGACTATAACAAAACAAACTACACGTACTTAATACCAAATAAATTACCCCAGACCGATAAAGGTCTAAAGATGATCTCAAACTCAATACCAGTTGGCAGCGTACCCAGCATGCTGCCAGCATTGCTTATGCGTTGGGCCAAATACCCACCAGCATTTCGGTCTTTAATCACTAATTAGATTACCTATACTAACATAGATATTCCTCTAAACTTCCGAAAAAATAAACTTAATATATTTAAAGTACTTATATTTCTCGATGAATGTAACGCTACTAGCTACTAAATTAGCTAATAAATATTTATTTTCTGTGTTTAAAGTAAAATTGAATTGAATTTTGAAAATTTAAATGAAATACATTTTTGATGGTAAGCGATAGTGGCCGTGGAGTACGTCGATCTGGAAGATGAATTGATGATGATGATTTTTTGAAAAGAAAAAAGTTACAATGCTAAAATCGCTCTTACGCATTCGGGTATTTTGTTTTTCTTTTAACACAGATACATTTCATTCTATGCAGAATAGAAATACTCTAAGCAGGCTTAGACTAATGGCAAACATTTCTATTTCTACAAACGCTTTCGCTTCGAAATGGTAAGAAACTGTGACGTGTTGTCAAGTGACATTTCGTTAGCTAATGTCAATCCTATACATTTACTTTTCTTTAGCGCTCTTTTCTTTGGCGTAGCTTGACTAGGTGTATTCGATGATCACCAATGTCAAGCAACGGACGGACCTGTCAGTCTTCGGATGGGTGACTGTGAGTGGCATTTCTTTCTGAGTGCTACTGTGGTTCGGATCACACGTTAAATTGTACGTCTTGGTTGTTTGTTCATAAAAAACAGCAATCGTCAAGCCAGGTCAGAGTCCTTTCGGTGGCTTAATAACTCTGACACTAGGGCTGGCCACTCAGTCTATACGAACTTACCTACTTACTTTTCTATTCTGCTGGCGTTCCCGAAATTAGAATGCCAGTTGTCTAAAAAATGTGGACACATGGACACATCTGCCGCCGCGCTCCGGTGGCTCTAACGTCTTTGATCGCATGTAGGTGGAGCTATGACTGTACTAAGCAGGGTGTTAGTGACCGTTGCAAACACTTTCTTTATACCCTATTGTGGGCTGTTAAAACTTCAGCCCGTATATATGTACAATCAGGTTCAAAAGTCCATTAGCAGACCCAGAAAGCAGTACCAAGTATGAAATAAAATGGCATTCTATGATCTGGTTTGTAGATACTCTCTGTGGCGCGACGCACAGATATATAATAATGTATATGATAATATAATATAATATATAATATAATATGATAATATACATTATCATATACATGTGTGTATATATACGCCCATTATTAAACTGTTGGGCCACTACTCGCTTTAAGGTGATATTGGACTTTTAACTCTGACTGTACTTATGTTCATCTTCTTCTTCTTTTTTATTGGACCTGCATTTGCCAGTGTCAAGTATTAGGATTTTTTCAAGTTTCTTGAATAAAACAAGTTCTAAATGTTCTAGTCACAATCTAAGTCACGTATACAGTCAATTTATAAGTCGAGTCCTGCTTCAGTAAAGTGGTGGCGACTTTACTAGAAGCTTCTATGGAGTTTTGCCGACAACGTAAAATCACAAGTTTCATTGCTTTATTTCACTTGCCCACACTCACGCACTTGATCGAACATTTAATGAATAAAACACCACCATTTATATCGCATTAATATTCAAACTAACACAAGTTTAGGAAAATAAAATAAAGCAACAACATGTTTCGATGACGTTCCCGCGAAAACTCTGTACTTATGTTCATCTGTTCCCTTAAACTTCTTCTTCTTCTTTTTTGTATTGGACCCAGCGATTAGCGATTTGCCAGTGTCAAGTATTGAAATATTTTCAAGTTTCAAGTTTTGATACTAGTTATACTTCTAAGTTAATTATGATAATTTGACAAATAGTAAACGAGGTATTGTTAGAAACGTTTTATTTATCAGCTGGTTATAGACGAGTTGACGGTCAAATCTGTCGACAATAAGAAATACGTCTTGTTATTTCACTCTTATTTGTATTAATCGGTGAACAAACATACAAAAAAATGTACAGAAGTATTGAGAACTTCCTTCTTTTTGGAAGTTGGTTAAAATTTGTAAAAGAAACGTTACGCTTACAAAAGGACGTTTACTTCGTTGTGAAAATGGTAGAATTAAGTTTTCGTGGTTACAAAAGTAAGTTATCAGTGAATCTTATTAGACAGGCCTCATGGCTCAGGGGTAGTACGACTGCCTTCTGAGCTCAGATCGTGGGTTCGATCCCACCCAGGACAAACATTTGTGTGATGAGCATGGATGTTGGTTCTGTGTTTGGGTATTTCTATTATAAGTATGTATTTCCAAAAAAAAATGTATATATGTATTCTATCAGCCATCTAGTTTCCATAGTACAAGCTTTGCTTAGTTTGGGCTAGATGTTATTGTGTGAAATATCCACATATATTTAAATATTTAAATTTGAAAACATGTAGAGGTATTTCTCTGAAATTTACAATAAAGTTTATTTACTTACTTATGTCAGTCGCTGACTAGATCTCTAATTTTATACATCCTTTAAATATGTACCTGAATGCTTTCCCCTGGCGCCTTAAGACAGCATCAACTGTCAGTGAAATCCAAGTCAATTCGGAATTAAAACCAACATAGCCTCCCATTGTACGGGCTGTGGTCAGAGTTACCCCACGTCCGTACCTCCGGTCGGAAGGTAACTTGAGACGGAAGCCCTATGACGCTTACACGGACACTGTATCTCCGTAGTTTTACTATAGCTGGTTACTAGGTAGTATAGAAATGCCATGTGTTGTTAATATTTGATCTTAGTCAAGGGGGTCGCCAAGGAAGGGGGGGGGGGGGGGGGGGGGAGGACAGGTAGCAGTCAAATGCAAGAAAATGAATGTCCTAAGTATTTAAATCTTTAGGTACGCTTGATACGATGTTGAGTGCACGTTTTTTTGAGAAAGTATGCGTACAATATCTGTAAAAGATTATAAATGCGCATTCTTTAGAATAATTCCAGTAAAATAACTTGTTTATTTCGAAAAAGATAGTTGGACATTACGAAAAAACGTATTAAGTATTTTCTTTTGCGAGAGATGTATTATTATTACAAAAAAATATAACATAACACACACAGGGAACGAATCTAACGACACCTCGCACATCAAAATCGATCAAGCCGCTTAGGATGTAAGCGATCATATAAAATCATACATATATTATATACATACATACAAAAAAAATACATACACTCGAAAAACATAACCCTCCTTCTCGCGCTGTCGGGTAAAAAACCAAAATTGGTCATACAGTTTAGTCTGTAGGAGGTAATTTAGAAACATACACATATACATACCTACATAGATACATTGATATACCTAGACACGAACAAAACATAATTCTACTCATTACGTAGTCAGGTATAAACGAAAATTTTGTTTATTATAAGTTCACAGCAGACTTTCTTCCTAACAGTTTTTTTTAACACAAATAAGTCCGCGTTCATATTGGTTCATAGTATAAAACAAAAAGATATTGTGATATGCAAATACTGTACAATACACTGCGCGTATCCAAACACGCAGTTGGCTTTTTTTTTCATGATAAAACTAACAGTTCCCAAATTCCAAACTTTTAAATTAAAATTATAACAAGACAATTTAGTAACGGAACGACGGCATCCTATAAAATCAATTATTTAAATCACAACAAACGAACCGATCTCTTTAGACCCTCGACTATTAACAGAAATCATTAAACGAAAGGTCACTATTAATTTGTTGTTGCCCTTTGTCATCGCGACGTGGATTTTTTTACATCTTTCGTTTTTTTTTTTATTTAGACAGTTTGTTTTTTTTTGTATTGCATTATTTATGCAAATCCAAACGTTCTTGTTTCCGGCAGGATGTTTATTTGCATGTATTTGTGTAAAACTGCTATTTCTACGACTACTTAATTTGGGATCAAAATACTAATGAAGGGATTTAATTTTCATAGATCGACATCTGTGTTTCCTGTCGATGGAATTAATAAATAAACTAAATCTACTAATTTTAAATTAATTTAATTTATCCGAAATAGACTTAAAATAAGTTTTTAATTATTAATTTTAATAATAAATAGTTTCAACTGTCCCGCTTGTCTGTTATCAAATCTTTCAAGTTAAAGAACCACTCCAGGTTTCCCAATTGAGGTGAAACTTTGCATGCATATCTAAATTGGATTACATTGCCATATTATTATAACATTAATTATATAGAACGTGCCATTCAACGTGGCAATGCGGTCAGCATGCTGGGTACGCTTCCAACTGGTACTGGGTTTGAGCATTTGGATTATCTTTAGACCTTTATCGGTCTTAGTTAGTTAGTTTAGTTGAGTCTGTATATTGTTGTGTTGTAGTTAATAAAGGCGCTTGTGCAATATTATATAGAACTGATCTGATGGTGGAGCCGAAAGGTGGCTACGGGAGCTTTGTAATATACCTTTCTGTTAGTTGAGACGATTTGGTCTCTGGTGCTAGGTTCATCATCATCTCAGCCATAAGAAGTCTACTGCTGGACGTAGCCTCCCCCATGGATTTCCAAAAAGACCTATTGGAAGCAGCTTGCATCCGGCGTCTTCCCGCCACTTGTATGAGGTATCTGTCTATCTCATGACTGGTCTTCCTACGCTGCGCTTTTTCTTGGAAGTCGGTAAAAAATTAACAACTTATTAGAAACTTAAAATAGTTGTCCAACATTGGGAACAGGCAATAGTAGCTTGCAACAAAAAATCTGATTGTAGGTAAACATGCTCTTTAACCGACGAAAAAACGGAGAAGATTCTCAAGTCGATGCGTATTTTTTTTTTCACGCATAAATTTATACAGAGTAGTCCGATTTTGATAATTATTTTTGTATTTGGTAGGTCATACTTCACAGGTAGTCCCATAAAAAAATGATCAAAATCGATGCAGTACTTTAGTTTTCATAACAAAATAACTGAAAAAATATGAAATTGCCTGTGAAAAAGTGAACAGCAAGTCACTTAGTAATAGTTCAGAGGCGGTCCCATATAAATTTTATCAAAATCGGTTTAGTATTTTGGTTTTTATAACAAAACTAGATGACCCGGCCGTACTTCGTATCGCCTATCAATGAGTGGACCCGATATTTTCTCAACATTTAAACCTTCCCTGGACTACGACAAACATTTCAAAACCAAAATCAGATAAATCGGCGTAGCTGTTCTCGAGTTTTAGCGAGACAAACGAACAGCAATTGATTTATATATAATTATATAGATATATAGTTAGAGATAGATAACTGGAAAATGTCATTCAAATCAACGAAATTGAACATTTTGAAGTCAGTTGCTTCAGTTTTTTAAACTATAATATTTATTGTAACCTTCATCAATCAATGTGTTAATTCATTCAATAAATGAAAACATACAGATATGAGCGTGTGACCTATAGATAGAAGTACCTACAACAAGTGGGTATGTGTAGAGACCTATCTGTGCGAGATGTGAGAACGGATGCGAGGCGGGAAGCTGCGGTCCACCGCACGCATGCAGATTCACGCCGAGATAAACACTATCGGACTTGTGATACTGTTTGCATTCTAATAATAGGTACTCATAGAAACATGAGAGCAGAATTATTAATGTTATTTTTTAACCGACTTCCAAAAAGAACGAGGTTATCAATGCGGTACTTATGTATGCTTTTTTTTGTACGTTTGTTCACTGATTACTCAGTCAATTGTGCATTGATTTGATGATTCTTTTTGTATTTAGTAGATCATTCTTTAGGGGTGGTCCTAAAATTTTACTACGACATTTTACAGCTGTTTACAGGATACATCTATGTGCAAAATTTCATTTATATAAAGCTAATAGTCTCAGAGTAAAACGGATGTGACATACGGACAGACATACAGGCATACAGTACGTTCTTCATAATTACTGTGAAACCCTAAAAACCAGCTGAGCACTTCTGCTTGGCAATAAAGTTACTATGATAAGTGTTATTAATCATTTTCAGAAATCCCAATTGAAACCGTTAAGGACAGTTCCTTACCGTGTTCCGTGGCCACAAATCATTGTGGCGATAAATTATGGCCAGGTTGGCGACAAATAGCACACTGCAAGATTGCCCGATAATACCATAGTGGCTGCATACATCTGGCCAATTGGCATGGAACAAGAGAACGGGATTCTAATTGGCGGTCTGGTTCGCTTAACTGATTTGTCGTAATCGAGATTCCATGAAATGTAGCCATCATCATCATCATCACCATTATCTCAGCCATAAGAAGTCCCCTGCTGGACATAGACCCGTCATATGGATTTCCAAAAAGACCGATTGGAAGCAGCTTGCATCCAGCGTATTCCCGCCACTTGTATGAGGGAAATGTAGCAATACTGTAATGTAATAATAATTATCTTCTAGATTGTTGAGCTCCGTCCTCGGCCACACTGTCAATTAACGTCAGGCGAGTTAGTGGTCAATCGGGACTTCCACTCTTGTGTTATACGGATCAAGAAAGTAGATCAAAATCGCTTAGTACGGATTTTGGGCAAGTAGCTTAATATACAAATATAAGTTTGGAAAACTCCGACAAAAAAAACAGCTGAACTGATTTTGATGGAACATAATTAAAAACACTCTCGATCCTCTTTCATACATAAAAAACTAGATCAAAATCGTTCTATTCGTTTAAGAGCTACAACGTCACAGACAAACACATAGATACACAAGTACACAGCTACACACGTCAAACTTATAACACCCCTCTTTTTGGGTCGGGGGTAAAAACTAGCCTCCAACATATTTATAGAAGTCGCCTGACTAGGTATATGACTGTATAGTAATTTCCAATTAAAACCAATCAGTGACTTACTCAAATAAGAAAAGGTTAACCAAAAGTAGGCATAGGTAGCGCGAGGATATGTTTACTATTCTGTTGGTGATGATGACAGTGACGTATGTAGATACCACTGACCTCATTTTTTGTTAGAGATTTGGACAAGATTTTGCCATACAAATGACAGCATCAAACTGTTACAGGGTGGAAGGCTGAAGGTTTAAAAAAAAACACTAATACGTTTTTACCTATTAGTTATAGAATAATACAGAGTACAATTAGATGATACATGGTACAATAAAAACTACCTTAAGGCAACCGCGCGGAATAAAGTCAAAAGACGGATTAACTGTCCCTAGTTTCCATACGCCTACTTCGAGTCTATACTGCTGACCCAGAGATGCTGAGTAGGCATCACAGCCCTAGAAGCCCAGGCGTAACAAAACGCAAACTTGAAGTGAAAAGTCGCAAAATCTACAGATCACGAGAAACGTATATTTCGAATAGGTGCTGCCGCGGATGAGATGTCTCCTTCTTACGCAATCGGGTAAAAACATACATATACTCGAAAAACATAACCCTCTTCTTGCTCAATCGGGTAAAAAGCAAACAGATTACTCCAGGCGGAAAAGGTCTTAATATAATCCAAATAGGTGCTGCCGCGGATGACATAGATGTCTCCTTCTTACGCAATCGGGTAAAAACATACATATACTTGAAAAACATAACCCTCTTCTTGACCAATCAGGTAAAAAGCAAATAGATTACTCCAGGCGGAAAAGGGAAATCCAAATGCTTGAACCCATTATAAAATATCTATATACCACTGCTTGAAACTAAATAACTGTCAAGACTGCCTGTACTATTTCTCCAAGCAGAATTTGCAAAACCACTACAAAACTTTGTTGTACAAACAATGGATCTTACTATAGCGACAGAATGACGATGGAAAAAATTCAAAATGGCACAAACATAATTTGACAGCCACCAGTCCATGGTAAAGGTCAGCGGCACGTACCTATAGTAAAAGTAATAGGTAAACTTTAGTCTCCTCTCGTCTTTGTGTAAATCACACTCCAGCCAAACAATGAATCAACGCATTGTGCCTCACTGACTCACTCGTAATGTCTGTCTGAGCTAAGTACGTCACATGTACTTTGTGATATTTTTATATTAATATTTTGTGAGTCATATTCGTGCGAGTTCTATTTGGATCTAAGTATTTTTTAGGGTTCCGTACCCAAAGGGTAAAAACGGGACCCTATTACTAAGACTCCGCTGTCTGTCCGTCCTTCCGTCCGTCCATCCGTCCGTCCGTCCGTCCGTCTGTCACCAGGCTGTATCTCATGAACCGTGATAATTAGACAGTTGAAATTTTCACAGATGATGTATTTCTGTTGCCGCTATAACAACAAATACTAAAAAACAGAATAAAGTAAGTATTTAAGGGGGCTCCCATACAACAAACATGATTTTTTGCACGTTTTTGCTCAATGTTGATAACGGCAACAGGTAGACGCTTGAAATATTCACAGAATATTGACTTATATTATTCATTATAAAAATAAATAATTAAATAAAAATAAAATTATTATTTATTATTTATTTTCCCATACAACAGACATGATTTTTTTGCCGTTTTTATAGATAATGGTACGGAACCCTTTGTGCGCGAGTCCGACTCGCACTTGGCCGGATTTCTTTTATTTGTCATCAATCTCTTGATATTTTTAACTGACTTCCAAAAAGAAGGATCAATTCAGTCTGTATGTATGTTCACCGATTAGGTACTCAGCCAATTATGCATTAATTTTGATGATTATTTTTTATTTGGTAGGTCATACTTCAGAGGTGGTCTCATAAATCAGGAAGTATGTAGGTTTATCAAAATCGATCCAGTACTTAGGTTTCTATAACAAAATAACTAGTAAAATATCATCCAAGTGCCTGTAGAAAAGTGAACAGCAAGTCACGTACGTATGTATTGTATTGCGTATTTTGAAATGCGTTTTTTCAGTTTTTTTAAACTAAAATTATTTGCAAGTAGCTTGATTGAAATTATTCTCGTTTTTTGAACTGTCTATAAAGTATAATAATTACATATTAGTTAGTATAAAGCTTATTGCATATTACCTACAAGGAAAATTATTAGATAATATGTATTAGAATTTTCAAGTACATGTTATGTCATCCCGGTAAGTCACACGAGGTATCTTCAATCGGTAACAGGACTGGTCACAGGGGAAGCACATTTCACATAATTACGTATAAACAATGGTTTACCCACTAATTACTTTATTAGGTTGCTGGTTGATTAAATTACCTATAATTGTATGAATTATGCAGGACACCATATTTGGTGTATTCAATTATCCATGGTTTCCCCTGTTGTACGACAAAACGCGTTTTAAGGTGCCACAAGGAAAACTTATAGATTCGCCATATCCATTCGTCTCTCTTTCTGTCTGTATGTCTGTATGTTGCTCAAAGGCTATTTATACTAGAAAGCTATAATTTGGCTTGGATTTGCATATTAGTTCTGCCGCGAAAATCGTAGAATTTATTATATCTTTAATAATTTTTTTGGGGTAATATGGGATATTCCCGTTCACGTAAAGTGGAGATGGATTATTTTTTTCTCATCTAACCCATCATGTGGGGTATCGTTTGATAGGTAATCAAAAAACATTAGGGGAGTGGTGGAGACGAAACCATTTTAGGGTTCCGTACCCAAAAGGTAAAACGGGACCATATTACTAAGACTCTGCTGTCTGTCCGTCTGTCACCAGACTGTATCTCATGAACAGTGATAGTTAGACAGTTAAAATTTTCACATATCAACGCTTAAATTTATAACCCTATTACCTTTTAACCGTCTATATGATGTATTTCTGTTGTCGCTATACTAATACAAATACTAAATAAAACCGGACAAGTGAGAGTCAGACTCGCCCACCGAGGGTTCCGTACAAACTAAATAAAAGGGGGAAATCATATTTTTTTTTATATTTTCCTTCATAAACCGAAAAATATACATCATAAAAATATTTAACACATTCCTTGCTCACCACTCAGATCCGAGTGGGGCGCGGCTATAGTAGCGGCGCCTCACACTCGGATCCGAGCGAGCAAGTCATGTTCATTTTGTAGAAGTTAGTAAACTGCCGGCGTTTGAGGCAGTCAACATTGCTTTGCGCGGCCACTCTACTTAATCAAAATTCGCCTAAAAAGTTTTGGTTCACAGCTGAAGTGAAGGGTCTGCAGGACGCGAAGAATGTGTTAAAAACCTGTTTTAGCTTATGCTAATGAGGCTCTTTCATATGATACCCCACATGATACGGTTAATTCACTTTAAAATTTGGGCCCTCATTTATTGCATAGAGACACTATTTTTTCGTGATTAAATTAAAAATTTCCAGTTTTCGGATTTTTTCCTATATGTGTACTCTATCACAATGCTTCTTGCCAAATTTCAGAGTTCTAGGTCAACGGGAAGTACCCCATAGGTTTTGATTCCTCTGTGAGTGTCGAAATGTGCGTTTTTTACGACATATTCGGCTGTAACTTTTTTTTACAAAAACTGAGAAATTTTATTTACCTTTCTGCAGCAAGATACTATGGATCTGCGTATATGGTTTTAATTTCAACTCGATATCTTTACGCGTTCCCGAGATAAAGGTCTTGACACCCGGACGAACGGACAGACGGACAGACAGACGGACAACAAAGTGATCCTACAAGGGTTCCGTTTTTTCCCATTGAGGTACGGAACCCTAAAAACAGAATAAAATTAATATTTTAAGGGGGCTCCCATACAACAAACATGATTCTTTTGCTGTTTTTTTAGATAATGGTACGGAACCCTTCGTTCGCGAGTCCGACTTGCACTTGGCCGGTTTTATTCAATTTAGGGATATGTTTTTGAAATATTAAAGTTTGAAGTGATAATTTTTGTTAGAGTCAAGTATCTCCCCCCTCTACCGGCTAAACGGTTGACTTTGAAAATATGTAAAAAATCATGCTAGGTAATATGATGAAATTAAAAGGAAAACTAATTCGACTCAGTAAGCTTTAATCAACTCAATAAATGTACTGAGAGAAATAAAAAAGAAATAATAAACGTGCATTTAAACTAAAATACTCGTAAGTTAACTCGTATGTTCATAGTATCTCCATTTTATGTTTACATAAACTATGATGTTCAACTACGGAACCTTACTTTGCGCGTGGACTTATTTTTTTAAAATAAACGGAGCAGCGAAAATGCATGCAGCTCGCCAAAAAATTGTAAGCGATAACCGTCGCCTATGGACAACAGCAACATCACTGGCGTCACTGTTTTGATAGCTTGGACAACAGCAACATCACTGGCGTCACTGTTTTGATAGCTTGGACAACAGCAACATCACTGGCGTCACTGTTCTGATAGCTTGGAGAGATATTTGTAGACATCCTTTTTAAAACGCTCTTTGTTGAACCTCTGTGGAAAAATCTTCTTGTCCGTGGGAGGAATAATATTTATAAATAATATTTGTATATATTTTGAGGACATTTCACACAACGCCATCTGGTCCAAACTAAGCAAAGCTTGTACTACATAACTAGATGGCTGATAGAATACATATATACTTTTTTTTTTGTAAATATACATAGAAACACCCAGACACAGAACAAACATCCATGCTCATCACACAAATATTTGCCTTGGGTGGGGATCGAACCCACGACCTACAGCTCGGCAAGCAGACATACTGCCAACTGAGCCACAAGGCCAGTCATAGCAAAACTAGCTGCGGCCTGCGGAGTTACCCATGTAGTCATGAAAAACGACATTAATTATGATGACAAAATATAGCCTATGTCCTTCTCCAGGTCATAAAGAATATTTGTGACAAATTGTATTACAGAATGCTTGTGACAAGTTGTATTACAGAATATTTGTGACAAATTGTATTACAGAATATTTGTGACAAATTGTATTACAGAATATTTGTGACAAATTGTATTACAGAATATTTGTGACAAATTGCATACGATCAGTTCAGCCGCTTAGCCGTGAAGAAATAACAAACAGACAGATGACAGATAAAGGTACTCTCGCTTTTATAATATTAATTATTAGGATGTGGGGGTGAACTTTTCGGGGGTGTCGTGAAGTGACGCGTATTGTATTGGTGAAGATTAAGCTCTTAGATAATCCAAGTTTCCGGCAGCCTAGTCGGGAGACCGTCCGACTTGCGATCCGTAGGTCCTGGGTTCGAATCCCGCGGCACGCACCTCTGTCTTTTCGAAGTTATGTGCGTATTGTTGATTGCCGCCAACTTCAAACGGTGAAGGAAAACATCGTGAGGAAACCTACACGTCTGAGAGTTCTCATTGATCTTGAAAGATGTGTGAAGTCTGCCAACCCGCAGTTGGCCAGCGTGGTAGACTAGGACAATTTGTACAAACAGGGCTGATAAAAAAAAAGATAATCCACATCTGAGTGGGCATTACCCGTTGAGATGAGTGAGCACTACCCCGTTGAGATAAGTGAGCACTACCCCGTTGAGATGAGTGGGCATTACCCCGTTGAGATGAGCTCAAAGAACGCCGGCGTGCGTTCACCCGACAGGTGGGCAGCACGCGCCGCACCTTGCAAGATGTCAGATTACAACCATTGTCTGTTTTTATACTCGTGCTGCCATTGATATATGATTGTGCTTTAATTGTTCGGATAGCTTGTGTACTTGACATTTTAATTACTATTTCGATTACAGTTACTGTAGTTTCGAATATCTGGAATAAAAATATCTGAATTGCGTGTTCAGAGACAAGTATCATATTATAAGAAAAACAAAATACCCGACTAAAGAAGAATTTTGTGGTCAAACTTACTATTTCATTACGCTTGATACGCTATTGAGTAGATACAAGTACTCTGATATACGTTTTTTGGAAGAAAGAGAAAGTATGCACATAGTCACTGTAAAAATTTCTTTAGTTCTATAATTTTATAATTCTATTAAATCACTTGTTTAGTACGAATAAGTTTGTTGGAGTTTCCGAAAAAGTGCAATTTTTATTTTTGCTAACTATCAAAAATTAAAAATTGCACTTTTTTTTGTTTTTTTATAATAAAACTTTATTATCATTATTCCAAAACAAATAGCCTATAAGGATTGAAGACAAATCTAACGACTTCTCGCACATCAAAATCGGTCAAGCAGCTTAGCTGTAGGAAGTATTAGAGAAACATACAAACATACACTTGAAAAAAATAACCTTCCTTCTTTCGTAGTCGAGTAAAGAAGTCAATCCAAACGGTTAATTCACTCAGTGCCTACAGATACAACTGTATACTTTTATATTTTCTAAAATATTGAAATGCAAACAAAGCGGTTCAGCTTTTATTGAAAGTGTCTTCAGATTGAAATCGTGTTTCCGTTATTTTGTCGTCGGCCATTTAATTTAGTTTCGATGTTAATGTGAATGCATACTGACAATTTAAACGGAAATGAATGTTTTACAAAGGAGGTTTTAATGGGAATCCTTTATTTTGAATATTTTGAATCCGTGTTTAAACACAAATGTATCACTAATTTATTAGTTACTAGCATTTACCAGCGGCTTCGCACGCGTGTCTGTATTTCCCTAAAATTAAAAAATAATAAACCGTAAGACTTTTTCATAGACCGGCTGTTCGTAGGTCTCTTCTAAGACGATACAGCTGACATTAAAATTAACTGCGTCATAATAGGTACATACGTAACGTTAACAGAATCATAATATACTTGGTTTAGACTCGTGAGTGTATGACGCTCACGGTCGGTGGTGAGAAAATATCCCATTAAAATTGAACGTATAACCAAAACATTCCAATAAGACCAAGAAAAGAGGTTCCATTTAAGATTCCAAAAAAGGTAAAATAAAATTGCGCGCGCGCTCAAATGCCTAGTAATCGTATAAGCTAGACGTGGGGTGCAATCTCCCAGCTGCCGCCCACCTGCCTTCATCGGGATTTGTGGGCATTGACCCTCGGATATGAACCCCGATCATACGTGGGGGGCATTATTCAGGAACTAAGGTAGTACCAAAGTTCATAAAAAATGCCGGACATTTCATACAGCACCATCTAGACCAAACTAAGCAGAGCTTGTACTATGGAAACCAGATGGCTGATAGAATACATATTATACCTTTTTTTGTAAATATATACATATGATACATAGAAACACCCAGACACAGAACAAACCATGCCCAACACACAAATGTTTGCCCTGGGTGGGGATCGAACCCACGACCTGCACAGCAGGCAGACATAAGTACTACCAACTGGGCTAGAAGGCCAACTATAATATATTATTATAGGATTATATTATTATAAAGAAAATCCTATAACTAACTTATGTCAAAACATTTTTTTGTGACATGAATTGTTTTACGAACGCCGCAAAGGCAACTTCGATAACTTAGATAGCACAAAAAAACGTCTGGACCAATTTTGATGAGACATAGCTAGAAGACTCGATGAAATCCTGATTTAAACGAAAAAAAAAACACTAAATCAAAATCTGTCCATCCGTTTGAGAACAACGATGCTACAGACATACGTCAAACAAAACACCCCTCTTTTTAGGCAGGGGTTAAATACATAAGAAATGAAATAACTCATTTTGGCTTCACCGTATTTGGTAAAATAACTGATCGTACTAACGGGTCCAGTGACGTATAATTAAACTTACAGCTGGACAGGACAATTTTCAAAATCGCACCTGTCCAACTCTCGACCCACTGACCTCAATTTGTGTTATACAAATGTCCTCGGAGCTTTTATAAAGTGACTCGGTCTTGAGTGAGTCACTCGCAAATAGTTTGGCGAAATTTTGCGGTTGGACCACGCATGATCCATAAACAAGCGTATTACTTATGATACCTATTATATGCTAATATCATCATACAGCGTGCCTTTTTAACTAGTCGTGGGGATGATGTATACCTAATAAACAAATTTTAAAATACTTTTCTAGGGTTCCGTAGTGAATAAGGAATCCTTTTAGATTCGCCACGTCCGTCTGTCTGTCCGTCCGCGGTTTTATAAACGACTATTAGTACTTGAAGGCTGTAATATACATAAATAAAAATATACATTATTATTAATCACACTGACAAAATGGTAAAATTATATTTAGAAGAAAAAGAAAATACTCTTGAAAAAAGTGAAAGTAAAGTAAAAGTGTATCATGTAAAGTGGAAATTTTTTCTTCTTTACCTGAAATACAACTATAAGTGATAATTTTTCTTAGTCAACCCCCTGGCAGCTAAAGGTCTTGGTGTGAAAAAAAAAGTCTTAAAATATGAAACAAAATTAAAAGGAAATCTATGACAGTATAAATGAGAATTCCGTGCAAACTTCACAACACAAACCTTATACTTGTGTGGTCATAGTATCAAAAAAGAAACTTTGTATGGAGTCTGCATATTGTAATGTACGACTATGGAACCCTACATTGCGCGTGGCCCGTCACGCACTTAGCTGGTTTTATTTTGTACATAATAGGTTTGCGCGACTTAAGTCTACGATCGAGCCTATAAATAGAGCGTGCTTACATAAAAGAAATCGATTCGTTCGCGATTTAAAGACACCCTGCTTATAACCGACCCTCACTTGAAGCGCAAGCCTGTAGATGAAAAAAAGTAGTCACATTTAATAAAACTGGAAATAAATTTGTCAGAAACAGTTACTTCGTAATTTTAAGAAATAAATATTGCGTCATCATAAACCCGATTTAAAGATCAACCTTTAAATCCTTTGAAACAAAAAAGAAAGTAGCAGGTAGCGATCAGCTGTTCTCGGGCAGGTTAGCGCGTGCGCATGTGCCTGTGTGGGTGGACAGATGCTGTGGAACATCTGCCGTTGCGCGTGCGCAGGCAACACGTCTTGATACTTTATTACTCCAATTGGAATCCAATTAGGTTGAAACATAAATAGGATAATCTAAAACTTTTTTTAAAACTGATTGGAGGGGCGTGTAAATAGCCCTTCCAAGGGCGTGATTGCTCACAGATGTGTTTTCTGATAAAAAATAAAATACCAGAGGAAAAGTGTGTCGGTGAAGGAGAAAAACACCTGCACTAACCTGCGAATGCCAGCTTCCGTTCTTCCTCTAGAGTGGCAGACTCCAATAGTCTCGTCTTCTAGTACCGGCCAGCACAGATCCACAAAAGTTCTCCTCACACCAAACACAAAACTTCACCAATAATATTTAGGAAATATTATATCCATGTAGGTATATGATTTAAAAAGTCCAGAGTTCCAAATGTAAGCGAAATATAAAAATATTAGCCACCTCAACAGTAATCCGCCATTGAAAAAATTTAAGACACAAGAGTGCTTGCAAGGAAGATCTCGCGTCGTATATCTTGGCACGTCACACATGCGAGCGAATAGCGAACGTTCTTCATGCCATCGCTAAGGATGCGTAGCGCCATCTCATACATTACTGAAGTACTTCAGCAAAACAAATGCTAGTTTGACAGGTGCGTTACCTCACCGACACAGACGTGGGAAATTTAAAATTAGAATAAGTGATATAATATGTGAGAATCAAACATTTGATGCGCTTCACCACTGATTTTAACCCATTTCCGATTTTTTATGTTTATTTCTTGAGTTATACAATCTTGAAAATATCAAGGTTGGAATGATCTTTTAGATCGATGGGCTCCATACTCGGCCACAAGGCCGATCAAGCATAATAATATCAGTCAAGTTGGTGGTCAAACGTAGATCCCTGGAATTAAAATATGAAAAAACTAATATGATATATTTGTTTTAACGGGCAAGTGCCTTTATAAACTACAAAAAAAAAAAACAATATACAAATTCAAGTAACTAAATTACTACACAAAAAGCATATCGATTACCCCAGACCGATAAAGGTCTAAAGATTAAAGAAAAATACTTACTACTTTAAAATTAAAATTATGTTATATGCTTATTTAATTAAAAAAAAACCTAATTTTAGTAATTTTATAAGTTAGGTTATACTAAAAAAGTAATTCAAACTAACATCCTCAAGTACAGACAATTAAGTATCAATTAATTTACTTCTTTCGTCACAATAATAAATTCATTAAATTATTATTGGCCACAAAAACTTAATGAAAAATTCGATTAATTAATAATTGTTAATAAATCAATGAATAAATAACACTTTATTGACACAATATTCAGTAATGACACAATACAATAAAATGACACAAAAGGCGGTCTTATTATAATACTTATTTGTTAAATTATTATTTAAAAAGAAATACATTTAATACAAGAAATATATTGATTAACATTATAGTTAATTAACTAAATAAATTAACACTGTATAGAAATGTAATAATTGCCTTTATATTTATTACCAGAATATATGTGGATAAAAAACTTATTATGTAAAGTATCAATACCTAGTGGTCGCGGTGTAGCTGTCGACGGGTCAGCTGCCGGCGCGTGCGCATCTCCTGTCCGGAGAGGCTGCACCGATGTGCTTCAAGTGACAGGTGACAGCGATTTTATATTAATCCTAGCTAATATTATTTAAGCGAAAGTAATTGTGTCTCTCTGAATGTATGTTAGATGTTAATAAAACGGCTAAGCCCATCGTTACAAAATGTAGTTACTTTAATTTAGTATAGAGATATATATGGAGCTGGAAACGGATTTTTACACGAAATAGCTGTGAACACCTGTGACCACCAACTCGCCTAATGTCGCTTAGCACGTCGATCTGCAAAATATGTATACACCAAAAAAAAAAACAAGATTCTCAGGAAACGGAGGAGGTTTTCGTTTAAAAACTTCTGAGAAAAGATAAGCTACATTTTTATCATCATTAACAAAGCTTTTCAACTTCCCAGCAAAAACTATACTATAAGATATACTTATTGTTGAATTATATAGATAAAAAGTTCCTTACCGAAAAACGTTACTTAACTTTAAGCATTACTTAACACATTTTGACTACTTCTGGCTGACACGTAATGACACTTGCAGAAAGAAGACTGAGAACTTAAGACGTTAGTTAAAGTTAAGTAACGTTTTTCGGTAGGTAAGGCCCTTAATGTTTAAGTCCTAAATATCGGCCACACGACGTGATATAGGTAACCCTACAGAGACTTAACATCCGAAATAAGCACAAGTTTATGAGTTCAAAACAAATCTGCGGCTACTCTGTTATTCCTATCAGATCCTACTGCTGAATGTAGGCCTCCGCCATGGATTTCCAAAAAGGCCGGTTGGAAGCTTGCGCCAAGAGTCTTTCTTCCACTTCTTCTGTTAACTTTATGGCTGGTCTTCTTACGCTGCACTTGCCGGTGCGTGGTCTCCAATATAAGAACCTCTGTGATTCCAGTCAAAATGTTATTTTTCCTAGCTTGGTCTTCTTGTTATTGTAATATTTTATTCTCTGTTGTTGTCGCCAAAATTTTAATAATTCTACTATTGATTCCAGCAATTTCGTTTTATTCTGTTGTCTATTCGTTTTTCCAGATCACAGATCATAGAATTTTATTTCATATGATTTCCGTTTCCCCCGCTCCCGCTCACACCTTGAGCAAGAATACATCGAGAGTAACTATTGTGTCGTTGCCCATAATTTTTCTCATTTCTCACTCATGAGACAAGTTATAATGGAGAAATGTCTATAATTTTACAAACTTATATCTATATTATACTTAATTGAACTTTTTTTTTTACAATAAATATTTTTTTAAATGTACAAGAATATTTTTAAAAATCAAACGCAAATCTTTATTTCTTCGTACATAATGTACTGAAATGGAATAGACTTTGTTTGTTGGACCTTTTCCGATAAATATAATCTGTTTTCAGGGTTCCGCAGTAAACAAACAATCCTTATAATTTCATCATAATTATCCATCTGTCTGTCTATCCGTCAGTGGATTTGTTCAAAGACTATTCGTAGGTAGAATGCTGTATCTTGGTACAGGTATACCTACTACTTATTGATAATAAGCATGCCGACAAAGTGAGACAACAAAATTTTGATTTTTTAAGGTATCTTGCTCTCAAACACGTACCTAAGGTACGAGATTACAGGTATGTGTGGGTATACGTTTGTGTATTTTTGTGCTTGTTAGGGGAGATGAATGTGTGCTAGTGTCGCGGATCCAACCCTCAAAAAAGGTTTGAGTTACCACCCGAAAATCGGCAAATTTTGATAAATAAAGTCATCGGAACACTTATTCAAAACACAAACGCCACCTACAGGTGCTCGATGGAGCTGAATAGTCCTCGAGTACTATCCAGTTGAACTACAAGTATGCTCTTAAGTATTGGTGCACTTTTCTGTGACATCTTAAAAGTTGACCCCTTTTGCGCAGTTGGTTAACAAAGTCAAGAAACCTGTTAAGCGGTTTTATTACAAAATGGCCGGACATCCAAAAGGTAAAAGTTCATCTGTCAAAGCGTGCTACCTGCCACGAAATAAGAGAACAATGAACGTACAAAAACTACGGAGAAATTAACGGGACGGCAAAAACCGACGACAGATGCTGACAAAGGGGGTAATATCGAGCGCACAATGTGGAGCAAACTTTATATTACCATATTAAACCCAATAAGGTTGCCTGAAAGAAATCGCTCTATGTGATAAGCCCACCTTTGTACTGTCGTTTAAGTGTAAGTTTTTACTGTATGGATGTACAATAAAGTTATATTCTATTCTATTAAATAGAGAATAGAGTTAGTTGCCATAATTTTCTATCATACAAACCTTGTCCTGGCAATCATGAATATCTATAACAAAAAAAAAAAACATCAAGCTGTTTTAACCGACTTCCAAAAAGAAGGAGGTTCTCAATTCGACTATGTTTTTGTTATGTTTGTTCAATAAGTTTTAGGCGACAATAACGAACAGCAATTGATTTTTATAAATAAATATTATATTGTTGATTGGACAGGTCGCCCCGCGTCGAAACCATTCAAAAAGAGACATCTTTTTCGCGAAGTCGGTTAAAAAGTGAACAGCTTGTGTGCTCGCGTGTACCGGAAGCTGGCACGAGCTACAGGCGGTGTAAAAACGGTTCGATTGTCTCCGGCGATCGATCGGACATTAGCTCGCGCGTTTTTGTCCAACGACGCCCGCCCCAGCGCCCGCGCAACCAGCGCCGAGAATATGACGATGCTGTTTTGGTTTTCGTTGTTAAATATACTTAAATAAATTAATATTGGTAGACATTTCACACAACACCATCTAGCCCAAACTAAGCAAAGCTTGTACTATGGAAACTAGATGTCTAATAGAATATATATTTTTTGTAAATATATACCTACTCATGACAGGCCTCATGGCTCAGTGGTAGTACGACTACTTCCTGAGCTGTAGGTCGTGGATTCGGTCCCTACCCAGGGCAAACATTTGTGTGATGAGCATGGATGTTTGTTCTGTGTCTGGGTGTTTCTATGTATCTTAAGTATGTATTTACGAAAAAAAAGTATATATGTATTCTATCAACCATCTAATTTCCATAGTACAAGCTTTGCTTAGTTTGGGCTAGATGGCGTTGTGTGAAATGTCCTCCTATATTTATTATTATTTATTTATTTACTCAAGATTTATAGAAACATCCAGACGTAGAAAAAACATCCATGCTCATCACACAAATGTTTGCCCTGGGTGGGGATCGAACCCACGACCTACAGCTTATCAGGCAGACATACTACCAACTGAGCTGCAAGGCCAGTCGAGTTATAAATTGTACTTATATGTTATACTGTTTTAAATTCTGTTTGGTTATGAGTGCTATATATTTTTAAAGCAAGATAGATCTACGATTGACCATCAACTCGCCTGGTGTTAAGCAACGGTATGGCCGAGGATGGAGCTAGAAGATATTTATACACTCTAGCCTTAAAAAAATTAAGATGGTGGCAAAGAATTCCATTCCTGTGCAGTACGCATCAATAATGTGGACCGATATTGCTGAGTACGGATTTTTCGTATTTGAATAAGAAATAGCCGATTTTCTGCTAGTGCTATTGTGAAATGGGGAGGGTGGACTTAGGATGTAATTATTATTTAGTATTATTTTCTCTAAGTACGTAAGTCATCATTATTCTATTCCATTTTCCATATCAATTTATCTAATTTAATACCTTCAAGCGAGCAATTCTTGTAGGTATATAATATAATCTGAATCTCGGAAACGGCTCCAACGATTTTAATGTAATTTGGTTTGTAGGTAGATTAGGGGGCGATAAATCGATCTTCATAGGTTTCATTTTTAGTGAACCCGGGTTTACTCGTATTTTCAGTCATAAAAAAATCGATTGGAGCTCGCCCAGGTAGGCCTACCTATTAATTAACCTACCTACTAATTAATAATTCACACATACATACATACATCAAATCACGTCTGTTTTCCCTTACGGAAGTTGTCCCCACAACATAGGCAAAGCATTAAAGACCAATAAGGGTATTTGACGCCACATTTAACCGTTATTAGAAGGTTAGGGGGGATGAGAGGGTAGGATGTAGAGGGTTTCACGTTCATGCGTGCAAGAGATATTTGAATTATAATATAATAACTGTTATTTTAGTAATCGATTTGAAAAATTATTCGGTTTAAAACAAGTCGGTTTACTAATTTGGTTTCTATAAGTAAGATAACAGGTAAATAATGTGTGATACAAATAAACGTAATTAAATACGTATTTCGAGATCGTTGTTGCAGTTTTTAAACTAAATATAATAAAATTATTTGTCTTATAAATTGCTATATGCTTTGATAATTGGCTATAAACTAAAAGACAGGTACTTAAGTATAAGCCAATAATAATAAATAGGTTTGAGTTACCTACTGGACCTTTAGGGTCACTGGACCCTATGACCCTGAACTAATATAAATGATAAAAACTTCAGCAGAATATTTTTTGTACACAGATGTTTGCATTAACATATTTTTTTATCATGAAGGTACCTATTAATAGAAAAAAATGGTTGTCTGTAAAGTCGGTTTACGGACGAAAATTTTACGTGATAACGTCATGATAGATGCGTCACAAGCCGAACGCTTAGGCCGATCGTGCCTCTCTATCGCTTGTTCCGCGCTCTCGCTTGCACGCTCGGCTCAGGCGGAACGTGACAATGAGTCATGCTTTTTCGTGCGTGCAGCCGGCGTTCATCGATTTAAAATTTATGACGTAGGTTAAAGTTAAGTAGCGTTTTTCGGTAAGGCCCTTTGTGTCTGTCATGTCATGAGTGCCATCTATCGGCAATCATCAATTATTTTTTTTTAAATGCCCTCCTTTTTATGGTTCCGTAGTAACTACGAGGAACCCTTATAATTTCGTCATGTCCGTCCGTCTGTCTGTCTGTCCGTATGTCACAGTAATTTTACTCACAGAATATCAGCCTTACATAAACGAAATTTCGCATATGTAGATGTGTTCTGTGAACCGCTACAAAATGCCGTAGTCAAAATTCCAATTTTTTCAACATAGTATAGGGTACCTACATATCAATACACTTTAAATGAAAATTGTTTTGAGAACTGTGATTACAACGTTTCGAGATATAGCGATAAATATATAAAACACTGAGGACATTGACCTTTCGATATAGTTTTCCTGGCCTTTCGAAAATAGTGAAAACATAATATACTCGCAAGTCGTTTTCTTTTAGTATAGCATTAGCTACGGAACCCTACTTATACGCATGTACATGCTCTTGGCCACCTTTTTTTTTAATATTCTGAGCCTGATCGAACGCGACACGTCACCAAAATGCTGGTGCGTATCTGGCCCAACGCACAAGCATTGCCATTCAACGTCGCAATGCTGTTAGCATGCTGGGTACGAGGCCAACTAGTAGTGAGTTTGAGCAATTGGATTGTCTTTAGACCTTAATTGCTTTGGGGTAATCGATACCTATGCTATTCGTGTAGTACCTAGTTTATTTAGTTAAATAGGTATGTGTAGTTTTTATATCTATTGTTTTGTTGTACTTAGTTAATAAAGGCACTCGCCCATATAAAAAAAACTTATCTACATGATTACTTAGGCTTATTTACTAATGTAAGTAAATAAGTACCAGTTCCCTCAATTTTCAATCAAAACTTCATCTCCCTACTGCATCTCGAACCAGTACATAATCTACAGCGGTTATGTACGTCACCCTACAAATCAGGTCTCCTCGCGCGAGATGGGTAGATGATTGGATGCTGCGGCCACGCCCGGTTGTCGCTCGCGCGCCCACTGGGCGGTTCACTGAATCAGCCGGTTTGGGACCGGTAGGTATTGATCGAGATTTCTCTTTCTTTATATCTTAGCTATGTAAGTGCATACCACAGAACATTAGTGCATACAAAGAGAATATAACTGTAGTGTATATTTATAGTTCTTCTTCTTCTTTTTTGTATTGGACCACGCGATTAGCGATTTGCCAGTGTCAAGTATTGAGATATCTTCAAGTGTTTTAAATAATACAAGTTAATATATAGTGTTCTAGTCACAGTCTAAGTCACGTAAACAGTAAGTTTCATCTTTCAGTCTTGCCTCAGTAAAGTGATGGCGACTTTACTAGAAGCTTCTATGGAGTTTTGCCGACAACGTAAAATGACACGTTTCGGTGCTTTGATTCACTTGCCCACACTCACGCGCTTGATCGAACACCTAATGAATAAAACACCATCATTTTTATCGCATTAATATTCAAAATAACACAAGTTTAGGAAAATAAACCAGAGCAACAAATTTTATGACGTTCCCGCCAAAAATCCAAATATTGAAATAGTTGTGTTCTTGAATAAAAAGGTTTTATTTTATTTTATGTAGGTATGTAGGTTGTCGGAAAGGCCCGATTGACATAAGCCAAAGTGAAAATACGAAGGAAGCGTAAGGTATTAGTTAGGTTGAGTACCTACTCGTTAGGTAAGTAGGTACCTTTAATGTAAATAGTCGCGAATATAAGTGTGGAATAAAATGACGTAAGTAAATTAGATTATAGAACATTACTAGAAATGTAGGTAGGTAGGTACGTATCTTTCACAAAAAATGCATAAGTAGCTAGATACCTAACTATAGTTTTCAATGATTTTGTAGGAAAATGGGTAAAACGCTGAGATTTTGTTTCTTAATTAGTAAGATAATAATACGCGTTTCTATACTTATTTTATATTCTTAGTTATCGTTTTTGTCAATAACAATAAAATTCGTGTTTGCAAACTGATAGCGCCATCTACACTACATTTGTTAACTAATTAAGTTCGGTTATTATTAATAAATTATGTTACCAAATAGTGTAACTACTCGACGCTAGATGGCAATATAAATATTATGTTTAATCTGTGATAAAATTATAAAATTGTTCATTTTGTTCACTCAATCAATCAATCATGTCAACAAATGTGATTATACCGGTTTAGCGCGGAAACATGAAAATAAAACAAAAACTCGTGTAAACTTTACTTCAATTGGAGAATAAGCAGCTATACACTTAAAAAATGAATACTGAAAGCAAAGGAATATATCATTGGAAGCTGGGAGACGTTGCTCTGGCTAGGGTTTGTCAGAAAACCTATGCAAGAGTGCGCGTGGTCAAAGATGAAAAAGGGCTGTTTTATGACGACAAAGGTGTGTTTCCCTTTAAACGGTTTCATATTTTATGCTATTTTAACTACAAACTAAACAATATTCATAATCACGACGTATATTAATGATAAACCAAGAAATATTGCACAATATTCTTGTCAAATTACAAACCTGTTACAACAGCATATCTACTCATTTGGCGCTTCTACTATATTTCTAGCAGAGTATATACATGAAATCAACAGTATTTAGACAGAAAACATTCTCTAATTGTTGATAATTCATCTTCTAATCACGATAACTTCTCAGTTCTAGGCATATCAGGCAATGAAGATGGTACTATTACCGTCACGAAGGAGCTGTGCTACTACGTGGAAACTTGCAGGACAAACCACAGGTTCTGGCTGCCATACACAAGCCTCCATCTCGCAGAAAGGTCACGCCCATTTTATGGTACTGAAAAATTGAATAATAAAGACAAAAGTGAAGTTTCAAGTGAAACTCCAACCATACCAAGAAAGGTAATGTGTAAATGAAGATTAGACACCATCTTTTGGACATTTGTTACATAAAGTGCTTTGTTACTTGTAAAAGCTAAAATGGTTGATAATCTTTCTGTAAATTAGGTTATGAATTCTGCATGTATACAATTCTGGTAGAATGTTAGATCGGAATTGTTCATTTAGCAAATAAGCATAATTTTCAACTTAAACCATGATTACACAGATTACATAGAGCTGTATTATGCAGATTTGAAATATGAATAAAACAAACAAACATTTTTGCCTAATTCATACTTGCATGGATATTTAAAACTAGTATTATCCACTAGCCCTAATAATTCTCACATGAAAAGTGAAAAATAACTAGATTTGCAATCTTTGGAATCATGACAACTATTAGTCTGCTTAATCAAGACTCCGCTGTATATTCCTTGACTAAATGTAGCTTTATTATGTAGTTAATCTTTGCAAAAGATAATTGTAATTACTATTCTAGGACTATTTTGGAGTCTGGTATGAAAGTTGGGAATATTCTTGCATTGTACACCCACTCCCGACCTGACCTAATTCACTGCATCGACGAAATCACATAGTGCTTTAGTGTTCAACTTTCATGCCAGCCACCTAGACATATAGAAAAAAAACAATGAATTATTGAAATTAGATAACTCATAATGATATTATTGCATCTATATTGTAATCTAAACAACAATGGTAAATTGGTAATTGAACTGGTAATTTATGTAATAAATACTCTCATTGGTTGCCAATTTGCCATTGTATTTGTTTACAGTATAAGACCCGTTTACTATATTGAGTATGGTAAGTTAAATCGAAGTTGAAATGATGAAAATCAAAGTCTGAGCTTATGCCTGCAGCCGTTGAAACTGCATGATAGATTATGTGAAGTTTTTATTCAAATTAACTTAAAAATATATTTTTAGGAATTTTGCGTATATCATAATGATACTGTATTCAAACATCTTTGTTTCATTTAAAATTAAATTCAAATTTCAAACAGTTTTTTTGCCCTTGTAGCAGGCTTGTATTACAATGTAATACCATACTATTGGCATTGTCTTGAGTATTATACCTAGAAGTTTTGACGTCTAAAAATGGATTTCTAGACTTATATATGTAATAAGATGCATTATTGGTAAATAGATTTATGTAATTATATCCTAACTAATAATGTGAAAGTGAAAGTAACTCTGTACAAGCCATTCACAGTTATTATGAGTCTGATATGTCATATTTTATTTTGGTAAACTTTAAGCCAGCTTTAACATTTGTGAAGACTATAGTATAGTTTATCATGACGATCGGCAGGGATTGGATGGTGTAATAAGAGTCAGGGTCACAATTTGGTTTCCTATCTTCATACTTCCAAGACAGGGACTCCTGCCAGTATAAAATATATATATATAATAATATCATATAAAAATAAAAATATATATATATAATAATATCGGCAGTATAAAAAGGGTGGTGTAATACCCCTGTCTCTGTCTGTTGCCTTTTCACGTCTAAATGGCTGACTTGATTATTATGAAATATAGCTGAACCCGGAGACAGACTGGCTATATTTCATCATCATCATCACTACATAGTTGAAACTGCAGGGCACAGCCTGTAAAGCTTAAAGCCTTAAATTTGCTAGGCTAAAAAGGCTAGTCTCAAGTTTAGGGTATAGCAACTGAGACAAGAAATCGCCATTGACTGTTTTTCTTTTAACCAAACATACTAAAATTTTCTCAAATTTTAGTGTGTTATTAATTTTAGTGATCAGAGTATGGGATAGGTTGTGAATACGGAGTCGACGGCTATTAGCTGTAACACTATTTTTATTATCAAATCATAGGTTGTCGGGACTGAGGAAAGTGATAACAGCCCAGCTGTTTCTGTTTTAATCCAAACTTAAATTGGAGGAAAGCATAAATTATTTTTATTGTTGTCTATTTATATTCTTTAATTAGCAAATCAGAACATAAAACTAATTATTTTCGAAATTGTTGTATTAGATTTTCTAAAAAATAAGAAAGAAATTGAAATGTATTTTTGTATGAAATTGAGAGAAAAATCAGGGGCATTCTTAATATTACAAAATAAACTATATTTATTTGTTTTTAAAACAAGTCATTATTAAAACAACTGATGAAAATGATCTTAATTAAACAATCTTTCATTAAACAAATTAATTCAAAAAATGAATTCGCCATATATTAATATACAAAATTTATAGATCATTTTAGCTTTACAAAGAATATAAGCATAGCCTAAATGAATTAAGTATTTGACATTAATTTATTTTTACATGATAAATCTCATACCATATGAACTGGTGCCTTATTGTAATAATGAATATCTATCAAATAAGATTACAATATTGTTACTTAAGTTATTTAGAACAATGCCATGTAGAAATAAATATTGTTGGATGAAACAAGTTTTTCATTTCAGTTTAAATATTTAGTTAATCATGGAATGGTAACTGTTAATGATCAATTTTACAAATGTCAAATCATTAATATGGCAAACATTTCAAGTGTCAAATTATTAAAATACCAGTTTGCATATTTTACAAATGTCTAATTATCAAAATTGAATTGACACAAAACAACAGATAACAACAGAAAAAAGACAAGAGACAATACAAAAATTGTTTGTAAAAAAGTATTTTTGCATGCAAAGTAAAAGAAAATAATGTATATCCATGGAATGCGCTATCTTTTATGGCTAATATATAGTTGTTTCTTCTACTAAATTTAAAATTAACCCTTTTTACTATCAAATATATTCTTTTACTTTCAGAGAAACTTAAGAGAAGACCACTTAGTTCCTCTAGATGTAAAACTAAACGAAAATGCAAATCCCGACCAAAACACTTCGCTGGAAAAGCAACATACTGCAGTACAAGAAAACAAACAATATGACACCCCATTTCTAGATTATATACGGAGAGGCCATGAGAAGATTTTCGATATATATCTTAAGTTGTCAAAATCAAAAGAAAACAATAATAAAGGTCCTACAGTATTGAGTATCGATGCAAGTACAGAGGATAATTTCAAATCGGTCGTAAAATCATTAACCGAGATGGAGATAGATAATTATTTTCGTGAGTGTTGGAGGTATTATTTTTTACCGATTATTCCAGAAGGCATGGATGTAGAAAAAGTAAATTGTGATTTGGGAGAAATTCCATTGCCTGACTTGAATCTGGATAGTGATGAAGAATGGGAGAGTGAGAAGAGTTCGATAAGTGAAGAAAATTCATGGGATGAAGAATATCTGGAAAAAGATGAACAGTATTGGATTCAGATGATAAATGACGAGAGTCAGTGTTATGAGAGGAATGATGAAAGTAGTTCAAGCTCCGAGAGTACATTAAGTTCTGAGGATGAAGAATATTCGGAATTTCAAGATCAGGAAAGTGGAGAAAATTCAGAGAGTGAAGGAAACTCGAAAAACAGGGAAAATACAAAGAGAGAAAAGTGTTTAAAAATGGAAAATAATCTGAAGAGAGCTGAAAAAGTAAAAAGTAAGATATACATGGAAATTACGCAGAACCAGAACAGCAATATAAATTCAACGAATAATGAAAATTTGCAGAGTGAAGAGAATTCAGAGAGTGACAAATTCTTTGGATTTCCAATGAGTGGAAAAATGTCAAAGTGCGACAAAAAATCAATAGATACGAAGATTTCAGAAAAGAAAGAGAGGGGAAAAAATTGGAAGAATCTGCAGATTGAGGAAAACATGAAAATTGATCAGAATACTGTGAGTAAGAAGAGTGAAGAAAATTCGGAAAATGAGAAGTTCTTTGGATTTTCAAAGATTGGAGAACGTTCGGAGAATGGAGATCAGTCATTAAATGAAAAAAGTGTCAAAAATTCAGATGATGAAAGATATTCCGACAGTGAGAAAAAAATTTACAATGTAGAGAATTCGGGCAGTGAGAAGTTTTCAGACCGTAAAAAAAGTACAGAAAATGAGGAGATATCGTCCACTCAGAAAAAATCTCCAAGTAGGGAAAATTTGAATAATGGAGCTTCGCATGTTGGGGACAATGAGAAGGATTCAAATGGTGAAGATGATTCAATTAGTGTGAAAAGTTTGGACATTAAGGAAAATTTTAAATGTGAAGGTACATCGGCTAGTACAGCAGGTCTAAAGGGTGACCTAGATTCTGACAATGAAAAGAATTCGAACCATAAAAAATATTCTGATACTAAGGAGAACTCAGATGGTAGCGGAAGAAATTCGGAAAATGAGAAAAAATCGAATAGTGAGAACCATTTGGATAGTGATGGCTATGCAAAAAGTGAAGATGATTCTGACTATCAGAACTGGAGCAGTGAAGAAAATTCGGGTACCAACAGTGTGGAAAATTTTAATGACGAAATAAATTTTAACAATGACAATAATTTGGACAGCAATGAAAATTGGAATATTTTGAGAAACACTGATAGTGAAAAAAACGCAACTAATGAAGAGTTCTCCAAATGTGAGAAAAACTTTGACAGTAAAGATAATACGGATAATGAAGATATCCTCAATAGTAGGGAAAACATAGATACTGAAGATAACTCAGATACTGAAGATAACTCGGATACTGATGAGAATTTGGATAGTGAAGAGAATTCTGATAGGGAGGAAAACTTGAATAGTAAAGATAACTCAGATAGTAAGGAGAACTCTGTTAGTGAAGAAAACTCTGATATGGAGGAGAATTCGGACAGTCAGGAGAACTCTGATAGTACGAAAAACTTCGAGAGTGAAGAAAGCTCGGACAGTGAAGAGTTTTCGGATAGTGTGAACAACACTAATAATGAGGAGAAATCGGACAGTGAAGACATCTCGAATAGTGAAGAATACTTGGATTGTGAAGAAAACTCGGATAGTGAGCAGAACTCGGGAAGTGAAAAGAACTCAGATAGTGAGGAGAACTCTGATAGTGAGGGGAACTCGGATAGTGAGAACTCAGATAGTGGGGACAACTTGGATTATGATGAGAACTCGGATATTGAAGAGAACTCTGATAGTGAGGAGAACTCGGTTTGTGATGATAACTCGGATAGTGAAGAGAACTCTGATAGTGAGGAGAACTCGGTTTGTGATGATAACTCGGATAGTGAAGAGAACTCTGATAGTGAGGAGAACTCGGTTTGTGATGATAACTCGGATAATGGAATGAAATCAGACAGTGAGAAAATTACGGATAATGAGAAACATTTTAACATTGAGGCGAATTCATACAGTGAGGAGATTACAAACAGTGAGATGAAATCGGAAAGTGAGGAAAATATAAAAAGTGAAGAACAATCAGATAGTTTGGAGGATTCTAACAGTGACAAAAATACAGACAGTGTGGGGAAAGATAAAATTGTGGAAAAATCGGATCTTGAAAAGAAAACTTACAGTAAGGAGCATTCAGATAGTCAGGACGACGATCCAGCGAATGAAGAAAGATCAGAGAATGAAGACATTCCAGAGCTTAAGGAAAACCTGACTGATAGTGATAGCACGGTATACATATTCTATATTATTCATATTTTTCACATTATGGATCGTATTATTACAATTCTAACTAAAGTCGGGTTATTATGATGAAATCTAGAAACTATTTGAAAGTTATATTTGTTTCAGAAAAATCGAAACGAAAATTAATAATTATTTTGTTTAAAAAAAATATATAACAATCCATTTCAAAATCCGCACTTTTGTTTTAAAGACCAAACTACTGAACCTATTTTGATGAAATTACTATTATATCAATCTGAAAGTATTTAATGAAAAAAAAAAAACTCAAATCGGTTTATAGACTGAGTTATGCGGGATACATAAAATTAAAAAAACAACCTCCTCCTTTTTGAGCTATCCTAAATTGTTTTCTGAACTTGTCCTAAACTCATAATTTTCATGAGAAAATGTGCAAAAGAATATGCTGTTACATAATACTACTATTCTCATGGTCACAAAAAAAAACCACCTGAAAGTTTATTAGGTAGGAATCCCCATGCCACTACCAAGTTTATGCTCCGGTATGAAAAAAAAATAGATCCAAGACTAATTATTGCATTATAATTTCTAGAATGCTGACTCTACCAGCCAGCCAGGTAAAGTGACCGTCCACACGTCCTGGTGCTTAGTATGCGGAAAACCTGACGAGCTCGAATACTGCCTCACCTGCCCCGCTACTTTCCACGCGGCATGCCAACAAGAGTGGACCGTCACTGTTCAACGTTAGTTTTAGCACTGATAATTTACTATTATAAGTAGGTAGTAGAAGGCCCGGAAACCATTGGCAGGATGACTTGAACGCCTTTCGTCACCTTTCGTTTCAATAGGGAATATGCATAAATTTTATTTCATAAACCATGTACCTACTGTCTAAAACTCTAAACCAATCTGCCACTTTTAGTAAAAACAATAATGGACCAAGAATAGAAAACCTGAAGGACTCCCACATCTACAGGCATTACCATCACAGTATATCATTAAAGCCGACTTACCAGTTCTAATGGTACTCTATCAAATAGGTATATTTCTATGGTTTATGGTTATCTAGTTTTAGTAGTCCCACCTATCCATCATTCATGCCTTCATGATTCAGTTTCTCAAACAGGATGCTGCGACCTACTTAATCGAAAGCTTTAGAAAGAACACACATGACACCATAAGTGTTTTGTCTTATTTATAAATAATTATCATTGTACCTTTTCAGATCGCAAAGGCCTTAAATATAAGACTCAAAATAAACCTGAGGTCATCGTAGAGAAGATCCTATCGAGTACGAGAACCAAATGTAGCACTGTCAAAGACAATTTGGAGATTTGCCCGAGCTGCAAATGGGGGCCTACTGTCGGGTATTTTCTTTGTTGAGCCTTTAAGTTAATTTTCTGATAGAAACTGGTGCAGTGTAGATGATGCAGAAAGTTTGAATTAAAAAATATATTTGGTGTCTATATTTGAAGCGGTTACAATGAATATAAAACATTTTATAACATTCATGTGAACAGTATCTATTAAAACGACATGATCAGACGTGGACCATAACTTCTTACATGTGTGTGGTATATTCAGACCTCAAAGTGCGTATATATTACTAATTAGCGCGCCGTTGTATGGAGTGTCGGACGTATGCTTTAAGCTCGTTCTGTCTACATTCCAGGTTTAACGACATCGTGTGGAATAAGCTGGGGACATGCAGTTGGTACCCCGCCCGCGTGCTGAAGCCGGGTGACGTCCCTCGCTGTCTGCTCGCCAGGAAACATTCGAAGCACGACTTGCCGCTCAAATACTACGGTAACACAACTTTTATAACGTAGTTACTGCTGTTCGCTGCATCAACTAGCAATGATCTTTCGTCTCTCTGGGTGTTTGGTACAAAAATTGAAGCGATTATTAAAAAATCCATTTAAAGCGGGCTTATTTGAAATTTTGTCTCAACTCTATATTACAGAAAAAGCAAGATAATAATTATAGTTTAAAAAACTGAAAGAACCGACTTCAAAATACGCAAAATGTATAACGCCTGTAGAAAAGTGAATATCAAGTCGCGACTTGCTTGCTATTCACTTTTCTACAGGTTATTTACAGTTACAGTATTTGGATAATATTTTACCAGTTATTTTGTTATAAAAACTAAAGTACTACATCGATTTTAATGAATTTATATGGGACCACCTCTGAAATAATCAACCAAATACAAAAATAATCATCAAAGTAATCGGTGAACAAACATACAAAAAAAAAACGTCGCTATAAGAGTTAAGAGTAACCTCGCAGATTGTATTTTTCAACCAATCTTTACGAAACTTGCTTACGTGCTTGGTTTACGTGTTTTATATTTTAAATTTTATAGATCATATATGCTGGAAACGTTTGATACTCAATTCTAAACAAACATTTTAAATATGAGCTAAATCAACCAGGTTCGGATTAATGGAATTGCCGGATTGGATCCGCCTACAAGCGTCTGGAATGGCTTGGCATCGATATAACAGCCAGTCATCACTCAACTTCGGTTTGCTGACGATATAGTAGTCATGGCAGAGTCTATGGAAGATCTCAGCACGATGCTCGAAGACCTTAATAGAGTTTCCCAACGGGTGGTCCTCAAGATGAACATGGACAAAACGAAGGTTATGTCGAACGCCCATGTAGTGCCCACCCCAATAACTGTGGGGAACTCCACTCTTTGAAGTTGTTGATGAATAGGTACGTCTACCTAGGACAAACGGTCCGACTTTGCGAGAGAGGTCAATCGTCGAATCTAACTCGACTCAACTCGGCAGCGTTCAGGAAACTCAAATGGGTCCTTTCTTCAAATATACCTTTCAAGTACCTCAAGTCGAAAGTTTACGACCAATGTGTGTTACCAGTACCTATGACATATAGCACTGAAACATATTTCCTATGGGCCTTATAAGGAAGCTCAAGGTCACGCAACGAGCTATGTCTTTTTTTAATTTTTTTTTATGCGTATTGTTTTAGGGACGCAGAATCACTCGTGGGGTAGAAGGAGCCATACGTGCCTGTTTCTTCCGAGCCATACGGGCGTGTTCGCCGCATCCAACGATGATCTCAAAGATGCTGTTATGGATGCTAACGATGACTATATCTCTGTTTACTTGACGTAAATGGTAACGCATTCGAATTTAAACCTTATGGTAATAGTAATAGGGATTCTTAAACACTCGTGGTATTTGCGCCATTTGGTTATACAAAGCCAGATAAATATCAAAGACACTAACGTCAGACTATATTTTGCTGTAGCTAAAGGTTTAGGCGCAGAATGGGCAATTCTAAGGAGTCTTAAAAGGACTAATTTTACAAACGCCTATCTGTCATATTGTAAACTACAAGCTAAACTACAAGCCTACAAGCCTAATTCTCAAAATGGGCAATACAACAATATAAAACGATATTTTCCTTGTTTTTCTTGACATCAATAATGTAAGATATGTATATCTTTATGTTTGAGAGTATCTAAGTAAGTTTAGCTAGTTAAGTATAAGCCAAATTTTGTTTTTGAAATGAATACTTATTTGAGTGCGCTGAGCACATTATTTTGTGAGTGTTGAATGAACCTGAGCCGTCACGTTCGGTTGTGTAACGCTCGTTACACAACCGAGTGTTTGAAAAGTTATCAATGAGCCAGACTGATCTCAAAAATGATAAAGATAACTTAACTATATTGGGTCTTACCGAAAAACGTTACTTAACTTTAACCAATGTCTTAGGTTCTCTGTCTTCTTTCCGCAAGTGTCATTACGTGTCAGCCAGAAGTTAACAAAATATGTTAAGCATTACTCAAGTAACGTTTTTCGGTAAGGCAGATTATTGTCCGACTTACGAGTACATCTGACTGGAAAACCTTGCTGTACTGAAGATATTATACTGAAGTACCTATACTCCTAAAAATTTCAAACTTCAACAACCAACTAAGTACCTAACTAAAAAGCTAACCAGTTCCAGTGTTTTAAACGTAAGTAGATACAAAATATTATCTGTGATAAGGTACTTTGTATAAAGTTTAGTTTTAAACATTTTGCTTGCTTATAGTAGGTATGTGGTAAGGATTATATTATTCCCTACATATTTTATCATGTCATTCCATCGCATGTAAAAAGCTGATTATGAATGACGTTTCGACCACATTATCTATCTTTACGACCAAATTTTAAAATAAAATCGATAAACTATTGTGACAAACGTGACTCAATGTGTTTTAAATCGATTCGAAACCGTTTAAAAATCGTTCGATCTATTATTTTGACAGTTTTTAATCAGATCCTTTTAATCGATATCAAAAAGATTTAGATGCGGTTTTACGATAGGTATCGTAAAATTTATCGACTTTTTGGAAGTTAATCTTGTTTTATAAATTTTATTGAAGTTTTCTTTTATGAGTCTTTTGTATCGTAATTGCTTAACTAACTTTTTACCCGAGTATATTTTTGTTTCACCTAATTATTTTCCTGTTTTAAATAAGATTAAACGTTTTTAATATAAAAAAATGTCACTTCCAGAAGTTTTAATATTCTCTGAATACAATTCTAATTGTATTTAGTATTTTGTAAATCTCTGGACCAAAATCATCTCAGCCACAATAAGTCCACTGCTGAACCTCTGGGTGAAACCTCTGGGTGCTGAACCGCTGAACCATGGGTTTCCAAAAAGACATATTGGAAGCGGCTTGCATCAGCTATGCAGGCATATTCAATATTCGTGATTGATAAAAACACAAGATTTACAAATTATTTACACAATTTATTCGTCATTTTTACATAAAAATAATACTTTTTACATTATCAACACCTAGCAAAGCAATAATATCATGACATAGTTATTCAACTACATCAATCTAATTTAATGTAAGTATTAAGGGAATTAACTATCAAACAATTTCATATTGATCGAAAATTGTTTGATTGACAAATTCTATCGTCTTGAAAAAAAAAACAATATCATTTCTATTTATTTCTATCATTATTATTTTAAGCTTCATTAAAAATATAACTGACAAAATGTTTGATTTTATAATTTATCACTTACCTGGCCAAAACTACAATAGACGTAGCGCAAAAATGACAATTTTACTCTTATAGCACCATACAACTCAACTGCTTTATTATTCCACACACTTTACAATAGCAATTTGATTCAAAATTCAATGCTCCAAATGTTGTAGTTTTGGCCACAAATACAAAACTAGAATGAAAATATCTAGCGGTTGCTATCTAACAAGGCTTCAAAGTAGTAGGTTTGTACTAAAATGAAAGAAAAACTTTTCGAGTCATACAATTCATTTTGTTAACCTCAGATCTTTCTAAACGATTATAAACGCTTTTAGAAAGGTCGAAGTATAAAAATATTTGTTATAAAATTTATGTGTGTCGTTTCTAATGGTAGGAGATTTAACCGTGTTACTATCCTTGTCATATACATAGTAGATGGAGCATGCGACTTCATTTATATGAAAACCTTGTGTGCCACAGTCGGTTACCCAAAGTAACCGACTGTGACGTTACATAAACGATTTTGTGATGGAATGTTCCATCCTCGCGAAATCTATTCAACCCAATGCATCCGTGCGCTTGTACGCTAGTAACTAGTTGACAACATATCGAATCGGAAGTATAATATCACCTGAAATTAAATAAATCTTGATCGTCAACTGCGATGTTTTATCGTACTTGACACGCTAGTTACATACACTTGGGGTATCTATAGAAGTCAACAAACAATATATGGTCCTTGTCTAAGATATTACAATAAAAGAAACCGCATATTTTGTCTAGTTCATCGAAATCTAAAATCAACATCATTGTACCGAGACTAAAAATGTTACATTTGTTTATGTACTACGTCAAAATTAAATAAATTGATTACGAAAATAATTATTACATCGTTAGTGCTAATGATCTATAATATATTACACATTTAATAATAATAAAACAACATCACAGACGTAAAGTACAAATATAGAGGTGAAATAATATTAACGTACCGTATCGCAGTGTATAAATGATCAAACTATGAAACTAAAAATGTCAATAGGAGTCCACGAAGAAGGTTTTAGTAGTTTTGTAAAGAAAATACAACACAACATCCACTAAATACAACCATGAACGAAGGAAGGAAAGGTTGTCCAAGGTTTGGTTTGGTGGTTGGTTTTCCAAGGTTGTCTGGAAGAGATCGCTTTTAGCGATAAGACCGCCTTTTGTGCCATTTTCTTATGTGTTTATTGTCTTATTACTTTATGTGGTGTCAATAAAGTGTTATTGATTGATTGATTGACGATGCCTCCAATATTCATCTAAGCAGTGGTTTAAAACAGTGGCAGAAAACATTATTTATTTGTTACCATTTACCCAGTGATCATTTCGACTTTTTACCGGGATTGCCAAGGAGGTTAATGCATTTCATGAGTTTGTATATGTGTACTTTTTTTTACGTAAGATAGATCTACGATTGACCACCAACTGGCCTGATATATAAATATAATATTTAAATATTTGTGGACATTTCACACAACACCATCTGGCCCAAACTAAGCAAAGCTTGTACTATGGGACTAGATGGCTGATAGAATACATATACACTTTTTTTTGTTGTAAATATATACATAAGATACATAGAAACACCCAGACACAGAACAAACATCCATGCTCATCACACAAATGTTTGCCCTGGGTGGGGATTGAACCCACGACCTTACAGTTCAGCAGGTAGACGTAAACACACTACCAACTGAGCCACAAGGCCAGTCAAATGTGATGTTAAAAGTGATGTTAAGCGACGGTGTGACCGAGGATGGAGCTCGTCAATCTAGAAGATATCTATGCACTCTAGCCTTCAAAATTCCAAGATTGTAGTTCACAGGAAACAGAGATGGCGGCCAAGAATTCCGTTCCTGTGCAGTACGCACCAAGAATGTGGACCGATATCGCCGAGTACGGATTTATATCTATATGTATATCTATGGTCTCTCTGATCAAGGGCCGTACAAGCGTTCCAACAGTATTTATTTCAATATTACTTGGACTTTTGTCTCGCTCTTTCTACAATTGAGAGAGCAAGACAAAAGTCAAAACAATATTGAAATAAGAGATTGCTATTAAGATTGTGGTAAATCTCCAGGCCCTATCATTGGGTCTGTATCAGTGAGGGTGAAGCTAACACTGAGATACCTTTTTAATCATAACAATACATTGATTACCTTTGTTTGTTCTGTGTCTGGGTATTTCTATGTATCTTAAGTATATATTTACAAAAAAAAAGTACCTATATATATGTATTCTAACAGCCATCTAGTTCCATAGTACAAGCTTTGCTTAGTTTGGGCTAGATGGTGTTGTGTGAAATGTCCACAAATATTCGTTTATTAAAAAAAAAAATCAAAAAAAAAATCTTAGCTTTATGATAAAATTAGAAAACTATGCTATGGGTCGATGCTCCCACACTATATGATACTTCTATGTGAGGACACTAGACTAAGAAAACGTCTATTAAATTAGTCTCATAATTAAAAAAAAATTGAAGTCAGACTTGCCACCCACTAAATGATGCTCCCACATAAATGCGTCGTGAGAAACAAAACTATTCCTGAGCGACGGGCAACGTATCTCTATAATCCGAAATACATTTGTTAGAATCGTACTTGCCGAATCCGTTTCATAGAATTGTCTGATTCCAGATATTTTACTTGATATTCGTATCAAGCAGGCAGTTTCATTATCCCGAACAGTTGTTAAGTTAACGAACCTTCGTTAACTTTCTGTTTTATTATATCCAGAAACCTTATTATTTACAGAGATTTGTTCATTTTATAAATTATTAGGTTAGGTTTCCGTTTATTATACACAGAAACTTTCGTATAACAAAATGTCATCAGGAGAATTGTCAAATGAGCTTTCGGGATTTTGATAGTACCTTTTGAAAATATTATATTTCGTTTTCGGGAAAACGATATTCGACATTTCAAAAATCGAATTATAGATAGGTAACTCACTGGTGTGGTTGGGTAAAGGCGACGAGGTACATGCTCCTCTTTTACTAAACGCTACTAGTGGCATTATGCCCTTTAATACTTCCACCTTGTAGTTAGGTACTTAGCACTATCCAGCCAATCAAGGTAAGCAAGATAAAAGTAAGTAAAAGTATAAAAGTAGGCGCGTTCATAAATTATCTGAGACGGTATCTAAAAAAAATACATGTGATAATTGCAGTACACTCCACGACACGTTAATATGATTATGCTTTAATAAAAAAAAACATATCTTAGTACCTACAGCACGGAATTTAAATAACAATTAATTTACAATCAATTATGATAATAATTTCACAACGTCCGCCAGGAACGCGATAATAAGATTTATTTCTTATCGAACGAACGAAGGTACATCAAAGATTGCTTAATAGATAATTACATCATCATTTTGAACGCAAGTAGGTATGCATATTCGCATGCATGTGCATTTATTAAAAAAAAAAAAAAAAAAAAAAATACAAATAATTTTAATGAAATGGATATTTTATCGACTAAAGCCTGGTTTTCACAGGCCCAGGTACTGACCGCCCAGTAGACAGCAACTGTACATTCTCCTGTCTATACAGTTCCAGACGTGTTCTCACTACTGGGTCTGCATTGGGAGACAGCAGTACACAGCTACTGTGTTAGTAGTTCTGGCTTGGGTTTCTGACCCATTGCGTTTTTACGAGGCCAGCAAAATGGCTGATCAGTGCGATATAATTCGAAAAAATATACGACTATTGGCATTACTCCTTGGTGAACATTTGATGGAAATTGCAAAAGTCAAAAGATAAAAATTTGGACAAGGTGTTGGTTACAAGGTTATATTATCAGCATCACTCCAACGCCCTGCCATCGCCATTTTTGAGAAAAAAACCTGACTGTCCAGGCATCCACTGTCCTTTAATTGGCACTGACCGGCCACTGTCTAATTGCGTTCCTATGGAGCGAGTGACGACCCAGTAGCTGTCCTTGTGGGAGTGGGGGAAGGTGGTCAGTAAAAACAAAAAAAAACAATTAAGTAGCTGTCCGTCAGCAACTGATCGGTCAGTACTGGCTCAACTTTGTTTTCACGGACTCAGTAGCTGCCAGACAGTAACTGTCCTTCACTGACCGCCAGCTACTGGGCCTGTGAAAACCAGGCTTAAGTAACATAATATATTGAATATTTTATTCGAAACCGCTTTTATACATTGTCGAGAACAACGATATTATATCGTGAAGGATATCGCGTCAGCGTCCAAAAACGTCCGAACTCTATGAGGTCTAAAACAGTATCCTTTAGACCACTTAGACGATCAAAATAATTCGAAGCGGCTAAATAGATGTCTCCCAATTTCCCAATCTAAATTAGACTTTAGTACGGCGATATAAAGTTAAAATCAAAATCTAAGGATGTCATTGTTATTAACATCGATCAACAACGGACACTTTGTCCGTGAATTGTGTCCATGTGATAATAATGTCATTGATCGAGAACTCCTTAATTAAACAAGACTTCACAAATAAGGCGCCTTCTAAATTTCATGTTTTTAGGACCAGCCGTCTAGTATACGTGTTTGATATATGTATAGATCGATCGAAGTCCTCTAATTCATGCATTTAGATAAACATGCATATGGCCTTACCGAAAAACGTTACTTAACTTTAAGCAACGTTTAACATATTTTGTGAACTTCTCGCTGACACGTGAAACTGATTTTTTTTAGTCAATTCATTTGCAATATATTTAATCTGATAGAAAATACTTTTCATCCATTAACCAGTTCGGGGAAGGTCGTTGTATACTGGGATCTTAGACTATAATAATACATATTTAAATTGAAGAAACAATTGAACGCCCAAAATCGAATATTTGATTTTCCTAAAATACCGCATAATTTCCCGGCCCCATAACTACTGCATGGCAACACCGTCATTGGCTACGTCACCGTAAAAATACACGACACCGTCGTGGAAAATATGCAGTCATACGACACCTCGGCGAGATGTTTTATCCGGTACCGTCATGTACGTCTTCGCCTAGCCGTTTATGCGGCGCCGTCGACAGATAAGGCATATTCAGCAGGGATTATTGGCTTTCCACAAGTCAAAACTGATTTCGCTTTCGCCGGGCATATTTTAGATAAGCAAGAAGCTTAACAGCTTAGTTGGCAAACTAACAACAAAGTAGGTAGCCAAAACGTGTCTTATTTTCACCGGATTTTAAATGAACGTGACAAAACATGTTTCCACAAGCCATATATTCGGAAAAACAAAGCTTTACTGATGAAGCGGCAATATTCAACTAGGCGTAGCCTGTTGCAGGTCGTTTCTTCAGTCGATCGCCTAAATAAGTGTCAAGTGTTCGGCATTATCGCACAGTATCGGTACTTGACTTACGAGTACGTCATTTCTTTGTCTTGTCTGAATGACATAAGGGCATGTATTTAATGTCAGCGGGCAGTGACAGGAGCGACAGCGATTTCATTTGAAACGATCGATTTTATCGTACAGAAAATCTTTGTGGTCGATAAGATTCTACCCCAAAAATGAATACACATCGGGAATATCAGTATTTTAATGCTTTTTTGTTATAATTTTCTGTGATCCGTTTGTATTTACATTATCATTTTTTTTTATCTGTGACAACCTGCGCTTAGCATCCAATTTGCTTTGATCCGTCTTACTTATAAACGCTGAATAAGCGCATTTTAGTACAACAGTGTTTTGTTCCGTTTTCGCGCGTGACAGTTCCCGTCTGACAGAAAGTGACAAGCGCTTATTCGGTGAATATGATTTTAACATACTTTTATAAGTAAGACTGGATATTAATATGTATAGTGATGTTACCTGTATACCAAGAAGAGCGCTTTCCTTGAATTCAAAGTGAATGAAAGGTTCCACAAATGGTACAAACACTAGAACCAATTATGAAGTGGAATTTCTATAATTGTATCACAAAGTGCCGATAATTCGGCATGCCAAAATGCCTTCTACCATTTGTAGTTAATCTATTAAGAATCTTATTTTGTTCGGATAAACTTAATATAACGAAATAAAATAGATTATCGACCCGGCTTATAAATAGAGAGTACATTATTACATAATTTTGAACAATTCAATATGACGTAAAAAATATATAATTATAACTAAAGTTATATAAAACAAAAAAATATAGATACAATATACATAAGGCTGTGTTGCCATAAAATCGACTCAGCTCATATTATGAGTTGACTATTTTATTATAAATAGCAATTTTAAGGCTGGAATTCTTGCTATATTGACATCAGTGAGTTACCCGTCCTATACAGGGTGTAAAAATGAACAAATGAGTTAAAGGGGTCATTGTACTCATCAAGACTAATAAAACAACGTTTACTATCGGACCAAATTTAAAATCGCGAAATGAAAATCAACTCTTTCATACACCATTGCCAAAGACCAACTTTTTGTGTAAAAACAGCCGATTTTTTCGCTATTTCAGGGTTGATATAATAATGTATAAGTACAATGATATTTTATAGTATGTTGCACCCTGCACCCTGTATAGTATCGCGTAGCGTTCGGTAACACACCAGTTCGCCTTATTGTATTAATTTCAAGCGAACTTACAAAAAAAAACCTGTTTATCCTTTACATAGTGCTTCCCACAAATAAATGCGCATCTACCATACAAAATGAGATTGTCTAGTCTACAACAACGATTTACAATATTGTCACTTACACGTGGGTTACTTAAGGTCGCTATTCGCCTGGGCCGATGAATAGGGCACTCACGGCGAAGAATAGGAACACTAGACCACCGATTATTGTAACTGTGGAAGAGAAGAAACACAGATTTTAATTAAAAAATGAGTAGTCAAGACCGTGTCAGAGAATTCAACTCTACAGAAACGCGACGTATATAACGCTTATTGTTATATAAAATAGAATTTTCACTTATAATACTATTTGCGTGTATATGTGCAAACATTTTTTAAAAGGTATTTGGACCTATGCTAGATACATTAAATTAATTTACAGTCGAATCTAGTAATCTAGACTAGAAAGAGTACATTTTAAACAGACAGGAACATTTATTTGACAGTTATCTTCAAAGTATCTCGATAAAAGTATGTCACTTGTGTTGATTATATTTTATCTGAAGATATAGGTATGCTTGCACTTTTACTTTGTCTGGCACCACCAGCCTAGCCAAGGCACAGAATAGTACCGACTGATTTTGCAAATATATTCTACTTCTGTCACGCCGCAATAAAGCGCAAGTCAACTTGCACATACCTACTAAGTCTCGACACAAAAATAAAAAGCGCTCAGCGACATTAGGGATAGGGATAATCACGCTGTATATCACGATAAATAACGCCCCTCCACATAATTCGCCTCACTAAAGAAACCCGAAAATTTCCTTCTGCGCATTTAAGGACAGAGTGTTTTTAGCTCCAACCCAAAAAGAGGGGTGTTATTAGTTTGACGTGTGTATCTGTATATCTATGTATGTGTCTGTTTGTATGTCTGTGGCATTGTAGATCTCAAACGGATGGACCGATTTTGATCAACTTTTTTTATTATTATTGAATTTTTGACTCACCAGGGGACATATTGTTAAGGTTTACGACTCTACGCCTTAAATTTGAACAACTAAGGTTGATTACTCACCAGTTCTCACAGATATCTTCTGCGCGATCATGCGGCCGCCTATCACCGCCAGTCCCGTACACAACGCGTGTCCCAGCGACCCCCCCACTACCACCCCTATCACGTCCTCCCTAGTGGCCAGCACCACAGTCGCCAGCTGCGACCGATCCCCCCACTCCGCCAGGAAGGTAAGCGAGGCGGCTTGGAACAGCACTTTGAGCACTGCGTTTCGTTTCCGCCTCTTGTTCTCGGCTTGGCCTTGCTCGAGCATGTCAAGTGTCTCTTCTTTGTCTTCCTGTAAATTGACATTTTGGGTTTGTATGTGACATAAAGGTCTAACAGAACTAACAGACGATCCGACTTGTCCGGAGCGAACGTTTTTTTTTTTTTTATAAAGTAGGAGAAGCAAAAAGGCAACCGGTTCGCCTGATTGTTAGCGATAACCGTCGCCTATGGACAACTGCAACATCACTGACATTACTGTCAGTACAGTACTGTCAGTGTTACAGTACTTTCAAATCGTTAAGCCGTCTACGCACGTACGAACACGAACATAGCGAACACAAACATCAAACTTGAACATTTGGTTCGTACGTATGGACGGCATACTTTAACACGAACGCGAACATAGTTCGAATCGAGTGAGCGCACAACATTAAGAGGAACATTTGGCGCCGTTGGAAGTGGTCGATTGTGAAATAGCGGAAAGCTCTTCGAACACCGTCCATACAGAACAGGCTAGTAGGATCGTCCCGAACATGTTTGACGAACAAAGTGTTCGATGTTCGTTAGGGGTACGCACGTGCGAACATCGTTGTTGCGTATCATGCAACGCAACAAATTTATACGTACGTGCGTACACAGCTTTAGCCATTGAAGCGAACAAGCGTACACATGATCGGTTCTTGAAGGTTCGCTGCATGTTCGGAGCGAACAATTCGATCGTACGGTATTAGCTCTATATATGAGTAACTTTTGATGTTAAACATTGGGAGACATTCGAATCGTGGTGTTTTCATTCAGAAAACTTCAATAGATTGCTTCATTTTTTTTATATCGTCTTATGTTTAAATAGTAATGAATAGAATATTGATTTTTGTGAATAAATAATGTATTTAAGAAGTTTTTTTTTTATACATTATAGATCTACGATTGAAGCGATTGTGTGGCCAAAAAAGGAGCACGTCGATCTAGAAGATATATTCACTCTAGCCTTGAAAATTCCAAGATTAGGTATATTTCTCAGGCCATTCTTTAATTACGTAGGACGATTTTTGCCAATTTTTGAACCCCTCCCTCCCCTATATAAGAAAAAATAAGAATCAGCTGATCCCCTCCCCCTGTTTAATATTTAATACGTAAGAATTTCAAGGAAAATATGAATATACGTTAGGAACATTTGTTTTTTCATCTTTATATAAGATTTTGATCAGTCCAGGGGTACAAAACCCACCCGATCTGCGCGCGATTTGAAAAAATATGATCTTAATTTTTTGTGATCTTACGTAAGAACTATCAAGACAAAGAAAAATAAAATATGGTCGAACTCCTAAATCGTCTCACGTAATAAATGAATGGTCCACAGAGAAGGTTGCAGGAAGTTTCACTCCTATGCAGTACGCAACGAAAACGTGGACCAAAATCGTTGTTTATGGATTTTGGTCATTTGGATGAGAAAAGGATAGTAATATGCAGACTTTCTGATTGTCCTGACATCATGCGAACAGAGATCTAGGGATCTTCAAACTAAGAGTAAATATGTATCTTCTAGGTAAGATTGTCCAACCTTAGACTTCGTCTTATAGTCACTCTAATGAGACAAAATCAAATGTGAGCTACCATATCAAAAATAATCTTTAAAGCAGTCGGTTAAAAATATAAATACGGCCACTCTTCTCAATCTTCTACAAACGCATACACGTGAGTAACATTGACTTTGTTCATTAGGTGTCATAAAATGTAATTTCAAGAGGAAATCCATATTTGATTTACGTATTTCTGGCGTACACAGGCTTCTGAAGATGCCACACTAATACTATGCTATTTACATGGATATTATAAAAGTACTGAGATACGTGCCAAGCATGTGATAGAAAAAGCCAAACGAAAATTACAAAATACAAAAAAGATGGCGGTAAGATACCTCTAGTTAAATGAGTTCAAAATTGTAACCCCATGACAATATCGACATAACTCAAGATTATAGGGTATAGAAGGCTTGATAGTTGGTATGGATCATTATTCTTCTTTTTCTTTGCCAGCCAGTAGACGCCCAGCAGTGGGCGTCATACAATAATGCCTATTTGCCCTTTCGGGGTAGGCAAAGCATCAAAGACCATGAGGCCGTTCGACGCCACACCCGAACATGGTTAGAGGATTAGATGGCAGGGAGAAGGTATTAGAGGGTTAAGGGGCATGATGTAATATTGGCTTGCAGTGACAGGAGGTCAGCCCATCGCCTACACAAAGGCCAATTTCCCTCAAGTATTCTTTCACGACAGTCAAAATCATTTCTCTTTTTTTTCTTATTGGCATGAATGCTGCTGACTCCCCAAAGTTCTATTTTTATGTTTTGTATAATTTTCTTTTTTCAATGCATGTTGGTTGTCAATTGCCAAATATATAGTGAGTATACGTGCTTGACGTCACCCGCCGGTCCCAACGGAAGACCAGCGCTGGACAGTCCAGCCTGGACTAACTGTAACGACTGTAGTTTTTGTTTATTTTTATATGTTATGGTTGTTTTTGTCGCAAATAAAAATATATGTCTATATCAAGTCTCTTACTTTCTCAATTCTCTGACTTTTACAGTACCTAAACCCGGGAAGAGAAGCAGCTGATACATTGTTTTTCTTTTTCTTTGGTCCAGCATACTAGTCATAGGCCTCTCCTAATCACCTTTATTACGACCGGTCTTGTGCCATTCGTATTCAATAAATGGACGCAACCATCGAGAGTTCGTTTAGTGGATCCATAGTCTGTCAATACCCGGAAGACAGAATCTTTTAGCCCCATCGGGTACCTATAGGTATTTCCTTTTTCTTTTTACTGTGGGGCAGCTCCAAAAATCGACATAGTTTCATGATAGATATCGTAAAACCTTGACGGAAACGCTTTAATTTCACTTCTATCGAGCGTATTGTTAAAATATGTAATAAGCTCCCTGAGTTTTTTTTTCGATAGTTTTAATCTTTAAAGACACTAACTTTAAATCGCCCATGAATTCGTTTCTTTTAAGTAAATGCGCTCCATCGTAGTCCGCAACGTCGTTTAACAGTTGATTGTCGATCGCATACATGTTATGATACAAAGAATTGAGCCAGCCCACTGCCACTTACGTTTCGCGATCAGTTTCCCCGATGCTCCGTGCTATCTGCACTTATAGCCCTTCTCCAATTCTGAGCAAAACCCTCTTCATCTCCTTCCTTTTGGATTCGTTTTATCTCATTGATTATTAAGATAAAACTAATGCTCTTATTAAAGAATGCCAGCATTTCTTATCAAACTTCGCAATGAATAGGTTTTTGATACAACTGGGTTTTTACTGATATTCAAACGTGATGGATACACGTAACTGCGTGGGATTCTCTCGCACACACTAATGTACTCGGTATTATGTGCAAGAAAGACGGAATGCAACTACAAAAAATCCTCGTAATTATCCAAAAGCATTTTCGATACCCAATTAAGTCGTTTTTTTGGGGTTTCTGTCGGTTCTTTTCAGGATTAATCAGATAATTCATTCATTTTCAGGTCATTGTGATATTTGATATAGACCCTGGAGAAAGTAGGCTGTATTTCATAATCATCAAGATTGCGAATGAAACCAGAGGATCCCACTAGTGTTATACTAAAAGTAGTAATAAAAAAAGGTAGTAGAATATATTTTGTGGAAAAATAGGAAAAGATTAGGGCTTCGTGTGAATAATTAAAAAATATAATTATAGTCAAGAGAGTAGTGAAATAAAGTGCACAAAATGCATGTAATCTCCATGATACCAATCGAAATCATGTTTTCATCATCATCATCATCACACAAGTTTTCATTATGAACGATATCACTTTGGCGCAATATTAGAAGTAGCCATTTTAATCATTGGGGGGTCACGAAGCCGCGGTTCGATGCAAATGCAATATAATTTATGTGACGATTCGTGATTCATTCTCTAATAATGTCATTTTTCTAACAAGCTATCATATCAAGGCAAGTGTCACGCAATCAGTCTCGGACCTGATGGTGTAACTCTCGCCTTACGCACGACAGAATCAAATGCTGAATTCCTTTATACGCATACTGTAAAGCTGTCAACAGGCCTTTGCTTACAAATATAATGGATATGATCTGTGCGAAACGGAACGTAAAAAAGCTAGGCTAAAAGAAAAACAACTATGGTGTCATTCGTACTGCCAGGCATAATGACGAAAGATCACCCTCAGCGGTTCTGACTGTGTAGAGGGTCCCGGTTGGGGCTCCTCTGGCGTCCCAGGGACGCTAGGTTCTACCGGATGCGAAGGCCCAGGGCTCCCGCTTCGAGAGCTGGCTGCGGACACTTCGGGAGACCTCCGCTCTTTTGGCGAGGTCGTCTGTACAATACAATAATCAAAACGATTGTTTCGAAACCGGCTTCATTCGAATCCCCTTCCCCTTTTTCTTTTTTTATCGTTTTTTTTTGTTGCATTTTTATGCCAGTCACTTAGCCAAAACAATAAAAAAATAAAAGGAATTCAACATTTGTAAATATATATTTAAATTGTGAAGGATCTACAAATATTTTAATGAAATTATGTATATCTTTAGTGATATCTTATCATATTTCGTTAACTGTTTAAGTCAGTGGTATGTTTAAAGAACTTCGCCGTATGATAAATTAACTGCCCGATGTTTACTTACCTTTTTACACAGCCTAGTTTTATGCAGTTGAGATATCTAAAACATATTCTACTTTTGCTATCGCTTGTTGTTTTTTGTTATTGTAGAGATATCTAAGATTAAGATGACTTGTGTCAGAGTACGATTAGAAAAATAAGTAGGCACATTTCTAAAATGTAAAGTTAAAAGCAGTGTTGTCGCGCGATACACAAATATGAGAAAACTGTTTTCTACCCCTGAACAACAACCAATTTTGATGATTATTTCTTATATGATTGGAATAATTAGTGGTCATGTTTTTTTTTTAAATTTCGTTAAAACGCGGAACTTAAAAAATTAAAATATAAAGTTTAAAAAAACCTTAGAGGCATAGCCATTAATCGTCCCAAACACATAAAAAATAATTATAGAAATTGGATAACATTTAGGGATAGAAAATTTAACTCCTTTTGTATGAAAAATGCTTAACTTACTGTTGAAAGACCGCGCGACAATACTTTCCTAAACCCTTACAAAAAAATAAAACTCAAATTCGAGTATTGTTTTTTGCCAAAGTTTTGCAATGATAATTTCAATATTAATTTTTAATTCGTAATGCCAATTTATATGGAAACAAAACAAACTGTTGACTAATTTGATGTAAGACTACTTTGGAATGGCATTGGCCCTGTGTAAACAATTTTTGTGATTTTTATAACAGTGGATTTGGCAATACCAGTATTTTTTTAAATCGGCGTTTCTTGTACATTTTTTATAGAGAGAAAATTCCATTTCTCACTAATAAAACAAATAATGTAATCGTTCCATTGTTCTCAGTCAAATCGGTTTGTAACCTTTTTACGCGACTGCGTAAGAAGGGTTATGTTTTTTTTTAAATATATGTATGTGGATATGAATGTATGTTTCTATATGACAGCCTATAGGCTGTGATATAGAAACATCAAGCCTAAACGGCTTGACCGATTTTGATGTGCGAGGACTCGTTAAATTCGTCTTCACTTCCTGAGTATCATAGGCTATATTTTTTGTAATAATAATAATATATTTCTTGCAAAAATAAAAAATCCGTTTTTTCGTAACCTCTAACGAACTATTTCGTAATAATCAAGTTATTTTACTAGAAATATTCGAAAAAATGCGCACTTATAATCTTTTACAGAAATTTTACGCATAATTTCACACAAAAAACGTACACTCAACAGCGTAATTATCAGGCATAACCAAATCGTAAGTTAAACTGCTTTTCTGCAGTCGGGTATTTTGTTTTTCTTTTAATATACATACTTGTTAAAAACTTGGCTGATTCGATCCTAATTTAAACTGGCATTAATGTACCTCATTAGAATTATAGAAAGTATGTGATAAAATTACTAAAATAATTTGGGGAAATCAGAAATCATCGAGAAAAACTGTAAAGCGTGGCTAGTCAATAATAAAAATACTATTTTAAGTATGTATGAATTAGTAACATAGTAGGTATGATTTTATATCTTTCCTTCGTTAGGCTAGATTACATTGTAAGTATTGTAAAAGCCGCTACTTTGATAAGAGAAGCTAGTACACTGATTTCATAGATAAACACGTACGAAACGCTTTGGCTCCACTTTCATTGTACGTACTGCTAAACTGTGGAATGCGCTTCCTGAATGGTTCTTTCCGACTGGATATAATCTAGGTGTCTTCAAATCGCGAGTGAATAGGTTTCTTCTAGGCAAGCGCGCTCCATCGTAGACCGTAACTGTTGCTTAACATCAGGTGAGTTGACGGTCAAGCGCAAGCCTATTTTCGAATTAAAAAATTGAGCGACCAGTTATAATTTAGTTGTAGGCAAAAGATCCTACGATTTCACCCATAATTGAGGAATCCTTCCTAGGCACTTCACAGGTATAAGGCCCTAACTCAATAAACTCTATATCTTGGTAAAAAAATATAGCTTGCCGCTTAAAAAATATTGTATGGCACAATACAATATTACACTCAAAAATTATTTAATATTTCATTACGTAAAATCTAATAGTGTTCTTATGAGATAGTATTAGCAAAACGGTCGAGAAATAATGTTTGGCCAAGATGTAGTTTGTAGCCCTAGGGGCTTATAGAATTAGGGTTTAAAGTTAAATAGAATTAGAATTTAGGGACCACAAAAGGACCCCTAAATTGGAAAATAGTTTTCACACACCTCCAATGTTTTTTGATTACCTATCCAACGATACCCCACTCGATAGGGTAAGAGAGGTATCATTTTTTTTAAATTAATTCTACAACTTTCTCGGCTTGACTAATATGTACATCCATGCCAAATTACTGCTATACAGCTTTGAATAAAGCCCGCAGACAGACGGACATGGTGAAACTGTAAGGGTTCCTTGTTTACTACGGAACCCTAAAAACTAATATCCTAATTATGCGTATATACGGATTGCAAGCCCTAATTGTAGGTAAATTATTAATAACTAGGCGCGTCCCGCGGTGGTACCCATGATCGAGAAATCATGTCTTGACAAGGAAATTTCAAATTTCATGATTGTGTAAGAAGGAGCGGTCTCGGTACTTTATGTCTGTTAGTTAATGAATCAGAGTTGCCTTATAAGTAAAGATTTAAATTACTGTTTCACAATTAAAACTAATATAAACGACACAGTTACAGGTATATAACTTAAGAATTAAGTTATTTACCTGTAACTGTGTAAGCTATTCTTTTCCACTCAGTTCAGCACTGAACTACAATATCACAATACAGATATGTATACTTAATATAGATTCAAATAAAGAAAAATAATAAAAATAAGTTTACTTAGTAATTATAAAAAATATTGTAGTAAAAAACTGATATATGTAAAAAAAAACTATTTCGTTGCGACAGAGACAAAAAAAAAATAGAAAAAGGGGAAGGAGATTTTTACTTCTTCATCAAATCAATCAATTACTCAAGAAAGTTAGCAAACGCGTTTTAAATATTTAATACACTATTGTCTAAACGCATTCCTATTTAGAATGCATAGTCACAATGTAAAAAGCCATACAGTGGTCCAACGCCTTTCTTTACTATTTATGTTCCACCCCAATACGCTAAGTGGAGATCACACTGCATACTTTTTAACACACATTTAGATTATAATATGAAAATACCAAAATTACATACCACTCCCACACACTAGCGAATGGATGGTGCCATTTTTGTCTCACACACACGGTCTGGTCAATAGCTTACCCTATAACTTCGATCACGGTACAATTACAGCGTGACTAGATGAACATTAGCAATATTGATACAGGGTGTTCAGTACTCGATTCTTGTTCCAAATAATCGACCATAATAGGTGGTTAGTATTTGACCTAATTATCCTTAGCAAACACAAAAATTACGGACACTCAACCACGCGCGTCGAGAGTCGCCCAATCGCGCGCGCTACGTCATCGAACAACACAAGTTCAATGACCCGGTTATGTGACTTGCGTTCGCTCGGTGCGCGAGGCTGCGCGATGTACATAAATTCTGGAGTCTTGAGAAAAACTTTAACCGAGGTTTTCTTAGTTTTTTTTCCTAATTTGTTTCAATTTTTCTTCTGTATACGTTTCATTAGAGCACTAATTAACATGTCCTTAAATATTGCTAGTGTTCAAACAGTCAGCCTGTATATTATAAGCTAAATTTGAGTTTGTAAGTTATTCTTATCTTACACAATGGCTGTGGCACAACTTTCCAAATTAAGTGTAGGCATTAAGATATAGCAATGAATAGATAATGTCTAAAGGAGTTAAGTTTGGTCTACACTTATTTTACACTTCGCAGTGACAGGCATCGCTTCCAGATGATTTTCATAAATTTTTCGAGACCCCCATTTCGGCCAACACTTTATCTAGTCGGCTTAATTGGACTAACCGTATGGATTTATACATTGCATAAAAAGCTGCCAAGCAAAATTCAACTCACCTGGTCCTCTCTCCTCTTCAACTCGCTCTGTACCTCTTCCAACTCTTCCTGCCCTTCATTAGGGTCCATTTTCCAACCATCTCTCAGCATCTTCACACCGAATATCGCGAAGAGAGCTGCACTGGCGTAGTAGGTGTATATTCTTGGTATAAACGTGGCCACGGATCCGAAAGCAGCCGATAGTATGGTCATGAAGACTAATGCTGATATTGCTCCAGCGAACACGATGACCCTGGCGTGTTTCATAGCCATGATGGCCGCGATGAAGAAGGTCTTGTCGCCCAGTTCTGACACAATGACCACGGAGAGTGAAGCCAGGAAGCCCTGCCAGAAACTGCCTTGCGCCGTCGCTTTCTGGAGAGATAAGAGAGGATTTGATTAGAAGAGAGAAACAAGTATCTATATCAAAATGAAAACTAAATATCCGACTGCGGAAAAGCAGTTTTTTATTTTATTCGACGATAGGCTTGCGCTTGACCGTCAACTCACCTGGTGTTAAGCGACAGTTACGGTCTACAGTTTTTGCAGTCTAACTTACAATTTCGTTTGGTACGCTGTTGAGTTACGTTTTTGTGAGAAAGTATGCGTAAAATCGCTGTAAAAGATTACAAGTGCTCATTGTTTAGATTAATCCAAATAAAATCACTTGTTTGTTATGAAAAAGTTCGTTGAAGGTTACGAAAAAACGATTTATTTTTATTTTTGGGAAAGATGTATTATTAATATTTTAATTTACTGTCCGCAACCGTGTACACTTGAAAAACGGAGATTAGCGACACCGCTGCGTAGCCTATATTCTATGATACCAGGCTGAGCTGTGGTCAAATACGTAGCCTGTCAAGAGTACAGAAAAGTACAACGTCGTACAGTAACTACCCAACCCGTGAAATGAAACGTTCGACACGCATGATACCATAATATATTATTAACATTAACACTTAACATGCGTGTATAAATTTCGCAAATTTTAAATACAACTATATAAGAAAAGAAAATTCTAAGATTAGAATACAATAGATATATATAAGTTGGATTTAAGTTTTTGAATATGTATTTCCGCAAAGTAACGCCAGACTTTTTTTTTTGAAAATTTCTGCATAGTATTAGCTAAAGCGTTAGGGTAACCTTTTGAGCGCCACGGCCGGTCTTCTACAGCAGACAAACGAACGTGTACTTACGTACTTTGCAAAAACATCAATGGTCTGTGTACTATGACTTAAGTATTTGACATATTTATCACTACACATCAAAAAGCTGTATGCACAGTGTTCGAAATAAGTCACACAGTCACACAACCCGACCCCACACAATTTTTTCACCTTTGGTGGGCACACACCACATCTGAGAAGAAAATATTATTATGTGAAACATCGGTTCATATCTATTCAACGATACCCAACAGGATGAGGTGGGGGTCCCCTTTTTTACGGTTCCGTACCCAAAGGGTAAAACGGGACCCTATTACTAAGACTCCGCTGTCTGTCTGTCCGTCTGTCACCAGGCTGTATCTCATGAACCGTGATAGTTAAGACAGTTGAAATTTTCACAGATGATGTATTTCTGTTGCCGCTATAACAACAAATACTAAAAAAACAGAATAAAATAAATATTTAAGGGGGCTTCCAGACAACAAACGATTTTTTTTTGCTTGATATTGATAACGGCAACAGGTAGACGCTTGAAATATTCACAGAATATTAAGTTATATACTTTAAGAATAAATAATTAAATTAAAATTAATATTTAAGGAGCTCCCATACAACAATCGTGATTTTTTGCCATTTTTATAGATAATGGTACGGAACCCTTCGTGCGCGAGTCCGACTCGCACTTGGCCGGTTTTTTAATTTTCCTGCGGCATTTTGTATACTGAACACATCTCGCCAAGTTTTGGTTGTGTAGGTATTGCTAATACTTTCTGATTAAAATGGCTGTGACATAGGGACAAACAGACAGACAGATAGACAGGCAAATTTATAAGGCTTCATCGTATTTATTACGGAATCCAAAAAAATACGAGTTTTGATTTTAATCATTTCCATGTGGAAACCGGTTTCCATATTCCGGTCTATCTGGAAATCCATGAGGCTCATGTCCAGCAGTGGACATGAGCCTCATGAACTTCTTGTGGATGACGATGATGATTTCCATATGATTACACTTGACATGACAGCTACTGTATCTACTTGGCAACTAGATCGACAAATAGATTTCACTCCCACGTCTAGATACGATAAAGATTTCAATCTATCATCGCTGAGATTTTTTTGGTGTATGTACCTACTGTAAGCGTATTTACAAAACAGACGTAAGTGCCCCGAATATTATTTGTATTTACCACGAGCTTATGATATCAACACGGCTGAGTTTACATAATTCCAGCATGATTGTTACATTAATTGTAAACGTTATTGTTCAAACGATAATATACATACTGGAACCACATACTTATTTCTATATCACTATGATTGTCTTGCTCTCTCAACTGCAGAAAAAACGAGACAATAGTAATGTTGAAATTAGCCTGACTGAACGTTTGTGGTACGGTCCCTGGGGCCCAATTCAGTTATTCAAGACCGCTCCATAGCCGAACCATATGGGAGCGTTTCCCGTCGGCCGCCATAGTTTTTTTTTGATTCAGTCAGTTTTATGTCATACAATTGACATTTGATGAAACGTAACACGTCCTTCGCTCGTTACTAAATTAAAAAATTATAGCAGCCGACAGGAAATGCTACGCACAAGGTTCAGTTACGGATCGGTTTTGAATAACTGAATTGCCCCCCTGGTGGATGTCGGGATGGACTTCCAAGTTGCAAATAGTCACAAAACCAGTAAAGTTGCGAATCGAATGTATTCGTTCTTCTACAGCATTAAAACAAGTACCTACATATATTTTTTTGACCGAGTAAGCGAAGCGAACAAAGGTCTCTGTATCAACTGGCAAAATTTTCTTTCTTTTGTCCTTATGTTTGGTACTCGCGTAGTATTTTAAGTCTTATTTTTAACCGACTTCCAAAAAGGAATCAATTCGACTGTATGTTTTTTTTTATGTTTGTTCAGCGATTACTCCGCCAATGATAAATTGTTTTTGATGATTATTTCCTTTAAAAAATATTCAAAATCGGTTCAGTACTTTGGGTTTTATAACAAAATACCTAAAAAAATATCATTCAAGTAAACGAATTGCGTATTTTGATGTCGGTTTTTTTCAGTTTTTTAAACTATAACTATTCTATATAAAAATTTGTATAGAGATAGCTTTGGACCTGGAGACGGACATATGCTACTTATCATCATCATAATCATCACCGTTTTTCATAACTACGCGAGTGAAACCGCGGAACGCAGCTAGTTTATAAATCGGGGATTATTGTTGATCTACGATTTTTAGTTATTTTCCTATCATAATTTCAAAGAATACCCCCAGTTGCAAATGCTGCGATCTGCTCCATACAAACGGATTTATTTTTACTAGACTATTATATCAAAATCTTTAAGTTCGTCATTGTTGGTATATGAGTATCGGTCAGCCCAGGACACTATATTCGTGAATTTTGTTTTAGACTTTACGTCCACGTGATGGAAGTCCAAGCATCCTTCCGATGCGTCATAGGCTATATTTCATCACATTTAAATTAATTCTACGTTTCTTATCGGAACAGAGAAAGAGTGGAACAAATTGTCGGCTTCTTTGTTCCCAACGTTGGTCTTTTCAAGGTCAGAGTGAATAGATATCTTATCTTCTAAGTTTGCGTGCTTCATCTCCGACCACATCGTCGCTTTCCAACAGGCGAGTTGGTGGTAAACGAGGACTAATTTGTGTTAAAAAACCGGCCAAGTGCGAGTCGAACTCGCACACGAAGGGTTCCGTACCATTATCTATAAAACCGGCAAAAAAAAACACGTTTGTTGTATGGGATCCCCCTTAAATATTTATTTTATTCTGTTTTTTAGTGTTTGTTGTTATAGCGGCAACAGAAATACATCATCTGTGAAAATTTCAACACTAACTGTGTATTTAAATACACAGTTAGTGCGATTGTTAGTGCAATGCCTCACGCCTCATACATAGTATTCCTATTTGTTTAGTGGTTGTATTATACCTAATACCTGATACTACCACATGCTTAAAATGTTTGAATGTCGTCAGCCGCAAACAACAGATAAGCTAATTGCCTTGCACTAAAAAGATACGAGCGAAGCGAAACTGCGAATTTTATTTGAGGTAACGAGGTTAACAATGGCAGATAGTTTTATTCTTCCTTCCTGAAAACCTACTGTAGGTACATATATTTAATTGCTAACCTTGTCTTTATTTTGATATCACTATTCATCTCCTTTTTTTACTTGACTGAATGAAATGAAAACTGAAAACTGTAAAACTTTGTAGTTTCAAGCCTATACCATTACGTAATATTGGACCAATAATGTATCCATTCCATAAGCTATTGTATCCAACCTACGAAGACACTTCGTTCACCAATGTTAGCCGATCGGTCCGATCGCACAGAATACTCAATAGAATAGCTGAGAGCTGATAGATGGTAACAAAACTTCATAGCTATTTTCAGTTTCAAGCCTATAACCATTACGTAATATTGGACCGATAATGTATCCATTCCATAAGCTATTGTATCCAACCCACGAAGACACTTCGTTCACCAATGTTAGCCGATCGGCCCGATCTCACAGAATACTCAATAGAATAGCTGAGAGCTGATAGATGGTAACAAAACTTCATAGCTCTTTGCAGTTTCGAGCCTATACCATTACGTAATATTAGACCGATAGTGTATCCATTCCATAAGCTATTATATCCAACCTATGAAGACACTTCGTTCACCAATGTAAGCCGATCGCACAGAATACTTAATAGATCAGCTGATAGCAGGTAAAGCCTTAAAGAAAAGGTCATGTTTATAAATAACGAACCTAGTCCACGGATGCAATTTACTGGATCCGATCCGATTGCAAAGACGTACATAAAACATGCCTATTTTCCCATACAAGGTAGGCAGAGCATCAAAGACCATGACGTTTTTGGACCGTTTGATGTTTGACCGTAGTTAGAGGGTTAGATGAAAGGGAGAGGGCATTAGAGGGTAAGATAATAAAATATTAGCTTGCAGAGACAGGGGTCAGCCCATCGCCTACATAAACGCCAATTTCCCTCAAGTCCCTTAACCGTCTTTTAAAGTATTTCAAGACAGAGAAGCAGCTGGTACATTTTATATTTTTCTTTTGCTCTCAGTGCAAGTAACTTTCTTGTTAATATTGATGGATTGGCGACCAACAGGATAGATCTCTTATTCATCACCAGCACGTTATTGTGTGATCATCAGGCGAATTGGTGGCAATCTTAGCTCAATCTTGTATTTTTTTTAAATGTGTATAAGACGAGCAGTATAAACTACAAATGATTTCATTTGTTTAGAGCATTAGCATTTCTCAACTACAGTAAAACAATAACGGTCTTACCGAAAAACGTTGCCCAACTTAATTATGATCAACGTCGCAAATTCTCTGTCCTCTTTCCGCACGTGTCATTACGTATCAGCGAGAAATTGACAAAATATGTTGGACTATGCTCAAATTTGAGTAACGTTTTCAGTAAGACCTTAATAACTGGCCTCACTGATCAGGCGAGTGCGGGGAAGCAGCAATACCATCCTGAAAGTTGTGTCAGAAGACCTCAATGCGCCTGTACTGAGGCATTTCATGCGGACAATGTTTCCGCCCGAAATGCCTCGCAAGTACATGACGCATTGAGTGACTCGCTGAAATTTTGAATATTTTTTGTAAATGTAATTAGGATAAGTACTAACCGTAGCTTTAAGCCCTTATATTTTGTTACTAACACTTTGGACCAAGAAGTCTTTAAATAAAATATTTTGAATTTGAATTTGAATTAATAAAGTACATATCAAACAATATTATCCAGGGATCGTAAACGGTTAAGGTATAAGGTTACGCTACCGGTATAATAACGGTAGAGGTATAAATTATAAAGGTAGACCGAAAACGGTGATAATAACGGTTAAGGTATATAATAAATATAAATAAATTTGCATACGAACGGGGGATGGCGATGCACGGGCGGTCAAGGTCAAAACCTTTATTTTTCGGTTACGGTAGCGCAATTTATAATTATATCGTTATTTATCGGTACCATAAAATTCCTATACCTTTATTTTCAGGTATCAAAATAAAAAGGTATGACTTCATACCCTTAACCGTTATAAACTTTATCTTTTCGGTATGAGACCCCTGATATTATCGGCCTAAACTCATCGTCATCATCTCAAGCTCAGCGAAAAGTATCGTGTCGGATATTGTAAGTGGATGAAAAAAACAAAAACAAAAGAAAAGGCTCTATAATATTTACTTTAAACGTTAAGCCAAAAGTATTGTGTCGTATTTTGAGCGGAGAAACCCAGTGTATATTTAGGCTTAACTACTACTTAACTATTAAGTATTCTATGGTGCCACTGCGATTTTCCCTAACAGAGTACTAGCATATGAATGCGCCTGCAGTAGAATCGAGTACGCAATATCCTTTGAATTTATTTAGACTCTAACATGCGATTAACGATCGTACGTTTTATAGCTAATTCATCATCATCATCTCAGCTACAGTAATCGCACCGCTGGATATAAACCTCTCCCATGAATTTACAAAGAGGACTGGTAGGAAGCGGCTTGCATCCAGCGTCTTATTTACAAGTTATCGTTAAAAAAACTAAAAAAGCCGACTTCAATATATGTCATGTCTGGAAATATATGTCATCCAAGTAAACTAATTACGTATTTCGTTAATTTTTCCAGTTATTTTGTTATTACAACTAAAATACATGAGCCTAGCAAAATTTTCATAATAAAACAAAAAGAAATCATTGAAATTGGATATATAGATAAACTCTTTATTGTACACACCTTTATTATATATAATGTTTAGATGTAGAAAACAGTTGTCTCCTTTTATATGTACTAGTTCTGGGGACACTCAATTAAACGTACTATTCAAATTTTTGACACGGTACTGCCTGACATTAATTGTATTCTGTCAGTCAATCTAAAGGTAGAAAGGTAGAGGTAGAAGCTAAACCATTAGTGTAAGTTGACGCACCCTGACACAAACTATTTATAGCCAAGGTAAAGAAAATACCACCTAATGGCGACGCGCAGTGTCACTACGGGTGGGACTAAACGTACCAACTAACTAATTCATACCTGTGATGTGTGACGAAGACTACGTTGGGAATTATAAATAAATAAATATAAATATTTGTGGACATTTCACACAACACTATCTAGCCCAAACTAAGCAAAGATTGTATTATGGAAACTAGATAACTGATAGATTACATATCATCCATGCTTATCACACAAATGTTTGCCCTGGATAGGGATCGAACCCACGACCTAGTAGCTCAGCAGGTAGACATAACGTGATTAATATATATGTATATTTATACCAAATTAGAGGTTTCTAGTATTAAGAGTCTCTGAGCTAAGCCGCGGACGTGACAAAACAATACGGGTTCCTAGTTGACTACGGAATCTTAAAAAGGTGAATAAATAAATAAAATATTGATAAACATTATCACACAACGTCATCTAGCTCTAAACAAAATAAAGTTTGTACTATGGGAACCCTTATCGCTGATAGAATACTTATACACACCATCCCAGCCACAAGTCTCCAGTTGGACATAGGCCTCCCCAAAAATACCGGTTGGAAGCGATTTACTGTCCACCTTTACCTTTGTGGAGTACTGCTGCCATCTTTGGAACGGTGCTGTCAAATGCCAGCTCCAAGCTCTAGAATCGGTAGTCCGGCGTGCTGTCCGACTCATTGGTGACGATAAGCTAGTTACTAAAAAGCTACTCAGTCTGGAACACCGCCGTATGGTAGCAAGTCTGTAAATTTTTTACAGGATACATTTCGGAGAATGTACTTCTGAGCTGCATGACCTTATTTTACCATGTCCTTTCTACCACAGAACAAGTAGAAAATCAGCACACTACCACCCATATATTGTGGATTTACCCATTACCCAATATTCGTACTAAACGGTTGAATTCTACGTTTCTTATCGGTACTGCGAAAGAGTGGAACAAATTGCCGGCTTCTTTGTTCCCTGAGAATTACAACATTGGTCGTTTCAAGCTTCATCTTCGACCACAACTTCGCTTTCCAACAGGCGAGTTGGTGGTCAAACGCGGACTTATTCGTGTTAAAAAAAACCTTGATGTAGTCTGGCTGGTCTTCCTACGCTACGCTTGCCGGTGCGTGCTCTTCATCCGAGACCTTTTCGGCCCCATCGGCCATCAGTTCTACGTGCTATGTGCCCTACGCACTGTCACTTCAACTTGCTAATACGTCGTGCTATGTTGAAACTTATAAGTCAAACTATGTATATAAGTATGTGAATACTCATACACTTTTTTTAAAAGCTTTTATTTAACTTGCAATGTATGTATGTATGTAAGTATGTTTGTAAATACATACATAAACGATAAACATTAGGCGAGTTGGCGGTCAAGCGCAAACCTAGTATTACTAATAATTTAATTAATAAATATTTGTGGACATTTCACACAACACCATCTAGCCCAAACTAAGTAATGCTTGTAATACGGAACTAGATGGTTGATAGAGTACATATAAACTTATTTTTGTAAATATATACATATGATACATAGTAACACCCAGACATGGAACAAATACCATTCTCATCACACAAATATTAGTCCATGGTCGGGATCGAACCCACAACCTACAGATTAGAAGGCAGACCGACTGAACTTTCAGGCCAATCAAATAACATTGTGTGTATTCCACGAAATCCCTGACACGGGGAATCCTAGAAAGCTACAAGTGCTATTATATTGTCCCTCGTGTATAAGCGTCTTACAAATGCTAATGAAAAATTAAACATGCGGGCGAAGCCTTCGCTGTAGCTGATTCATGTCAAAAGCCTTGTTTGAACGGTGATTTACCTTTATTTATATCGGTCAGAGACACGTACAATAAGCACTCGTATTTCGCAAATCTCACAGATTTCATGATAAATATGTACATGACTCTCTTCAAGGGCAGCATGATTAGGTATCTTCTACGGCTGTGTGCTTCATCTTCGACCACATAGTCTAATTCCAACAGGTGAGTTGACGACAAATGCGGGTTTATTAGCGTAAAAAATTTTTGTTAAAGATTACATTTTTTATTATTATTTAAAACAAATGTTGGGGAGACCTTTGCCCAGGAGTGGGACAGTATAGGTTTAAAAAAAAAAAAAAAAAAAAATGTATGGAATTATTTATTATTATTTAAAATAAATGGATGGAAACAGCCTGCCCACAGCGCAGCGTTTTCGCACAACGTTCTTCTATGTGGTCGTACACTTTGTGTCATAGCATCCTACGCTGCGCTTACCGGCGCGTGTTCGGGGACTCAAGAACTTTACCACCTCATCTGCTATCATTTCTACGTATTATATGCACTACCCACTACCTCTTTAACTTGTTGTTACGATGAGATATGACTAATTCGTCATTCTAAGTATTAGAGGAAAAAAATATAACAAAAAATACTGTGAACTGAACACATTTTCATACATATCGTCCTAACTACCTCCTCTAGTCAAGTAGGTAGATATAGGGTTTTCCCCACAACATTATCTTGCAAAATTGACCATAGGTAATTCATACTTCAAATAATGCCAATGTTCAAGTAGTGTTGTTGAGTAATGAGTTTGTGCTCGCAAGGTCTAATTGTTCGGAATTGAGTAATGAATTTTTCTGTTAAATATTATCAAAATCCGTTAACAAAAATTGCCTCGCAGCAAACTTCACTAACCGAGATTTCACAACCTTTCGTCTCAGTTAATAATATATACAACATACGCAAAAAAAAAAGATTAAGATTATATTTATAACGATTTTGTATTAAATAAGTGATTTTACAAGAATTATTCCAAAGAATCCTCAATGAAATACATTTTACATAGGCTCTGTACACACTTCCTCGCGAAAAGTGTACACTCAACAACGCAACGCAAGCGTATGTTAAAATTAGGTATGAAAAGGGGTATTTTGTTTATCTTTTCAAATAGATACTTTTTTATCGATTTCCGATCAATGGAATATTTTAGATAGACAATTCTGTACATATTTCAAAAGGTACCTAATTATTACAAATTATCTCCTTATTGGTGCTCAAGGGCGTCGCCAGCCCATGGCCCAGAGGGGGGCAAGTTAATATTATGGAGGATGGGAAAAATATGAATTGTAGGTACAGGTACAATTGCACGGACTTTGGTTGCTTTGCAGTTGGCTACATTTTTTAAATCTCTAGGGGGGCCAGCTGCCCCCTCTGCCCCCCCTTGGCAACGCCCTTGTCGGTGCTTTTTTCAGCTTTCTGCTTCTAGCCACTGCCAATTGTATTACGTATATCATCATCATCATCATCACTCTTAGTCTGTTCAGTTAGAGAACTAATCGAGGGCGCCGCTGTCCCTATTTCATTATTTTGTTCGAGAACAACGGCGCTGCTGTCCTTATTACCCGACTGCGTAAGAAGGAGGGTTATGTTTTTATATTTCATTATGACTAACGTGGTTGTTACACATTATTATATCGAACAAACGGGTTACTCACGTCTATTTTGAGCCTAATTCAGATCAGACGACACGTCCTTCGGGAGTGACATCTGCGCATTTTGAAAAAGACCGCCGTATGCGGTTGAAACTATAGTCGGAGAATTAGGCTCAAAATAGACGTGAGTAACCGGTTTGTTCGAAATAAAAAAAAGTATGCATATTTGTATGTATGTATGTACATATTTAGGTATGTATGTGGGTATGTATGTACCTATGTATGTTTCTATAATATGATCGCCTACAGCCTAAACGGCTTGACCAATTTTGTTGTGCGAGGTGTCGTTAGATCGGTCTTCACTCCCTGAATGTCATTCCATAGGCTATATTTTATTTTTTGCTGTCCTTATTACGCGACTGCGTAAGGAGGGCTATGTTTTTCGAGTGTATGCATATTTGTATGTATGACTGTGTGTTTCTATATGATCGCCTACAGCCTAAATGGCTTGACCGATTTTGTTGAGCAAAGTGTCGATAGGTGTGATCGATAGTTTGTTTAGAATTGAGTACTAATAATCATTTTTCTATTAAAAAAACCGACTTCAAACGCAACTTACTAAATCCTTCACGATTGCAAACTTGTTAAAGAGTCTTCTCTTCAGTCGCTCTTTTTTCTTTTGTCAGGAATGCGAATTGTCATTGAATGTCAAATGCTCGTCTTCGAAGATTAGAAAATGTGCATATGTTTAAGCGATAATCCTTAATATTTGACACTATTGCAAAGAAAAACGTGTAGGCGGAACTCTGCGATTCTATAATCTGACGCACTTACTCAGGAATACAACGAAAATATTTTCATTTTTAGAGATTATTCAAAAAGTAATAAAGCTATGTTTATAAAATAAATATGGGACTAACTTGGGAGCTTTCTCTATACACTAATTGAGGTAACACTAAAATTGGTTCTCGAATGACGGAGTAATTCGTGTTCATACATTAAAAAAAAATACGGTACGAATTGATAACCTCCTCCTGTTTCGGAGTCGGTTAAAAATGTATAACAAACATTAATAAAATCTACCAGTAGCAACAACCTTAAAAAATAATCATTAAAATCAGATAATCTTTTTACGATTACTGCGACAACAGATTTCGCACACTGTGCCCTTAACTCAACAGCACCTGGGCGACCGAGCTCCACTCGGATTTTTTATGACTGAAAATACGAGCAAACCCGGGTTCACTAAAAATTAAACCTAGCAAGATCGATTTATCGTCCCCTAATCTACCTACGAACCAAATTTCATCAAAATCGTTGGAGCCGTTTCCGAGATTCAGATTATATAGATACATATATACAAGAATTGCTCGTTTAAAGGTATTAAATAGATTCCAACTAAACTTCTTTTGAAACTAGTAGAATCTTAATAAACTAGTGAAATTCATTTCTTGCGACGCGTTTAGCTTTCAGAAAACAAAAATATAAATAAGTATTACGCGCCGACCTGGTTTACCGTATACAAAGTCAAGTACCAGTTTTACCATAGGACCGAACGTGTTGCGAGAAAACCGGTTCAGCAAAGTAAATATTAACCTGCATACGAAAGGAAGAAAACAAATTTAACTTTAAAAACCTTAAAAAAATTCACAAAAAACTGAAGCAACCGACTTCTCATGGACGCCATTGTCAGAACTGGACCAAATTGAAATGGGACCACACGGGAAGCACCAGCTTTCAAATAAAAATATAAACATCAAAATCGGTTCACCCAGTCGAAAGTTCAGAGGTAACAAACATAAAAAAAAAAAACAGTCGAATTGAGAACCGTCTCCTGTTTTTGAAGTCGGTTGAAAACATTAAATTTAACTTTATTTCTGTGCCTTGTATTTCTACTGAACAGAGGGCCTACCACCACCGAGCAGGTTCGCTATCTTATCATAGAAGAAATCAAGAAATATCCGTACTTCAATTCAATATAGGAGACGGCTGGCAGTCACAGCACATGAAAATCGGTCAAGCCGTTTAGGCTATATGCGATCATATAGAAACATATATACCACATACATAAATACATATATCCTCTCGAAAAATATAACCCTATTTCTTAAGCAGTCGAGTAAAATACACCAGTCAAGTACCTAGTCTCACCTGTGACCAGGGACACTGTTTGAAACAACATTTTTTTAAACTATGTAAAATGTTTATTTTATATTTATATTGTATTATATTATTGATTTGAATCTGACATTATAGAATTTGAATTTAAATATATACAATGTATACGTAGAATTCTAATTTAATATTATTATTAATTTCAAATTTTCATATAACGACTTGTAACAACAATGTTATTAATAAACAATTTGTAAGTATTTGTAAAATACACGATAAATATACGTTCAAAATTGTCTCATCCATTTTCAGTAATTATTTTTTATTATAATCGATACTTGATAATCGAGCGAACAGTGCAAGCGAGTACAAAACATTCTTAAACATATACATCTTTGTACTTGCAAGGTCTGCTACTACCAGAACCTCTAATTATATTAAACATTTCAGGGAGTGTGCGCAAGAGCTTCACGACCTAACTCCACCCTCCCCATTTCACTAGCAGAAAGTCGGCGATTTTTTTGTTGAAATGCCAAAAACCCCTACTCGGCGAGTCGGTCGACGTTCTTGATGCGTACTTGCACAGGAATGGAATTCTTTGCCCCCAACTGTTTCCTGAGAACTACAATCTCGGAATTTTCAAGGGTAGAGTGAATAGTTTATCTTCTAGATCAACGAGCTCCATCCTCGGCCACACCGTCGCTTAACATCAGGCGAGTTGGTGGTCAATCGTAGGATCTATCTTAAAAAAAAAAGAAAAAAAAAAAAAAAAAAAACTACGACATAATAGATTTAATAGAGTGGTTGTTTATAAACGTTTCCAATATTTTAAAAAAACCGACCATGACGAGTTCACCTTGACGATCGTATAAAAAAAAACCGGACAAGTGCGAGTCAGACTCGCTCACCGAGGGTTCCGTACAAATTAGTAGATAAAAGAGGGAAATGATATGTATTTTTAACCGACTTCCAAAAAAAAGGAGGTTAACAATTCGACCTGTATGTTTGTAATATTGTCAGAATTGCACAATTTTTGTATCTGTTAGTCTATACCAGCTTCTAAACATGTGTGCCAAATTTCATAAGTGTATGTATGTTTGTCCACGCATTACACAGAAACTAGAAGTCGTATTTCAAAAATCATTTCAACTTAGGAGTCACTGTAAGTTTTATCAAAATCGGTTCAGTAGTTTTCAAGATATGGGTTTTTGAACACTCGCTTCGTTCAATTGCAGAGCAGTGCCTACACCTTTTATTTCAATTGTTTGACATGAGCGCTGCTGAGCTTTGACGACCGTTTTCAACCGACTTTTAACCAACTTCAAAAAAAGGAGGTTATCAATTCGACCTGTATTGTGAATACAATTTTTGATTTCAAACAAACGAGTAAATACTATTATAAAAACGGATAAAAGGGAGTTAGCCCACCGAAGGTTCTGTACAAACTAGCAGGTAAAAGGAAAATATATTTTTTATTTTATTTTCCTTCATAAGCCGAAAAATATACATCGTAAAAACATTTAAAAACCTGTTTTAGCTTGTGATAATGAAGCTCTTTCATAATATGATACACCACATGATGCGGTTAAAGCACTTTAAAATTTGGACCCTCATTCTTAGCATAAAGACCCTATTTTTTGGGTTTAATTTAAAAATGTACAGTTTTCGGATTTTTCCTTTATGTGTACTGTACGACAATGCTTCTTGCTAAATTGCACAGTTATAGGTCAACGGAAAGTACCCCATAGGATTTGCTTCCCTTGCGAATATCGAAATATGTGTTTTTTGTGACATATTTGGCAGTAACTTTTTTTTAATGAAAACTTGAATTTTGAATTTTCTCTGGTGCAAGAGACTATGGATCTGCGTATATGGTTTTAATTTCAACTCGATACCTTTACGCGTTCTCGAGATACAGGTCTTGACAGACGGACAACAAAGTGATCCTATAAGGGTTCCGTTTTTTCCTTTTGAGATACGGAACCCTAAAAATCGAGCATGGACATCCTAACAAAACAAAACAAATCATTAGCAATCATAAACATAAACAATCATAACCATAAACGCGTGCCGTTGAACTATTACATAACATAAACTATGTCATATTGGTAAACAAACCTTCATGACCGCATCCATTAGCCAGGAACGCAGCCCCGGAGATTGTGTTATATCCGGCATCATTGTCGTAGACACTATATCCGTATCCATCCAATCCGATATATTCATTTTTAATAAATAAAAAAAACACAACACCAAATCCAAAAAAAAAATTTAAAAAAACTCGACCGCCCCGCGCGCGGTGAAACTGTTGACTGTTAAAAATAATATAATTCACATCGCGTCGAAATCTTTGCTATAAAAAAATAATTGATAAAGTTATCGTGTGGCATCTGATAATTTTTGTGATATATTTTGTTTAGTTTGGTATTTCGTCCGTAGAGCACGCGACCGCGCACTGCGTTATACGCGGGCTCACTGCGATACAACGATACATCTTATAAGTTCAGTGGTCGCTGCTTCTATAAAAGACCTATCAGTAAGTACTGTGTACATAGAACCGACGCCAATTCTATCTATTCATAGGAGTCTTTATTTGTTAAATCGGCAATTTTCGAACCATATTGACCATATACATTTAAACTGTAGACAATAAAAGATATACCTACAATGACAGCTGAAATGTGTCACCAAAACAATTTGTAAATTAAAGCAATAATAACTACTTATTCAATAAAAAAAAAAGACGTGTGGCACTCGGAGACTGCCGCGGTAAAGCTATTGCATAATAGCTTTACGCGCGGTGTGTTAGGTTATTTTCGTTACGGAATTTCTGGATTCGGTCTCCACGCTCAAGGTCCGCGATAGAAGCTATGCAATAGCTTAAAAAATCTATTAACGCGATAAATGTAAATAAAAAGATTTTCACAAACACACAAAAGTAGTTGTAAACATTTGAAGCTAAATTACAAAAAATATGTAACATTGGCAATATACGACGAGTTAGCAGCATTCTATATTATCACAATAATTTTCAGAACATAATTATTTTTATATTAATTTTCACAATACTTGCTAGATAATGTTTCATTATACGTCATGTAAAGAGGATCATTCAATCTCTAGAGATATAATAATTCATTATGGTCACAGTGCGACGGAATGTGATTTGGAACTTGAACCTAAAAAAATGTGTGCATCTTCAATAATTTATATAAATACAACAAATCAAATTCGTTCAACATCGTGAGGAAACCAACATGTCTGAGAGTTCTCAATGATCTTGAAAAATGTGTGAAGTCTGCCAACCCGGACTTGGCAGACTATGGCCTTACCCTTCTCACAATGAGAAGATGGCCCGCGCCCAGCAGTGGGACAGTTTGTACAAACAGGGCTGATAAAAGAGAAGAGAGAATCAAATTCGTTCGGTTAGGAATATAAATAGATATTAAACAACTTTCCTTTAGTTGTTGTGAAAAGTAGAGTATAGGCCTCGGGATAAAGGTATTTGTCTTGGGCGAGCTAGAATCCCGCGTTACAATCCGGATTCTGGTCTTAAATCCCTCGTTTTTCTCATGAATATTAATTCAACTACAAACTTATGTTTATTTTGTCGTTAGAAACATTTTTTATAGTTTATGAACTTGAGTAGGCATGGTAGTGAAGATAGGAGTAGGTACAGAAGCCTCCGTGTACAAAACAAATTCGTACTTGGCCGGTTTATAAAATAAACAACCAGAAAAAAGAAATGCACGACCGATCGTCAAATAGCTTAAAAGACAGCTATGGTCAAAGGTCACGTAAAGTCCAAATAGTTTGGGAGTGCCTGTCATGGTTAAATAACATAGGGATTATGGATAGAAATAAACCCTACGAAAAGTAATAGATTGTTAGGTAAATTGTGCGTATATTTAGCGCCAGTTTTTTCCATGGCCAATGACGCACGTAGGTTTGGAGACGTTCCGTCACCCGGGCTATTTTAGTACGTTCATGAAAGTTATAAAAACTCTGTGTGAGTGTGGTTTGGACGAGGGAACACCAGACCATATCTTTTTCAATTGCCTAAGAAATTCACCTTCCCTATATGACCTCCTCCCTACTTCTATCCCCCGTCCGATCGACTTTCGATCACTCCTTGCATTTGTCAATTCTCCTTTTGTATATAATTTGTGTGATTTCATTAACGCTAATAACATTAAACTTTAATATGTTTGTATTTCTAACCAACTAACACTTGTGCTGTCCTGTATGTTTTTAGGTATAACAACAGAAATTGTGATTGATACCAGCGTAGTCTGGCAGACGTTCACTCGCAAGGCCACTTCGTCGGAGAGAAACATAATAAGCAGAGCAACTTAAATGCTGAACTGATGTGACACAAAAAAAAAAAAAAAAAAAAACAAACAAACAACGTGACATTGGCGAGAACATATGAACGCCATAAACAAGAATTGAATTGAAGTTATAAAAACATGCATGAAATTATGACGGATCTTTTCGTTTGCCAAAACTTTTCGCTCAGCTCGCTTCATTCAGGAAATTTACCTTTTCGTTGATAAAGGAAATATGCAAATCGTGTGTGAAACTGTAAGATTTATACATGTTTTTTTTTTTTTTTGTATGTTTTCATGCATTCGTCTACATAAAGCTAAGATTTAGAAGTGGCGTAGAATATGCACGCGGTGTTTTTAAAAACTTTATTTAACAAAGTGAAGCGAAAAAAGGTCCCTAATTTTTTTTCTATACAGATGTTTGTTGGTACACGCGTACAGGTCGTATTTTATCAACCGAACTTTTCGAAACTTTATATGTAGGTTTTGATATCTTTAACCGACCCCCAAAAAGAAGAAGGTTATCGACTCGGTAAAAAATATACGCTACGAATTGATAACCTCCACCTTTTTTGAAGTCGGTTAATTAGAGCAAAATCAGCGGTAATAAACAGTTTCATTTTCGTGGAAATGGGTAATTGCGTACTCTACTGTCATTCCAAATAGGTACACTCCTTTATAGTGTTTGATTTGATACCAGACCCAACCATATAATTAGGGGAACGGTAGGTATGTGGCTTCAGTTTGACCGTGGGCGTCCACAAAGTGAACGTCTTCGCATCACATGCTCAATCCTACAACATGAATATATTAAAAGAAAAACATAATAACCGACTGCAGAAAAGCGGATTTTGCAGTCCAACTTACGATTTCGTTACGCTTGATACGCTGTTGAGTGTACGTTTTTTGTGAGAGTATGCGTAATATGGCTGTAAAAGGTATTAAATGCGCATTCTTTAGAATAATTCTAGTAAAATCACTTGTTTATTACGAAAAAGTTCGTTGGCGGTTACGGAAAACCGCATTTTTTTTTTTTGCAAGAGTCGTTTTATAATTATAACAAAAAAATATAGCCTATGACACTCAGGGGTGAAGACGAATCTAACGACACTTCGCACATCAAAATCGGTCAAGCCATACATACATACAAGCATACATACCGTCGAAAAACAAAACCTTCCTTACGCAGTCGGGTAAAAAAGCGAGAATTCCGCATAAAAAGTAAGTATGTATACATTTACTAATATATTGTAACTATGCCATACCAGTTTTATGATATGGAATCAAAATAATGCGATCAAAGTTTTCAACAAATCCTAACTAACCATAGACTTTTATAGATACCCCAAGTGTATGTACCTAGCGTGTCAACAAGTATGATTAATAATAATTATAGTTTAAACAACTAAAGCAACCGACTTCTCATGGATACCATTGTCAGAACTTGACCAAATTGAAATGGGACCACACGGGTAGCACCAGCTTTCAAATAAAAAATTATCTTCAAAATCGGTTCCCCCAGTCGAAAGTTACGAGGTAATAAACATTAAAAAAATACAGTCGAATTGAGAACCACTTCCTTTTTTGAAGTCGATTGAAAATCGCAGTTGACGACCTACGATTATTTAATTTCAGGTGGTATAATATAGGATTCGATATTTTGTCAACTAGTTACTAGCGTACAAGCGCGGCGAAGGCATTGGGTTGAATAGATTTCGAGCGGATGAAATATTCCATCACAAAATAGTTTGTGTGACGTCACAGTCGATACCAAAAATGTGGCACGCAAGGTTTTCATATAAATGAAGTCGCATGCTTCATCTACTATGTCTGTGTAACTAACAATATTTAAGTTTCGCTTAATAAACTCTGTCTCTGTTTATTACCTTTTCACGACCAAATAGCTAAAACGATTGCTATGAAATTTGGCATAGAGATAGCCGCGAACCTGGAGACGATATACTACGTTTCATCATCGTCATCACCGGTCACTGTCACCATCGTTTTTCATCACTACGCGGTAGAAACCACGGGGTAGATCTCGCTCAACATTATACTGAAAATAGGACCTTCTCTCAACATAAAACTAAAGTAAGTTCGTGTAGACTGAGTGGCCAGCCCTAGTGTCAGAATTATTAAACCGCCGAAAGGCCTCTAATCTGGCTTGACGATTGCCGTTTTTAAGAACAAACAACCGGGACCTACATTATAACGTGTCATCCGACCCACGGTATTGCTCAAAAAGAAATGCCACTCACGGTCACCCAACATAAGACTTATTTCTCAAGACGGCAATCAATTTTTTGACAATCAAAAGCAATGGTGCAAATCAGCCAGTTGCGTGACGCAAAACTACCGTGAATAAAATAGTTCTATAATAGACATGGTTGATGTCGTTATATTGGTTTCAAGGACCGATTACTAAATAGTATATTAATTAATTATCAGTATTTTTTACATAATTTATACGAATGGCCCGAATAGGTTGTAAGTTATATTCGTTCAGGGTCACAAGGTCCAGTGGGCCAAAATGACAAATCCCAAAAAGTCCAGTGTACCAAAAGGTCCAGTGGCAAAAAATCAAGAGGGTCGTCAACCTCATTGCAGCGGCCTCTATCGAGATATAATTTTATTCTAGTCTTGAGCACCAACGAGTTTCTAGTCTATCGTCACAGCTGATAAAGGATCTAGTCTCAAAAAGAGGGTCATCAAACTCATTGGAGTGGCCTCTATCGGGATATGTTTTTTCTAGTCTTGAACACCAAAGAGTTTCTACTCTACATATATATAGTACTACTAAATAGTATCGCTTTTCTAAACGACTTCCAATAATGTGGACGTTTTTGGAAATGTAGCCTATGTATGTCTACAGGTGTTCAGCTATCTTAGTACCGAATTTAATATTTACATGCCGTGACAACTATTTTCTTAAAGCGGGAATATAAATTGTATCTCAAATCTCAATCTCACTTTTTTTTATGCAAGATTGATACATGTACGATTGACCACCAACTCGCCTGATATTAAGCGACGATGTGGCCTAGGATAGAGCTCGTCGATTCTAGATCGACGATGTGGATGTCGATGGCGGCAAAGAATTCCATTCCTGTGCAGTACGCATCAAGAACGTAGATCGATATCGGAGAGTACGAATTTTTGGAGTTTCAACGAGAAATGGGTGGTAATTCGCCGACTTTCTGCTAGTCCTGTAGTGAAGTGGATAATTCCACTTCACTACAGCTGAAGCATCACCACCTAATGGTCGTGAAGTTCTTGCGCACATTACCCGAAATGAATCCTGCAGAATACAGAAGACATGCTACTTTACAGCGGTGCTCGAGCTAAGTAGCTTCTTGGCAACTAGTTTATCGCCACATACCGACATTTTGGATGATAAAAATACTAAATAGACTCACGAAAAATCCGACATTAAAAATTATATTATAAACATTCAAAAATTTACTCGACTGTGAAAAGAGGGTTATTGCTTTGTTTTCTTAGCGGATTTTTATAAAACGATTCAGTAATAAGTAAGAATATACAAGACAGATCATCTACCGTGCTTTAAATATTCTAAAAAAAAAAAAACACGAACCGACAGAGGGCTACCTCAAGGTGATCCTCTAATCCCTTAATATTAAATCATGCCTCATTATTGACTTAGCAATTCTTATTAATATCACTTATATTATTAATACACTATGAATTATCTGACAAGTGCTGGATAAATGCACTTAAATTATTATCATAATAATTTTGCTATAAAATCTTGTAAATTTTTATAAGTGCAGAGACCATGTATTTTATTGCACTCAACCTTGTACGCTCATGTGATCTACAATATTACAAAGGAAAAATAGATAAAAATGTGATAAGCACAAAAAAAAAAACAATCAGCCGGCGGTCTAACAAAATTATTCATTTATTGGAGCTGATTAAAAAAAAACTATTGAACCAAATTATATACATCCCATCTGTTGATGAATTTCATGTCTTTAAAATATTGCATTCTCATCCAATTTATATATGCACATACAATTTCAGATCAATCAGAAACCGGAAAGTGGCACAAATTTAGCTTTCAAGATTTGATGAAAGACACCGGGACAGGTGAAACTAAATAAAAGCTTGTAACGGTACGTGTCGACTTGATTAATCTCCCCTTCTTCACTTAAAAGTTAGAATTAATTAATTAAATAAATATCGCAAGGATTTATTCCACTGGACACGCCTTACTAGGATTTTAAGGTTTCGAACTAATTTCGGCCCCATCGGCCATCAGTTCTACGTGCTATGTGCCCTGCCCACTGCCACTTCAACTTGCTAATCCGCTGTGCTATATCGGTGACTCCTGTACGTCTACGTATCTCTCTCGAAACGAAAGGTTCTCGAGTGGAGACCACGTACCGGCAAGCGCAGCGTAGGAAGACCAGCCACGAGGTGGACAGATGACCTCAATACAAGTGGTGGGAAGACGCTGGATGCAGGCCGCTTCCAATCGGTCTTTTTGGAAATCCAGGGGGAGGACTATGTCCAGCAGTGGACTTCTTATGGCTGAGATGATGATGATAATGAACTAATTTTAAATTTTAATAAGGTGCTTTAAAATCATGTCGCATATACAGCATAATTGAATGTAAATTGAAGTCGTACATCAATTCGCTTTCTGCCATTTCGTAACCGTGTTTATATTCTAGGATCACGTAACGATATCTGTTTGTAGATTTCTACGGCGCCGAAACTAGACGTGCAGTATACTGCAAAACATAAAATTACATTATAAACATTCAACATTATTAAGCTATTGCATAGCTTCTAGCTTCTATCGCGGGCCTTGAGCGTGGAGACCGAATCCAGAAATTCCGTAACGAAAATAACCTAACGCAGTAGCGCCGATACAACCAATGCCACCTAGAGGCGATTTGCAGAACTAAAGAGACAAGCGTGATATTTCAAAAAGTCATTAAAAGTTCTGCTATTCATCGATAGATGGCAAAACTAAAAACTAAAAAGTATCACCGCTGTGCCGGTCGGAGTGGGGGGTGTTAGGAATACTGCATAAATAAAATAAATAAATAATTATAATTAAATAAGTTGACAAAAAATGCTATGCAATAGCTTTACCGCGGCAGTCTCCGACTGCCACACGTCTTTTTTTTTTTACTCGACTGCGAAAAGATGGCTATTACTTTGTTTTCTTAACGGATTTTTATGAAACGATTCAGTGATAAGTAAGAATATACAAAACAGATCATCTACGGCACCTTAAATATTCTAAAAAAAAAAAAAACAATCGCCAGAGGGCTACCCCAAGGTGATCCTGTGGGGTCCTTAATATTAAATCAAGCCTCATTATTGACTCATTCCAGTTTGTAAAAGTTACCCCGCGAAAATTTACCTCATGCAGTCGGGTGTTTTGTTTTTCTTTTAATATTTATTTTAATATAGACAATATAATAGTTCTTACTTTAACCATATTCTTCCCATCGATCTATCTATGCGGTTATGTCAATAACCTAATTGTGTTCTCCATTTAGTAGCTGACAGCGAAACACTTTAAAACAGTTCCAACAACCAGTTGCCACTATCTTTCGTGATGTTAGTATTGTTTTGTCTTTACTATGGTTCGTGTCAAATACAATACCTATTTCATGAAAATTATCTTTCGAGACCTTGGGCTTCATTGGTTTTCTCAGAACAAAAGTATTCTAGTATTTCTAGCGTCAACTTAAGTAGAATCACATCATATTTAAATAATACTACATACTTAGATACAGAATTGCTTGAAGGAATTTGTAAAAAAATGTAAATTATAATTTTAAATTTTAATGTAGCAATAAGAAAGTATGCGTAAAATCGCTGTAAAAGATTGTAAATTAGTATTCATTCGAATAATTCTAGTAAAATCACTAATTTATTACGACATAGTTCGTTGGAGATTACGAAAAAACGCATTTATTTTTATTTTTGCGAGAGATGTATTATTAATACAAAAAATTTTGCCTACACTCAGTGAGTAAAGACGAATCTAACGACACCTCGCACATCAAAATCGGTCGAGCCGTTTAGGCTGTAAGCACTCATATATAAACATGCATACATATGTACATACCCACATTCGAATAACATAACCCTCCTTCTTACGCAGTCGGGTAAAATAAAAAAATAAAACAGAAAAACATATTTCCCAGGAAATCCCTCAAACTAATGCAAAAGAAACTACTAAATACGACCACAAATATGCAAAGTAGATATAAAAATAATTGCTATCGCTCTGTTGCGGTTTTCCTTACGTTCACGATTATATATATATACTTGCCTGTTTACAGATGGGCTTCTGAACAAAACATAGTAGCAAATTTGATAGATATGTCACTGTCAGGCTTCATCTCCATGGCTGGCAACACTACGTTACGTGATTAATTCTCTCTCTTTGATGTCATGTCGCATAGCGTTCGGTGTAAAATATGTAAAATAACTAAAGTCCTATCATTAAATCATACTTACCTAATTACCTTATATGTTACGTTAAATAGTCTCCTTATTGTAAATAAATATATTTGCCAAAGCAGATGTTTATATTCAAGAAGATCCGTTCATTTTAACAAAATTACCAACCAACCTTCTTGTAAACCGATTAGATTATAAAATGAGTAATTTTAAAATCTATCTTCAATATTCTATAATTAATCTGATATTCAAATTACATAATCTACATGTTATAGATGTTTTTTTTTTTTTTTATTTATAGATCTACGATTGACCACCAACTCGCCTGAAGTTAAGCGACGGTGTGACCGAGGATGGAGCTCGTCGATCTAGAAGATATCTATTCACTCTAGCCTTGAAAATTCCAAGATTGTAGGTCTCAGAAAACAGAGATGAGAGACGTGTTTTGTTTGTGACAAGTGACAAAAAATATTTTTCTGTCTCTGATGTAAATTAAGTTTCTATGGAAATATCAACTTGGATGGAATTACGGGAAATAATTATGTAGCTAGTCTTCATCATCATCATCTCAAACACAAGAAGTCAACTACTGAACATAGGCCTAATTGGATAACCAAAACTATTGTTGAAATCGGAAACCTACGACTAGGCAGCGATGTGAAATGGTATAATACATAAAATATTTAAAAAAATATTATTGTGAAAAATACATGTACCGCCATCTAGTGATCATTCTTTGAACTTTGAAACCAACCAATGAGGTTATCAGAGTAGCATATCACAAATACTCCAAGGATGTTTCGGCATTCGAAAATGTGGCGCTGTTGTTGTTTGTTTAATGAAAAAGTGTGGGCTTCGCATTAATAGTTCTGATTACGGCCACAATAATACTAGTAGCTATGTAATAGGGCGAATTCTGTGACTAGTAGCTCCAGTAATAGTACAGCTCGTGAGTACAAACTTTTTACAGCAATACTATTTTTGCAAAAAAGTATGTGCTTGCGAGATGTACAGCTCATGTTAGTCAACTAATGACCTCGTGGCAAACTTCTCTTTTTAACCGAGATTTCACAACCTGTTTTTTCTATAACCTCTAGACCGATTTTATATTTTTACCCGACTGCGTAAGAAGGAGGGTTCTATGTAAGCTTCTACAGCCTAAGTGGCTTGACCGACTCTGATGTCCGAGGTGTCGTATCACTCCCTGAATGTCATAGTCTATATTTTTTTGTAATAATAATAATAATACGACTCCCTCAAAAATAAAAAATAACGCAATTTTTCGTAACCTTCAACAAACCTTTTCGTAATATATAATAAACAAAAAAAAACTAATAAAAAACTTTTTCGTAATTTCACTAGAATTATTCTAAAAAATGCACATTTATATACTTTTATATACGCTCTCGCACCTGTAGTAAGGATTGTACGTAAGCCTAAAAGTTAGGCCACAACACAATGCAACGCCGCACAGGGTTTTTGAAGTCCAAAATTCTGAGAAGTATTAGACTGTTATGAGCAAGTATCAATCTTAAAAACTGAAGAGCTGCCGCCCCGTCTTCTCACTTCCTTAAAAACGCTAGTATGCTAGGCGAAATTGAATTTATTCCTAATAACTTGTCTCCCAGCAATTCCTTAGAAGAAATGCGACTCGGGCGCTGCATGCCTGCAGGTTAAGCGAACTTGAACAAAACACTGATTAATAAACTCGACTTCTTCTTCTTTTCGTGTCAACGGTGTACGTTTTTTTTTTTTTTTTTTTTTAAATCTATTATTATACTGTATTTGACCAGTAGAAAGCCACAGAGATGGCAGCAGTATTGGCCTCCCACAGGTCATTCAATGTGAAGGTATTAGGGCACAGTGGGCATACGAGCAGGTGTGTCATTGTCTGAGGGGTGGCGCCACAATCACACTGCTCTACTGGAGGAATAGCCAGAACCGACTATTTTATTATACTATACTATTTCGACTATTTCTGATTTGTTACGCCGTACGCCTGATTAACTTTAATTAACAAGCAGCTTTTTAACACGATTCACATTAATGAAGCGATTAAGCAAAACCGGCGACAAAAGCTGAGATGAAGCAATCTATAATATTCTAATAAAATTGACTTGGTGTCAATTTTATTAGATGCCACTTTTAATTAGATGACAGATTACAATTAGATGACAATTTTTTTTTTGTGGCAAGCGCCTTTATTAACTACAATACAACAATATACAGACTCAACTACTACACAAAAAGCACATCGATCACCCCAGACCGATAAAGGTCTAAAGATAATCCAAATGCTCAAACCCACTATTATTAGATGACAGTTGCCTAAGAGATATTCGCAAAAATAGAGGAATTCTACGGCCGATTTTATGATACGCGCTTTATTCGCTTTTATCTCTGTTTCCTGAGACCTACAATCTTGGAATTTTCAAGGCTAGAGTGAATAGATATCTTCTAGATCGACGAGCTCCATCCTCGGCCACACCGTCGCTTAACATCAGGCGAGTTGGTGGTCAGTCGTAGATCTATAATGTATAAAAAAAACAAAATAACAATATTAGTTATGACTAGCTGCGCCCCTCGGTTTCATCCGCGTAGTGATTGATTATGTTGTTATTGTTAAGTGTATCACCAGAGGCGGACTAGCAGTCTTAGCCGCCCTTAGGCCGAGTAAAATCAAGCGCCCCCTTTTCTGCACTGATGATCTTATTATCAACTAGGCCTTAGGGGTAATCCGCCTCTGCAAACATGTGCGCACCACAAGCCAGCGAGAGAGTATTTTTGTTTTTTTATTATACTGCTTTTCGGGCAATCAGTGTATATTTTCGCGACTTTTCGCCAGGCACCTTTAAAATCTGGCGCCCTAGGTCCGGGCCTTTTCGGCCTTTATGGTAATCCGCCTCTGTGTATTCCACAGGAACTGTCACATTTTTTTGAGATAAGAAGTATGCCAGATCCTTCCAAATAGTATTAAGTAGTAATCCTGCCAAATTTCTTCCAAATCCGTCCAGTAGTTTCGGCATCCATCGGACACACCGTACAGACAGACAGAGCAAAATGTTTAAACTTGCTGTTTCGACTTCTGTATGTAGTAATGCATCCTCCAATCAAGATTTTCAAAAATATTTCATGTACAGATTTTGACCCTTTACAGTTTTATTATATGAATAGATAGATAAATAGATATTGCTATGTTTAGGGACATAACTAGCAGCTTGAAATTTAAATTGTATATGTCACTGTGTAAGCTGAGCTAGCTATTTTCTCATGATTGTATCTAAGCTGCCACTATCCGTGAAAATCTATAATTAGCTTTCTGTTGTTATTTTTTTTTATTATATGTTGTAAATCTGTTGATTTTCCTACAAATAAATAAATAAATAAATAAATAAATAAATACCTCTGTGCTGCTCACTGGTGCTTGGCTCGCCGGCGGCTCAGGCGCGTGCCCCTGCTGAGCGGCCGACAGCGCCCATGAGGCAGCGAGCACGCCCGCAGCAAGGCAGATACTACGTTTCTTCAGCATGTCTCTACTGAAATACACAATGGGTTTTTAAGCTTTTTATATTATATAATTTTTTTATAAGTTTTTCAAATAACAAACTATATACTAAAGTTCCAACACACTAAATAAGCATACATAGGATTAGCAAAGTACCTATATTGCGAATAAAGACCATATAAATTAGCAGAATGAGATCATTTGTACCTATTTTATATACTGGCCATACAAGATAGTAATGTATAATATATTATGATGACTCATGTTCACTTTAACTTATTTTACTTAGCTTTGAAACTTCATTCTACTTTACGTTTTCACCTGACTGCATAAGGAGGATTGTTTTTCGAGTGTTTGTATGTATGTAGATATGTATGTGGGTGATCGCCTACAGCCTAAACGGCTTGACCGATTTTGATGTGCAAGGCGTCGTTAGATTCGTCTTCAGTTCCAGAGTGTCATAGGCTATTTTTTTAAAAATAATTTCAATGCATCTCTCACAAAACCATTAACATGGATGAATGTTGTCAAAAAAGTGCTAACAATGATATTGACCCACAGACGACCCAGAAACGTAGTCTCTGGCGAAGAAGGACTAGGGGTAGACTAGCCGACCCCAAATAAAAATGGGAAAAGGCTGGAAGAAGAAGAATACATCTCTTGCAAAAATAAAAAAAATGCGTGTTTCCTCCAATGACTTTTCATAATAAACAAGTCGTTTTTCTAGACTTATTCTAAAGAATGTGCATTTATCATTTACAGCGATTTTATGTGTACTTTCTGACAAAAAATATACATTCAACAGCATATCAAGCATAACAAAATCGTAAGTTAGAGTGCAAAAACTGCTTTTCTGCAGTCTGGTATTTTGTTTTTCTTTTAACATAGATACTTGTTTTTAATGTATTTGAGCATAGGGTTGTGGCAGCAACTTTTGCTAGTAAATTACATGTTTCTCATAAGGTTAAAACTGTTTTCTATCAATGTTTCATAAATGTATTTCAGGAGGTTATTTTTTTTTACTGAAAGGGCTTAATTAGCTCATTTCAAACATACATATATAATTTACCAAATATTTAAATGCACTAACATATGTCATAAATATGGCCACTTTTAAAATAATTTTTGCTATTAAGATAGATATAGTGGGAACTCAGTATGTTTTATTTTTAATATCACTTAAATGTTTAGATTCTTTATTTTACTTGATTTTTGATAATTGTATGTGTGTACATGTCAAATAGCAACTCAAGCATGAAATGGTAATTATCAGACTGACAGTTACCTACTTTATTTGGGATCGACGCAAATGGCCAAGAACGCAAGAAGCCAATAGACACATTTAACCAGATACGCAAATGGCCAGATATGCAATTGACTAAAACTTGTGTACGCAATTGACCTAAACTTAAATACGGCTATCAAACTTGACAGGCTGAGAGCACAAGACAAATGTCATTCCAAAATTAAGGACTCCTAAACCACTAGTCACAAACTGTCATATAGTTTTTGAGATAATACGAACCTGTCAATTTTGACAGCTGCCATCCGAAATTAAGATCTCGATGAGACATATCACTTTTGTAAGGAAACCACTAGTCTAGGATCTATAATTTAGCGAGTTATGAGCCTTGTCATCTTGTCAGCGAGTTTATTTTCTATAAGTGCCTACTTAAGTAACAACACGAGCAAGAAAAGAGGAAAGAAGATATGATGAGATGATAACGGGTCGAGCCACGATTATTCCTGTTATCCCCCAGTTCCGTGTCCCCCACTGGGGGACAATGGGAACAATGTAAATTGCGTTGTTAATGTAAGTTGTGCTGATGTCCCCCACTGGAGGACAACACCACAACTTTTTACATTGTTCCCGTTGTCCACCACTGGCGCACAGTAATACATTTTCAAAAAGTTTTCCTTCAGAGTCACTAAGGTCTAGTGAGCCAAAAGGTCCAATGGTCAAAAATGACAAGACCCAAAATGTCTAGCTTGAAATTCAGTTGTTAATCAAAGCCGCGCATAAGTCTTACAGTTGCATAATTTTTAACACTTTTCAAAGTGACAGCTGTCATCCGAAACTAAGATTTCGATGAGATCTATCACTTTCGTGAAGAAACCACTAGTCTAGGATCAATAGTTTCAGAGATATGAGCCTGTCAAGTTTGACAGCTGTCACTTTGACAAGTGTCAAAAAATTATGCAACTTTAAGACTTATGCTCGGCTTTGATTTACAACTGGATTTCAGACTAGATATTTTGGGTCTTGTCATTTTTGCCGATTCACTGTGCGCTAGTGGTGGACAATGGGAACAATGTAAAAAGTTATGGTGTTGTCCCCCACTGGGGGACAATCGACAAACAAATAATAATCGGTCAAGCCGACCCCTCATGTGAGCGGTGGGTTGTACGTAAATAGTTTTCCAATAAACATAAGGCCAAATGGGTTTTTGCGTTTTTGGCCTCTCGCTGATGTGGCCATTCGCGTAAATATTTTTTTAAATAAGCAAAAGGCCAAATGGTCTTTTGCGTTCTTAGCCATTTGCGTCGATCCCCTTTATTTACTTAAAAAGTCAAAATAAAGTTCAGACTAGATTTGAATATACAGCCACATTTTGCAAATGCAGCCTTGAAATAAATTTAAATAGGTATGTTAAGTTACCTCTTCGTGGATGCAAAATAAGAGAGAGGAAAACAATTTTATCTTTGAATAGTTACTTTTTATACTTCCTTAAGTTTTCATTCTCTGGAAGATAATAAGATATTGCCAATATGCATTATAATGACTAATCATTACCTAAATTTCATATTTTCTCAAATGGTAATCTTCACTTTAGAGTTCTGAGATTCCATCTGTCTTTTACTTTGTCTGAAGAGTAATATAAACTGTTTACTGTTTTATGTTTAATAGGTAGGTACCTAGAATAAGTCAATTCAAAAGTTAAAAAGTAGTGACAATCTAATTTTATTTTTTAATTTTTCATACATATTTCAGGACATTGAATGTGAAATTGAACAAAATACAATTACTTTAGAAACTAATGGTCTATTATGATCATAGCTAACTATAGCCATAAGCTACTTATCTTCTTAGTGTATTGACATTATCAACAATTATCTACTGTATTGGGTATTATTTGTTGATAAGAAAAAAGGTCACTGCCCCAATTTTAAGGCCTAATTCAAGTGAGATTTGATTGGATTTTAGCTAAAACATACCAACGTCACCGTGGAGAATGGGAGGCGAAGCCCCTTTTACTTACACGTCTTGTTCTTGTTAAAAATGTATTCAAGAGACCGGTAAAGAGATTGATTTTCTCATCACACGTTTATCTATAAGTTCCAGTTCATTCATACAGCTTCCACTTTTATACAATGCCACATTTTTAATTTTCAGAATAAAATAAATTCAGCAAACAGGGAAACGGCAACCATGACGTTCGTGAATGACATGTATGTACACGACAATTAATTATGACATTGACATTATTTGACAACATATTTTACTACTCAAAGTCAAGTGTAAGTGAATGTCACTGTAGCTATTTATTCAATTTCAATTTCAAAATTGCGATTTTAAATTTTTAGGTTATTTAATGGTTTTCATCGTTTCGTTTCGCTTTATTTATCGAAGCAAAAAAGGAGGGAAGTTAATGAAATCATAACAATAACACAACGAAATCATTAAAAATGCCACAAGATTATCGCAGATTTAACGGGCCAGAAGATAGCATACCTTATCAGCGCTTCACAAAGGACTTCGTGAAGACATACGATGAGCATTTTGCTGAGCTATTAGATGAAAACGGAAAAAGAAGAGATGGGCGAGCATTGGACGAAGCCCGAAGCATGTGTATGTTTTGTATGTATTCAGGTTATTGGGTGAATGTTGTGCATTATGACTCGCGTACTATATCTCCTAGCTTTTTCTTCTTTTACATTTGTACCTTTACTATATCTCCTAGCTTTTTCTTCTTTTACATTTGTACCTTTTTCCATATCAAACTGTTAAATCTGCTAGCTGCAGATTTGTGTACTTTATGTATGTAAACTTTTTTAGCAGCCAATCCAATACGCACTGTTTTTACATAGTAGTTTTTTATGCATATTAAAAAGCTGTAAAATTTACTTACTTAAATATGCCATTACATTCACATTTAACTAAATTAAATTAAGAAGTATTATTTAGTTGTCAGCATCAGTGATAAAAGTCAGAACTTACAAAAGAAAAAAAATGTTATTAACAAGATAGTGGAACTGCTAACTGAATACTACCTACACTCCATGGAGGATTGGTTTTACAGCAAAAAGATTTAAACAAAAAAATATGAAAAGGAACTTAATAATCTTCTTTTCCAGATGCAAGGACTGGTTTGGTATCACAAGCAAAAGGGTCTTCCTATGTGGAACTGAAAAAGACAAAAGTCGTGTGCTCTGTATTTGATCCAAGAGAAATACCTCATCAGAATGAGTTTAGGTAAAGTAAATTCAACATCTTTGAACAAGTAACCTTTTTACCCAACTGCACAAGAAGGAGGGATATGTTTTTTGAGTGTATTTATGTATGTTTCATATTTATTATGATTTTAATGTGCAAGTTAAATAAAAAAAATGTATTTTAAGATCTTTAGTAACATAAAACATTGGTGCATTACCATCCATTTCTCATTGAAATGCTAAAAATCTGTACTCAGCTATATGGTATGATGCATACTACACAGGACTGGAATTTTTGCCGCTATCTCTGTTTCCTGAGTACTACAATCTTGGAATTTTCCAGGCTAGAGTGAATAAATATCTAGAACAACAAGCTTCATCCTTGGGCACACCTTTTTTTTTCAGCCAGCTGGGTCAATTATTCTGTGAAGTGAAGTTTGCACCATTTGCATGTAAAGGCGAGCGAAGATCCCCGGCACCTGATTCTGAAGAGAAGGCACTTTCAGTAGCCATGAGACAAGCCCTAGAGCCATGTGTATGCAGATACTTATTTCCTAACTTTCAGGTAATGTATCATAGAAAAAAATTGTGTATGCTTAAGACCATACAACAGAAGTGAAAACTACATCAAGGCCACATTAATAATAGGAAATAACAGTATAGTATTGAAGTGTTGACAGTCTTTCTTGCTCCCTTAGTCCACTCAATCCAACTTTACCTGAACAAGCATTACAACCAAGTGAGATGGCACAGTCTCATCCAATACCAACAAAATAAAGTGCTTTAAACTTCCTAATAACAAAAGTACAAGTCTAGGCTTAAAAGAAAATTAATTTATTTGTTAAATGATCAGCGAGCAGCAAGAGCTGATGTGCTTATATTAAAATAAAATCATGCACTGCTGACAGTCAGTGCAAGTATTTTAAGATATTTTTTCTTGTTCCAAATATAAATGAATAAATAGGAAAAAACATGTATTAAAAGTAACCATTATGAGATGCACTCACAGCACACTAGAATCAGAATGATAAACCTAATAAATTAATAAATCTGCTCATAGTACTCTTGAATACTGAATAACATTGAAAACCTGTCCTTAAAGGTAAAAAAAACATCTAGCCTTACAATATATATTAGTTACTAAATATTATTTAAATTGTAAAGTTATTATTTAAAAAAAATGTATTTAAATATGATTATTGGTGGTCAAAAAGCCTAACTACAATATAAATAAATAGCAAGGTAATGCTAGTGATAAATAGGAGGGTAATGGGTAATAGTGATAAATGACATTGTAGTATTTTTCAGGACCATATTATGTTAAATAATCATCTCATAATGATTTCTTAGGTTTCTAAAATGTTAATAAAAATATGGGTAAAATTATCAAAATACTAGTTTAACCCAGTACTTTCCAGTCTCCTGGTTCTCAGCTATTTCATTACAAAACATAAACGGTTCAGTCATTTAATTGTGAACAATTAAAAGAATGATAAAGAGACAAAGTGATCTAGATTTTTGTTTTATAATACTAGTTAACATTTGTGTCATTTAGTATATAATGTACATATAAAAGTAAAGTTACTCCAAGGTTCTTTCTCCACATATCTCTGCAGCTTACTTAATTTAGTCAAAAACATAATATTTTCTCTTGCAGATTGATATCTTCGTGTACATCCTAGAAAATGATGGAGCCTGTCTTGCAGCTGCTATTAATGCAGCTGGGTTGGCCCTCTCTGATGCTGTAGTCCCCATGTATGACATAATCACATCTGTCTCACTTGCTGTCATTGGAGACCAAGTCTACATAGATCCCAACTATGATGAAGAAGCATTAGCTATAGCGAATACAGAGTCAAATTCAAATTATGGCACAATAACACTATCTTCGCTACCAAGTATAAATCAAATAACAGAATTCCGATTAGTTGGTTCTATGGATATGGAATGCATTACACAGTCCTTACAGGTTTTAGAGAAGGAATGCAGCAAGATATTGCCAATCATTCAGAAAGTTATTGTACTGGATGTCATAAAAAATATAGAAGAAAAAAAGCAGTTGGATGAAGAAGAAATAAAGCGAGAGGAGATAATGAATGCCAAATTGGAGGAATGGAAAGCACTATTAAATGCAGGATGAGATTTAGTTCTTGGTTTGATTTTTATGTATACCTTTTACCTGCTGTACTTTATTGATGTTAGAGATGTAATATTATCAAAAGAAAATCAAGTATCTATATTAAACATCAGACAAAATACCCATTTGCAGAAAAGTCAAAATATTGGTGTTGCAATAGTAGTGAAGTGTGTTTAAATATTATACAAACTTACCCTGAAATTTTTAGTTTTTATGCGGTTATGTAATATTTATTTCGGCAAGTCAAATATTTAAATACAAATTAATTTAAATTCAATGTCATTTCATTAATAATAAAGTTAACAAAAAAATGTAAGGCACTAATTAATTATTAATTTTTAAGGCACTTAAACACTACATATATGCGTAAAAATAATAAAATAAATGTTTTGGTAATAACGTAAAAACAAGATAGCTATTATTAAAACTTAAAAACTATGGCACGTCACAAAAACAAAATTTAGCGTTTCAGGCTAACTGGTCAACTGCCCCACGCGCAGGTCCCTGGCCCAAAAGTTCCCAGCACGCTCGCTGCGTTGCCACGTATATTTTATAAACTATAAAATAACAATAAAAATGAATAAATATAAGTCATTTAAAAGGAAATAAAATCAACTGTAGCCCAATACATTTCTTCTTTTGAATTGCTAAAAATCCAGACTGCTGTTGGTACACGTTCTTGATGCACACTACATAGGAATGGAATTATTTGCTGCCTTCTGTGTTTCCTGAGAACTACAATCTTGGAAAATTCAAGGCTAGAATGAATAGATACCTCCTAGATCAACAAGCTCAATCTCGGCCGCACTGTTGCTTAATATATCAAGCATAATAACTGCTTTTCTGCAATTGGGTATTTTGTATTTCTTTTAATATATATACTTGTTTCTATTAATATTACTAAGCCTTGTTTACACCATATCTATTAGGGGTAATAAACCAAGATAATTCAACCCAGGAAAGAAAAAGTAATAGATGAAATTCTTTGAAAGATCTCAATCAATGCAGAGCTATTTTTTTCCTCTCTAACCTTCTCAAAAAGTCTGCCCTTGATAAAAACTAAGGAAGAAATGGGGGTGCACCAGATTCATGGTAGTTAATTGTAATGTCATTAAAGTATATTTGCATAGTGAAACAGTATTGCACTTGACAGTGAATAGAAATGGGTGTTTCTTCAAAGTTTTCTTCTGATTTTGGTGATAAAGTTTCTGTAAACATATTACCATAATGTGATAAAAAATGTATTAGAGGAACAACTGGATCCTCCGTCTTATTTATTATAATATGGTAAAATAAAATTTACCACTCATATAAGAAAACTAGACCGAGATGAAATACAAATACAGTTGAGTCATAATCATAGTGAGACAAGAAAATATAAATAATCTTATACATCAACAATAATTTCTCTGAATGACTACTTGACAGTTAAACTGCTTTGCTACAGTAAAAAATCTGTTGCTGGATCAAATTTTATTATCAACCAGATTATATTTACCTGCATGAATAAGGCATGGGGTAAATAGCAGATAGGAGACATTCCGGCTCGATTAATGAATGAAAGCTGTTATTACTAAATCATTCTTATAATTAATGGGAATTATTTAAAAGCTTAATTAACATGTTAAAAAAGTTTTAAAATTTAGAATCACTTTAGTCTTCAGGTTTTTCTGGAGGTGGACCGCACGGCTGTAGCATTCTTTCCATGAGGTTGAACTTGACGCGAGCTTTCGATTCGTTTTCAACTATAGCGAAGTAGCTGAGTAAGTCAGGGTGACCCATGTAGCTGCAGCATGAATCTCTGTGCTGATTCGTCAGCCACTCGTATTTGGTGGTGTCAGCGTGTCCTGTACCGATGTATTTGCTCTGCAAATGCTCTAATTGGCTGTGGATATTATATCTTTCACCCATTTTGCTGAAAAAAAAAGGATTAAGGTTAGTTATGTGTATTTTGAAAATACAAAACTTAAAATTTAATTATGTAACATAAGTTACATACACAACGTGTTCTAAAATAAAATGATAAATTTATGATTCAAGTTACTCGGACTTTAAAGCGATTACAATTTGTAAATGCAAAACTAAATAGAAACAAACAAAACGATCTCGAATTTGGCAATCACAAAAGGAATGGTATTGACAGAGCTGACAGCATCATACTAAAATTTATCTGTCATTGTCATGAATTCCATTTTACTGCGATGGCGTGACCCCTTAGTTCAGCGTTCAGAGTTATCAAACATAGACACAATCATCTGCGATCAGTGGCTGTATATAGCTTGGCAAAAAGTCTAGGATATTGCTATCTACCAGAGCGTTTTGAGTTTTTAATACTCTGTGATTTGTATTGAAGTTTATTTTTGAGTTTTGGCGGGAACAACTTAGTAACGTGTTGTTGCTTTGTTTTATTTTCCTAAACTTGTGTTATTTTGAATAAAATGGTGGTGTTTTATTCATTAAGTGTTCGATAAAGTGCATGAGTGTGGGCAAGTGAAATAAAGCAGTAAAACGTGTGATTTTACGTTGTCGGCAAAACTCCATAGAAGCTTCTAGTAAAGTCGCCCCCACTTTACTGACTTTACCCCCACTTTACGGACTCGACTTTAAATTGACTGTATACGTGACTTAGACTGTAACTAGAACATTTTTTTTTATTTTTTTTATTCATATTTAATTGAGGGACATTGAGTCAAACATTGACTATGTCAGTCCCATATGATTAACAAAGGTACTTAAGGCCTATTTGTAAATAACTTTTGGGCCAACTGGTATAGCAGCTTAGCAGCTTTACAACTTGTTTTATTCAAGAAACTTGAAAAAATCCTAATACTTGACACTGGCAAATGCTTTAATGCGGGTCCAATACAAAAAAGAAGAAGAAGAAGTTTATTTTGTAATGTTGACTTTTTTATTCTATGGTAAAGGTATCGTACATCCGTCCCACAGCGCCATTTTCAAACAAAACTCAATGCAGTTTGATCAATTTTTATTTGTTGCGAAGTTTTTTCGTAATGTATTGAAATAATGGACAACAAATTGGAAAGTGCTAAAGAGGTCGAAGCAAAACTGCGTAAACAAGCCAGGAGAATAATCAACAAGAAACATGCCGAAGCTATCAAAAGACCAACGCATTTATTTTTGCACGAAAAAAATCTGACTGCAATCGTAAGGGTTCCTAACTATATGAATACACATTTTAATCAAAGAATATATGTAAAACTCTTCGTGTCAATGAAATGTAGGTAACTGACCTGCCCCAAGTCTTTAGGGAGTAGGTACATAGAGTCTGTTCGTACAGAGAACTGATGTGGCATTGAGGGCGCGCTGCTGTCCTTATTACCCGACTGAATAAGAAGGATGTTTATGTTTTTCGAGTACCTATAATTATGTGTATGTGTGAGGATGTATGTATGTATGAATGTGGGTATGTATGTTTATATGATCATCTACATCATAGACGGCTTGACCGATTTTGATGTGTGATGTGTTTTTACATTCGTCTTCACTCCCTGACTGTCATGGGCTATATTTTTTATAATAATAATAGGACTTACACAAAAATAAAAATAAATACGCTTTTTTGTCTCCTCCACCGAACTTATTCGTAATAAATGAGTTAACTAGAATTATTATAAAAAAATTGCGCACTTTTACAATGATTTTACGCATACTTTCTCACAAAAATATACACTCAACAGCGTATCAAACGTATCGAAATAGTAAGTTAAATTGCAAAAACCTGCAGTTCTTCTGCAGTCTGGTATTTTTGTTTTTCCTTTTTATAATTATCTAAGACTTCTAAAGGTTTCATTATATTATTGTTACATTAGTTCCCATTTATTGCCACAAACAATAGTAGGAACTATAGAAACAGACTCTACCATGGATCGGACTCTACTCAACTAGAGGTGGAGCGTGCAATTATAGTAAACAAGCAATTCAAGCTGACTTGTATTATATCGTAGCAAAATTCGCTACTTATATAAGTATTCCGTAGCCATGGCAATGGAATAAATTGATTCTCAGTCTTCCATACAATAAAGAGAAATCTGATTTTTAGCCCTAGCCATTAACGGATTGCTCATTCTTTTTTTTCTGATTAATATAATGAATGGATAATCCTCTACTATTCGATTTTTCCAAAAGTCTTAGCTCTGAATAAAAAAAATAAAAGTGAACATAAAAAAATATCAAACCGTAAAGGCATTAACGATTTCAATCGTATAACAAAAAATATTATCGAAGTTGGTTAATATAAAACTATTATTTTTACCCCTACTGTTTCCAAAACGCGTATTTTGATGGCAAAACATCGTGTGACAAGTGACAACGTCCATAAATACCTACCGGACTAGGCGTCAAAACAAATACAACTTTTTAAGAATGTTGCTATTACCTACTCGCGCTTAGTTTTATTTTTATCGACTTCAAAAAGAAGGAGGTTAGCAATTCGTCTGTTTGTTTTTTGTATATTTGTTACCGCATATTTTAGCCATTTATGAACAGAAAAAAAACAGTTAAAAATGATATACTTTCAGATAGGTCTCATATAAATGTCATAAAAATTGGTTCAATACCTTGATTATGTAGATGAAATTGCTTATTTGAAGTCGATTCGATCTTTTAGGAGCGATGCAAAGTTTGCTCAGCCCAGTTACCCGAGCCAACCTAGCTCCTTAAAATAACGTAGCGAGGCCCTGGGATGTTGAACTAATAGCTCCAATGGTGAAGATGGAGATGGATTTGAAGTCGGTTGCTTAAGTTTTTTAAACTCATATTATTTATTCCCAGCCTAAATCTAAAAACACCACTCACTTAATCTACGCGTACTACCACAACAACCAAATAACGAAGATCGAGAACCTTGATTTATGTTACAACGTCACACATCTCCACCTACAATGGAATAAAATAGAGAAGATCGAAGGATTGGAATCTCTATACAACCTCAAGAAGTTGTACTTGGGGAACAACCGCATCAGCGTTGTGGAGAAGTTGGAAGGGCTGAGGTATTTAGAGGAATTGCATCTTGAGAAGCAGAACAGTGAGAGTCCTGATGGGCTCTGTTTTGATCCGAGGACTATTATAAACATTGGGGTGAGTTTTGACTTCAAGCAGCATCATCTAGCCTTCTTCCTTGCTGGACTGGAAGAAAAAGAAACACATAGAATGTATGTAGTCAGTTAAGGGACTTAAGGGAAATTGGTGTTCATATAGGCGATAGGCTGATCCACTGTCACTGTAAGCCAATATTACATCTTACCCTCTAATTTCCTCTAACCCTTAAATACCCTCTCTCTTTCATCTAACCCTCTAACCACAGTCAAATGTGGCGTCAAATGGCCTCATGATCTTTGACGCTTTGCCTACCCCTTAAGCGAAAATAGGCTTGATTGTATGTATGTATGGGTGTCATGTAGCCACAAACTAAGCAAAGCTTTTTTAAATACTTACTATGTGAACCATATACCACCAGATACATGTGATTACTTACCCACATATCAATACATCTATCTATATAGGCACTGAAACGTGGTCACTCACAATGGGCCTTATAGGGAAGCTCAAAGTCATGCAGAGATCTATGCGCGGGGTCTTTGAAGTGACAGTGAGTAGGGTAGGGTAGGACAGCACGTAGAACTGTAGCCGGTGGGGCCAAAAAGTTATCGAATAGAGACTATGACCCGGCAAACGCAGCGTAGGGAGACCAACCACACGGTGGACAGAAGACGTCATACTAATGGAAGGAAGACGCTGGATGCAAGTCACTTTTAAAGTCTTTTTGGAAATCCATGAGGTCTATGTCCAGTAGTGTCTTCTGGATCAGATGATGATGATTACCCTCGTTCGGGGGATACAGGTGTGACACCCCCCACATCGCGACGCGCCAGAACACAGGCAAGCGTTGCCACTTCTCCTCGGGACCACCCTCAGAAGGGGCGTAAGACGACCCCGTGTCATACGCCCGTGGCCCTACCGCCTACCACAGTGATAGATTCATCTAAGTCAACTCGTACCGATTTGCTTATTCACACTCATCTAGGGTTGTCTTGTTAATCTTCTTTCATTCATCCTCTATATCTATATGATGGTGAGTTTGCTAGTCTGTTTGTTTAAAGAACCAACGCGGCAGAAAATGGGAACTAACGTTTTGATTTAACAAAAAAAAAAAAAAAAAAAACAAGTATAAAATACTCGACTGCAGAAAAGAGGTTTTCGCTGTCTAACTTACAATTTCGTTACGCTTGATATGCAGTTGAGTGTGCATTTTTTTTTGTGAGAAAGTATGCGTAAATCGCTGTAAAAGATTATAAATGCACATTCTTTAGAATAATTTTAGTAAAATAACTTTTTTACTATGATTTTTTTTGTTGGAGGTTAGGAAAAAATGCATTTACTTATTTTTGCGAGAGATATTATTATTACAAAAAAAATATATAGCATAATGACGCTCAAGGAGTGAAGACGAATCTATCGACACCGCACGTCAAAATTGGTCGAGCCGTTTAGGCCATAGGCCTTATATATCTATATAACCCATACACATACATAAAAACATACATACACTCGAAAAACATAACCCTCCTTACGCATACGGGTAATAAGGACGGTAGCGCCTCAATGCCGCATTAGTTCTCTAACTTGACAGACTCTTGACATAATCGCCCCCCTCCCTCCTATGCAGGCTTCTCTCCGTATTCTAAATGTATCAGAGAACAAGCTGGTGGACATGAGCTGGGTGAAGCCTCTGCGTCGGCTCGAAGTCCTTGTCGCCAAGAAGAACAGGCTCAGCGATCTGCAGGTTGGTTCTTTGACGACCATGGACACTTTTTTTGCTTGATGTTGGCATCACGCTTGCACATTTGCCATTAAATGGCAAAACTAGACAAATTTTGTCGAGTTTATAAATGGACACTTGAATAGTAAGTAGGTACGTATAGGCTGAGTGGACACTTGGCCAGTCCTAGTATCAGAGTTACTCGCCTGATGTTAAGCGACGTTGCGGTCTACGATGGACCGCGCTTACCTAGAAGAAACCAATTCACTAGCGATTTAAAGACATCCAGATTATAATCATATCACATCTTAGTGTATTGCAGAATTCATAAAGTTTTCTAAGGTTTTTGCGATTATTCTTATTACTCATTGAAATTTAAAAAAAAAAAACGTATTTATCGCTTATATTTTTCATAATTTTATGACCTGACTTTTCGAGCACTTTCGCAGCGTCCCGTCCGTGGTCACTGGTGAGACTAGATTCAGAATGAATATTGCATCGAAAATAAAATTGGTTAAAACACGATTGACGGAATTAATTTGGTCCTAAATACATGGTAATAATATTGAAAAGAAAATCGACTGCTACGAAAACGTGGAATATTCATTTTGTGCAAGAGTTTATACAATTCTAACACAAATAATGTATCGCAAAAAATGTAGCTTGCAATAGGTAATCTGAATGTAAAGATAAATATAATGACACTTCGCTCATAAAAAACGGCCGTATAGCCGTATGGCCGTATGGCCGTCAAGCCGTATAGGCCATTTATTTATTTAGTTTATTGATACACATAATTACAGCATAAAAAACTAAAAATCACGCTTCAAATTATTGTATTGTCATCGGTCCTCGATAAGCCTACAAAGTTTGAATGAAATCTGACCGTTTAAAGTGGGTCAAAATCAAGTCCAAAAGAGTCTGTTACAAACAAACAAACATGCATACAGGTGAAGCTAATAAAATCGTGTTATAAATAGAATAGAGCCTTTACAAATATTTTACAATTAATAAACTCACAATTTTGACCTAAACTATATTCCTTATCGCGGCCACCAGACGGAAAGCGAACACCTGGCAGACCTCCGACTCGATGGTCAGATGACATCGACAAGGCAGTGGGAAGACAGTGGATGAGACTGACACAAGACCGGAAAGATTGGCGCGCTAAAGAGGAGACCTATACTCAGCAGTGGGTGGACAATGGTTGATGATGATGATGATGATGATATTCCTTATATGTATACACAACAGGGTTTACAATATTAGATTTTCAGATATATATTTTTTTATATATATTACATATTTTTCATTTATACTATGACAGGTGTGTAAATACGAACCGATCCATAGAATAAGGACACAAAAACATTTTTTTTGACGTGATAACGTCTTATAAATCGATGAACGCCGGCTGCACGCACGAAAAAGCATGACTCATTGTCACGTTCCGCCTGAGCCGCGAGAGCGCGGAACAAGCGATAGAGAGGCACGATCGGCCTAAGCGTTCGGCTTGTGACGCTTATATCATGACGTTATCACGTAAAATTATTGTCCGTAAACCGACTTTACAGACAACCATTTTTTTAAATCACGTTTTGAGACTGATAATGGACTTTTGATCGTATTTATCAGGTAGTGGCAGATGATCTGTGCACGCTCCTGAGCCTAGTCGATGCCAATTTGTCCGGGAACCCGATCACGAAGAAGCATCGCTACAAGGAGACCGTCATCGCGAGGTGCTCGCAGCTCCGTGAGTACCTTTACGTTATAGCAAACTTATTAAATACTTCGTACTTCATGGATTCCATTATAGTCAGGCGCAATACGGTCGCCGTTTTCTTAATAATATTTAGAGATTTTACGCCCCCCCCCCCCCCCCCCACACTTAAAGCTCCACCTCCATCCACCCTTACTTTTAATACGGTAACTAAGACCACAAATATGTCAACATTCACCTTTACTTGAAAGTTATCGCATACGGTGACTTTCTTTCGAAGAATATATGTTTATTGATATATGTATTCGTTCACTCGTCACTATTTTGTTAAAAAAACCAAGGTACTGAACTGAAAAAAAAACCATCAAAAACAATTCATAATTGGAATAGTAATCGCTGACTTACAATACAAAAAAATATATATAACAGACGAGTTGATAACCTCATAACGTAGACATAGTAGGTACTTTTATTTGAGACAAAAACAACCACAACATAAAAACACTAAAAATAAAAACTACAGTCGTTTTTGTCACAAACCTTTGTGTTGTTTTAGTTTTTGGAAGTCGTTTTTATTAACCACAATGCTGTAATTGCTATAACATTGTATTATTAATAGCAATCGCAGCATTGTGGTTTCAACAAATAAACGAATAACATTCCAGGCGTGTTAGACGGAGTGGTGATCCACAACAGCTCCAAAGTGTTCCTGCAGAGTTTCGACCACCACGTGCGGCTGCGGCAGCTGCACGAGAGGAACAAGCTGTCTCCGAATCGGCACGGGCTGGACGACTTCTTCCAACTGAACATGCTGCCCGGACCCAGGACGCAGAGCGCGCTGACAGTCTCCGAGCAGGCGGCACAGCAGAAACCTAAATGTAAGTCTATAGGTGTATAAACTCGACAAATGGCAAATGTGCAATCATGATGCCAACATCAAGCAAAAAAAAAGTACAGATGTAAGTATATTATGGTGATGTCGTTCCAAAATTGTATTGTTTCGCTATTATGAGTCTGTAGTTCGACCATCGTGCATTTCGTTCGCGCATATCAACAATTTTGAAGACATATAATGACAGAATGAATTTGTAAAAAAAAAAAAAAAAAACGCACAGAACACTAGAAAGTAACATCACAAGTTTTAGACAAAAAATTATTTTGATCCTAGTTAATTTTCATACATAAAAACGATTTTTACGAATTTTTTACGCAGAAATTTTTGTTTATATGGTAATTAACTTGCATGCAATTTTTTTTCCCGCACCCTTAGTACGGAAGCCCAAAAGCGTGTATTATACCAACTGAAAACAGCCGAGACAGATGTGCTTAAAATAACTTTAAAAAAAGTACCTTGCATACTTATATTGTATTCTTCTTTTTGTGTTGGACGACGCGATTTGCTAGTGTCAAGTTTTTTTTAATTCGAAAATAGGCTTGTTCTTGACTCTCAACTCACCTGGTGTTAAGCGACAGTTATGGTCTACGATGGAGCGCACTTGCCTTGAAGAAACCTTTCTCGCGAAACTCGCGATTTGAAGACATCTAGATTATATCTATTCGGAAAAAAACCCATTGAGATTGATGAGATATTTATTGACCGTCAATAAATTCCATATATCTCAAGTATTTAAATATATTCAAGTTTCTTGAATAATACAAGTTATATAGTGCTCTAGTCACAATCTAAGTTACGTAAACAGTCATTTTCAACTTTGAGTCTTGCCTCAGTAAAGTGATGGCGACTAGAAGCTTCTATGGAGTTTTGCCGACAACGTAAAATTACACGTTTCACTGCTTTATTTCACTTGCCCACACTCACGCACTTGATCGAACATTTATTTTATTGAATAAAACGCCACCATTTTTATCGCAATAATGTTCAAAATAACACAAATTTTATTTATGAAAATAAAACAGAGCAATATGTTTCTATGACGTTCCCGCCAAAACTCTACTTTGTCTCATATTCACAATGTTATCTCCAGTGACAGCAATAGACTCAACATACGCATTCATGCCGCGTGCTTTCTGGCGCGGGCGTGCGGCGCGCTCGCCGCGCGATTTGGCGCCGCCCAACGAGCCGCCGCCGCCGGCCAAGCAGCCGCCTACGGACAGCGGCCCGCCCATCAAGGGAATACTCAAGAAACCCATGCCGATCAAATATATCTGATGTTTTTACTACGTATTGTACTTGTAATTTTATTTGTTTTCGTTATAAAACGTTTGAGGTAATTTTCAATGTGTGTTTTGTTTTTGTGAGTCAATTATTTTGCTTGTTAGGTTTATTTTTATTCTGGGAATCACGATCAAGATTGTAATTCGAAGGGATTTTAAGGCTAGAATGAATAGGTATCTTCTAGATCGATGTGCGTCATCGTCGGTTACATTAATGCTTACGGTCAGGTGATTGTGTGACCAAACGTAGATGTATTTCGTGTAAAAAACATAAGAAGAGAGGAACCTGTCTTCTTAATAAGGTAGTTCGATTTTCATACAAATGTTATATATTTAAGCGAGAAGAATTCTTGTAAATATATATTTACAAGAATTCTTCTCGCTTAGTATAATATACCTATAAAAAGATAGATCTTTATTTCGGATAGGTACCTTATTCAGAAACGGCACCATACATTTTGGTGAAATTTTGTATGTGGGTAAATTCTGGGACAAAATCAACGATCTTATTTTGGATACCTTATTCAGAAACGGCACCATACATTTTGGTGAAATTTTGTATGTGGGTAAATTCTGGGACAAAATCAACGATCTTATTTCGGATACCTTATTTAGAAACGGCTCCAACCATTTTGGTGAAATTTTGTATGTGGGTAAATTCTAGGACAAAATCAACGATCTTATTTCGGATACCTTATTCAGAAACGGCATCATACATTTTGGTGAAATTTTGTATGTGGGTAAATTCTGGGACAAAATCAACGATCTTATTTCGGATACCTTATTTAGAAACGGCTCCAACCATTTTGGTGAAATTTTGTATGTGGGTAAATTCTGGGACAAAATCAACGATCTTATTTCGGATACCTTATTCAGAAACGGCATCATACATTTTGGTGAAATTTTGTATGTGGGTAAATTCTGGGACAAAATCAACGATCTTATTTCGGATACCTTATTTAGAAACGGCTCCAACCATTTTGGTGAAGTTTGGTATGTAATCAATCTAGTTAGATTTCAGTTTTAGTGAGTCTTCCCAAAAAATATGGAGAAATAAATACTTAATTGTAATTTTTTCATCAATAAAATGTAATAAAGACCAATATTAAAACTAACCACTATTACTTTATACTGTTTTCAATCATAATTGGTAAGAATACTTTTGTACGGATGTCGAACCACCCCAATGCTTGGTCGATTGACTTAATTATATACAGTCTCTCCTTTTCACGGTTTAGCTGTTTAGTCTTGAAAAGGTAACAAACAGAAAAAGAGACAAACATAATTACTTTCGCTTTTATAATATTATAATTAGGATACATAGAAACATTACATATCTTCCTTGAGCAATTGGCTAAAAACATTAACGGCTTTACCGAAAAACGTTACTTAACTTTAAGCACCATCTCAAATTCTCTGTCTTCTTTCCGCAAGTGTCATTACGTGTCAGCGAGAAGTTGACAAAATATGTTAAGCAATGTTTAAAGTTAAGTAACGTTTTTCGGTAAGGCCGTAAGTAGATACAGAGGTAACTGTGGACTAACTAGATAGCACAATTAGTTGTGTGATCATTTCATACTTCGGTAATGATGGACCTGTGGCACAACCGGTTGTGTTATCAATATTCTAAGAAACAGTAGGTTAGGTTCGTGCTTTTTATTATACACATGAACTTTCGTATTACTAAGATTCGGTTAACAGACGAATTGTCAAATGAGCGTTTGGGATTGAGAACAATCTAATTTACCCATTAACCAACTAGTCAGACGTGTCACGGGGACAAATCTATCGAAGCACGTGCCGATAGCACAACCGGTTGTGCTATCAAGTTGGTCCATGGGCACCTCCTTAAGTAGATAAGTACCTAAATAAATATATCAATTGTTTGTGCTCACGCGCAACTCGTGATCGTGGCCAGGAAGCGTCGCAGATCAGTCGATGTTGGGCCAGTGAAAGTCTAGGATATCTAGAGTTTTGCCAGTTTCCTGTAACTAGGCCTAGATACTCGCCGCTTGCATAACTCTTGTGGGAAATGCGCTCTAAGGAACTATAAGCTCTACTTTCTGAATAAATTGTAATAATTACATCAGTATAGTTTATCAAACTGAAACAAGTGATTTCATAATGCGCAATTTTGTTTTAAATTCTAAACTACTACACCGAAATAGGTTTGCGCTAGACTGCCAACTCACCTGAAGTTAAGCGACGTTGCGGTCTACGATGAAGCACGCTTACCTAGAAGAAACCAATGATGCTCTTTGATGCTGTCACATCTCCACTACTTTACAGCTCTGGACTCCTTGTGTGTGAGTGCGCGTATACTATACATTTCGTTACTTCTATACTATAGTAGATATATGTACAACTCATTGTATACTGCGTATGCATTACCTATTAATTCAACTATGGTATATATCTTTTAATATATTACCTAAGTATATTGTTCCGAATTGCTATACTTGTTATTTCCAAATTGCTAAAACGTATCTGATCTGACCTTTGAACGTAGATTTCTCTTTTCCAATCAGTATTGTTTAGTATTTAAATACCTGTTTAGGTTATTTGTAGCACTATCAGTCGATTAAATGATTTGTAAAACTGGTTCTGAGTCAATGTCAAAGTGCAGAATCGAATGTTCACCCAACGACGGCTGAGCAATGAATTAGATTATTAAAAAAACTAACCCGTCTGCATTATATTAATATAAGGTAACTGAAAAGCAAAAAACAAGCTTTTTTTCATAAAATAGAAACTGAAAAAGCACTACATACATTTTTGAAAATGTAAGGCAGGCAAACCAAACAGTTACCTATAATTGTCTCATCATCATCATCATCTCAGCCATAAGAAGTCCACTGCTGGACATAGGCCTCCCCTATGGATTTCCAAAAAGACCGATTGGAAGCGGCTTGCATCCAGCGTCTTCCTGCCACTTGTATGAGGTCATCTGCCCATCTCGTGGCTGGTCTTCCTACGCTGCGCTTGCCGGTGCGTGGTCTCCACTCGAGAACCTTTCGGCCCCATCGGCCATCAGTTCTACGTGCTATGTGGCCTGCCCACTGCCACTTCAACTTGCTAATCCTCTGTGCTATATCGGTGACTTTCGTACGTCTACGTATCTCTTTATTTCGTATTCGATCTCGTAGAGTGACTCCGAGCATAGCCCTCTCCATAGCTCGTTGCGTGACCTTGAGCTTCCTTATAAGGCCCATAGTTAGGGACCACGTCTCAGTGCCGTAAGTCATCACTGGTAACACACACTGGTCGTAAACTTTCGACTTGAGGGACTGGGGTATATTGGACGAGAAGACGCTTTTAAGTTTCCCGAACGCTGCCCAGCCGAGTTGGATACGACGATTGACCTCTCTCGCAAAGTTTGACCTGCCTAATCGGACGGTTTGTCCTAGGTAGACATATTCGTCAACAACTTCAAGAGTGGAGTTACCCACAGATATTGGGGTGGGCACTACATGGGCGTTCGACATAACCTTCGTTTTGTCCATGTTCATTTTGAGGCCCACCCGTTGGGAAACTCTATCGAGGTCTTCGAGCATCGTACTGAGGTCCTCCCTCGACTCTGCCATGATTACTATATCGTCGGCAAACCGAAGGTGAGTGATGTACTCGCCGTTAATATTAATGCCGAGCCCTTTCCATTCCAGAAGCTTATAGGCATCTTCCAAACCGGCGGTAAACAGTTTCGGAGAGACAACGTCTCCTTGCCTCACGCCTCTCTTTAATGGAATTGCCTCTGAATTCTGGTCTTGTACTCGGACCGACATGGTGGCGTTGTTGTACAAACACTTCAGCACTTCGACATACCGATAGTCAATACGGCATCGTTGGAGGGCCTCAAGCACCGCCCAGGTCTCGATCGAATCAAAGGCTTTCTCATAGTCCACAAACGCTAAGCAAAGGGGCAAGTTATACTCTTCGGTCTTCTGTATCACTTGCCGCAGCGTGTGGATGTGGTCTATGGTACTATAGCCTTTTCGGAAACCGGCTTGTTCGGGAGGCTGGAAGTCATCAAGCCTGCGTTCAAGACGATTCGTAATGACCCTCGAAAACAGCTTATAAACATGGCTCAGAAGCGAGATGGGTCTGTAGTTCTTCAGCAAAGTGTTGTCCCCTTTTTTGAAGAACAGCGCCACCACGCTTCTGTTCCATGCTTCTGGCGTTGTACCTTCGAGCACGACGGAATTGAAGAGTCTCTGAAGGACTTTAAGTACCGGTGTTCCACCCGCTTTCAGTAGCTCTGATGTGATTCCATCGTCGCCCGGTGCCTTGTTGTTCTTGAGCTAAATTGTCTAAAATACTCGTAAATATTGCCCTCGTCTGCCATACATTTTCAAAAATTTATGTTTTAGTGCTTTTTCAGTTGCTATTTTATAGTATAGAAAGCTTATTTTTTGCGTTTCAGTTACCATACATTGAAGTCGGGTTATATTTTTTTATTATTTAATTTATTTTATTCTTTTTATTTATTTGCTTGGATAACTAAAAAATCTAAAATGTTGTAGGGGCAGCCGCACGTTCTCGTGCGCAGCGTATGTCAACTTTAGGTACATTGTTATAGTTTCAAAACTGCCATTCAAAACTAACAACAATAAGAAAAACCTAATAATGATTTTAAATTTTAAAATTTGAAATTCACGATACAGAACACAAAATTTCCTTTTTAAAAGCTTTTATTCTACTTGCCCTGTCAGTATGTGTGGGACAAATCTTGCGAGTTAAATTAGAACCACTTCCTGTCGTTAGATTAGGTTGAAATTTGGTTTACTTACGTAACTTCGGTGACAATGCAATAATATGGTACCATGAAGCTGGTCTCAAGATGGCGTCGGAAGGTGGCTATCGGAACTCCTAAACTAAACGAGATAAAACCGTCGAGTTTGGACTCGTTTGAATAGTCTTGACAAGCACTCTTTTTTTAGTCTAGTAAATAAAATATAATTAAAAAAAAAATAATTAAAACAAGCTTTTATTTAAATGCTCTAAAACGAAGAAATATAAATAAATTTTATATTGATATAAATAAAAGCTTGCCGCGAGATTTCAAACAACATCGTACCTATCTACTTAGTAATATTTAATTCCAACATAAGACTTAGACGCGTTCTTATCATTTGGTTAGAATTAAAGTTAGTTTGTTCTTTTGAAAAAAAAATATGTTTGTGTTCTCGCGACAATCTTTTATTTATATCAATATAAAATTTATTTTCTTCGTTTTAGAGCATTTAAATAAAAGCTTGTTTTTAAATATTTTTTTTTTCCACATAATATGGCTTCTCATCTCGTCGCCATATTGACTTTTCATTACTAGTAACTGAAACAGCTAGAAGACACCGAAACAGAAGAGTATCAGCTTGAAGACTTCTAAGTAGGCAACAATACCAGATTGAAGACCTCGAAACGGAAACATACTAATACCTACTTATGTTAGATTTCAATTTTTGAATATGAATTTCCGCTAAAGTAACGCCTAATTAATTTTGTAATTAATCTAAAATATGCTAAAAAAATACAAATTATACGGGTGAATAGAGCTATATTAGTTCTATAATAATAATTTAAAAAAAAGAATTCGTCCACAAAGTCACTATAGGGTTTAATGTCGCTGTGGATCCGACATAACTAGATTTTTGCCCTCGTCGCACATCCCGCCGATTGTAAAACCAAAACAAGAATCTTCAATGCAAGCACGCTGATAATTTTGCACTTTCAACGTGGATAATTATAATAGGGCTTGCGTAATGGAGGCCCCAGTTGCCTCTGCAGTCACGATCAAATTGTAACACCAACTAAACTTCACAATCGCCCACAATCACTTTCAACCTTAACACAACAGCAATAAGAATGATACTGTCCTTTTAAAACTGTATTACACCGTGGCAGTGACACAAAGCGGCAAAAATTATATCAAAACTTCAAAGGCAGTGGTTGCGTAACCTCGTTCCCAATAGAATAATAATAGATGTCGCAGAAAAAAAAATGAAAGTACAAGAATCAGAGCAAGTAATGGATACAAAGGCGCAGCGCGCACGAAGTTCCGATTTTAGGATCGACCATGCACTATAATGACACTAATATGCATTTTTAGCAATGACTTTCCATCACGTGGACGTAAAAGTCTAAAACAAAATTCACGAATATGGGTTGATTGATATTCATAAACTAAATTAAATGGAACGGAGGTAATATTAAAGAGTAAAATGTACAAAATGTTGGTTTGTTGTATTTGACAGGGTGTCAGCCCATCTACTAAAAAGGGGAAATAACAACTGTTATTATCGAAAAATTTAATCATAAAACAAATTTTAAAAACTCAAAAACCCCCGACAAAAACTACGGCAGAACCGATTTTGATGAAACGCTAAGAACGCTCCCGACTAATTCTCCTTTCAAACAAAAGAACAAAATCAAAATCGGTTCATCCGTTCGGGAGCTACGATGCCACAGACAGACACACACACAGACACGTCAAACTTATAACACCCCGGTGTTTTTGCGTCTACCTAAATAGGTGGTAGGTACCTACACCAACAATTTTATTAAGTGGGTGATAGGCTCTAAACCGTCAAAAACTAAAGTCCTAATAGTCTAGTAAAAATAAATCCGTTTGTATGGAGCTGATCACATTAAATGTACTTTGAGGGATTCTTTGAAATTATAATAGGAAAATACCTAAGAAACATAAATTCACAATACTCCCCGATTTATAAACTAGATGCGTTCCGCGGTTTCACCCGCATAGTTATGAAAAACGGTGATGATGATGATAATGATAAGTAGCGTATGACCGTCTCCAGGTTCACAGCTATCTCTATACTAAATTTTATAACGATCAGTTCAGCCGTTTGAGTGTGTAAAGGTAACAAAAATTTATTTTATAATATCATTTTGAATTTGTGTCAAATGAATTACAAAACATCAGTACATTAATTTAATTAGCAATATTCTTAGTTGTATTTTATGTTGTCACAAATCTTATTTTTACTAGACTATAAACACCTCTCTAGGACTTTAGTATATTTACCGATCTATTTAACTAGGACTATACCGATATATTTAACTAGGACTTTATCGATATATTTTAGGCCAATTTTCGATATAGTCACGAAATCATAGGATGTTGTGCTGAACGTTACCTCATAATATACGTACTTATTAAAAACTGGCAACTTTAAAATAAAAATGTTGGTAATTTGGAATTTCCAATATTTTTTCTAAATTCTGTGAAAAATATGTCATTTTCTTTCTTCCACTGTTGCAAATGTCTGGAGAATTTGGAATATGGCGCTGAGCATAATACTTACTTTATACTTATTCAAACAATTTTGATACCTCTAAAACTGTTATAGCTAAATAGTTTGTGTAGATTACTATCCACTTTAAAGGATACATACAGAGTATGTTAGGTTACATTAACAATTACAAATTACAATCATTCGAAATTAAGCGATCAAAATGATTTATTTGTGCAAACATGCAATCAAACTTCAATCAAAGATGTTCTCAGAGTGGATAATAATTTTAATGATCTCTAAATCCGCCGGAAGGTTGATCTAAATTTCGAAGGTTCACTCTCTGTGAGGGGGTAATAACTACTCTACAGGGTTACTATTAATTAGTTAAAAGTATCTTGAGGACTGCTTCAGCACATTCAATACAATCTAAACAGAAACTTTTTATAGTAGCAGAGCATTTTATAGAAAGAAAACAATTAAGTTTAAAAAACTCCGACATAAAAAAACGGCTGGAGCGATTTTTATGAAACATAGCTAAGAGCTCAATCAAATCTTCTTTTAAACAATAAAAATTAGATCAAAATCGGTCAATCCGTTTGAGAGCTACGATGCAACGAACAGACACACACTTCAAACTTATAACACCTTTTTTTCGGGTCTTTGATAAAAAAAAGAGATATCTATAGCTAAATTTGCTTTATAAATAAAAAAGGAATTCACCCTAATCAAATAAAGGAAATTTAATCAAAATTAAAAGAAAGGAAGAAATTTAAAAAAGGTAATGTCTGTGGATTCGATATCAAAAACAGACTAAGTACAATAACCTAATGGTATGATAACCTAGACTCTATAGTTGAATTGTTTAATATTTGGTACCTACCTAAAGGATAAGAAAGTAGAAAGGATAATAAAAACCGACAGACAGACGGACATGGCGAAACTATAAGGGTTTCTTGTTTACTACGAAACCCTAATGATACCTTAAATAGTCAGAATTTAATATATTATCATCCTTTTTCTGTGATAATATTTTACATGGCGATGGAGACATCACTACTTATTTAAAAAGAAACAACAAATCATCATCAACAAAATGTACATAAAGAGTGTTGAAATATGCACTTGCATTATTCTTGATAACTAGGCACCCCAGACCGGACATTATTATATAAGATCAAGCCACCACTCCTCACGATAAATGCTTTATGTCTATATTAGTTCTTAGATTGGATGAAAGGATACGTAAAATATATGTACCTAGGTCTTAGCTAGAAAACTGGCCTTGGAAGCACTGAGAAGAGCGCTTATCGATATCTTCACTAGAAGTTCAAGCAATCGAAGTTCGAACACACCAAGAGGTATACTAAGTATATCATTTTTAGGGTTCCGTACCTCAAAAGGAAAACACGGAACCCTTATAGGATCACTTTGTTGTCCGTCTGTCCGTCTGTCAAGACCTGTAGCGGGAACGCGTCGAGTTGAAATTAAAACCATATACGCAAATCCATAGTCTCTTGCTGCAGAGAGAAAAATCAACCTACTCAGTTTTCATAAAGTTACAGCCGAATATGTCTCAAAAACGCATATTTCGAAACTCGCAAGGGAATCAAAACCTATGGGGTACTTTCCATTGACCTATAACAGTGAAATTTGGCAAGAAGTTTTGTGCTATAGTACACATATACTTATTAGGAAAAATCTGAAAAATGTGAATTGTTAATTTAATCATAAAAAATGGGATTGACTTTATGCGTGTGCATGAGGGTGATCTGACCACGCATCTACAAGCGCAGCGTAGGAAATCAAAAATAGCAGGAAGACGCTGGATGCAGGCCGCTTCCAACAGGTCTTTTTGGAAATTCAGAGGGGAGGCCTATGTCCAACAGTGGACTCATGTGGCCGAAATGATGATTATATGTGTGTAAAAATTAACGCTTGTAGCTGGTTTTCAGTAGAACAGTGACAAGTCAAGTATATGGAAGCCAAATGGAGCGCGGCGTCACCGGTGAGGTAACGCGGGGTTCTTTGTTATGCTATACTTGTTTTACTTTTATTTTATCAGCCCTGTTTGTACAAACTGTCCCACTGCTGGGAACGGGCCATCTTCTCATTGTGAGAAGAGTTAGGCCATAGTCTGCCACGCTGACCAAGTGCGGGTTGGCAGACTTCACACATCTTCAAGATCATTGAGAACTCTCAGACATATAGGTTTCATCACGATGTTTTTCCTTCACCGTTTGAAGTTGGCGGCAATCAACAATACGCACATAACTTTGAAAAGACAGAGGTGCGTGCCGCGGGATTCGAACTCGGGACCTGCGAGACGGACGGACGGACGGACGAAGTCAGACGGTCTCCCGACTAGGCTGCCGGAAACTTGTTATACTTACTGGTAATTATTGGTACTGGCCAATTATGACGGTATGCGTTGCATTGTGTTGCCACTTGTAACTCTAAGTTGACTGTAGGTCGTGAGTTCAATCCCCACCCAGGGCAAACATTTGTGTGATGAGCATGGATGTTTGTTCTGTGTCGGGATAAAAAAAAGTATATATATGTATTCTATCAGCCATCTAGTTCCATAATACAAGCTTTGCTTAGTTTGGGCTAGATGATGTTGTGTGAAATGCCCCCAAATATTTATTTATTTATAAAAAAGAAAAGATATTTATTTTGGCTAAGAGGTTATTAAACTAGAGATGTAGAATTTTGTAATTCAATACTAGCATACCCGGATTTGGACGAGGCAAAGATTTTATATAAGTTAGCAAAATTAGGTTCATAAGAGATAGTTTTATTATTTATTTTGAAATTTTGTTCTATTCTTTAATTTGCACAATTTTTATTTTTTTCTATCGCTTTGAGTTACAGGGCGATGTGGTCACGTAATTAAATTAGTTTGAAAAGCATCACTTGCCATTTGCCAGGGGAATTGGTGATTTTAATAAATAAATAGGGCCAATAATAAACCACCACCCACGAATTCTGTGGGAGACATTCCAAGATATTATATGATATTCCACATTCAGAGAAAAGGTTCACAATCTACAATAATTAGTAAATTAGATAATATTTTTAAAATCTGACACAACCGACTTCATAATAGGTAATTTCGTTTACTTAGATGGCGTGTTTCTTAGTTGTTTTGTTTTAACAAACTATTGAACCATTTAACGTAGATTTATTATTATTTACGTAGATTGAACGATATCCTTTCAAATAAAACAAAAACCAAATCGATTTGTAAATGACGAGAAAGAGGTCGTGACCTGAGATCTGGGTGGTACCTAGTGCAACAAATTTCCTTGGCCATTCAGCACGGTAATGCTGCAGCGTGATGGGGACTCTCAGATCAGGGTCTGCGTGGGAGGGACTTGCAGCCATTGGCTAAGAATTAGACTATTTGTTTTATTTTGATGTTTGTTTTGTTTTTTAGATGGTGTTGTGTGAAATGTCCACAAATATTTATTTATTTATTTTATTATATTATGTTAATATATTTAGTATGTGTATGTGTATTTTATATATTGTTTTCATATTGTCATTTTCTATTATTTGTATGAATAAATAAATTAAATGAGGGAGTTATGAAATAACAAACACAAGTATAAGTTTAGAAAACTCAAAAACCCCCGACAAAAAAACGGCTGAACCGATTTTTATAAAACTTTGCTAAGAACACTACCGACTAATTCACATTTCAAGCAAATCAAAATCGGTTCATCCGTTCGGGAGCTACGATGCTACAGACAGACACACACACAGACACGTCAAACTTATAACACCCCGTCGTTTTTGCGTCGGGGGTTAAAAAAGAATAAACTCGAATTGATAATCTTCATTTTATGAAATTGGTCAAAATATTGGATAAAATTCACACAAAAGAATAGGCAATTTTATTATTATTTCTTTTTTGGAGTCTGTAACAAATCTATTTACCTACTAATACTCGAAAATCTATACATTTTCGTATAAATTACGTCAATAAAATATAAATAAAGTGCCAATAATAACAGTATAGGCACATAGCTGTCAGTAATACATAAGTGCGTGGGAGCAGATGCGGTCATCTATTAGATAGCATTCAATATTGGTATCGAATTACGTTCCACACCTGGTCATAATAATTATGACGGTAATTAATTATCTTATAAACGAATTCGTATAAATTATTAAACAAATAATTTATAAGTATCCCATCGTCCGTCTCGCTCGAGCATACCCACATTTTTGAAGATATAAAATAACTGCGTGAACTTATAAAAAAATCATCGTTTGTAAAATTAGAAAACAACATCACAAATATTGGTCGAAATTTTCCATTTCATCTAAATCAATTTTCATAAATAAAAATCGTTTTTGCGTTGATATTTTCTAAAAATTATTAACGCATGATGACGGACTCTTAGTGAATTAATTTAGTGAGTTTCCTTCGATAAATATTTAATACCTGGTTCTTCAAATCATGAGTGAGTAGGTTTATTCTATAAGGTATGAAGACTTTCAGGAGACTGGAGACTTAGGTAGACGCCCAATTTTGTTTTTTTTCGTGTTATTTCTTCCTGTCCAGTTAATGAGATTGTTTTAAAGTCGGTTTAATTTCTTTCTTTACTATTCAGTGTTACTCACGACACATACTTAATATAATAGTAACTTTAATCTCTTTATGTAACTTTAATCTCTTTATTAATACGCTCGAATCTTTACTTATAAAACTTATGAGAAACAGAAATAACACTAAAAAAATATTTATACTTGGAGATTTTAATATTAATATCTTAGAAACTAATAATAAAACCGATTAATTCATTAATACCTTAAAATCTTTCAAATTTCATCCAACTTTCAATGATCCAACAAGATATACCTCACACAGTCAAACCTGCTTAGACAATATTTTAACTAACACTAAAAAATACAGAGCTGAAATTTTAAATGTTGGAATATCTGACCATACTACTCAAAAAATAGAAATCGAAACTAACTTAAGTTACAAAGAAAAATATTGGTATGTTGAAAAAAGAAATATTGACAAATACATTTGTATATTCTTAAAATATCTTGCTCAGGTAAATTTTAGTAAAATTTTCGATGAGAGTGACCCAGACATTGCTTATAACGAATTTATAGGGCTCTACAGTCTCATATTTGAACTTTGTATTCCCGTTGAAAAAGTAAAAACGTATCATAGAAAACCACCAAATTGGAAAACGAAGGGCATTATTTTATCCAGTAAGAAAAAAAGGGGAATGTACCTTAAAACCTACTTAACTAATAATGAAGAGTTAAAAAATACGTATAAGAAATATTCAAAAACATTTAAAAAAATTATTAAATGTTCAAAAAGATTAACTAATATTAGGTACATAAATAAAAGCACGAATACAAATAAAGCTACATGGGGTCTTATAAAACAACATACAGCTCCAACTAACACTATACGAACGACAATCAATTAACTGAAAATTGACAATAAAGTAATATCTGATCCAAATCGTATTTCAGATATACTAATAAAACAGTTCAATCTTACTAACAATAAAGATATTAATACAAATTCATATCATGGGGATGAACGAATTTGCAATTCTATATTTTTAGCTCCAACTGATGCTTCTGAAATCTTAAATATCGTCCACAGCTTTAAAAACAAAAAGTCTACTGGATACGATAAAATACCAATACAAGTAATAAAACAAAGTATCTATTATATACTGAATCCTCTTATACACATCATAAACCTTATGTTGACAACTGGATGCTTCCCACAAAATCTCAAAGTAGCTCTAATAAAACCCATCCATAAAAAAGGACCAAAAGACGACCCCAACAATTATAGACCCATTGCACTACTTCCTTGCTTCTCAAAGATATTTGAAAAAGTAATATACAAAAGACTAAAAAAATTTTTTCATCTCAACAATGTAATAAATAAAAACCAATTTGGTTTCCAATAAGGCAAAAATACGACCTTGGCTATCTTTAAGATGATTAAAAAAGTAGGAGAAAACGTTAATAAAAAAGAACCTGGAGTTGCCTTGTTCTTAGATTTATCGAAAGCATTCGATAGCGTAGATCACTGCATATTGTTAAAAAAAATGGAACACACAGGAATAAGAGGTATAGCTTTAAAACTAATGGAATCTTATTTACAACAAAGATCACAAGCAATAGTATTAGATGTTTATAATAAATCCACAAAAACAGTAGAACAGGTAATCTCTAAATTCGTAAAATTATCATCAGGCGTCCCCCAAGGTAGCATTGTGGGGCCCCCATTATTCTTAATTTATGTCAATAAACTACCTCAAGTAACTAAACATTCGTGCGTGATGTTTGCAGATGACGCCACTATATACATTCCCAAACATAACTTAAGCAGTCAAAACTATGAAACTGAAATAAATAATACTTTAAAATTAGTTGGCGATTGGCTAGAAACATTAAATCTAAGATTAAATGTCGACAAAACAAAACTAATACACTTTCGGAATTATAAGCAATCTCCTCTGCAACTAAATATAACATACAAAGATAAACAAGTAAATACAGTTCAACAAACCAACTTTCTAGGCGTAAATATAGACTCCCACTTAAATTGGAAATCTCATGTAAGTAAAATAAACAATAAACTCTCAAAGTACTGCTACGCTTTATCGATATTATCAAATATTTCTTCCAAAAAAATTGCTTTAAATGCCTACTTTGGTTATGTTTATCCTCAGTTAGTTTATGGAGTAGTATTTTGGGGAAACTCAGTGGAGATATACTCAACCTTCTTATTACAAAAAAGATGTCTAAGAATTATATTCAACTTAGATAATACTGACACCCTGAGAAACATCTTCAAAAATAATAATCTCTTAACGCTCACAGGCATCTATATAATATATGAAACTTGTTTATTTGTCAAAAACAATGAAAATTATTTCTGTGATGTACAATCCACTCGTGCTGAAGTTAAGAGATCAAAACAGAAATACGACATTTGTATACCGCAATTAAATAACAGTATGTTTTCAAATAGTGCATATGCAATGGCTATAAAAATTTATAATCACCTACCGCTTGAATTAAAAAAACTAGATTGTAATAGATTTAAGAAAAAACTAAAAACATGGCTCATCTCGAAAGCCTTCTATAACACAAAAGAATATTTTGAAGAGAGAAAAATAGCAATATACAACATACTAAACTTATAAATACTCAATGGAAAATAAGAAATTGTACAAAGCCTAGTACTTAGTTAACATTAATTAGTAATAATTATTTATGTGTGTCGTCATTCCTTATCATTCGTCTGGAATACATCTTTATCTGATGAGACCCACATCAATATTGTAGGTATTAATGTGGGTATCTAAGGGGATATTGGTGGCATATTCTAGACCAGTATTTAAATTATTGTACGCTCGAAAAGGAAGACTGTTGGAACTCTTTTACAATATATTAACATCACTGTAAACACAGTTAAGCAATAAATATTTTCTTATTCTTATTCTTATTCTTATACGGTGATTCTTTCTTTTATGTTTAGATTTATAAATAAAATAGCCAGAAAATGTATAAAAAATTGAAACATAAATTTTTCTATTTCAGTCCGTGCTTAAACCAGAAATATGGATCACGGAAAAGGTTGTTGGAAATAGGGACTTATATGCCACGCATAGGTAGACTACTTCACAAGCATCTCTACTGTTGCTGCTGTTTCATGAGAAGCGACTCTTTTTATTACGTGTTCCGACCTTTTCGAACTATGTGACTCAAATATCCCAACACTATGATTTGTAGCGGCGTAGCTAGACTAGGTGTTCTCGAACGATCACTAATGTCAAGCAACGGACGGACCGGTCAGTCTCCGGATGGGTGACCGTGAGTGGCAATTCTTTCTGAGTGCTACCGTGGGTCGGATTACACGTTAAATTGTAGGTCCCGGTTGTTTGTCAATCGTCAAGCCAGGTCAGAAACCTTTCGGCGGCTTAATAACTCTGACACTAGGGCTGGCCACTCACTCTATACGAACTTACTTATCATTATTTGAGCAAGTGACATTTCAGTCTGTCATAATACTCCGTTTAATTAAAAATCCAAGTACAGTTTGCCGACATTAATACACGTGTTGGATGTTCGCCAGTAATCATAATATAGTCACTAGGTACTTGTTAATAAGGTGTATAATTGCACTTAATTCGTACTCTACATAATCACGTGCGGTGTGAATAACTTTACAACGTGTGCAATTGTGCATAGATAATTTGTATAGATATTATTTACAACGTGTGCAATTATTATTGTGAACAGATATTATTTACCAACTACGTAAAATTATACTAGCGTTAGCCTACGATTTCGTTCGCATAGAAAAAAATCCACTCCAGTCCCTCTCTCGTCTCCTAGCCTTACCGTTCCCACAGTCCACCTTTTTAACCCACTTTCAAAAAGGAGGAGATTCTCAATTCGATTGTATTTTTTTGTGTTTGTTCAGCGATTACTTCGCCAATTGTGCATTGATTTTGATGATTATTTTTTGTTTGGTAGGCCATATTTCAGAAGTGGCCACATGTGGTGTGGTGGTGTGTGGTGTGTGTGTGTGCTCCATCCTCGGCCACACCGTCGCTTAACATCAGGCGAGTTGGTGGTCAATCGTAGATCTATAATGTATAAAAAAAAATATGTAAATTTTATCAAAATCGGTTCTTCAGTACTTTGATTTTTATAACAAAATAGCTGGAAAATTTTCATCCAAGTAAACGGATTGCATACAAAAAAGGAGGAGGTTATCAATTCGTAGCGTATATTTTTTATGTATGTACACGAATTATGTACTCCACCATTCGTGGACCAATTTTTGTGTTTTTTTAAATTGGTGTATAGAGAAAGCACCCAGGTTGGTTCCATGATAATTTTATAAATATTGCTTTATTAATTTTTCAATATTCTCTTAAAATGTGAATATTTTCATTGGATACGTGAGTGAAGTACTTCAGATTATAGAACCGCAGATTTCCACCTAAACGTATTTCTTGAGTGACAAATGTTGAGGGTTATCGTATAAACATCTGCACATTTTCTAATCTTCAAACACGAAGCATTTTACATGCAATGACAAATCTCATTTTTGACAAAAGAAAAAATGAGCGAGGTCTATCTAAAAAGTTTACAATTGTGAAGGATTTAGTACTTAAGCTTGAAAAGTAAAACCTGACTCCTCATCCACCTCCACCGTTTTACTTATAAACGCATGCTAAAATCTTATTCATTAAGTTTACGACCAGTGTGTGTTACCAGTGATGACTTACGGCACTGAGACGTGGTCCCTTACTATGGGCCTTATAAGGAAGCTCAAGGTCACGCAACGAGCTATGGAGAGGGCTATGCTCGGAGTCTCTCTACGAGATCGAATTAGAAATGAACAGATACGTAGACGCACGAAAGTCACCGATATAGCACAGTACACCGATATAGCACAGAGGATTACCAAGTTGAAGTGGCAGTGGGCAGGCCACATAGCACGTAGAACTGATGGCCGATGGGGCCGAAAGGTTCTCGAGTGGAGACCACGTACTGGCAAGCGCAGCGTAGGAAGACCAGCCACGAGATGGGCAGATGACCTCATACAAGTGGCAGGAACACGCTGGATGCAAGCCGCTTCCAATCGGTCTTTTTGGAAATCCATAGGGGAGGCCTATGTCCAGCAGTGGACTTTTTATGGCTGAGATGATGATGAAAATCTTATTCACTGAATAAGGACTTGTCACTTTCTGTTAGACGGAAACTGTCACGCGCGAAAACGGAACAAAACACTGTTTAACTAAAATGCACTTATAAGACGATCAATGTGTATAGGGAGAAAATAGGCGTTATTCTTGAGAGCCTTGTTTAATTTTATTATAACAAAATATCTGAAAAAATAAATGAATTGTGTATCTTGAAGTCGGATTTTTCAGTTTTTTAATCGATAATTATTTAAACTATAATTATTATTCTAATAAAATATCAGACATTCCATTTCAATTTAAAACACAAAACCGTTTGCAGGAAAGGTAAAAAAAATCATTATCTGGGGGTTCTATAACTCACCCCCAGACAAACAAACTTTTTTTTTTTTTTTTATCAGCCCTGTTTGTACAAACTGTCCCACTGCTGGGAACGGGCCATCTTCTCATTGTGAGAAGGGCTAGGCCATAGTCCGCCTCGCTGGCCAAGTGCGGGTTGGCAGACTTCACACATCTTCAAGATCATTGAGAACTCTCATACATGTAGGTTTCCTCACGATGTTTTCCTTCACCGTTTGAAGTTGGCGGCAATCAACAATACGCTCATAACTTCGAAAAGACAGAGGTGCGTGTCGTGGGATTCGAACCCAGGACCTGCGGATCGCAAGTCAGACGGTCTCACCACTAGGCTGCCGGAAACTTACTTACAAACTTACAAACTTTACGTCTTCATAATATCAGTATAGATAGATGCCAATGTATAGTTTATTAGTTGATTGCAATTTTGTATTGAAGCGCGCATTCGCGCCTGCATGCCCTTAACCTTGCAGAGTCGACAGAAGTCAAGGCCACAGATACATCTTTCATATTTTATTATACCTACATTATCTGTGTTTTACACATAGACTTCTATAGATACCCCAAGAGTACCTAGCGTGCCAAAACGAGCGTGTCAAGTACGATAAAAATCGCAGTTGACGACTAAGATTTATTTAATTTGATATATACTTCAGATTCGATATTTTGTCAACTAGTTACTAGCGTACAAGCGCGCGGATGCATTGGGTTGAATAGATTTTGCGCGGATGGAACATTCTATTACAAAATCGTTTATGTGACGTCACAGTCGGTACCAAAAATGTGGCACTCAAGGTTTTCATATAAATGAAGTCGCATGCTCCATCTACAATGTCTGTGGTTTACAGTTTTAATAAACACGGAAAATGTTTTTTGCTACCAAGTGTTATGATAAAAACACGTGTAACAGCTAATTAAAAAGTATCGGTACTTATGAAGACTTTTTCGCAATTTCAGCTCCACAGATTCCGAGATCCGTGCCTTTTAAAGTACTACATACATTTTTAACTAAGCTTAGGTACTTACATTTTTAACTAAGCTTAGGTACTTACATTTTTAACTAAGCTTAGGTACTTACATTTTTTAACCGACTTCCGAATAAGGTTCCACAGGTCAGCAACGGACGAAGCGGTCAGTCTTCGGATGGGTGACAGTGAGCGGCATTTTATTTCTGAGCGCTACCGTAGGTCGGATGACACTTTAAATTGTAGGTCCCGATTGTTTGTTCTTAAAAACAGAAATCGTCAAGCCAGGTCTGAGGCCCTGCGACGGCTTAATAACTCTGACACTAGGGCTGGCCACTCATCCTGTACGAACTTACTTACTTTTAGAGAATAATTATAGTTAAAAAAACTGACGAAAGAACGACTTTAAAATACGAAATACAACACATAAGTGACTTGCTGTTCACTTTTCTACAGGCACTTGAATGATATTTTACCTGTTATTTTGTTTTATAAACAAAAGTACTACATCGATTTTAATAAAATTTATATGAGACCTCTGAAGTATCTACCAAATACAAAAAAAAAAACGGTGAACAAACATACAAAACAAAAACATACACACCGAATTGATAACCTCCTTCTTTTTGGAAGTCTATTAAAAAGGGACAGCGTACTGTCGAAAATAGCGACCTCAGCGATTTTCTTGATCTGTGAAAAGTAGCACACCATCTCGCTCTAGTGTCACGTCTGCCTCCAACGTTGTTTAAGTGCCCATTGTGCTCTGTCCTTAACCCGCAGACATTATGACAAACGCATGCATTATGTATGGGGCATTTGGAGACGGCATTATGTGAACCGCTCTAGCTTATCACTGCGCTTGCGCTTACAAATTTATAGACAGTTCAAAACACATTTAACGGTAAAGGCTATTAAATGTGGGATCAGTATCCTATACAGTCAGGTTTTTACGCTCCTCCCTCCCGCAAACTACTTAGCAAAATGTGGAATGTCCTTCATCGGGAGGTTTTCCCGCTGAACTTCAACAAAGAGCGTTTTGAAAAGGGTGTCTACAAGCACCTTTCCGGGCTAGCAAAGCAACAGTAATGTCAGTGATGTTACCATCAGGCGAGCCGTCTGCCTTTTTGCTGCACCTTTTTATAAAAAAACCAGACAAGTGCGAGTCAGACTCGCCCACCGAGGGTTCCGTACAAACTAGTACATAGTGAGGGGAAATTATATATTATATATTATTTATATATTTTATTTATATATTTTCCTTCATAAACCGAAAAATATACATCGTAAAAAAATTTAATAACCTGTTTTAGCTTATGTTAATGAAGCTCTTTCATAAGATACCCCACATGATACGGTTAAAGAACTTTCAAATTTGGACCCTCATTCCTTGCATAAAGACACTATTTTTTGTGATTAAATTAAAAAGGTCCAGTTTTTTTGATTTTTTCATATATGTGTACTCTAACACAATACTTCTTGCCAAATATCATATCAAATATCTTGCAAAATAGCCCTATAGGTTTTGATTCCCTTGTGAGTGTCGAAATTTGTGTTTTTTACGACATATTCTGCTGTAACTTTTTTTTACGAAAACTGAGGAATTTTATTTTTCTTTCTGCAGCAAGAGAATGTGGATCTACATATATGGTTTTAATTTTAATACGATACCTTTACGAGTTCCCGATATAAAGGGCTTGACACCCGGACAGACCGACAGACAGTCAGACGGCCAGACGGATAACAAAGTGATCCTATAAGGGCTCCGTTTTTTTTTCTTTTGAGGTACGGAACCCTAAAAAAGTACCGATCGGTATGATGCGGGTTCAAATCGGCGGGATGTGTTATTTTTTTTACTGTCTATAAATTTGTAGATACTTCACCGTGTAAAACACTCAAAAATATTGTACAACACTTTCATAGAATGAAAACAAATATTTCGATTCTAGGAGGTTGCCATCTTATCTGTAAGTTTAAAAACTTAGTCATTTGTGTATTATTTTTTACACTTAGGCTTATGCCTAAGAAAGCATACACGGTCTTCTTATAAATGCGTGTTAAAATCTTATTCACTGAATAAGGACTTGTCACTTTTTAACTGTTTAACCTAACCATTAGCTTATTCAGTTCGTTTATAAGTAAGACGGATTGTATAACCGATTATAATACTGCAGTGCAGCGTTAATTGGGCGACCGAGCTCTACTCGGATATTTTATGGCTGAAAATACGAGCAAACCCGGGTTCACTAAAAATAAGACCTAGCGAGATCGATTTAGCGTCCCCTTTAATCTACCTACAAACCAAATTTCATTGAAACCGTTGGAGCCGTTTCCGAGATTCAGATTATATAAGAATTGCTCGTTTAAAGGTATTAGATAAAGATTAGGTCTCAAAATTATGTAAAATACAAGCAATAAAATCATTAATACTTTTAAGCTATTGCATAGCTTCTATCGCGGGCCTTGAGCGTGAAGTCCGAATCCAGAAATTCCGTAACGAAAATAACCTAACACACCGCGCGTAAAGCTATTATGCAATAGCTTTACCGCGGCAGTCTCCGAGTGCCACACGTCTTTTTTTTTTCAATTCAATTCAGTGCTTTATTTGCCACTTAAAGGGTAACATACTTGAATAGTATCAATGAATAACAATCTTTAAAAAAAAACGGATAAGTGCGAGTCAGACTCGCCCACCGAGGGTTCCGTACAAACTAAATAAAAGGGGGAAATCATATTTTTTTTTTATATTTTCCTCCATAAACCGAAAAATATACATCGTAAAAATATTTAACACATTCCTTGCTCACCACTCGGATCCGAGTAGGAGCTATAGTAGCGGCGCTTCCCACTCGGATCCGAGCGAGCGAACGTTTGAGGCAGCCCTCATTACTTGCATAGAGACACTATTTTTTGTGATTAAATAAAAAAAAAACAGTTTTCGGATTTTTTCCTATATGCGTACTCTAACACAATGCTTATTGCCAAATTTCAGAGTTCTAGGTCGACGGGAAGTACCCCATAGGTTTTGATTCCTCTGTGAGTGTTGAAATGTGTGTTTTTTACGACATATTCGGCTGTAACTTTTTTTTACGAAAACTGAGAAATTTTATTTTTCTTTCTGCAGCAAGATACTATGGATCTGCGTATATGGTTTTAATTTCAACTCGATACCTTCACGCGTTCCCGAGATAAAGGTCTTGACACCCGGACGGACGGACGGACAGACGGACAGACGGACAGCAAAGTGATCCTATAAAGGTTCCGTTTTTTCCTATTGAGGTACAGAACCCTAAAAATGTAAGAAATCGATACCTATCCATATATTGACTTACGACGTACTTAGCGATGATAAAGATGTTAACCTTTTATTTAAAAATCTACGCTTGTTAATCATTATAATGTTAAATACCACTGTCTTATTACTAAATTGTGTAGGTTAAATATAATTATGGGCAAGAATGTGCTCCTCGGGCTGTCTGTGATTTATTATTCGCGAGATTGACATTTTATTTTTAGAGACAGGATTTTTGTAACAGCCTCAATTTTAGGGTACCGTGCGCAAAGGTTCAAAATTGATCTCTCATTGCTCTCACTTATCCGTCTGTACCTGAAGCCTGATACCTATTACCGGTCGAGTAAAGTGGCGTAGTAGACTAGGGTTATATCTATATATATCCTATAAATATAGATATAGCCTATATATTTATATATATATATATATATATATATATATAGCCTATATATATCCTATATATTGGCTATATATATATCCCACAACCTATATTCACTCGGTATTTGCGGGAATTAGATTTTTCAATCCCGCGGAATCTGTGTATTTGCGGGATCCCGCATATAAGGCAAATAAAACAATGAATCAACATAACTCCGCTTTTATTACAGTTTTACTATTAACAAGAGCAATCAAATTATACTGTTTAGTTATAGAGATAAAAAAAAACAGTCGAGTATAATTAAAAATAAAACATTTTCAACTGAATGTTGACAGAACTAATTATTTACTTTGATCATTTTGTCAGCATTCAATTGAAAATTAACTTGACATTTTTATGTCTAATTATAGTATCACTGTACCCATAAATTTCACGGAACTACTAGAAAGTTCAAGTCCAAGTCACTTCCAACCGGTCTTTCTGGAAATCCATGGGGGAGGCATATGTCCAGCAGTGGACTTCTTATGGCTGAGATGATGATGATGACGACTAGAAAGCCAATAATTTAAGTAATTAAGAATATTGCTCATTTTTGTTTACTTTGAAACTTCTGATAGACAAATGACGCTTCGCACACCATTCCCCGCTCCCCGCATTACTCTCAGACGCCGCCGCGCCATTCAGTCAGTACTATAGTCAGTAGTTCTTGTAGAATGTAGATGTCTCAACAGTACGGTCAGCTGGAATTAAAATGAATTAAAAGTCTCAGTAGTACGGTCAACCGGACTGGCAACCGTACTACTGGGAATAAACGGTTTATATAAGTTACTCTATGAGTAGTTGAGCAATCGCGCTCGCGAAAGTTTGTGTACACGCTTTTTGATAGTCCCGCAAATCCCGCGGATCCCGCGCCGTAATCCCGCAGCACGCGGGACTGAAAAAATTACGCGGGATCTCGGCATATCGAGATCCTGGTATTGCGGGATTGGAAGATTTGGAAGCCCTACAGTAGACGGCATGTTTACTTGACGAATACATGGAAGACAAAGTCACTTTTATAATTTTGACATAGTTTTGATTAATATTGTTCGACATTGCGATATAAGACATAATTTTTATTTTATTTGACTTCTATGATATTTTGACATGCCTATTTTAAATTGTTCTATATTTTCATCATATTTCTGTTACCTACCTACCTGAACCTATCCATTTGAAGGTTAAAAGATGGCGATTCTATGTAACTAAATGTTTTAACACCCTGTGAACACCCCACGTTTTGCGAAATAAATAATTTGAATTTGACCGCTAATATGGATCCGCTACTCGGACTTCAGTCATAAGGGCTTAGCGTCGTCGCGTCAAAGCTTCAACAACAAGGTACACCTTATATTTTCGCCATGTCCATCTCTCTGTCTGATGAAGAAGGCTGTAATTTGGAATGAGTTTTTTTTTTTTGTGGTTGGTACCCCTACACGTAAATGGTAATGAATTATTCCTTTCTCATTTACCCCATTGTACCTTTACAAGTTTCCGAGTCCTAGTCTATCAAATTAAAAATTTACTTGCCTTTAAAAATGTTTATTTTGTGTAAATTTCCTTTAAACTAACATATAAAAATCTACATTACAATTACAAAACAACATCGGTTAAATGTGCAAATATGATTCATATACCTAGTAAGATTTCCATGCAAAATATACGTATCTTGTTGCTATCAATTTAAAAGATTGTGTTCATTCAAATAATGCTTACCATCAGATACGTCGCCTGCCTGGCTTTGGGCCGCTATGACATAAAAACTCGTAAATGTACATAGGTACCTACTTACATATAAGTTAACTTTTATGTTTGTATTATTAAACAAGGAGTTTTTAAGTTCACATAAATTGTATTGTGCAACTACGGGACCCTACTATCCTAACTAAATAACCCTACCTTGGTTGATCTCTGAACACGACACGCTTTTGGCCAGTAATTTTTAGAAAATAAAATTCAAAAACAAAATCATAGTAAATAGGTACAGCCATGCATCGTTGCGACACCTTCAAAACTTATCTGACAATAATGTCACCGACCGGTTTTGTTTTCAAGTAAAATAAACACAAGTAAATAACTGCATATAATTATATTTCAATGATGTTTAACCCGAGGCAGCGGAAGGTAGGAAGTAACTATAATAATAATAAATAATAGCTATAATTAATAATGATAATTTTAATAATGTTGTTGTAAAACCGCTGCGGGATGGGTTTGTTGTTTATTAATTTTATATAGGTATATGTTTAGAACTTATATTACTAAGGGCTTCTTTCATCATCCCCGAGTAAAGTTCGAAGTTGGCTACTCGCCACTTGAACCGCCAAGTATGTGTCGATTTCAATTTCATAATGTCTGAGTAGCCTTAACCATCTCATAAACTGGCCCGTAACTTACGTTTGACTTCATCCCCCGAGTATCGGAGATAATGGACGAGTAAGGCCATTGTCAGTCATAAACAGATGTGCCACTCGCACAACCTCTGTTGTAGATGTACCTGGATGGTGTTTTATTGTTTTATGACCTTTTGTTCAAACGCAGAAAAGAGACGTTATTTCCAGGTATACTACGATATCTTACCTACTATCCTATAAATATGAATTGAAATATTAGATCACAGTATTAAGAATGCACTGAGAGCCAAAACCAAACACATCTCTAAAAGAAATGATTTTCGTTCTATTCAATGTTTATTTCTAACTAATATACAGAACTAATAACACCAAATACCCTCCTCATATAAATATCATATTTCATACTTCAACTGTCATGTTAAATATTATGTAGATTATGCGATTGTGGCGCAACGTGTGTTTGACTAACTAAACAGTTGTAACAAAGGAATTTGAACGAACAATGAATGTTTTCGTTCTTTCATTCGTGTAACCCCTGAGTTATTACTCGGAGCTAGGTTTTCGTTTGTGAAACTGACAAAAGTTAATCGGGACTATTACTCGCTGAGTAACATTACTCGGCACGTAGCTAATTCTCACTTTACACAAAGATGATGAAAGAGGCACTAAGTACGTATGGTGAAGATCTAATTCTACGCACTGGTGGCGATCTGGGAGTATTTTTACCCGATTGCGCGAAGCAAAGGAGGGTAAGATGTTTATCAGATTAAGTATGTATGTTTGTTCCTTTATGGCGTTCTCAAATCCGAATGTGTAGGTGGATTTTGATGAATAATACGTCGTCGTTAGATTCGAATTTTACAAAAATATGTACCACATATACATACATACTTACATAAAATCACGCCTATTTTTTCCCTTACTGAGTAGGCAGAGCATCAAAAACCAGTAAGGCTGTTTGACGCCACATTAGACCGTGATTAGAGGGTTAGGTGGCAGGGAGAGGGTATTAGAGGGTTAGAGGGTATTAGAGGGTAGGATGTAATGTTGACTTTTAGTGACAAGGGGCCATCGCCTACCTAAATACACAATACAATACAGTGCCACTATTGACCATACGAGAAATTCTTATTATTATAGAACCTACATGTGTCAAGCATTTAGACTGTTTTTGACCACATACTGGCCCAAACTGTAAGGCCTATTACACTGCCCGATTTATTGTACCCTGTCTCTTAGAACAAAGTGGTCGAATAAGAGACATGGTCCCGATCTATCTAGTTTTCAAATAGACAGGGACCAGGTACCAGATAGACAAGGACCAGATAGACAGGGACCAGATAGACAGGGCCTGAGAAATCGGGTAGTGTAATCAGCCTAGTAAAATAGATCGGATGCAGTCAGTGCAAGGTTCACAAAGATCAAAAGGAAACCGGAACAGTTGCATATCGTACGTTGTAAATCTATCATCTTAACGCATATACAGAGATTTGCTATCACAAGCGGACAAGCGGACGACTTCCTGGAAATGCAATCTTAATATCGCTTAATCATTGTGTCTTCTTCGTATATTAAATCGGTATAATTCAGTTTTAATCGTGCTAGATCAAAATAAATTAGTTAGCGATTGAAGTTTGTGAGTGAACAAAATGTAGACAATTAAATACTAAAATGGGCAAAATTCTGAGTAGATTTGAGTGTGTAAGTTCTAGTAATAAAAAAACAAATAAAAAAAGACGTGTGGCACTCGGAGACTGCCGCGGTAAAGCTATTGTATAATAGCTTTACGCGCGGTGTGTTAGGTTATTTTCGTTATGGAATTTCTGGATTCGGTCTCCACGCTCAAGGCCCGCGATAGAAGCTATGCAATAGCTTAAAAATTTAGTAATAAAAGCAAATTATCGTAGAAGAATTCTTGGTTAGTAGAGCGTCAGCAGGTTAAGGTTTTTTTATCGATCAAGAAAGTTTACCTAGGATAAAAACCCCGTTCCACTGAAAATTCAAATTTGGATATTCAAGTTACCGGAAGTAAATATCTTACACCAACAGCTAGTTAGCCGACAGGAGGAGGGAAGACGAAAGGAGGGGTACACTTCGCATAATTATAATAAGGTTGAACATGTTAGAGGCATGAATTGTAAAATAGTTTTCGAACATTTATTAATATTTGTTAATTTGTTTAACCAAAACGAAAATACGTTTTTTTTTTCAATAATATCTCTTACCATTTTATTAGCTTGATGTTTTATCACATACATTTATACCACATTTATAGCGCGCTCCATCGTAAACCGCAACACCGCTTAACATCAGGCGAGTTGGCGGTCAAGCGCGAACCTATTTCTACATAAAAAAAAACATTAGACTTTTTAATACTAAGAGTATTGCATTACCCATAAATTCAATGTTGTTAAATATCCGCTGTAGAAAATTCTAAGATTTGAGTTCGAGTCAGGAAGCAAAATGGGCAAAATGTAAACTTGCGCAGTAGCAATAATAGCTACTATTATTTTTACTGCATAAAGTTGATTTTGACCCATTGCCGAAATTGTTTTTATAAATATAACTGCTTCCTAATAATATGTTTGTATCTTCGCCAGTAAAAAATATTATTATTTTTTAACTAAGCTGTAACCAACAAACGGACAGACATGGAGATACTATAAAAGTTCCTTGTAAACTATAGAACACCCAAAATCGACTACTTCTGGATGCCAACAGTATATTACAAGTATATGATGTGAACAAAGGACAACTTTTCATCCGGAAAAATGTTGGTAAATTAAGCGTAAAACCGCTAAAAGGTGCATCTATTATATCTTCCAAGATAAGACTTCCGTGAAAAAAAAACATTAACAGAATAAGCAAATTACACCTTACCATATCGCGCTCAAATTGATTGTTTTTATCTATCTTTCCTTTCGTTTTTTTTTTCCTATTTTAGGACATCACCTTACCCATTATCCTGTTTCCTCGACAATAACTTATAATGCATCGTATTAAAGTCTAAAATATATTGCAGAGGTCATAGGTTCTACGCTTGCATCTTCCTTATATCTTGAAGACCTTCGTTGACGTAGATTCCATGTACTTGACGCGTTAAGAGAATCGCTATTGTTGTCAGAACATCGCGCCTTTTTTCATAGAATAGAAAAAAATATTTTGTTCCGAAAAATTAACCGATCTCAACGATTTTAGGGATCAGTACTTTAAAATAAATACACCGAACCCCTGTATAATATTATATATCATATAGTTATGCGTCTATTTCTCTGTGGACAGACTAAATTATCCTGTCAACAAATATGTTGATGCTAAAATATGTCAAGGCCCTTTTTCAGTAGAACGTATTGGATTGTCAGGTTGAAATTATTATTGTTGAGGACGCCGAGCCCTGAGCTACGGGAGGACGACCGCGGGACGCGGAACGAGGCACGGAGGGGGTGCGGGCGAGCCGGCGCGCGGCGCCGTGATTGGAGGACGCGAACGACGCGTACCCTCGCACATGTGCGCTAGTCGCGGTAGAATAAGTTAGTTTAAATAAGCGTCCATAGAATTTGTATAGTCAGTCTGTTTTGTAACTTCGCACTGTAGACATCGACTTGGAATAAAACTACGAACGAAAAGAGAAGAACATTTTATTTATACAGTCCACTGCACAGGATTCATAGGATCGAGTCCTGAACATTTGGTCCTTCGAGCGCCGGATCGAACGTGGAGCAGCGAGCATTTGTTCCGTCGAACGCCGCATAGAACGTGAATCAGCGAGGATCGGACTCCGCACGTGTTATTTTCTTCAAGTGCCGACCGTACTTAGAAAATAATGGTGTTAACAAGGAGTCAAGCTGACGTCACTGAGCAAGCCGAACTACAGAGAATCGAAGGGGAACGAACAAGACTCAGCAGGGTTCCTCCGGCATCACCCTCGATGCCGGTGGGAGAGGAAGCTGCTGCCAGACCGGAAGCAGCACTTGCCCTCGTCAACCAACGTACGAACATGGAACGTGAACGAGCAGCCTCGCCACAGCACTCGCAAATAACGACGAACTCTACTTTGCAACTGCGACTGGCAGAACTGGAGGCAGCCGAGAAGCTTGCAGCAATCAAGCGAAGAGAACTGGAAATGGAAGCGGATCTCGTGAAGAAACGCCTGGCCGCGCAGATCGCAACCATCGAGGAAGCGGGCAGCGTACGGGACGAGCCGTTACATTCGAACAGAGTTGAACATCGTCAGCGCGTCGATGACTGGCTGCAGGGTGCCGCCGCTGCTGAACGGGGGGAGCGCGATGACTCATTGCGCCCACATGAAACGGAGGAACGCCGTCGGTTACGCTTCGATACCGACCGCAGATACCGATCGTTGACACCAACACCGGGCCGGTCTCGCAGCTACGGATCCCAGATAGCTGAAGCATTGGACCGGATGGCCAGACCGCAGCGACGATATAATTGTGATTTACCTCAGTTCAGTGGTGCGGTATGTGAATGGCTACCGTTTAAAGCAGCATATCGTGAATCGACTGAGATGTTTAAAATACCACATGCAGAAAACGTGATGCGCTTGAGATCGGCGCTGGTCGGGGAGGCGCGGGAAGCCGTGTCCGCTCATCTATACGCGGATACCAACCCCGACACGATAATGGCCACGTTAGAACAAAGTTTCGGGTCACCAGAAGTATTAGTGGACAAGATAATCGAAGACTTACGAAAAATACCACGTTTGGGTGTGTCGGCCAAAGAACTGAACAGTTTAGCAGTGAAAGTGCAAAACGCGGTGTGTGTGTTGCAAGGACTTGATCGGCGTGGTTATATTTACAACCCACAACTCACACGAGAGATAATGCTGAAGCTTACTCCGACAATCAAAAGCAAGTGGTACGACTACGCATATGCGAACAGTGACACCAAGGACCCAGATTTTGTGACGTTGTCGCGATTTTTGATGCGTGAGGCCAACGTCGCGCTACGATACGCATATGAAACCCCAGCATCGTGTTCTATGACCGCAAGAAGCGAAGTAAAACCGAACGTGAATACAAACATAAGAAGAAAAGCGAGCGTCTACAGCACTGATAAGGATACCGAGTGCGAACAGATTGACCGATGCTCACGATGCAGCAAGCAACACGAACTGTCATTGTGTGCGGATTTTCGAGCGATGAAAATCGATGACCGGTGGAATCACGTAAAAGAAAAGGGACTCTGTTTCAAGTGCATACATAAAAAACACCATCGAGCGCAGTGTAGAGAAAAGCCGTGCGGAGTGAACAAGTGCCGCCGCCCTCACCATGCCCTGCTGCATCAAGATGACAAGACCATGTCGGCGAATACAGAACCGGCCGCGCGAACCGCGGAATCAAGCAGTACAAGCCATGAGGGTGACGTGTTATCAGTAACAACCACCTCCAATGTTACTGATAAACGCGGCGGAATACTACTGAAAGTGTGTCCTATCGTGGTGTCCGGTCCCAAAGGAGAGACGCGATCATACGCTCTGTTGGATGAAGGCGCGACTATAACCCTTATCGACAGTGAATTGGCAAAGAAAGTCGGCGCCGACGGACCCAGTCAACCCCTGCGTATGACCGGCGTGAATATGTCCCAGAACGAAGCTACGAGCAAGCTTGTGACTATTCGGCTACGTGGTGCGAGCGAGACGGCATCATACACCGTTAAAGCGCGCACAGTCAACGAATTAAGACTGCGAGAACAGACTGTACCGAACGCGCTACTACAATACCAACATCTGCGAGATCTCGAAGAGCAAGTGTGCTACGAACGAACACGCCCGCTCATACTCATCGGAAGTGACTACTGGGAGCTCATTGTTTCACGAGAGTTGCGCATTGGTGGCGCAAACCAGCCTGCAGCATCCCGAACGGAGTTGGGCTGGGTGATACATGGAACCGTCCCACGCAGTCTCATCTACAGCCACGAGAGCGTCTTGCACATATACACGCCCGATCGACGTATATGCGAGAGCGAGACGCACGATATGCGCCTACAAGAACTAGTAGAGCAGCATTTCAAGATCGAATCCTTGGGTGTCGCTCTCAAACCCCGAGTTAGCGACGCGGACGAACGAGCGGTTAAGACATTTAACGAGACAGTGAAGAAAGTCGACGGCGCGTATGAAGTGGGGCTACTATGGAAACAGCCGAACGTGACTATGCCACCGAGTTACGCCGCCGCCTTAAATCGTCTAAAAGGCATCGAAAAGAAGATGGACGCTGACACCGGTTTTGCGAAGGACTACACCGCCCAGATCGGTAACCTGCTGAGCAAAGGATACGCCGTGCCGTGCGACGGGACCGAAGCACAAAGTCCCATCTGCTGGTATCTGCCACACTTTGCGGTTACCAACCCGAACAAACCGGGGAAGCGGCGCCTAGTATTTGACGCGGCGCATCGAAACAGTGGAGTGAGCCTTAATGATCGACTACTAGAAGGCCCTGATTTACTGCTGCCGCTGCCGGGAGTCATCTTCCGCTTTCGAGAGAGAGAAGTCGCTGTCACCGCCGATATTGAAGAAATGTTTTTGAGGGTGAAGATCCGTCCGGAAGACCAGCCTGTCCAGCAGTTTCTATGGAGAGGAAGCGACCGAACGAGCCCGCCGCGCGCCTACAAGATGACCAGTATGATCTTCGGCGCGGCCAGCTCACCCTTCCTCGCCCATAGCGTGCGCAATCACAACGCGCACGCGCACGCTCAGACACACCCGAGAGCGCTAGTGGCGATAACCAATAGTCACTACATGGACGACCTGGTCGACAGTTACGACGATGAAGAGGAAGCGCGGCGCACTATCAAAGAGCTACGAGAAGTGCACGCTAACGCCGGCTTCACATTGCGAGGCTGGAGTTCAAATAAACCAGGGGCATTGACCGACGTGCCCGATGATTTACGAGCGAACGAGCCTACGCGACTGGGGGGAGTCGCTAGCAACAAAATACTCGGATTATTTTGGAACGCGAGGAACGATGAGTTGGGATTCAACACTGCCATGCATCGAGTGCCAGACGACGTGCGCGCGCAGAACCGCGCGCCCACAAAGCGCGAAGCACTGAGCGCAGTAATGTCCCTTTATGATCCGCTCGGGTTGGTCAGTAACTACACCATCCGCGGAAAGATTATACTTCAAGACTTATGGAGAACGAACACAGGATGGGACGAATCAATCCCGCAGGAGAACGCCGATCGATTTGCTGTTTGGATAAGTCAGTTACAAGAAATAACGAGCCTACGACTACAACGGAGCTACGGTCTAGGACGAAGCACACCTTCCGACCATCACGAAAACGTAGAACTACATGTGATGTGTGACGCGAGCGAACAGGCCTTCGCTACGATAGCCTACTGGCGGATTATACGTCGTGATGACAAGATCGACGTATCACTTGTCGCAGCTAAAGCGAAAGTGGCGCCACGACGCACTCAGAGTATACCTCGACTCGAGTTGCAAGCGGCCGTTATCGGAGCGAGACTGGCGGACACAATCAAGCGAGAACATCGGATCAAGATAGCACGAGTCGTATACTGGACCGATTCGTCGACCGTGCTACAATGGATATACAACGACCAACGACCATACACCATTCGTCGCTCACCGACTCGGAGAGATCTCTGAACTGACCGACAAGAACGAGTGGAGATGGCTGCCGACGGAGCATAACGTCGCTGACGACGCGACCCGGCTGAGTGACACGTCAATCTCCGCCGACGACCGATGGTTCCGAGGGCCATCATTTCTACATGAAACAGAGGACAAGTGGCCGTCTCGGATAACCGACGAAGAAGAAGACAAGGAGGTCCTATTTACGACTGAACAGGAAGCATCTTTGTCAGAGTGTCTACCGAAGCCGACGAGATTCTCAAAGTACGAGAAGTTAGTACGCGCGACCGCATGCGTGCTAACATTTATTGATAAATGCCGTCGACGAGCAGCACGCGTCGAGTTAGAACATATCGAGCGCGCCGAACGATTGTTGCTGCGGCACGCGCAAGAAGAGAGCTTCAGTGCCGAGTTCCACAGTTTGAGAAACGCTCGCCCGCTATCAAAGTCGAGTCGTTTATACAAACTGGACCCGGTGATCGAGGATGGAGCATTGCGCGTGAGAGGTCGCATTGGAGCATCGAGCGCGCCCGCTGATCTAAAGCGCCCAATAATATTGGACGGGCGGCATCACGTGACTAGACTACTAGTGATGCGAGAACACTGCAACGCCGGTCACGCAAACAGGGAGCGCGTGACGAACGATTTGAGACAACGATACTGGATCATTCACCTGCGACCTACCGTACGAGCCGTGGAACACCGATGCAAGTTCTGTCACACAAGGAAGGCCAGACCGAACGAACCGACACGAGGGGACCTACCACGAGCCCGCATGGACCCCTACCACCGACCATTTTCTAACTGCGGCATGGACTACTTCGGGCCTATGTTGGTGAAAGTAGGAAGAAGGAGAGAAAAGCGGTGGGGCGCGCTGTACACATGTCTCAGCACACGCGCCGTGCACTTGGAGATCGTGAATTCACTTACGAGCAGCTCAGCTATCATGGCTCTACGGCGGATGGCGGCACGGCGAGGATGGCCGTCACATATGTATTCAGACAACGCCACGACCTTTCGCGGGGCAGATCGGGAGCTGAGAGAGGCCTACGAGGAGTGGGCCCCCGTCTTGCGCGAGGAGGGGTTACTCCATCGGATGAAGTGGACCTACATACCTCCCGGAGCGCCCAGACACGGAGGAGCGTGGGAAAGACTAGTACGGTCTGTGAAAGCGGCGCTAGCAGTAACGTTGCGAGAACAAGTACCAACGGAGGAGGTACTACAAACACTGCTGACCGAAGCAGAACACTCCATCAACGGGAGGCCGTTGACGTACGTGAGTGTGAGTGACAGAGACCCTGAGGCACTCACTCTGAACTATTTCCTGCCTGGGTTCGTCGAGCGGCCTGCCAACAACGGGCCCCTGCAAAATGGCGGACCTACGAACTTGGCGAGCGAGCCAGGCGCTTGCCGACTCTTTCTGGCAGCGCTGGCTGAAGGAATACTTGCCCACGCTGACGCCACGAGGAGCACCGAGTGACCACTCGAAGAACATGAAGATCGACGACGTGGTCGTCGTAGTCGATCGCACGCTACCGAGGAATATATGGCCGATGGGAATCGTGACGGCTACCTACCCTGGACCGGATGGTGGCGTGCGAGTCGTCGACATAAGAACAAAGAGCGGAACCTTCAGGCGTCCAACATACAAGCTCGCCGTCCTGGAAGCTGCAGAAGAAGGCTGCGCAAGCTACGCCGGGGGGAGAGTGTTGAGGACGCCGAGCCCTGAGCTACGGGAGGACGACCGCGGGACGCGGAACGAGGCACGGAGGGGGTGCGGGCGAGCCGGCGCGCGGCGCCGTGATTGGAGGACGCGATCGACGCGTACCCTCGCACATGTGCGCTAGTCGCGGTAGAATAAGTTAGTTTAAATAAGCGTCCATAGAATTTGTATAGTCAGTCTGTTTTGTAACTTCGCACTGTAGACATCGACTTGGAATAAAACTACGAACGAAAAGAGAAGAACATTTTATTTATACAGTCCACTGCACAGGATTCATAGGATCGAGTCCTGAACAATTATCAAACATATAAGTCTCTTACTTATAATTTAAAAATAATTAATAAGTAATAATAACTTAAAAATAATAACTAATTAATAAAAAATCGACGGATTTTTGGGCTTTTTTATTATGTTGACTTACATAAAAAAAGCCCTAAAAAGCCGTCGATTTTTTGTTACATTTTGTCACACTCACAAGTACTAATTGTAGGTCAAAACTTACAAGGCTTTTTTCTCTAGTGAGCGAAGTGTACGAAAGTATATGTATCAACTAGCATTTTTTTTTCTTTTGACCGGTTGGTACTCGCGTACGTGTCGTGTTTTCCAACCAATCTTGACAAAACTTGTTACACGTGTTCCACAATATTAAAGATTCTTTTTGATTTTTTGAATTCTGTAGGTACAAGAATATGAACAGTAGACAAAAGTATACACAAGAAAATAAAAGAGTTGCAAAGAGTTTGAACTCACGAGGTTTACTTTTCGTGGAAATACTAGTTCATGAATTCGCGTAAGTTTTAACTTCTTTGGTATACGAAACCTTTCGTGCGTGAGTCAAACTCTTACTTGGACGGTTTTGTGTGAACAAACATGGACAAAACGATTATCTTAAAACCGAAAGAAAATGTGCGAATTAGTGAAATGTTTGTTTAGACGTCAATCTGTTTTGTCGCCTTTGTCTCGTTTTCGCGCGTGACTCTTTTCGTTAGCGAAAAGGTGACAAAAACAATTTAGAGCAAAAATGAGTTTATGTTCTTAGTGTTTGTTTGCAGATTTTTACATGTTTTTGCTCTAAAGAGGCGTGAAGAGCGTCATTATATTAATTTACGTTTTGTAGAGCATAATAAGGAAAAGGCAACAGAAAATGCGATTATGATTTATGAACTTATGCGCAATAGTACAAACATGTAATATGTATTTATGTAATATAGTTGCTTTTTTTACCCGGCACCAACAAAAAATAGTTATGATTTTTATAGTATTTTTGAAGTGAAAACTTCTTTAGCGGTGTTGGGCATTTTTGGGATGGGTAAAAAATGTTAAACTCGCGTCAGGTGTCACGTGTCTTGATCGAACATTCGTAGTCCTAAGACGGCGCAGGGCGCTTGCTAGTTTCAAACCAAGGTAATAGATGGCGCTGTATAGGCTAGTTCCAGACCAACGTACTAGATGGCGCTGTATAGTCTAGTTCCAGACCAACGTACTAGATGGCGCTTTTGCTGTTTTATTTTTAGTTTTCACTTCTGCCGGCACTCCCGTAGTGCAACCCGTTGTTTTTTTTACATGTGTGGATGTATATAAAGTTACAATATTCATCTGAACTACTGCTCTTATCCTGTAAAATGGGTATCAAACTACGACACGTTTTTATACTCCGAGTATACCGAGTTTAATGTAAATTGCTTGCATGATGGACTTAGAGAAAAAGAAAAACAAGTACTTACTTTAAATTATATTTTAAGTTAAACGGTTTTATTGAAAAGAAAGATAATGATGTAGGTAATTTATTTAATGTATTTTACTAGAAAAGCCCTTTCATTTGATAATATTTTATTAATGTGGGGGTTGTGTTAAAATATGAAATCCGCCTATTTGTGACGGCGGCCATCTTGGATTTACAATAATACAGAATATACTAAATTGTATTGTCATCAGAACTAAAGGTGGTGAAATTTGGTACACCCAAATTTCAGATCGATAAGTCAACTGCAAGGGGGTAAAATTTCAATTACTAAATTTGACCCAAACAAACAAATAAACAGGCCAAGCTAAGTGAAACCGTTTAATACAGCATGTATCAGGTGCTTCTCTTCCCGGGAATACTGTAAAAGTCAGTTCAGGGAAATTGGAATTTATGTAGGCGATAAGCTGACCCCGTGTCACTGTAGGCCAATATTCTACCCTACCCTCTTATCGCCTCTAGCCCTTTAACACTCTTTCGCCTCAATCTAACCCTCTACTTTCGGTCAAATATGGCGTCAAACAGTTTATTGGTCTTTGATACTCTGCTTATTTCGTAAGGGAAAACAGGCGTGATTTTATGTATGTATGTACATTCAAAATTACATACAAAAGTTAACATTATGAATTAAAAAAAAAAAATCCAAAAAATTTTTGAACAAATTTTCCTTTAAAATAATTATAGTTTAAAAAACTCCGCGTCGCTTCAATTATCATTCCTCGGAGCTCACGCGCGGACGTATGTTGTCACGTTAAACTATCGTCTGTAAACCGACTTTACAGACAACCAATTTTTTTTTTATTTGAAAGCTGGTGCTTCCCGTGTATTCCCATTTCAATTTGGTCCAGTTCTGACAATGGCATCCATGAGAAGTCGGTTGCTTCAGTTTTTTGAAACTATAATTTAGTCTATAAATGATGCACGTAGGTACCAACGAAGAATATTTCATTTATTTATTCCAACAGATTTTACAAAAAATATTGTTACAAAAAGTATGTGCTTCCGAATTCTGCTGTTCATACAACTACTAGTATGCATATCTTATCTGGGTGTCTTCAAACGAAGAGTAAATAGGTATCTTCTGGTCAAGCGTGCTCTACCTTAGACTTAGTCTTTGTTCTAGCGAGACAAAGTCAAACGCAAGCCCATTCAATGTAAAAAAGTATAGAATATTTTTTTTTATACATTATAGATCTGCGATTGACCACCAACTGGCCTGATGTTAAACGACGGTGTGGCCGAGGATGGAGCTTGTCAATCTAGAAGATATCTATTCAGTCTAGCCTTGAAAATTCGAAGATTGTAGGTCTCAGGAAACAGAGATGGCGGCAAAGAATTCCATTCTTGTGCAGTACGCAACAGGAATGTGGATCGATATCGCTGAGTACGGATATTTGGCATTTCAACGAGAAATGGGAATGAAATGAAATGAGAAATGAAAATGAGTTTAATTTACATAAACACAATCAAACATTACAACAGGAAAACAACAGTAACGAATATGTTCTTTCATAGACAACTATGAAAGAACAACACAAACAAACAATTTAAAACTTTGATTCCCGCACTAGGCTAGGCCTGTGTACCGGGAACCAGATTAAATTACCTATATATGTTATGTTGCCTCTAGTCATTTAATAATCGATTAATTACAGTATTTTAGAAAATTACATGGTGTATTTTACGCGGCTTTAAATTTAATAACAATAAATTATTAATATTAATTATAAAGTATATATATAAATGTGTGTATATATATAATGTATGTATGAATGTGTAATAAATTTCATGTTCTTCTCCAATTATTCAAATAATGTTAATAAAGGTTGATAACCATCCAAAAGTAGTACAATTAACAAAGAATTTGACCAGAGGCGGATCGCGTGCCGGTAAACAATAGCTGGATCGAAACCACTCGGCTGCGAACATTGCGACCTACATCGTTACGTGTATCAACGGTGGATTGTAGGGTGGCCATATCGGGGAGTCGTGGCCAGAATATGGGAACTCTAAGAGTAGTTTCTCCCTTCTCACAATGAGAAGAAGGCCCGCGCCCAACAGTGGGACAGTTTGTACAAACACAGGACTGAAAAAAAAATTGTTTTGCAGTACGTTTGAAACGATTCCGAATCCGTGAAATACGGTCCGGGGTAGTCGTAGAACTATGCGTATGGCAGTTTACGCACTAGATAAGATTTCTGTCATCCGATTTCTCTTTCATTCCGAATTACAGTTTTAAATTATAAAAAAAAACAGAGTCAGATCGGAATCGTATCGGACGTAGTGCGAAACCGTTGTAACACACGTCGCTGTTGGACACTATATCATGACACATACGCAAGTTGACGTCTGTATATAACACACACACACACACGCATGTATGAAGTTATGGTTGTCGTCTGATTGCCACTCGATCGTGATTTCCATTGGAATTCGAACGTTTCAAGCTCGCAATGCTTGTCTCGAGTGACAACCATGTCGCCAAGCTCTGAATCTGGCAAATGACAGGGAATTAAATTGCAAGACTGAGGTGTGAACACTAAAATGGACTTAAAGTGGAGTTGGATAGGTCATAAGCCCAGACGTGGTGATGGCAGATGGAATAATGCAATAACAGAGCGGTAGCTCATACTAGGTTGGCTGAATTAGGGCTGATCGAGAATGTGATGGTCGGACGGCATCAAAAAACAATAGTTTAGGAATGGAGGTGATTAAGGAACAGAAGTGAATGACGTAAACAAAGGAAGGCCCACCACTCGGCTATTAAAAGTTGATGATGATTGATTTTAGTTGTGTTAGATGTCCGAATGACCACCAACCAGTCTGATATAAAGCGACGGTGTGGCCGAGGATGAAGCTCGTCGATTTAGAAGAGTAAGTTAAGGTACATGATACAATAAACCTGTCTTGCAAAAATGTAAATTGATGCTCCCCTATCAGTACAAAACAAAACTATAAACTATAGTAGCAAAACTGATGCACGCAAATTCGTAATCTTTTGTCTTTATATGGGGAGTTGTATTTTCAGTTCAAGCTCTTGTTCGTTAACCTTATGATATAAGGTATTTAAATACTGGTAAATAATACCTTTTTTTAGTTTTTTTTTTTTAAATGCAATATAGTTCTACGATTGACCACCAACTCGCCTGATGTTAAGCGACAGTGTGGCTGAAAATGGAGCTCGTCGATCTAGAAGATATCTATTCACTCTAGCCTTGAAAATTCCAAGATTGAAGGTCTCAGGACACAGAGATGGCGGCAATGAATTCCATTCATGTGCAGTACGCATTAAGAATATGGATCGATATAGCTGAGTACCTAACCTGTGATGCGAAATAAATTTATTTAATTCTTATTTGCCCGTATCCCTATATAGAACTTTTTGATTCTAGTAGGGCTATTTCGGATTCGGAATCGCGTAGTAAACTATATTTCCATCTCTGTCATTTCGATACAGAATTACAAAAATGGAGATATAATTTCCGACACGATTCTAAATCCGAGAAGTTGTGAAGTTGTGATACAGGTACTTAATACGCCTTATTGTCAGTAGTACCATTGATATGTACCATTGATGGTATAAGTGACACAACTTTGTGTCCTTAGTACCATTAAAGAAAAATGAAGATATTCCTCCGTAATTGTTAACCGATACCTACGGAACTAGTGATACAACTTTGTACATTAAAGAAAGTAAAGATATTTTGTGGTTTATTTTATTTAGCCAATTAGTACTAACACCAATGCCACAAAATAATACACGCCTTTACAGTTTGTTTCTTTATTTAAGATAGAAAGAGCAGAGTTGATGTGCACATAATGCAAAACTGATCTTTCTACCGGAGAAAATAGGTGAACCACAAACATTTTTCTAGTTATGCATCGTTATTATTAGGTTTATAAATCCATCGCTACGTGCAAGATTTACTATAGGATTAATCATTATCCATAATTCCAATGAATACGTCTGGATACAATAGTAAAATACAACTTTCCAGCTAAAAAAATATAAAAACGAAAACATAAATAAAAAAATAATATAATAAAGAAAAATATACATAAAAAACAAAAATATACAAAAAAGTTAAATTAATTAATTGAATCTAAACTTCAAAAAATATTACTTTAAAATCAAAATAAAAATGTATGTAGAGCAAATTGCGCGTTGATGTCTTTTGTAGGGAGAAAATAATGAACTCTTCATTTGAAACACTTTTTAACCCCGACTCAAAAAGTGTGGTGTCATAAGTTTGAAGTGTGTATCTGTGTGTATCTGTCTGTATAAGTTTGAAGTGTGTATCGTAACTCTCAAACGGATGGACCGATTTTGATCTGTTTTTTTTTTGTTTGAAAGAAGATTACATCTATGTTTATAATCAATTCAGCAGTTTTTTCTAAGTTTTCTAAATCTATACTTGTAATAATTAACTTAACACTCTTGCTTTTTATTTTACAAATAAATACATGTACTAAAAAGTGCTCTTACTGACTAAAAATATTCTATAAAGATAAAGATAAAGATAATTTATTTGCAAACAACACGAGAATTTTATACAACAAGTGCATAAAAGATGTTACACTAAATTTAGTCGCTTAAAATCATGTTGTGCCGATTAGGCGTACAAATGTCAGGTAGACAGCGTCATGCACATGCGAAAAATTTAAAAATAATAATTATTATTATTTGTTATTAGATTACTTGATACCTTCACCATAAACCGGTTTTTAACTCACGGTGTAAAAACAGAGGTATTAATATGTTCGTCCAGTGTATCTGTGCGTCTATTTGTGGCATCGAATTGGATTTAGCTTTTTTGTTTGTTATAATGGTGAAATCGGAAGTTTCCGGAAGCCTAGTCGGGAGAGCGTTCGACTTGCGTTATGTGCGTATTGTTGATTGCCGCCAACTTCAAACGGTGAAGGAAAACATCGTGAGGAAACCTACATGTCTGAGAGTTCTCAATGATCTTGAAGATGTGTGAAGTCTGACAACCCGCACTTGGCCAGCGTGGCAGACTATGACCTAACCCTTCTCATAATGAGAAGATGGCCCGCGCCCAGCAGTGGGACAGTTTGTATAAGCAGGGCTGACAAAAAAAAAGTTACATTCATTTCTTAAAGTTATTGACAGGTCTTTCATTCCAGCCGTCTCATCAATAAGATAACAGAGTCGTAAACTAAAACGGGTTTTATTCACCTAAAAGTGTGAATTGCCGAGTAAAACCTATATATCCCTATAATCACAGACTAGAGAAAAAATCAGACTGAATACTGAATTCAAAAGACAATCTTGGAATTTTCAAGGCTAGAGTGAATATATATATTCTATATCGACGAGCTCATTTGGCTACTAATCCTTTGGTAAAAAATTAGGCACCCTCGAATCAGGCTGTGTACAATCTTTGACATGGAGTCAAAGTTAACCACGTTATCAGTAGTTAGCGATATTAATTGATACGATATGTTTGATAAGGAAGAAGGAGAAAAGTTTTGCACTACTACATCTACAAGAGGCCTACGCCAAAGAGGCGACATCTACACCAAACTGAAAAAAAAAAACCTACATATGGACTTATTTGACGAAACTTATAAAAATACAATTCATACAATTATTTGACGACGAAAGGAGAACTATATTGACATGAAGTAAAAATTTTACAATTGACATAAATAATTGACGACGAACGGATTTATTGTATAATGTATGGAAAATTTATATAACAATAATAGCATGACAATTGTAAATGTTTGATAAATGTAAAAACTATGTAGTTGAATAAAGGATTATAATAATAATAATAACATCTACAAAAGCCTGAAAACTTTAAGAAGTTCAAAAACCCAACACAAAATTCATTACGCAACAATATATTCCCCAAAAAGTATACCAAAAAGAGGTTTCAACTCGAGTTTTTCGGAAAAAGAACACCTAAAACCCATACGCCCCCACTCTTGAAAAGCGAAGGTTTTATTGTGTGGGGGAGCGCGGACACTCGCCAGTCGCCCGCCCGCCGTCGTCCGCGACAGACGTCTCGCGGCATCAGTTTTCCATCGAACACGGAAAAAATTCTGCCGCGTGTGTTAGTTACAAACCAATGATGGATTGTGTGTATGGCGAGTACATCTAGTGATTTTTTGTATGTCAGTGCGCCTGGGCCTCCTACTTCACTTCAATCCGTACCCCCTACGTAAACGGTACGTAATACTTACGCAACTGAATTTGTGACTGAAAGTTGAGAGGACTTCGCCTGAGGCGCTAATAAACTGCTTATTAGAATAGGTACATACATGCTTTTGTGCATTTTTTTATGACACTGATGTATTTGCGAAAGTGTGTCGGTATGATTGCAAATATAAAGATTTATAATTCGGTTAAAGCTCTGTGGCAGTAAAAAACAGATTAGGACATTGAAAAAACCATACATATCAATCAGGACTTGATAGGAAAGTGTATTCTAGATTTGACTGAAAAACGTACTCTAAATTTAGAACAAGAGTGCACCTATTCTAGTTAAAGCTATTATTCTAGTACCTAAGTATAAAGTTTACTCTGGAATTAGTATAAAAATGTTTTCTTAATTTAGTTCGTGGCTTAGAAAAAAAAAACCGAAGATGAAGACGTATAAAATTTCTTATATCAGTTGCAGGAAATTTGGCAAAATATGGGAGAATTTCGTGTAAAACCACGGGATTCGTTTATACAAAAATATGCAATTCGATTGCAAGCATCGAACCGAGCCGGTTATTTAAATGTTACTTTTAATTTTACGGATTGGAAGGTCAAATGTGAAATACGCGACTATTTATTTTTTATTGTACTACACCTAACGCGCTCGGTTCCAATACTTAATCTCAATCTATTTTTGTCTATCTGAGATAGAGATATCAATCCATTTGATATAGAAAAGCTTTGTGCAATCCTTAAAATTAGGTAAGTACATATTTAATAAATACATCTAAATGTAGTTATAGACATTTCACACATTTATTCACACTACATTTACAATAACACAATTAGTTACTATGTGTTTTTATGAAGTATACATAAAGTTTTTAAGTTATGGTGTTTTATACCAATAAATAAAACATCTTGACAATTTTTTTGTAGCTTGTATTTTTGCTGACCATATCTTGTGTTGGGAATACCAACGTACATAATATATTATCTTTTGAATATTTTGACATTCAAATTAGCTTTATGAAATGAATTGATATTAGCAAAAGGAATTAATTAATAGGTACTAAAATAAATGATCAAAAACACAAAAATTATACCTATACAATAAGACAAAATATAAAATTTTTATTAAATTTATTAGCTCGAACGCTAATAATTATATGAAACTCGTTAATACATATGTAATAAAATATTGCGATAATTCAATTAATGTAGGAATATAAATTAAAAACACGTCAGGTTTAGGTAATATCAAATGTCACAACATGACACCGCGACAAGCAAAAACCTGTGACCAATAGACGCAAAAAATGTCGCAAAAAGTAGCGTCAGCAAAACATTTACGCAATTATAGTTATAGTTAAAAGTGACTGTTGCTGTAAGTAAGTTCGTATAGACTAAGTGGCCAGCCCTAGTGTCAGAGTTATTAAGCCGCCGAAAGGCCTCTGACCCGTCTTAACGATTGACAAACAACCGGGACCTACAATTTAACGTGTCATCCGACCCACGGTAGCACTCGGAAAGAATTGCCACTCACGGTCACCCATCCGAAGACTGACCGGTCCGTCCGTTGCTTGACATTACTGTTGCTGTGAAACTGCTGGTTAACGCAGTTAACGTTAACTGTAATTTGCTATAATAAAGTATATAAATAATTAAAATGATATATCTTTAATGTGTTTGTATTAGAGTTTCAAGTACTTTATAATGACAGATCGTTTTTGCAGTCCACCTGAGAGTACATCTTTATTTCGTCAAGCAGTAGTGTGCAAATATTACTTGTTTTAAAGGGAATGTTCATAATACATAGGCATATCGAAAAATATCTAATATGTTAAAATGACGAGCTCAGTGCATTGTCATGCAGTGTTTTAACTTTTGAAGTCTGATATATACAAAAAATCATGTAAAGTACCTAAGTATTGTTGTTGTATGATAAATTTAGTAATGTGAGTTATGTCCAGAATGTCATAGACTTTTTTTTTAGTTTTTTTTAATAGGTACTTGTTTTTGTAATTAAAATCATTTTCTTTCTGTCATTTCCATACAGAATGACAGAGATGGAGATATAGTTTCCGACCTGATTCCGAATTCAACAAGTTGTTGTGAACAAGGGAATATCGTACCCTGTCTATTGGGTCCCTGTCTGGAAAGTATGGAGATCGGGACCCTGTCTCATATACACTACGCTATCTCTGGCGACAATTCACGACAAATCAGACAGTGTAAAGGTGGGTACAGACTGGTGAAACGTAACATGAAATGTATCAGTCTACCTTTCATTGCATGTTCGGTGCAAGCGTGGACGCATAGCGCGCTCTTACCGCGCATTCACTACGAACCTCCCGCGTACGTCTGCGTGCCCCTTTGTGTTTGTTCGAAAAACCGACAAATTATGGGTCGCTCCGCTCGGCTTGTAATGCTCGTAGCGTGCGCCTGAAATGTACATTTCGCGTGCACAAGACGTCCAAACTATGAGAAATTGTTGCAAAGTGTGTTACCTTTCATGATACTGTGCAGCAATGTGTACGGCAAATGCTTTCATTGCATGATACATTTCATGTTACATTTCACCAGTCTGTACCCACCTTAATAGGCCTTTAAGTAAGTATAAAAAAATCCTCTAACATACAAATACCAAATCTGTCATGTCCTAAACCAGTTTTAAAGATTATACGTAAATGTTTGATACAAGACCTCAAAATCTTCCAAGAGCAAATCTTAAGTCTTAATATAGTCAATATCTCAGACTTTGTATATCTCTCCGACTACTATAATTTAACAGAACACGTACCAAAACATGGCACTCCGGCGTCAATATACCAGCGAAAATATAATTTCGTTCGTTTTAAAAACGTGCCCGATAAAAAATCTGTCGTTCCTAATGTTATTTTAAATATTTTATTGATTTTATAATCCGGTCACTTGAAATACCAGTCTTACAACCTTTGAACTATAAAGAGAGGTTTATACTAGAGATACTTAGGTCGGGTCTTTTGGCGCCAGCTATCGTTTGACACGTGACAGTTTGGTAATTAACGACTTTAATTATACTTCTTTTTGTTATACGTTATTTGGACCCGTGCAAATTGTGTTTGCCATTAAATGATAACAATATTTACTAACATCGTACAAAGTCGAAATATATAATAAGAGATGCTTAGGTACTAATCACAATTCAGTAAAATAGTAGTGTTGTTATGAAAGGAAATAAAAAAATATTATAAGAAATAAATTTGAAACATGATTTTTCTTCGCTAATCTATATATATAAAAATGAAACCCGTTTTCCGTTGTCACGACATAACATGAAAACGGCTTGACCGATTTGGCTTATTTTTTTTTTTTGTAGTTTTCTAATACTCTGTACAAGGTTCTTACGGAAACAAATATTAAGAAAATCTCTCAGAAAGATTGAAAAATATACATTTAATTTTGCATATTTTAAAAAACGCGCGTAACGAATGTCAACGTCATTCAATTTAAAACAAAAGAATCTGTGGTAATCTGTGACAACACATAACCGCGTTAATAATAATTTTATATGTTTTTGATAAAGTTCGTTTTGTTTTAAAGACTAAGTAGTTTTTTGTTTGCTAATAAGTGTTTGTTAATCACGGTAAGTTCACTTCACTTCATATCGATTTTTGGTAACTTTTGGTGACTACACAATATCACCGGGTCAACTATCTAAAATAATTTGACATGATAGACGTTTACGTAAACTTTACAGGAAAAATAAAACGATGTCTCTAGGTAGCAGCACTCTTGACAATTATATGTACTTGATTGACGAAATTTTGTTCAGAACTCTCCGACTCTCTCTTGGTCGGTTTTGTGACTATTGACGATGATTTGACATTCGACTTCTAGACGAAACGAAGTTCGCCGGGTCCGCTAGTACTAAAATATATTTACATAAATATTTACTATATTTAGCTTATATAGAAGTTTCCGGCAGCCTAGTGGTGAGACCGTCTGACTTGCGATCCGCAGGTCTTGGGTTCGAATCCCATGGCACGCAGCTCTGTCTTTTCGAAGTTATGTGCAGTGAAGGAAAACATCGTGAGGAAACCTACATGTCTGAGAGATTCAATGATCTTGAAGATGTGTGAAGTCTGCCAACCCGCACTTGGCCAGCGTGGCAGACTATGGCCTAACCCTTCTCACAATGAGAAGATGGCCCGTTCCCAGCAGTGGGACAGTTTGTACAAACAGGGCTCATAAAAGAAATAAAAAAAATACTTCACACGTAGGCTAGTTCTAAAGTATTTTATAAACTTAATAAAGCAGAAAATAAGGCATACCTAGTGATCGATTTCGTATGATTTAGATATTGTTTTTTGGTCTAGAATAGGTTTAGAGCGAGCTCATTTGCTTTTATTACACCAATTTTTTTTCCGGCAAATGATCGTGTTCATATCACGCCAATTATTACAAATTAAAAAAAAAGATCCTTAGTTATAAAGGTTTAATATCGGAAATTATTGCACTTGTTTGAACACGATTAATAAATAATGATCTAAGTTTTTTTGCCACTTAAGACGGTTAATTTATATGCGACTGATAATTTTCTTGTTTTGAGAATCTGGTTTTGATATTTTCGTCGCTGTGTACGGGGCTTAAGGTCATGCGAAGAGTCATTTTCTCTTCTTATACTCGTGTGTAGGTAACTTTACTTGTTTAAATATTTAAGCTTAATAGCTGGTGTTAGGCGGATTTTACTTTGTTTGCTAAACGTCACTATTACGTCATCCATAATAGGGCATAAAACTCATTTGTTTTATGTGTTTTTATGTCTAAATTTTTATGTCATATTTAATTTTAGTCAGTTCTAAAGGCGTATAATTCAAATGCGACGAGCTTTTGTTTTTTATTGTGTATTATTAAATTAAAAATTTGATTTATTCAAAGGTATAAACCACCTGAGCACACCAGATGTCATTTTTGGGACACTAAAGAAGTGTCCTAAAATCGTAAATCAATGATATTGGCAATAGATTAATGTCTTCTTCACATGTAATGTCATATTTCACCTTTAAAATGCAGGTAAAGTAAAAAATGCTAAACAACAATAAAAGAAAAACGTATCTAGGTAAATATTTTAAGAATGGCAATAACTTGGTTATTGAGAGAACCAAAACAAATTTGCGTTATTGTTTTGTTTTTTCTAATTTTGTCGATTTTAATTCAAAGGTGAACAAAATGTGCAGCAATTGACGATTGAAAAAAAAACTGAGCAAAGGGTTAAAGTAACATGCCAAACATCATCAAAATCAGCTTAGCCGTTATACTAAAAAACAGAATTAAATAAATATTTGAGGGGGCTCCCATACAACAAACGTTTTTTTTTTGCCGGTTTTATAGATTATGGTACGGAACCCTTTGTGCGCGAGTCCGACTCGCTCTTGGCTGATTTTGCAATAAGCTAAGTTATTTGACATTTTAGAAACAGCTGACGTTTTCAAGGATTTGGAATACGAGATCTATTAAAAAAAAAAAAAACAGAAATTTATACGGATTTTACATTAGGTGAAATGGTAGTGGTAAACTGCCTTTGGCGGAATTGAAATTCACCGTTTTATTTGAACAAATCTATTAGTAACCATCTGGTACACAAACACACATATTAATTACAGCTTCTAATATAACATAATTCTACGTATTTGTCGTTAAACACTGAAATCTTTATATTTGTATAAGTAGGTACTTATTTGTTATTACGTAGGTATTTATATGTGTGTGTAGGTGTGTATATGTGTAACGTCACACATGCTAATAACTTACGTACTTAGGTACATGTGTATATTTATTTATAAACTTAAGCGAGAAATCTCTTCAAACTTTAATGTTAATAAATGTTACATCAAAAATCCATTATTGAGTATCGATTAAGTAATCTTAACTTAGTTTTACATTTTTTTTTTTTTTTTTTTTAAAGGTTAGCAGGTGCTTATCTGCTAACTCGTTTCATGTTAAGCGACTGTTGTGATCTACGATGGAGCACGCTAACCTAAAAGGAACCTATTCACTCGCGATTTTTAGATGTTTGTGATATTATTCATCAATTCTTAACGTGGATCGAAATTATTGAGTATGTTTATATACGAAAAATTACTTCTGATTGCGCAGAAGTCAATTTTCAGATATAAAATGGTCTGATTGCGCAGAAGTCAATTTTCGGACCTAAAATTCTCTTCTGATTGCGCAGAAGTCAATTTTCAGACACAAAATTGACTTTTTATTGCAAAGAAGTCAATCTTCGGACCTAAGATTGACTTTTACGCATTCAAGGTCAGTACTTTTTATTCCTGACGGGACCTGTAAATACGAGTACAATAACTTTCAATTTATTGCAAGTTTACCATAAAAACACACTGAAATATTATCTTCCTTCGTGACCAGGCGGGTAAAAATTGATTAAAGATTGTCAAGACAATTCAAAACACATTCTCTTAGAAGGTTCCGCAGACGAGATAGTAGGTACAGATGGAGATCTCCTCATGTTATATGCAGTTACGTACAATTCGTGAGCGTGTTACGTGCTCGACTCACTATCAGATTATATGTCGACTTTTTGTTTCTTTGCACAACTTTGATAGACTCACGCGTCTTAACATATTGCATACTGAATTAACTGAAGTAATAGTCACCTTTTTAACCGACTTCGAACAAGGAAGGGGCTATCAATTTGGTTGTATTTTGTTCTATGTATGTTGCTTTGAAGTGTAAACTTCTTTAGTCGCAATAAATAATTTACTTTGTGGGTATTGAGACTGAGTTGTTACGCTCGGCTATGTAACGCTTATTCGGGTTAAGCCGGCTCGAGTCGACTGAAGGAGCCAGCTATAGTCGACTGAAGGAGCGACAGAGATATACATAGTAAATACGTCACTGCTATTTCGTATTATACGTCACCTTGTTGAAGTTTTCACTTCTGTCGTATGATCATAAGCACACACAATTATTTTTTACAGAAATTCTATTAATTTATTATAACATATTTTTATTTTGAACAGACGGGTTACTCTCGTCTATTTTTGAGCCGAATTCTCCGACTATAGTTTCAACCGCATACGGCGGTCTTTTTCAAAAGGAGCAGCGCAGATGTCACTCCCCAAGGACGTTTCGTCTGGTAAAATATTACATATTTGTTATATAAATAAGCACCATCGTTAAAACATAAGGCAATATTAATAACTAGTTTTGAAATGTCGCACCGAAAATAATCCAATCGTATGCAAATTATATCAATTTTACTAATTACTTTTGTCAATCAGCCAAATGTCAATAATATATTATACAAATATACACAATAAACCAATAAAATTTACCAAATGATCGTGTTTTTATATAATTTTCTTTATTACTGTTCGATTTTTATTTATGATACAAGCGATTTATCTGATTAATAATATTGTCAATAATAATTATTGATCGACCTTGGTAACAGACTATTTGGTGAAATAATATCTTATTATATTTCTATAATTTATCTACTCATTATGTGGTCACACTGGTATTTTTAATAATGGCAATAAACGTTCTACATTTGACCTCACTTAGGAAAGTTCATGTTTTGACATTCTATCTGGATAAAGTTACTCTAGTTTTATTTTAAGTCGATTTAAATGGAAACAAACTTATAGATTTACTTAATTTTAACCAACCCCCAACGCAAAAACGACGGGGTGTTATAAGTTTGACGTGTCTGTGTGTGTATGTCTGTAGCATCGTAGCTCCCGAACGGATGAACCGATTTTGATTTGATTATTTTGTTTGAAAGGAGAATTAGTCGGGAGTGTTCTTAGCTATGTTTCATCAAAATCGGTTCAGTCGTTTTTTTTTGTCGGGGGTTTTTGAGTTTTCTACACTTGTTTGTATTTAGTAACGCTCAATTTTTCTCGCTGTCAGGATATAAAATGTACATATATAATTATAAATTACGTTAAATCTTAGAAACTTTTGTATAAATATATTTACCTTTTGTATACTTATATGTTATAACCTAATATTTTTAACTATATACGTACACACCTATTTTCCTGGCTGGAGTCAAATAGAAAAGAAAATGTATGGGATTGACATTTCGCTAACGAAATGTCACGTGACGGCACGTCACAAGTCTTAGCATTTCGAAACGTAAGCGTTTGTAGAAAATGAAATACTTAGATACATTTCCACTTGCCACTTCTCCCTTATGTGCTCAAAACGCGCAGCTGTCTCTCTCGCGCGTCTCATCATTTTTAAACATATACGGCCTTACCGAAAAATGTTCCTTAACTTTAAGCAATGCTTAACATATTTTGTCAACTTATCGCTGACACGTAATGACACTAGTGGAAAGAAACCAGATAATTTAAGACGTTGGTTAAAGTTAAGTAACGTTTTTCGGTAAGGCCCATAAAATCACTGAATGTATTGTATTACAAAAGTGAGAGAGAGTGTAGACTACTAAAGTCAAAGTCAAAGTAAATTTATTTGCGTTAAACATGAGTGATAACATGCTTTTGGTGTTCTTAATTTTAATGTGCTTCATGTTATGCCTGAGGAGGCGTGCAAATCAGAGGGCGCTATCGATCTTTAAAACTACTAATATAAATACCTAATTATCAAATGTCAATTTAAACATGTCATAATACAATTATATAAAATTATTTTTTATTTTTATTAATTGTGTCAATAAAATTTCTAAACATTAAAATATTTTGTTCATAAGGAACGATCGTCTAATATAATCTTTAATTTTAAATCTTTAATCTTTTCCTTTTTTTTACTAAAGTAAATTAGTGTCAATATATAACTTAAAGTTTAAGCTACCATGCTGATCTATTGATTTGGCCCGTATATCATAGACTTACTATGTTTATTTTGTGATACCTTAGTCGAAAAAAATCGATATACTTCGCATTACTCATTAAATTGCCTAAAATCTGTACACAGCGAGCTTCAAATCTTTGATGCGTACTGCACAGGATTGAAACTCTGTCGCCTTCCTTATTTTCTGAGATATATAATTTAAGACTTTTCAAGACTAAGGGATATATCTTTCGTATATTTATTTTCTGTATTTATCTTTTATTTATGTTCCATTCTCGGCCACACCGACACTTCTTATCGGGAAACTTTGCGGCCCGAGGCAGATTTATTTAGTATAAAAAACTTTAAACTTTACATGAGTTTTTTTTTTTTTTTTTTTATCAGCCCTGTTTGTACAAACTGTCCCACTGCTGGGAACGGGCCATCTTCTCATTGTGAGAAGGGTACACGAGATTACATGGGTTGAATACGGAACAACCCGTTTTTGAGTAAATCTAGCTTTATTACCTAAAATACCTGGGTGACTATTTAAAGTCTCTTCGGGGGGTTTTTATGACTAAAAATACAAACCCGGATTTACTAAAAATTAAGCTAGATCGATTTATCGTCCCTGAATCTACAAACATACCTTTCACCAAAATTATCTTTGTATAAGTACAAGAATTGCTCGTTTAAAGTACTTACGGATAAATAATATATTTATATAGATAGGTACAATATATATTTTTGCATAGCTTCTATCGCGGGCCTTGAGCGTGGAGACCGAATCCAGAAATTCCGTAACGAAAATAACCTAACGCAGTAACGCCGATACAACCAATGCCACCTAGAGGCGATTTGCAGAACTAAAGAGACAAGCGTGATATTTCAAAAAGTCATTAAAAGTTCTGCTATTCATCGATAGATGGCAAAACTAAAAACTAAAAAGTATCACCGCTGTGCCGGTCGGAGTGGGGGGTGTTAGGAATACTGCATAAATAAAATAAATAAATAATTATAATTACATAAGTCGATAAAAAATGCTATGCAATAGCTTTGCCGCGGCAGTCTCCGAGTGCCACACGTCTTTTTTATTATTATATTTTTATACTTATGGCTGAGATGATGATGATGGTAAAATATGTAAGAATAGCTCGTTTAAAATACAGGATTATTTTTATTTTTTTGCAATGCTAGTTCCTTATAAATTTGGCTATCGCTGATGATTCCCATAATTATTTTTTTCCAACGAAAGTAGCAACTTCATTCCAAACTACACAAAGTTTCGCTTATTCTAATCACTTATACATGTACGGTCAGCAAAAGTACAAATGAAAAACTAATTAGTTGCTTCAGTTTCAACTATTCAACTAGAACAAAAGGCGACAAGTGACTCAGTAGCGTTTTGCACAACGGTTTATAATGTAAAATCGAAAGTTTTTTGGCGATGTGTCGACTTTCAAAGCTTGCATCACCTGTGCAAACATCTCCTAACATTTAGGTTTAACTGTAATAAACAATATGTCCTATGGAATTGAATAGGTAAGATGTGGTTAAGGTCGAGATTAAAACGTGCAGCTATCTCTCTCGCGCATCACAACATTTTTAAACATATAAAATCATTGAGTAGGGATATTAGGAAAGTAAGAGCTGAATTTGGTTTTTTAGAAAGGAGAAACATTTAAAAAAGTTTTAATCAGATATCGTTTATACTGGCAACGGAATTAGAAAAACAAAACATATATTTTCTTATTTTAATTTAAAAGATATCGAAGCAAAACTTGTTTTTAAATATTTCTCCTGTCTAAATAAACAAATTCAGCTCTCACTTTTCTAATATCCCTATTCAATGATTTGACATGTTTAAAAAGGTTGTGATGCACGAGAGAGATAGCTGCGCGCGTTGAGCGAATGCACTGAATCAGCGTTGCTAGTGCCGTGTACTAAAATTTGCAAAACCGATACAATTTATTAGGCTTAAACATGGATTGGCTTAATTACAAAAGTGATACCTTGATTTAAGGATTTGGTCACATAAATAAATATAACTTGAGAAAACCCAAAAACCCTCGACGAAAAAAATGGTTGAACTGATTTTAATGCTAAGAAAATGCTCGATGAAAACTTCTTACAAAAAAAAAACTAGACCACAAGTAATCGTTTAAAAAAAAACTTTTTTCCTAAGGTTGCCTGGTAGAAATCGCTTTAGGCTAAATCGCTATAAGGCCTTCCATTGTACTGCCAAACATTGTTTCTGTCTTTTTATTGTTTGTGTCTTTGACTATGTAAATACTTATGTGGTTTGTGTATTGTTTCTGTTGGTATGCAATAAAGATATATATTATTACTACTTCCCAGGTGGGTGAATTTATGGAAACCCTAGTCTAAATATACAATGATGGGATTAAAAACTACAGCTCAATGTCTTACCCTATATTTTCAATTACTTTATTAATGTTGAAAATGACATTTACCCGATATTAGTGACGTTATTAATGTCGAAAATGATATCGTTGGATATTTTGACATTTACTGCAGTTTAGCAAAAATGCAACGTCACCTCACCTCACCTAAGTGACTGCGCAGTGAGGTGACACTGAACTGCACTGAACTGTCACTTAGCATCCAAAATAACCGGTGTCGAGAAGGCGACAATTATCTGCAGCAAGCAAACTATCCGTTAATGTTACAAAATCTCAAGTAATAGGTACGTGACAAATCTCAAAATGTAGGTCGTGCCGATAAAAAAATTACAATTGTACGGAAGATAGCGCGCATCATTCTTCAAACTGATAACCTTTCTTCTTTGTTATCAATAAATAGTTTTTTTTTAATCTAAGTACTAATTGTAGTTTCGTTAATTTTATGCTAACTTTACATATTTATTTTTTCTTTTAAGTCGATTATGTTTATAGGGTTGGCCTGTTTGGCTCAGTGGTTGTCCGCATGCCTATGGTACTGGAAGGGATTCGATTCACGGTCAGGCAGAAATTTATTCGCGTGTTCGGGCAGTACAATTCATTTAACTGGGCATTCTTTAGAAATATTTTTGAAAAAACACTAATTTTTCACGGAAACTTACGTAAAAGTTCAATTTATTTGTGAGTACCTGTTATGTATATTATTATAAAAATATATAGCTTGACACTCGCGATGTAGAGACAAACATTATTACATATCAAAATAAGTCAAGCTTTTTGTTACCATATTATATAGCACCAAAAAAACGTCATCTTGGTGTAGTCAAGCAAAATGAGAAATCAAAATTAGGAGAGAGGAGAGTAGCTTGTTCGTATTTATACTCAGTTGCATAAAAAACAAATTAAATTGTATTGTTTTAAATTAAAATAAGAAGCGAGCAGCAAAGTAGGTCGTCCCTTGCACAAAAACGGCGCGCGCGCCGTCGCGCCGGTGCGCCTGCGCTCAGTCGAGCGAAGCGCTTGCGCAGTCTTAGCCAACACTTGAGAAACAACCCTCAACGGGTGTCGTTGGTTACCCGTTTACTACCGAAATAATTGTTACTGTGAAATAAATATTTGGGTAAAGACGAGTCATGAGTTAAGTTTTTTTTACTTGAAAAATGAATTTACAACTCAAAACCAAAGAGGTTATAGAATAATGTAACCTATTCTTACTGAACGGCTTGCATCCAATGTCTACCTGCTTCTTGTATAAGGTCTTCTGTCCACCTCGTAACTGGTCTTCCTACGCTGCGCTTGCCGACGCATGGTCTCAAGTTAATTTTCATACATAAAAATTATTTTTAGAAATTATTAACGCAAAAATGATTTTCATAAATGAAAATTAACTTTGATCAAATTGTCTTGTATTGATTTTTGTCGAATATTTGTGATGTTGTTGGCTAGTTTTACAAACGACGATTTTTTTATAAGTTCATTCAGTCATTTTATATCTTAAAAAATATGGGTATGCGCGAGCGAGACGGACGATGGTCGTACTGCGGACACTTAAGGAAAAGTTTGCATTAAGTTACACTTTCCGTTTAATAGCAATGATGTTTAAATTCTAAGATCAAACGTCAAGTGCTCTTCACTTGTTACATAAAACAGACCTGCACATGCAAGTTACATAATAATCGACCTTTTAATACAATTTTGTAATGCAATGAGCTTCTTTACAGCATTAAATCTATGTTGCAACGGTTTTCGCTGACCGGCGACCTCTTGACTCTGTGACCCTCTGTGAAGTTAGTCTTTGACCGAACTGTGATTGAGTCATTTTGTGAAAAGGTGTTAACAGGTCTGAATTACTGCTTATTGTGTTGTTGTAGCTATTGTACTTGAATTTCTACTGAAAGATGTACGAGACAATGAGTACGGTTTTGTTGCAAAGGCAAGCAAGTTTTGGTAGTCTATCTTTGATTCGAAATACATATTTGTTTGAATCTTACTTCTCCGAATCCATTCCGCGCTTACCTCGGTCAGCGGATTAGCATTGCTATCCAACGAGGCAATGTCGCCAGCCTTTTGGGAACGTTGCCTTGGGACTGTGACCTGAGTTCTGTTTTTTATCTGTAATATGTTTTTTATTTATTTATAATAATATCTTTAGTTATTTAGGTCATTTATAGAAATAAATTAACGTTTTTTAAACTATTTGAATGTTAATATTTTAATTATATAATATTTCCATAGAACTGTCTCATTTCATATATTTTATTTGACACGAGTATGACATTTCATAAGTGTGTTAGCATCAAGTTTCATTTGCCCTAACTAAGGTTAAGTTCGTTAAATTTCTGTTTTAATAACTTAAGAAAACTTATTGTTTACAAATATTTAGTTATCAGTTATAATATAAATTATTGGAAAACTTAAATCCAACTTATATATCTAGTGTGTTTCCGCATAGAAGTCTTCAAGCTGGTACTCTTGTCTACTTCGAAGTCATCAAGGTGCTTTTTGCAAAGACGATTTTGTCAAGAGTGTTCTTAGCTACGTTTCATCAAAATCGGTTCAGCCGTTTTTTTTTGTCAGGGGCTTTAGAATTTTCTAAACGTATACTTGTTTAGTTTTTATCAGTTTCCAGATGAAATAGAACAAACGCCGTACCAATACTAAAATTATGCTTAAAAGATAAACAAAGTACTTCACATGCGTCCGTCGCTCTCTGACCGACTTTTAAGTAGTAGTAGTCACCGAAATATAAATATTTACCACTGCACATAGTCCCGTAAGGCGAAATAACTGTTCCCTATGTCATTGACACTTACATTTGGTTGTTCTGGAGCATTGTACCTTTGAGCGCTCCTTGAATTAATGGGATGGTGACGAAATGAACATGTTCGCTTGTCTAGTTTAGTTTACATGGTCTACTATGCATATTCATAACTGGCTTACCGAAAAACCTTACTTAACTGTAAGCAATGCTTAACATACTTTGGCAACTTCTCGCTGACACGTAATGACACTTGCGGAAAGAAGACAGATTTTTTCGGAAAGAAGTTTTTTTTAACGTAGGTATTTGTATTTTACTTTATTTTGTATTTTATTGTAAGACCAAAATTTTTGAACTTTAATTCTTTGCAGTGCTCTTCTGTGACCAAAAACACTGCAAAGTTCAAGTCTAGTCCGAAAATTATATCAAATCTACGCGATAAACCCCTAAAAAGTAAATAAATATCACCGAAGACCTGGATAGTGTAACAATGAAAAATTTCATATGAAATTGTTTTAATTTTTTTTCATACTATTTCCACAAAACAGAGATAGTATCTCTGTTTTGTGCTATTTCTTTACTTTGTACATTATAACCATCATTGCTCAACTGACAAAATTTTTATTTATATATTCCCTCGATAGATTTTGAAGAGCAAGTTCAATTCAATTTTTGTTAATGGCACTCTTATTGAAGAGCATGCATTTAATTTTTTTCAACGTTCATGTCACTGTCAAATGTCATATATATGACATTGACGTTTGCATTTTTCGTTCTTAACTTGTAATGTAGAGTTTTGGCGGGAACGTCTTAGTAAGGTGTTGTTGCTTTGTTTTAGTTTCCTAAACTTGTGTTATTTTGAACATTAATGCTATAAAAATGGTGGTGTTTTATTTATTAAGTGTTCGATAAAGTTCATGAGTGTGGGCAAGTGAAATAAAGCAGTAAAACGTGTGATTTTACGTTGTCGGCAAAACTCCATTGAAGCTTTTAGTAAAGTCGCCACCACTTTACTGAAGCAGGACTCGACTTATAAATTGACTGTATACGTGACTTAGATTGTGACTAGAACATTTAGGTACAACTTGTTTTATTCAAGAAACTTGAAAAAATCCTAATACTTGACACTGGCAAATGCTTTAATGCGGGTCCAATACAAAAAAGAAGAAGAACTTGTAATGTACCTAAGTATTATGTTAAACTTTAGTAGTTAAATTGCGTCAAATTGTTTGACAAACAGGTGGTCTTTCTGTCAAGTGTAACGGTGTCGAACACTGTTGTGCGCATACGCAATGCTTGCGTCAAAACTAATAATAATTTGGTATAGGTAAAGGTGGCTGTTAAATGCAGAATCATTTACGTCATAAGTCCGATGTTCTTTTATGACAAAAAGTGCTCATGTTTTTTTTTTCCATGTTGTTTGTGGGTACGCCGTAGCATTATTTTTCTGAACCTAAGAGGTTTTTGTAGGATGTCGCTGGAAATATTTTATTTGCGGTGGGTTTTGCTTTAACAAGCGTTTTGCTATAAGAAGCTGGTGTTTTTTTATATATATATTAAATGAGTTGACAAAGGTACTTATGTCAGATATGTGAAAACAGATTGAGATTTACTATTGGGGCTAGTCATAAATTAAGTAATTTAGAGAAAATTCTTCAAATCTGATTGAATAGGTTCTTAGACAAGCATGCTCCATCGTAGACCGCAACAGTCGCTTGGAACCACAGAATTCGCCCTATTACATAGGACCCAGAAGGATAATCTCCATACAAAACGCCTTTTAAATTCGGGTCAATTTTATTTTTTCCATTTGACATTTCGTTTTTTTATAAATTTATTTTTAACCGTAGATACACGTCCATTTGCCAAATTTATCTACAAAGTTGCCTTTGAAAAGGATATCTCCCGATTTGATCGGGTAATCTTGATTAAAGTCAGAATGGTCCATGAGAGATTCATACAATCATATAAATGAAATAATAGTAACTTTGAAGTCTGTTGTTTCAGTTTTTTAAACTATAAAATTATTATATTTGTTAGTTTGACCGAAATTTAGGTACTAATGTGAAAATTTTGTCGGTTACACGTTTATCACGGTCAAAATATCACATATAAAATAACAGCTACTGTTAGTACATTGTAATAGTGTTCTTATGACTGAAAGAAAATCTGAAATCAAAAATGAAATCTGTAATTCAAATAATTTTATATCTAAGGGTGCCGCGTGCGAGCGAAACAGGCAGCGGCACCACTTTCATCACTTTATAAAATAATTTAATGTATTTTTATTTGTAAATAAAAAATACAGTTCATGATGATAGTATTTATTAAATAAGTTTATACATGCAATTTACAAATTGTGACGTCATATAACTAATGTCACAACGAATTTGAGTTGCATGATCTGTTGGAAGACTAAGAGTCAAAGTAATTGTGACTGCAAAGACTATATTTTAATGCTACAGTGAAACATAAGAGTGTGTGTGTGTCTATGTGCGTGATAAATGTGTACATAATGTAGGTTAAGATCACGAAGGTTCTTTTTGCTTTCGCATCAGTTGACTTGACAGTCAGGTAAACATATATTACGTTTTTTTTGGTGGAGTCCACGCCCGGCTATTTCATTCGGAACTTCATTTTTGAAAATAGGATAAAACAGCAAATGTTTATTTTATTATAGCAAAGTTCCTACATTGTGGTTAACATAGCACTATTTTTTATCCTCCGTATTCATTAACACATTACTGCCTCTCGAAAAGAGGATTTATCACAATACTTAGGTATGTCAATGGTTAATTCGTAGCACCAGTAATGGACCAAATTAATTTGATTAAATTCTACTGAATAAATACATTTTCACACCTCTTTACAAACAATATAGTATAGGTAAATACAAATGATACGGGGAAATTGAGAAAACATATACTGGCAATACTGAAATAAATAAAAAAAAACTAATGACATTAAGCCAGAAATAGACCTAGAGGTATTAAAGTATCGTTATCGATAAGTAATTTTATAGGTGCCAAATATTTTTTTTTTTGTAATGTTTCAAGAAACATCGTTTTATTAGGGTTCCGTAGTATTATTTTAAACATTCTGTGATTCCAACTTCTCTTTCAGACTATACATTTAAATTTGAATAAATGTTATTTTTATAATTCAAAGTTACCTTTGAAGATATTGCTCAATGTTGTAAACGCTGGTGCCCTGTTTTTGTTATGTATTTACATTTATTGTGGAAATGCACTGAACAGTTTCCACCAAGGATCATTTTGACTTCCCCTAACTATATCTGCCCAATGTTCTGCTTGTACAGCATCAACTAGGATACCTAAACAGAATAGTTAGCACGGTGCTGTTAGTTTGGGAGGAAAAAATAATAATAAACATTTATCGTAAAATCAAATACCATGTTTCACGTACAAAGGTCACCGACATAGCACAGCCGATTAGCAAGTTGAAATGGCCGTGGGTAGGGCACGAAGAACGGATGGCCAATGGGGCCGAAAAGTTCTCAAGCGGACATCATGCACCAGCAAGAGTAGCGTAAGAAGACCAGCCACGATGGACAGATAAAATTATACAAGTGGCGGAAGATGCTGGATGCAAGTCGTTTCCAATCGGCCTTTATAGAAATCCATGGGGGAGGCATATGTCCAGCAGTGGACTTCTTATGATTGAGATGATGATGATGATTCACATATCATAATAATTATAGTTTACAAAACTAGAATTAACCGACTTCAAAATTCGCAATTTTGTTTTAAAAACCAAACTGATTTTGAGATTTGAAAGGATTATTAAATTAATTTAAATGACGAAATCATGCGGGTGACAAATAAGAAAAATATAAGCTAATTGATAATCTCGTTTTGAAGTCCGTAAAAATAATAATTGTTATCGATAACTTATATTACATTAACCCATCTCTAATTCTTGGCAGTAATTTGTTTATATAGTAAAATCGATTTATGAAATGAAATGCATAGATGCTTTTTATACTAATATTCGTGATTGTTATTTATTGAAATGAAATAAGTTCCAACGATTTTATCGCGTATATTTCACATAATTTAAGACCCGATTTTTCAAACACTGGAGCATCCGTGGTCTTATGTGACACACGAACATACGCTACAAATTCGTAAAAAATTGTTTCATTTCGCTTTTTAAACTGTTAGAAATATATTTTTGCTACTTAGAGATAGGAAGGTGATAATGTTTTACTTATTTTTTTTAAAGAAGTTTGTAGTTTTTACATGATTGTCTAACACAGTTCACCATCTTGGCACCAATATGAAATATGAATTGAGAAGTGATTGCGATGAGATGACGTTTAGGAATAAATGACGTTTGTGACCTGTCATTAGCAAACACCTGATTTTGGTGTTAAGTTTTTGGGACAATATTTTGTATTGCATTAGGAGTCTTGTAAGTCTTTGCTTGGAACATACCAGAAGAGTTAAGAGGTCAAGCTAAAGTCCATTTATGAATAAAAAAATAAGAGACACCAATGTTTGACTTCATTTAGTTTAATATACGTAAGTACATATTAACTGTTGCGTTCTATTCTTTCTTTTTTCACACATTGTATACCCTACCCACACAATAAAGAGATATGAATGAACAAAAACACTTAATCGCTTAGAGCCGCTTTTCCTATCAAAATACACACTTGAAATGTCAAGTTTATGGTTTATACGTCTCAAGTGTAAAGTCGAGGGGCTAATTCTGTAGCCATGGTTGTCTAACGGCATTGTACTGGTTAACTATTCTATTAGACAGTTGTGTTGATTTTTCACACTTCTAGTGCTTGGGTATGTGATTATTGAATAGATGTTTGGTTTTTTACACGTATCTGATATTACACTGTCAAACTTGGAAGAGAATCCAAACTCCATAATTTGGGAACATCTCGGCAAAGTTGCTAGCTTATCGTTTTTTTTTTAGTTTCATTCCTACGAGATTGCACCTGATCTGCATGATTTAATTACCCTTGCCTTTTTTTGCGCGACTGCGTAAGAAGGAGAGTTATGTTTTTCGAGTATAAGTATGTTTTTATATGGTCGCCTACAACCTAAATGGCTTGACGGATTGATCGTTAGATTTGTCTTCACTCCCTGAGTGTCATAGGCTATATTTTATTAATAATAATAATACATCTCACGCAAAAATAAAGTGATTTTACTAGAATATTTCTAAAGAATGTGCATTTATAATCTTTTACAGCTATTTGTGCATACTTTTTCACAAAAAACGTACACTCAACAACGTATTAAGTTTCAACGTTTTTCTTTTAATATAGGTACTTGTTATTGTCGGGCAGTCAGAAACATGAACAAATTTAAAAAAAAAACATGATTTCAGGTCTACAGAGACAATTTGGTTACTTGCTTGCTTACTTACTTGATGGAATTCTTTGCCGCCATTTCTGTTTCCTGAGACCTACAATCTTGGAATTTTCAAGGCTAGAGTGAATAGATAATAATATGTTATAGATCGACGAGCTCCATCCTCGGCCACACCGTCGCTTAACATCAGGCGAGTTGGTGATCAATCGTATATCTATCTCGCATAAAAAACTTAAAGTACATACAGCCATAAAAACAACAAAATAACAGATGTAAAGTTGTAAACTACCGGCATAAACAACGCTAGCCATAATTTGCATTTTAATCACAATAATTATGTAAATTATTTAATATACGACAAAGAAATTATTAATCTATACCCTACAGATGTGTTTATATAAATAAAACCATGATCTAATCGGATTAACCGGTTTTGATAATGTTTTTCCCAATCGAACCGTCTTTAGGTTAAGATATTACTTAAATGACACTTTTTCTTGCAAATATAACACTTGATTCGGTCATAGATTAAAAAATGTGCAGATGTGTCTAAAGAAGATTAGTGATATCCATTGGTAGTTTTGATGGGAAAATAAGTATAAATAAATTACAGTTTCAAAAACTAAAAAACACGCTACAAATTATTGTGGTCAAAGTTCATTACAAGACTTTTTTAACAAATCCAAACACATCTATGACACGATGTTCCATCATGAAGTTCTAGTTCATACCTTCCGGCTCCATCGTTAGATCAGTTCGACAGTACCATATTATTGTATTGTCATCAGAACTACATACAGCTGCCAATTTTCATGAAGCTACGATCCTTGGAAGATGGTTAAATTAGTTACCTCATATTTCATTACATACAGGTCGACCTAATAGAAGCGTGTTAAAAACGTTCCTTTAAGTAAATAAATTTAATTTATTTCAAATAAAATAGATGACGTAATTTTAACGTAAGTTTTTTGTTTATTCAGAAACTGCGATTGAGGCGCCATTTATAATGTAAGTGAAATTAACTTTGAACAAACTCGACAACTGGCAAATGCGCAAGCCACACGATGCCAACATCAAATAAAGAGACTTTAAACTTTAATTCAGAAGTTTGATAGGTAATTTATATTAAAATTCGGAGGGGCTCACTAGAACAACAAATGAAAAATGCGAAATTCTCAAAAACAGTCTAACAATTTTGATGACACTTTATATGCAATAACATCAAGCGAGTTGGTAGCCAATTGTAGATAATCTAGTGCAAAAGAAACTAATATAAGTAAATAAATATTAGTTTCTTTTTACGGGCAAGTGCCTTTTTAACTACAGCAAAACAATATAGGTACAGACTCAACTAACTAAACTACTACACAAAAAGCATATCGATTACCCCAGACCGATAAAGGTCTAAAGATAATCCAAATGCTCAAACCCACTACCAGTTGGCAGCGTACCCAGCATGCTGTCTGCATTGCCACTGTCCTCTAATAAATATTAGAGGACATTTGTATGAAATTGCAATTCTAGTTGCTCTGGGAAAATTCGTTAAATATTATTGTACAGTACCTAATAGTGATTTATAGTATAGCAAGTAGATAGATAGATAAATTGTTTATTGTACATAGCTTAAAAGTAATAACAAAGGACTTAAATAGACTAGTGCAACAACAGGCGGCCTTATCGCTAAAATCGATATCTTCCAGGCAACCGTGATTCGATAATAGGTACGAGTACATAATTCTTATGCTAGATAGTTGGCGAGCTACTATGAGCAGTGTTGTACTTTTCAACCGACTTCAAAAAAGGAGGAGGTTCTCAATTCGACTGTATTTTTTTCTTTTCTTTATGTTTGTTACCTCATAACTTTCGACTGGGTGAACCGATTTTGATGATTCTTTTTTTATTTGAAAGCTGGTGTTTCCCGTGTGGTCCCATTTCAATTTGGTCCAGTTCTGACAATGGCATGAAGTCGGTTGCTTCAGTTTTTTAAACTATAATTATTTCTAAACGTTTCAACAGCATTTACCTCTAATCTTAGAGTATCTGTGTATTTCCACCGAAATAGACTTAGTTTTCTTGCAGTTCCGGTCACTAACCAAGTAGGTTTGACAAATAAAACCTTTAAATAATCACCTTGAACGGTCCACTCTGTTATCAATAGTTTGTGCTAATTATAATTGCTAATCTGACAAATAATTGATTTGTCAATGTTTAATTGAATTGAAACTGTCGTGTCTGAATGCTAATTAAATTTTAATCGTTTTCAGTTAATAATTTATTTATTTAAATATGATCCGATTTTAATTTCATTTTTGTTTGTATGCTGCTATTTAATGAAATGTCTGTATTTTTATTGCTATTTTCAAAATTTTAATTTTAACTCTCCTCCTCTATATCCTATATTTTATATTGTTTAGTATTTATATATATTATGTTTTGTGTAAGTATGTATGACAGAATTATATTATTTAATATGTACTGTACATCACAATCTCCTTTTCAAATTGCCAGATTTCCTATACACCCATGGAAGAAATCGCTCTATGCGATAAGGTCGCCGTTGTACTTTCGATTAAGTTTATTATCTATATTTAAGTTACTCTGTATGGATGTACAATAAAGTTATTCTATTTTCTAACCCTTTATTACCCTCTCCCCTTCATCTAAGCAACTATGAAAAATGTGGCGTTAAACAACCTTAATGTTCTTTGAAGGTTTTTCTTTGGTGAAGGAAAACATCGTGAGGAAACCTACATGTCTGAGAGTTCTCAATGATCTTGAAGATGTGTGAAGTCTGCCAACCCGCACTTGGCCAGCGTGGCAGACTATGGCCTAACCCTTGAGACCACAATGAGAAGATGGCCCGTTCCCAGCAGTGGGACAGTTTGTACAAACAGGGCTGATAAAAAAAAAAAGTTCTTTGATACTCTGTCTACTCGTAAGGGAAAACAGGCGTGAACTCAATGAGAATTTAATCTATAGAGAGGAATCTTACTCATCTTAATCTTAATCTTACTCATTGAATATGAAGTAAAAGCATGGCAAATCTCAGTTCTGAGCACTTTTGAGGATAAGGCACATCCATAAGGCTTTTTAGTAGCTTGGCCTCATATATCTCTATGTTTCACTTCCTAAACATACAGAATGGCATTGTTTGGCACAGGTCACAAGTCACGACATACGTCTAACAGTGTAGCCCGACGTGCCGCGACTGAAAACGAGTCGGGTGATTACCTTACTTAAGGCTTGCCACATAAAGCCGGGTAAAACCTATCTACGTATAGAGAGTAATAATAAAATTTGAAAAAAGAAAACCGTAGACGCATATTCATGTACGCTTTCAATTAGATAAAAGAACGATACATCAAAATTGGATAATGTTTAGGGATTTTAGGGAAGTTTCCTTCTATTTGTATGGAAGAGCGTGCGACATACATAGTTTTTCCTGAATGTGTTTGTAGAGTGAGCCTTCTGTACTTAATTCTCGAGTATTCTGTGGCCAAGGATACTTGTACAGACAAGTCCAATGTTAGGTATTTCCGTTTTACACCACTTACACCTTTTTGGTTACGAGTGTTTGAAACTGGTCAGTCGTGTCTTGTGGCTTTTCTTGTTAGGAGCAGCGTCATTGGCTGTTAACATTTTTATTGTATAGAGTATCTAATAATCTAGGTATCTCTAAATTATGAGCAAATCAGAATCTTTTTAAGCCGGTTTTGTACAACTCGCTTATCATAAGAATGGTTGATTAAAAAAAGCAATTTATTAAAATTTTCAGTAGGAATACGTTTGAAAAAATAAGTTTAATAAGCAGTCATGACTGTAGTTTTTGTTTTGTAAATAATTATAGTTTAAAAAACTGTAAAAACCGACTTCAAAATACGCAATTCGTTTAATTGAGTGACATTTATTCAGTTATTTTGTTATAAAAAAATGTACTAAACTGATTTTGATAAAATTGATATGGGACCACCTCTGAGGTATTATCTACCAAACAAAAAAGAAATCATTAAAATCAATTCAGAATTGCTAGAGTAATCGCTGAACAAACATACAAAAAAAAACACATACAGTCGAATGAAGAACCTCCTTTTGGAAGTCGGCTAAAATAGAATATGTGAGTATAACACTTGAGAGGTATTTTACTGTATAACGCTACCATGCATCTATAAAAGACAATCAAGCTATTTAAAAAAAACTTGTATCTGAGGATTTATCGAGAGTGTTCCCAGTGTTTCATCAAAATCGGTTCATCCATTTTTTGTTTTGATTTACCTAAACCTTAACCTAAAATAGTCAAGCAAATAATAGTTTTAAAATTTAGCTCGAAAAATGCCTCATCGTCGTCTTCATCTCAGCCACTAGAAGTCCACAGCTAGACATAAAGCCTCCATGGATTTCCAAAAAGATCGGTCGAAAGCGGCTTGCATCTAGCGTCTTCCGGCCACTTGTATAAGGTCTACTGTCCACTTAGTGGCTGGTCTTCTGACGCTGCGCTTGCCGGTGCGAAGTCTCCATTCGAGAACTTTTTGACTCCATCGGCCATCTGTTCTACGTGCTATGTGCCCTGCCCACTGCCACTTCAACTTGCTAATCTGCTATACTATGCCAAAAATTACATTAAATTAAAAATTCATCTTTTTTTATACAATAGGTATAGGTTTGCGCTTGACCGCCAACTCACCTGATGTTGTCATGTTGCGATCTACGATGAAGCGCGCTTACCTAGAAGAAACCGATACATTTGATCATGCAGATCATTCAATATTTGACTCATCTCTCTACAGAATCTTGGTATTGTGTAACAAAACTTACAGCTTGCGTTATATACCACTATAAGTCAAACTCATTTCGGACATTTTAGTCACGAACTCACACTTATTTTAGACCGTAATAACATTTAAAATAGTGTAGTTAGCGTAGAAAATTGCTTGACATGACCCCGTGTAAGCAAAATTGTATAACTCAGGCTTGGGATTTTTAATACAAAGAGACATTAAAGTTTTATGACATTTCCGTGTAATTAGGAACTGCAGTATGATGTGGCTGCAATATAGTATGAGAAACTGTAAATGTTGAATGTTTATTTTATGAATGATCGTAAAATTGATTTTACATTGGTAATCTACTAAGAGGATGGTAAAGAGTGCATTAAAAGCAGTGCCGTAAATAGCCTTTTCTGCGCCCTGTGCGAGCTTCTTTAACTGCTCCCTTGTTTTTTGATATTATAGGTCAAGGAATAATAGCGTGGGGGGAGGGGGTCTTGGCTGTTGTTAGCACTAGGGGCGCAGCGAGAACTTATCAGGAGCAAACCGAAAATAGTCTTACCTGGTCTGGCCATTCTTGCGCCCCCCAGAGTCTACGCCCTGTCGCCCTGTGCCTGGGCACCGGTGGCACCGCCCTATTTACGCCACTGATTAAATGTGCGTAATAAAGTTAGTATATGTAGTGTGCATTTATTAATTAATTCATAAATGCACAATATTTATTAATTATTAATAGCTAGGTATTTTATTACGCGGAAAACCGCGAACTATGAGTTTTCCAAGAATACTTAACGTTTGATTTTAGGAACATCCTGTAGTCCGGTTTACGAGTACAGGATGTTTGTCTTTTACTTTTAGATGACCTTTTACCATCTAATTGTTTACTTTGAAGCTTGTTTGTTGTACCATAATGTAATAATATTTGTTATTAGTTTTTTCTCGTCTAACCCGTCATGTGGAGTGTCGTTGGATAGGTAATACACTAATTGTCTTAATTATAAATGCTGAATTTGCTGCATTTTAGTTAACCAGTGTTTTGTTCCGTTCCTGCACGTGACATTTCCTGTCTGACAGAAAGTGAGAAGTCCTTATTCAGTGAATAAGATTTTAACATGCGTTTATAAGTAAGACGGTAAATATTTATGTGAGCGAAATCTATTTTTCAATTCAGGGATCCGTTTGTGATATATTAACCTTTAAAGTGATACTTTTTGTTTTAGTCAAGTGTGTCCCTTAGATGGTTAGTTTTGAAAAAAAAAACATTGTATAAAAAGCATGTATAACTAATTTATAAGGAAAGCTATCACGGCTAAGTAGGCTTTAAAAGATAATGAGTTATATTATAATGACCTAATCATAAATATGCTTAGAGAGGCAAATTTTGTACGATTTTCACTTAATTTGCTAATATATTCATAATATCAAACAAGTAGTTCTGTTCTAAGTCCGCATGTGCTGAAGTATGTGAATTGAAGTGCGTACTAAATACGTATCTGGCCTGCGCGTGCCCTGACACGCACTTGGCTAGTTATTTTACTTTTGTTTATTGCTTGTGTCGATTAAAAGCATTTCTTTTCTTTATTTCTTTCAATAACTCCGAGAGTGGAGAGTGGGGACTCCCCCATAATATAGAGATGGCCATAACATAGGCCTTATGCTAAGCAAATAGTAACGATACATAAAGCAATATCCTAACATGATTGAGCGCAGCGCGATCGAGCGCGGGTTGCGCAGGCGCAGCCTGACGAAAGTTGGCCGCGTGACGTAACAACCCACTTCCGATACACTACGCTACGACACTAGTGACCTTACCGTTGCAAAACGTACACGGAAATATATCTCGGTTAATAAGATCGTTATTATTTTGTTGGGCTTTTTTTTTTTTTTTTTTTTTTCTTAAATGTTTTATGTTTTTTTAACCTATTCCGTCCCACTGCAGGGAAAAGGTCTCCCCCTTCTACATATCACGCTCTATTGCCACCTCTTGCCAACCTTTCTTGTATGGGTTTAAAGTTACTTAACCTAAAAATTTATCTTTTAGTTTTTTTTTCTGGATAATATTTAAATTGTATTAGAACAAATTGAATTGAAAATGACCTAAATAAAACTTCGAAGTTCAATATTTTTGACATTTTTTTTTTGTTCTAAATGAGGTTAATGGTTTTGGGGTCTGTATTGGGTCTGTATGCATATTTATATATGTGTTTCGTTACTTTATGGAATATAATCTTCTGTTATTAAGATCGTTATTATTATGTTGGACTTTTTTAAAATCTAAATTATCTTAATGTTTTTCTCTAAAATGTTAAATTTAAACATTTAAATGTTTTCGATAAAGTTTACTTACATATACCATACGTGAACTATTTAAGTTTAGAACTGGTAGATGAAAGTTGCTACTTTTTGGCTCAAATGACTTTAACGGTTTTGGAGTCAGTATGTATGTATGTTTGTCTGTTTTGTTACTTTATGTAGTCTAAAATAATACGACAGATAATACAAATGGAAAGATGTTGCAGATAATAATATCATTAATATTTTGTACAGCCGATGATATCTAAAATTTACTTGTGTACAATAGTTTATCTATCTATCTACCTTGTGATTGTTTTGCATTTGAGTAACATGGCAATGTACCAACTTCCGATTAATGCCTGACCTTTGTATGTAATTATAAATTAAAAAAAAAAAAAAAAAAAAAAACTGATGGACACACGGATACGGACAGTTTCTTTTTATATTTGGATGAGGGTAGTTAACTACTTTGTCAAAGTTTCAAAACAATGTTTTGGTAACAGAATCCAAGTGTTTAATAAGTTTTGTTGAGTAAGCGATGTGGTTATTTTTTTCTTATTGAACTAATGTTTTTCTAAACGGTTAATTTTAAATAAATAAATAAGTTTATTACCCAAAAAACATTACATACACCTTTTTTACTATGAAACTGACGTGATCTTCGCACATTTTAAATACTACGAACTACGAAACTACAAACGAACTACGAATAGAAATTAGTAAAGGACCTTTAACAGAGATGGGGATGGCCCTTACCACCCACTTGGAAACCTTGTCTTCGTGGAGCTCGAGAGGATGTCGTGAGTCTGGTTCCGTCTGCTGGAACATTCCTGGCACTCACGAGAGGTCTAGTGAAGAGGCCTCTTCAGCTGAACCGACGCGAGACAACCAGCTTCCCACCCCAACCAAAATCAAATTTCTCATTGTTGGTATATGAGTATCGGTCAACCCGGGACACTATATTCGTGAATTTTGTTTTAGATTTTACGTCCGAGTTATGGAAAGTCATTTCGTATGAACAATTTTCTCGACTAAGTAGTAAGACTAAGTACTGACAAATGTTGAAAATTAGAAACACTGCATATTCAAGAATCCACTTAATGTAGGTGAATTATGCGTTCACCTAGAGATTTAGTTGCGGACTAGTTAAACTGTGGGTTAAATAAGAATGCGTGCATAACTTTGCAAGTTAATAAGATTAATAGGCAGACCGCACACCGGATGCTGAATTGCGAAATAATGTGGCGCCATATTAACATAAACTGCTTCTAGATCTTTGCCCTGACAATGACATAATATACAAAATGATTTAATTTCAGTTTTATGCAGTGTACCATTAAAATATCAAATGTTTTTTTCCAGACAAATGCGGCTTATCAGAGGCAGAAACAGTTACCAGGCAGCTAAAGTCAAATCTGTAAAAAGAATGGCAAACTGTTCATTTTGAAGCCTGCAAAACGAATTCACGGCTTGCTGAATTCGTTAACATTATGTCATAAAAAAACAATTTTGCTTTAAGGTTTCATCCTTGTACACATTTGGATCACACCCGGTATTTTTTTTACAAAATATAAAAGTAACTTTGTAATGCAGTGTATTTTTAACCCCCGACACAAAAACGACGGGGTGTTATAAGTTTGATGTGTCTGTGTGTGTATCTGTTTTTGAGTTTTCCAAACTTATACTTATTGACAACTGTTTTTATTTTGTGGACTGAATGATGTTTGTATTAGCAACAAAAAATGTTCAAGCCATACTCATTAGTAGTCCGTCATAATGAAGTCATTTCTGGGCGATATGGCGCGTGTGGTGTTGGTGTGCAGCCGGCCTTAAAATCTTTTTAAATAACGTGTTTATTATAGCACTAGTTATTGTTACGTTAGCCGTTTACAATAATTACCGTATCTAATTAGAATTCAGGTTATTCAAGTAGTTCAACTTACAACTTGGGACCGCTTTTTCTGAATGTAGGTAAAGTTTTTGTAAAAAGTTATTCCAAGCGTTCGGTCATTTTGTAATAATTATCAGTTTGTGAGTTCGCTAACTTTGTAACTTAGTTATTAATGTTGCATCAGGATTATTAAAGTTGCGTGAATAATTAAATATGGAAGCCCAGTGCTCTCTTTCCAAACGATTTTGAACTTCTCAAACCTTATTGTGATGAGGTTGCACTTTGTTGTCTATGACAGGTTCGGAAAATAAAACTCCCATGAAGAAGCTCTTTTTTTGTTTCCGTAAGATCCTGAGGACTCTTTCTAATTATTAAAGAAATAAAGATGTTTAATATATCGATACGGTCACTACAAAAGTTGTTAGTCAACTAATTAGGTCAAAATTTCTTACAAAATAGTTGGATAAATGCTCCCATAGATAGGTAAATTTATTAAATTTACCTATCTATTCTACTAAATTTATTAACCGACGCTCCGAGACTTTGCTTTTTGTACATATTGTGTTTTTATTGGTATAATAATTATAGTTTAAGAAAAACGAAACAACTTACTTTAAAATGCGCAATTTTGATGAAATACTATGGGACTGATTTTAAAGTATATTCTCTCAAACAAAAATATAACATTTTTTCATATTGGTTTGTGAATGACGCATGAATGTTACGAATGCGGTAACAAACATAAAAAAAAACAACCAAATTGTTAACCTTCTTCTTTTTGAATACAGTAAAAAAAAATAGGATTCGCAAAAATAAATCGTATCAAATGAGCAACAAGCCAAGACCATCAATGTTCTCTATCGATCGGCGAACTGCGAAGCGACAAGTATTGATGTCATAGACTTCTATAGATACACCAAGTGTATGTACCTAGCGTGTCAAGTACGATAAAAAATCGCAGTCGACGACCAAGATTTTTTTAATTTCAGGTGATATATACTTCCGATTCGATATTTTCTCAACTAGTTACTAGCGTACAAGCGCGCGGATGCATTGGGTTGAATAGATTTCGCGCGGATGGAACTTTCCATCACAAAATCGTTCAAGTGACGTCACAGTCGGTACCAAAAATGTGGCACGCAAGGTTTCAAATAAATGAAGTCGCATGCTCCATCTACTATGTCTGTGATTGATGTCCACTTTTTACGAATATTATCTTAGGCGAATTGCACAACGAGTCGACGGCCGCTAACAGATGGGCGCTGTTGCAATTCCAATGCAAGTTATAACAGCGGGCTTGTAAATAGATAGCTTGCGTAACCGGCATTGTGTGGCGAATGTGGGCCCGTCATCGTTTATTGAAAGTTTTTGTCTTGTATTGTGATTTGAAAATTAATTTAGAGGTATTCATTGTTTTTTTTTTTGTGATTTTTTATTCAGTATGGTTGAGTTTTTGTGATAAAATAAAAGGATAAAATCGAAGAGTGTTTTTCTTATAAGAATTCCCACAAATGCGGAGTATTGACCGACGATATATATATACAACAGTTCCGCTGTTTTGCCGTGGGACTTCTTTCATGTAAAGTACTCAGTGCTAAACGTCAGTTTTTTTTATTCGTCCAAATAAGGACAGGCTAAGACCGATGGGCCATACTGCCTTGTTTCAAGTGTAGAGTTCCCGTCACGTAAAAAGAACGCTGGTTTGTTCGCGCTTACGAACAAATCAGCGTTCTTTTTACGTGACGGGAACTATACGCTTAAAGTCAGGTGATTTGGAATCAAGTGTGTCAAGTGTGTGTGTGTGTGTGTATGTTTTTTTCCGTTTCATTGATAAAAATGTTAGGCTATATATATTTTTCAGTTTTATCATCCTGTTTTGACGTATATTGTCAACACAGCACCTATATTATGATAAACATCAAATTTCTTTCAATAACTTACTTGAATGCAATAATTATTGCATTGGGATCGACGCATATGACCAAGAACGCAAGAGGCCAATAGACGCATTTAACCAAATACGCAAATGACCAGATATGCAATTGACCAAAACTTGTGTACGCAATTGACCATTAACTTCATGCCGATGACGTAAGGTTTACAAATAAACTGCTCTGACCTGTAGGAGAACTGTGACATAAAACAATGCCTATTTTTTTTGTTTTCATTATATTTTGTATTATTTTATGTACCTAGGTACTTATCTTTCAAATATAGTGTTTATTTTCGTGTAGATTCTCTTCAGATATATTTTTATATAGTGAAAGGCTTGAGCTTGACCGCCAACTCACCTGATGTAAGGCGTTGTTGCGAACCATGACGAAGAGTGATCTAGAAGAAGCTGATTCACTCGCCATTGAAACACACTCAAATTACTTATCAGAAAAGACCCTACTCAGATTTAATAGTAAACTATTTGGTTCCTTATAGAACCAATATTATAAATAAATAAATATTAGCAGTACACACGATGATAGTTAAATGAAGTTAAAAATGTTGTACTAAGCTTCAAAATGAAAATGAAAAAATAAGTTGATGGCAAAAAAAATAAAAAAGAAAAAAATAAGAGTAAAAGAAAAAAAAAAAGAAAAAAAAAATGGTGAAAATAAGTTGGTGGTTGTTTTTTTTTTTTTTTTGTAATATATATTATGATGATATAAATTGTCTATGTATGTGTACATGCAGTATGTTTTTAACATATTTGGCAGAGCAGAGATCGGCTTTCACAACCACAAGGCTAGAGTTCAAGAAAAACAAAAAAAATAAAAAAAGATATTGTTTTAATTTTAGCCGTGGCATTTCAGTTTTTCTGCCATCTTTTTCTATCTCGCAATGCTAATTAGCTGCAATTCTAAGTTCACGGTTAATGACATTTCGACATTTGCAAATTTTGTGAAATATAGTTTAGCAAAGAGAGAGGCATAATAAATCTTAACGATTAACTTCGATGATAATAGTGTTTCAAGCGTTTCCAATTACACGTTGCTAAATGTAAACATTTATTTATTCAACGTACTGAAAAAGTTAGTTTTTTTCTGCATTCTGTGCCAGTTTTAAGAACACTTCGTTTCGACCACGTTTAAAAATTCGTTTATTTCAGCTATATATAGACTTTTTGGCGGCACCTTTTTAATAATATTTTTTTGTGTTATTTGATGTTTTATTATGTTAACACTATTATTTGCATAATGTTTTGTTGTAGCTACTAAACTACGGGCAAGTGTGCCCGTTAAAAAAAAAAAGAAAACAGGTCTACAATTTACAGAGCCTTAATAGTAACTTATCAAATTGTTGCATGAATTTTATTTCATAGGAATAATAGTTTTAATTGATAACATACTAAAGTATAATAAATATACTAAAAAACTATTTCAATCGGTCAATAAATTTCCGATAAATAAACATTTAAAGTTTTGGGTGTGTTTAGGTGGACGTGTTCTGTCCCTCTCTCGGGAAACAACAGTTTGTATTGAATTTGTACGGCGACCATGAACCATGACGTCATCATTTGCTATCGTGTGCTCCTTGTCTAGCATGAAATTAAATGCTTGTAACTTTCTTATTTTTGAAGGCATTTCATTTTGTTTTTGTGCAATGGATCTATTTGTGGTTAACTTTTTTATGACCAAATAAAAATAAATCATGCATATTCCCAATTTTAGGAAAGACCTACTTCTGAGGTCAAACGTTACGTAGGTTAACGGTGATCATATTCTGGCAACCAAATTGAAAGTACTTTAAACAATCACCTGGTTTAAAGTTGACCTCTCGTGTGACCATTCTAATGACTGTAGTGACTGTAATGTCTAGCTTAGACCATATTTCATGATGTAATGATCATCATCCGTGATGTAACACGGGTGAGGAAATGTCAGATAAGTACTTTGACCGGAACGTATTGATTTGAGAACAATAAGTATTTGCGGTTAGCCTGACCAACTTATTTAGCCAAATATTAAAAAATAAATGGCCAAGAGCGTGTCGTGCCACGCGTAATGTACGGCTCCGTAGTTATGTATCATAATTTATGTGACCTTAAAACAGGGTCTGTTGTTTGATACTACGAACGTGAGAGTCGTTTTTGACTTGTCAAGTAATTATTTTAAGTTGATCGACTGTAACTCGATAACTTGTAAAGCCATATTAGCCATATTAACCACTCTTATCCGTGATAATTTTCCTTTTAATTTCATCATATATTCTACTCATCATCATCATCATCATCTCAGCCATAAAAAGTCCACTGCTGGACATAGGCCTCCCCTATGGATTTCCAAAAAGACCGATTGGAAGCGGCTTGCATCCAGCGTCTTCCTGCCACTTGTATGAGGTCATCTGCCCATCTCGTGGCTTGTCTTCCTACGCTGCGCTTGCCGGTGCGTGGTCTCCACTCGAGAACCTTTCGGACCCATCGGCCATCAGTTCTACGTGCTATGTGCCCTGCCCACTGCCACTTCAACTTGCTAATCCTCTGTGCTATATCGGTGACTTTCGTACGTCTACGTATATTCTACTAGCTGTTTTTTTTTCATATTTAAAGTTAAATTAGTGTAAAATATTAAATTTACTTAGAAATTTAAGCTTTTCTCAAACAAGTAACATTATGCAAGAATTTGTATAACTCATGAACTCATTTATTTTATCATATTTGAATTACATACACAATCTTATAATTAAGTCATACTTTGGAAATCAAAACAAATAAAACCGGCCAAATGCGAGTCAGACTCGTGCACGAAGTGTTTCGTACCATTTTCTATTAAAACGGCAAAAAACACGTTTCTTGTATAATAATAATAAATGATAATTTTATTTTAATTTAATTATTTATTTTTAAAGTTAATAATATAACCCAATATTCTGTGAATATTTCAAGCGTCTACCTGTTGCCGTTATCAATATCGAGCAAAAACGAGCAAAAAATCTCGTTTGTTGTGGGAGCCCCCTTAAATATTTATTTTATTCTGTTTTTAATATTTTTTGTTATAGAGGCAACAGAAATACATGATCTATGAAACATTCCACTGTCTAACTATCACGGTTCATCAGATACAGCCTGGTGGAAGACGGACAGACAGACAGACAGCGGAGTCTTAGTAATAGGGTCCCGTTTTACCCTTTCGGTACGGAACCCTAAAAATTACGTCAATAAAAAAATATTATATTTGTATTCACTTTACTACATTTAGTTAAAAATGTAATATCGTTGCCATAACGCGTCTCTCGCCCACAGCGGCTCCTAAATACATCGTGTTTGACCTTTTACTTTCAAATTCATTGTTGATTTTGGCTTAAAACGAGGCTTAAACATGGCTTTTTGGACGGAACTTGAATTTCAAAGATGTGCTCACATTATGTGTTAAACAGATGTTTTGGATGGCGTAGGTGGTGGTGGTGCTTTCGGTGTAAGCTTTGACGTACAAATATTGTGAGCACCCACTGTAAAAGCTATATTAATCAGAGATATACAATACAAATTATTGCAGATCAACCCAATTTTACAATATTTTTAAACAAACACTACGGGTCACTCACGTCTGTTTTAAGTCGAAAATCCGACTATAGTTTCAACCGCATTCGGCGGTCTTTTTCAAAGGACCCGACAGAGGAGAGGCGTGTTCTTTGTTTTAAGTGACCCGTAGTTTTTATTTAAAAATGTGTGAAAACCACGTTAGTTTCCATAGTAAAATTTTACAATAATTTACATGAATAGACAATGGGAGGCCCATTGTCTATCCATATAAATTATAAAAGTTGAAGCCTTTCTGTTCCAAGCTCGCCAAATGCAGATTAGCAGAACTTATACATCTTCAAGAGCATTAGTACTCATAACGTTTTATTTTTTTGATGATACTGGCAATAGGAATATAAGAACTACCACACATTTCTCGTTGAAATGCCAAAAATCCGTACTCAGCGATATATTGGTCCACGTTCTTGATGCGTACTGCACCGGAATAGAATTCTATACCGCCATCTCTGTTTCCTGAGAACTACAATCTTGGAATTTTCAAGGCTAGAGGGATTAGATATCTTCTAGATCGACGAGCTCCATCTTCGGCCACCCCGTTGCTAAACATCAGGCGAGTGTGGTCAATTATTGTTGATCTATCTTGCGTAAAAAAAACTTATTGCTTTGTTTATCATAAAATTGGTATTGTAAACTCTTCATACTTCCCTGCCCACGATATATTTCGTTTCTAGGTTATAGCACACTCAATCGATAAATTGCAAGACCCGCATAGTAAAAACAGTTCCATAGTACTATTCAATGTTCAAGGAAACTTGTTTGCATCACGCGACTTGTCTACGTGTGAGTGAAGTGTCTGTGTGCGTATCAGGAACAGCTGATTCACTTTTAGTTTTATGATAGGAAATCTCGCTTATGATTATGAGGTAAAGGAAAACGTAAACGTAGTTGAAGATAATAAAAACGTATTAGCTTAGATAAATGTAAAGAACATGCAATGTCAGGGAGACATAATTTTAATATTGTAATAAATACTAATAAGACGCTGGATGCAAGCCGCTTCCAACCGGTCTTTCTGGAAGTCCATGGAGGAGGCCTATTTCCAGCAGTGGACTTCCTATGGCTGAGATGATGATGATGATAAAATACTAATTTTGTACGTATAGCTGATTCGCTTGTAGTTTTATGATAGGAAATCTCGCTTATAAAATATGATTATGAGGTAAAGGAACGTAAACGTAGTTGAAGATAATAAAAACGTATTAGGTTAGATAAATGTAAAGAACATTGCGATATCAGGGAGACATAATTTTAATATTGTAATAAATACTAATTTTGTAACAAATATTTATTACCAACGTAACGAAGATTGACTCAAAAATAACAATAATAATGCTACTGCTGCAATAAACATTATGCTAACAACGCTTTATTGCTGTTATTAAATTTTTAAATTACCAATACCTTTCACATAGTTCACACCCAATCTTTGTCATTGAATAATGGATTCTATTGTGAAGTAACAAGACTCGCAAATTTATAATATGTACGAGTATTTTGGGTGTCCACATCAAAATCAAATGTTGATTCTCTTCCCAGATTCTGCCAACAAATTACTAGTCTTACTTGAAGGTAATAAGGCATTAATTTGATTGTAATTTCTTTGTCCATGTTGACATTTTGAGTTACTATTTGAAAAGGTTATGCAGTAGTAACAGGTTAATTGCGGCAATGGGTCATCTGTTGCCGTGTGACCTTTTTAGGGAGCTCTAATGTATATTTCCATTAGCAGAATAATCATGAGCTCAGGGATTGGCTTATTATCATCAGTGGTGGGCGTAACAACCTTCTTGTTAAGAAATTTATCAAGTCCATCATTTTCCATGTCACAATTACGAGATTTACGATCAAAAAAAACTTAATTACAGTGTGAACACTTTGTCATTTTTTAAGTTAAGACTACGGAGTTGTGCAACTTCTTTATCTTAGTGCTTTAATAATTATTTCTTATCATATAAATGTTATCAAAATCAGTTCAGTATTTTGGTTTAAAAAAAACTGGAAATAAATTGTTATCCAAGCAAACGAAATTGCGTCTTTTGAAGATAGTTGTTTCAGTTTTTTAAACTATTCTTTATTAGTAAATGTGTTTTTCAATAAGAACATATGTTTTAAATATGTAATGCATTAGTCCATAGCCTAATCAAACTTTTTATACACAGATTTACACGCTGCTTACAAAAATGCTTTCCTATATATTATTATACTTTGTTAACAAAATAAACTTATATAACGGATCCAATATCACATACTTAACCAAATCAATGAATGTTAATTTTGCTCCCACGGTCAACCCAAACTTGGAGATGGATATAGAACAGCATTCTACTCATGTAGGTTCAGCTTTCTATAGTTAGAATGACACTAAATACGGTAGCAATTATCCATATTAGGAATAAGATCGGACCGAGATTACTGTCTTGAGGGAGACCCGGCCCTGTCATACGTGATCTATTATTTGTGATTATAATTAAATGGCAATTTTCAATATTAATTTGATGTTAAAATAAGCAATTATTACAGATGTCACGTACATTACTTTAATGTTATCTCTGGCATATAATTACGTTCCATTCATTATCAAATGCTTAGATGATTTTATGCGTGTTTGATAACGTTTTGAATTTCTATGATATTTCTTTAATATATCTGTCTGTATCTAGGAATATTTTAATATTTGAAATCGTTAACGTAGTTGTTATAAAATTACTAATAATAGATTGTGTTTATTTACAGGTAAACATTTGAACTGCAGCTATTAAAATTATGTAAGTTTTACGGAATTGCTTGGATACGGAAAGGAAAAGTCGCCATTTTTTCATATATTATATGGTCGTCTGAAATGGTTCTTAGCGGTGAAGTTGTCAAATAATACATACATACACACAACACTACACACTATAATATAATCTGAACAAAAATGAATATAGATTGCTTACAATTTCATAAATATTCGTTGAGGAAGGAGATTCCCTCAAAAAGAAAGGAAATTTCCTGGGCCATCATTTAGTATTTTATTTATATTTGTCGGAAAATTTGGTACTCACTCATAAATAAGAATTTCATATATGTATTTTATGAGCAAAATCGGTCAAGAGGTTGTCATGAATAAGTTTACTATGAAAACTAACGTGGTTTTCACACATTTTTAAGCTATTGCATAGCTTCTATCGCGGGCCTTGAGCGTGGAGACCGAATCCAGAAATTCCGTAACGAAAATAACCTAACACACCGCGCGTAAAGCTATTATGCAATAGCTTTACCGCGGCAGTCTCCGAGTGCCACACGTCTTTTTTTATTAAAAACCCGTGAGTAACCCGTAGCACTCACGTCTGTTTTGTGGCAAAAATCCGACTATATTTTCAATAGTAGTAGTTCTCCAAACACCTCGAGAGCACAAACAATTCAACACTTGCAATAATTTGTAATTAAAAACTACAGGTCGAGATATCCGACTAAAGTTTCAATCCCATTCGGCGGTCTTTTTCAAAGGAGCAGTGAAAACGTCACTCTCGGTTGGTGACTCGCCTCGCATACTATTATTATTGTCGTTTGCGGTGCTCCTTTGAAAAAGACCGCCGAATGGGATTGAAACTTTAGTCCGATTTTTCGACCTGTAGTTATTAATTATAAATTATTGTAAGTGTTGAATTATTTGTGTTCTCGAGGTCTACTGTTCAGAGAACGACTACTACGAGTAGTAGTACTGTAGTGACTACTTCCAGGTTCAACACCCACGATTGTTTCCGATGGTTTGCGGTTACTTGCCAATTTTCCATTCCGATATTAAATCGATAATTCTCTAGTTTTCTCCGTTGTAGAGTAAGCTCGTGATCTATCTGCCAATTAGTTTATCTCTTGATATAGACAAAAAATATGGAAGTGGTCATAATTGTATCGGTCATTGTAAAAGTGGTGTAACTCTTTGTGTAAAAATTAATGACACCGGAAAATATGATTTATTTCACTTAATCAATTGCCTCTGTGCATCAAACTACACAACAAAAAAAAAATGATTGTCTGTAAAGTCGGTTTACGGACGATAATTTTACGTGATAACGTCATAATACATGCGTCACAAGCCGAACGCTTAACCCGATCATGCCTCTCTATCGCTTGTTCCGCGCTCTCGCTTGCACGCTCGGTTCAGGCGGAACGTGACAATGAGTCATAATTTTTCGTGCGTGCAGCCGGCGTTCATCGATTTATAAGACGTTATCACGTCAAAAATCTAGGATATATCTCTTTTATATCAAGTTTGTACCACAAATTACAGTTTTTTTTTTATAAAACAGTGAAATATTGCCCAATTAAGGCTACATTACGTTATCCATATCACTACAAAGTAACATCTCGTTATCACTTCCAGCCTCTATATCTGCGAGAATGCCAGGTTCACTTCCTAGCGCGCACGCACACACTCGCACATATGCTACATGTGTACGTGTTACGTTCACTTTCGATACTTAGGAGGCTTAATTAACTGACAACAAAACTGGAGTCTGTTTGGAACATAGACTTCTATAGATACTCCAAGTGTATGTACCTAGCGTGTCAACAAGTAAAATAAAAAATCGCAGTTGACGACCAAGATTTATTTAATTTCACATGATATATACTTCCGATTCGATATTTTGTCAACTAGTTACTAGCGTACAAGCGCGCGGATGCATTGGGTTGAATAGATTTCGCGCGGATGGAACATTCCATCACAAAATCGTTTATGTGACGTCACAGTCGGTACCAAAAATATGGCACGCTAGGTTTTCATATAAATGAAGTAGCGTGCTCCATCTACTATGTCTGTGGTTTGGAAAGATAACTAATGTGGCATTGAGGGCGCTGCTGTCCTGTTTTCATTATTTACTAACAACACAGAGACGTCAGTTCCCATTTTTATTTATTTTAATTTTATTTTACATGGAAAACTAACAGCTACTTAATTTTAAAATCAAACCTCATATTGGAAATTAAAGAAAATACAAGCAAACCCAGGTTCACTAAAAATTAAACCTAGCAAGATCGATTTGTCGTCCCGTAATCTACCTACAAACCAAATTTCATTAAAATCGTTGGAGCCATTTCCGTGATTCAGATTATATATTATTTTAAAGGTATGTATTAGATATAATAAAATTATTGCAGACATTTTTCTCTGTTTTAATTACTATCCTGCCAGTTCCCTCTCGTATTGAAGCGTTTCCTTTTATGTTTGGCCGAGTTTTATAAAATCAAGTGAGCTGTGGTCAAATATCTAGCCTATCAACCATAGACAGAAAATACAAAACCAGGTCACAATGTCAAGAACTTCGTTGATAAATGGAAAGGCGATCAAGGTAGCTTCTTCAATGTAAAAGGATTTTTTTTAGAGGGACCTCCAATATAATACGAAACTGCGGATATCAGCTTACACTGGACTAAATGCTAAAGCATTTTCAACTGACTTCGAATAGTTATAGTTTAAAAAAAACTTCAATATGCGCAATTTTGTTATTTTTTTTTTTTAAGGTTACTATTTTTTTAATTTTTAAAAGCAAACTACACTCATGGTACCCACGTAGTGATGAAAATGGTGAAAGACGACGATGATGATGAAAGAATAGCGTATTTTTTAAAATAATAATAATAATGTTAATTCCACTTTAACAAGCTATATCATCATCATCATCATCATCATCTCAGCCATAAGAAGTCCACTGCTGGACATAGGCCTCCTCCATGGATTTCCAAAAAGACCGATTGGAAGCGGCTTGCATCCAGCGTCTTCCCGCCACTTGTATGAGATCATCTGTCCATCTCGTGGCTGGTCTTCCTACGCTGCGCTTGCCGGTACGTGGTCTCCACTCGAGAACCTTTCGGCCCCATCGGCCATCAGTTCTACGTGCTGTGTCCTGCCCACTGCCACTTCAACTTGCTAATCCGCTGTGCTATATCGGTGACTTTTGTACGTCTACGTATCTCTTCATTTCTGATTCGATCTCGTAGAGAGACTCCGAGCATAGCCCTCTCCATAGCTCGTTGCGTGACCTTGAGTTTCCTTATAAGGCCCATAGTTAGGGACCACTGGTCATCACTGGTAACACACACTGGTTGTAAACTTTCGACTTGAGGGACTGGGGAATATTGGACGAGAAGACGCTTTTAAGTTTCCCGAACGCTGCCCAGCCGACAACAAGCTATATATATTGCAAAAAAGACTTTATTTATACAACACAATCGCAACTTGTATTTTCGTACTCTAAGTCGTGTTGCTACTGCCATTACTTAGATATAATAATTCTTGTGCTGCAGTTGCTACTTTACTTCAGAATGGCCGTAATCCAGATGTAAACGGTGTCCTTAAATCGCAAACTAGGGTAGGTAAGTAACGTTTTTATAAAGTTTACGGCTTACATTTTGTTATAGTAAATATTTGAAGTAAGACTGGGTCCGTAGGGACCGGGAGCTCATCTCATTTAAAAAAAAATATCTGAGCACCTGATCGATGCGACGCGTGACCAAAATGCTGGCGCGTATCTGGCCCAACGCATAAGCATTGCCATTCAACGTGGCAATGCGACAGCATGCTGGGCACGCTACCAACTGGTTGTCAAGTGGTTTTGAGCATTTGGATTGTATTTAGACCTTTATCTGTCTGGGGTCTGGGGTAATCGATATGCTTTTTGCGTAGTAGTTTAGTTAGTTTGTATATTGTTTGGTTGTAGTTAATACAAGCACTTTGAAGTATGTATATATATTACTGAAAGCTCTTACTAGTCTAAAACTAGTCTTGTCATGATCCAACATGGTTGTTGATAGACACATTTTCCGGAACCAAACAATACCATACCTAGGTAAATACCTAGACGCTATTGTTCCATAACTGTTTATATCCTTGCATGCCTCCTCTATTGTCTGCATTTGGTATTTATTAATTGAACATACAAACAATGCTATTATTTTAACATGTATGTCTTGAAATATGATAGATTTATCGCTAATAGCGATCTGTTTGAGGCAACCTTCGTAAAGTTTGTTATCGTTCGTGTTAAACACTCAAAACTCACTCAAACACTTGACTGATATTGTCTAAGTTTTACTATAAGTATTTATATTTATTTTACTATTGGAATGAACTTATTTTAAATAAAAGCTACGGGTCACTCACGTCTGTTTTGAGCTGAAAAATCCAACTATAGTTTCAACCGCATTTCCGGTTTCCGATTGAGCTAAAATTTGGCATGTGTTATCGAAGAGAAATAAATTAGATTAAATTAAATTAAATAATTACAATGGAGACTTTAGTTGGTCAAGGAAACTCGAAAAACATATTATGAAAAAAAAGGGAAATCTGTAATTAACCTATTTGCAACATGAAACGATTGGTCTAAATAAGATTTTTTTTATATTAATAAAAGCTTGTGCCTAAAAATTACTTTTTAGATTATCTTGCTTTGACTTAGCATAATCTTTTCTGTATAACCCAGTATCAATACTTGAGCAGGAAATTCTTAAATTATTATTATAACCCCCATATTTTACCCAGTTAAGCAACTGAAAAGCAGAAATACCTTTTGTATTTATTTTATTTACAAAGACACAGTTGGACTTCATACAGCTCCTGAGCATTTATTTTCAAGGGCGTTGAAAAATAAAGAATTAATATTAAACTAATTGCACACTACGCCGGGGAGGAGCAATACGGAGTCCGGACATTGCGCGTTGGATTTTGAAGTTGCGATGCGGCCCACTGCGCCATGCCGCGCCTATAGTTAGCTCGAATCAATAATTTACAACTGACAATATTATGCATTACGATTAGATTTAAATCTCCGTTTCTGCTACATTGTTGGCCAAAACACTGTTAAATCCTACTTTTTGTACTGAGAAAATTCTAAATCACTACTGATACGGGACGTTCTTAAAATAATAGTCCATAAATATCAGTAGAAATAAGTGTGGAATAAAATTCTATTTTAATACACTCTGACAGCATATTTAGCCATTTTTATAAAACTGCTGCAACTCCTGCTAGGACCTTAAACGAGGACTGAAATCTGTTAAAATGTAGACTCTTATTGACAATGGCAAATAAATGATTTCCCGAATCTCTAGCAGTAAACTATATTATGCAGATTCGCGTACATGCGCTCACGAAGTGCTTAACCCGTTCATATAGGTTGCTTTCCGGCCTGGCATGGCCCGGTCATAGTTTGCATTATTTCCTGCAATGCGGCTTTATCCGCCCAATGCGGCCCGCCCTAATGTGCATATACCTTTACACTGCTACCACAGGTATTTTATATTTAAATAAATAAATAAATATTCGTGGACATTTCACACAACACCATCTAGCCCAAACTAACTAAGCAAAGCTTGTGCTATGGAACTAGATGGCTGATAGAATACATATATTTTTTTTTTTATTTTTTTTTTGTAAATATATACATATGATACATAGAAACACCCAGACACAGAACAAACATCCATGCTCATCACACAAATGTTCGCCCTGGGTGGGGATTGAACCCACGACCTTTCAGTTCAGCAGGTAGACGTGAACACACTACCAACTGAGCCACAAAGCCAGTCATAATAAAATAAAATAATACTCACTATTATTTATTAAACCATCATTTTTTACCGTTTATTTTTACCAAACATCAAAGATTTCAACCGCCCAGCGTTAAAGCAAGTCAATGTGAAATTTTAATCACCCCAATTATATACGTCCATAACCTACATGCTCATGTATTGTTTGTACAGTGAGTCCTCTGGAGGAAATAATGCAATACTTGTGTTGCCGTGTCGTCTGCAATTTGATGACGAAAACGATAAGCCTGCACTGTGCCTGTCTAGAGGTAAATGGCGTGAAATTGTAACTAGATCTTATGATTTGAGATAGTATTTATACCGTAGAATTACCTTTTTCGTTTACCCAAGAAGGAATCATGTTTTTCTGTATGGATGTATAGGTTCATGTTTAAATATTATAGGTTCTGTCACGAATTAAGAACCGGTCAAGTGCGTGTCGGGCAATCATAATAATACGAAAACAAAAGAAACAAGTATGTATATTAAAAGAAAAACAAAATACAGAAAAAAACTGTATTTTGCAGTCTAACTTTCGATTATGTTACGCTTGATACGCTGTTGAGTGTGTGTTTTTTGTGAAAAAGTATGTATATGTAAAAGAATAAATGCGCATTGTATATAATAATTCTAGTGAAATACTTGTTTATTACGAAATAGTTCGTTGGAGGTTACGAAAAAACGCATTTAAACCTATTTTGATGAAACAATTCTAAGAACGATCTCAAACTAGACCAATTTAATCCATCTGTTTGAGAGCTACAGACAGACAATATACACAGACACACACGTCACACTTATAACATCCCTCATTCTGGGTAGGGGGTTAAAAGTACATGTTCCTAAGCATTAGGAATTCCCTTTGTGAGTCAATTTGTTATGCAAGATATAAGGAGTATAACGAACGAGATCTATTTGAATATATTAGTCGGTTGTCAGATAACTGAATGGAGATGACATGTAGTACAATGGCAGGCTGTCCACACTATGCGCACGTCAGGTCTGCTGCATTTGGTGCCGAATTACTAATTTAGAGTTGAAATTAAACAAATCCTAACTGGAAGCCTGATGGAACTGATCTATGTGTTATCTCAGCCACAAGAAGTCCACTGCTGGGCATAGGTCTTGGATTTCCAAAAAGACCGGTTGGGATCGGCCTGCATTCAGTGTCTTCCTGCCACATGTAGAATATCGTCTGTTCACCTTGACCTTGGTCTTCCTACACTGCGCTTGCCGGTTCGTGGTCTCCATTCGAGAAATGCCCACTGCCACTTTAACTTGCTAATCCGCTGTGCTATATGTCGGTAACTCTTGTACGTCTACGGATCTCTTCGTTTCTGATCCCTGTGTTTTTATCAGGAAAAAGATTGTTGAATCCAGTTGAAACTATAGTGAAAATGGCGTACGTGCTTTTACGTAATATTGTGTGACATCCGTGTTAATAGTTTTGATGTTAAGATTTTTTTTTAACAATAGAGCCGCTGTTCTATGTTACTTATACTCTTCTTTCGTATTAGCCATAAAAAAATCTTCTTCATTAAATTAAATTACTTCAAAAGTAAGCGAACTTTTTCTAGAGGACTGCAGCTTAGGAAAATTTGATTTGCGCATATGCCAGTTATACATACGTTCATTAATACTTTGAGTCAACCTGGCCTTTTAACATAAATTAAAAAAAAAACATATTGCCAAAAGTTACAAACATATTCAGGAGGCAGTTATATGTATATGAAACATTGCAGCATTTAGCAATTAATCCTGCCAAATACTTCTCTAACACGACAAATTTAAAAAAAAAACTATATTTAGTGGCTAGGTATTCTGACTACAGCTCATTTCATTTAGTATTTGAACACATAAGACCTAAACATAGATAAATTTAATTTAAATTTCAGTTTGTGTCCCGTAACATTTAAGCAAACTATTTTTATTTTTGAATAGAATTGAGACAATAGGTGTTTATGAAATTTAGTAATAACCATTGGTTAAACAACTGTTTAAATGAAGAGGCCTTAAGAATCTATAATTACGTTTTCAGCCAATATTAAACAAGCAAATATACGGGCACATTAATGTAAGGTACTGGCAACTTAAATATAACTTTAGTACTGGCAATGTTAGTTTAAACAACTTCGAAGATAGAAGACGGTTGCAAAACCTCGCTTAAAGGCTGATTTGTAACCGTTCAACAGCTGTAGGGCCTTTAGGGCACATTAACGGTCAGTTAAAAGCTTTGTAATACACTCTAAATTATGTAATATGTTAAACACGGAGTAATGTAGTGTCTTATCAATGGTAGACTAATTATATATCTAAGTATATCTTATTAACCGACTTCCAGAAAGAAGGAGGTTATTAATTTGGTCTGTATGTTTTTTATATAGGTTTGTTCACAAAAAAAATACAGTCGAATTGAGAACCTCCTCCTTTTTTGAAGTCGGTTGAAAATATATAATATATTGACTTTAGCCTTAAAAAACCAAGATTGTAGTTCTTACGAGAGGCAGGGATAGTCCTCGGGAAAATGATATCTGGGGGCACAGCTGTGCCCCCGCCATGTGAGCCAGCGGGTACGGCCGGGACTATCTTTTCTCGAAGAGATTTGACGGGTTATTAGACCTTCGGCATTTCACAATTCGGATTATAGATAGGTAACCGTGATAAATCTGTTAAAATTTGTCTCATTTCGGTAAGTAATAGTGGAAATTTTTAGATTTACATCTCTTAATCTATGTGAACCAAGCTCAAATCAGGTCCAGTTTAACTTAATTAAAGGTTATCTTCTACATAAATCATAGTAAATGACTTCTGTAACCGCGACCGCTGATACAACTGAGCTAATTCGATAATGTCAACTCCTAATTAGGCTTTCAAAAGATATAATTTATCCCACACCCAAGGAATAGAAGATATAATTGTCTAAAAGATATGATGTTATAAAGGTCAAGCTAAAAATATCCGCTACCAATAAACATGCATGAAAAACAAAATACCCGACTGCAGAAAAGCGATTTTTGTTGTCTAACTTACAATTTCGATACGCTTGACACGCTCGCTGTTGAGTGTAAGTTTTTTGAGAAAGTATGCGTAAAATCGCCGTAAAAGGTGTACACTTCTGTAGAATATTTCTAGTAAAATAGTCTTTATTTATTACGAAAAAGTTTATTGGAGGGTGCGAAAAAATACATTTTGAATTTTTGCTACAATCGTATTAATAAAATATTATTACAAAAAACTATATCCTATGACACTCATGGAGTGAAGACGCATCTAACGACTCCTCGCACATCAAAATCGGTCAAGCCGTTTAAGCTGTAGGATATAATATAAGTATGTAGAATCATACATATGTATGTACGTTTGAATGTGGGTATGTATGTACATACAAACATGCACGGATATTTACAGTGGTTCGCGTTAATTTTGAGCTCCCGATATTTCGCGAACTACGGTAAATATCCCGTTGGTAAAATGAATGACCGTGATAGTTTAAAAAAGTGTAACCCACAGAGTTAGGTAAAAAAATTGGTTGTCCGTAAAGTCGCTTTACGGACGATAGTTTAACGTGACAACGTCATAACAAAACATTGATGAAATGCAAACGTTACAATGAGCGTAACAGGACAATAAGCGTAACGGGATAATGAGCGTAACGGGACAATGAGTCAAACTTTTTCGTGCGTGTAGCCGGCGTTCATCGATTTATTAGACGTTGTCACGTCAAAAATAGTTCCAAATGCAACACTTTTGTCCCGTGCCGCATCTTGACAATACAGCATCCAAGCCCCAGACTACATCATAGTAAGCTGCAGGCACTTTCTACGCACACAATAGAGGCAACAAAGTACCTCGCTACAAAAAACTATGGATTGTGAACGTGCATGCATGCTGTCTTAGCTATTAGGCTTTTTGTACTAATTGGAAAGGAAGTAATAACCTAGTAACTGTGCCTTATACTGTGGTAGGCTACGATTGTCACCTTGCAAGTATTTATTTTTAACCCCCGACGCAAAAACGACGGGGTGTTATAAGTTTGACGTGTCTGTGTGTCTGTGGCATCGTAGCTCCCGAACGGATGAACCGATTTTGATTTTGTTTTTTTGTTGCTTGAAAGGTGAATTAGTCGGGAGTGGTCTTAGCTATGTTTCATAAAAATCAGTTCAGCCGTTTTTATTGTCGGGGGTTTTTTAGTTTTCTAAATTTATACTTGTTAATTTATGGAATCAAGTTTTTTTTTGCGAAAAATCATGTTCTAAACTTAAACTAACTTGTCTATGTAGTAAGTTCTAAATAACTATATAAGTTAGATTTAGGTAACAAAATAAAACTTAAATCTAAGTTATATACCTATCTAGTACTAGGTAATATAGTACAAGTTACATTTAAGTTTTTTATAACTAAATGACGAGACGAACAAGTCAAGTGGAGATTTCTCGCACAACTGACCGAGTTAATAACTCCCTCTAAATAAGAGTAAATTGATGAAAATCCCTGAAATGAAAAACCTAATTTATGCAAATCTATCTTAACATAATAATTACCATAACAATAATATCTTAAATTAAGACTTTTTACATCCCACTTCAATTCTAATTCATACCAATATTCTCTCCCGATAATAAAATAACACAATATAAAATTTTACACCAAAAAATCCATTTGGATTTCCCGAAACATGAGTGTATCTCAATTTTAAGAAATCCCATTGATAAGATGCCTTAAACGGGTTCTAACGGGACTGTCGAGACTTCCAAAATGTAATGGAACGTTACTTTGTAATTTTACGACCTTAGATGTGGTGCAAACGGAGGCGGTGAGCGGTTATGGGGCGCGCTTTAATAATTATAGTTAAAAAAAACTGAAGCAACCGGCTTCTCATGGATGCCATTGTCAGAACTGGACCACACGGGAAGCACCAGCTTTCAAATTAAAAAAAGAATCATCAAAATCGGTTCACCTAGTCGAAAGTTATGAGGTAACAAACATTTAAAAAAAAACAGTCAAATTGATAACCTCCTTCTTTTTGGAAGTCGGTTGAAAAATGGGCACAACGCGCGCAGCTTTCTCTCTCGCGCATCTCATGAGGTAACAAACATAAAAAAAAAACACAGTCAAATTTATACCTTCTTTTGTTGCCTTCTTTTTGGAAGTCGGTTGAAAAATGGGCACAACGCGCGGCAGCTATCGCTCTCGCGCATCTCATTTTTTTTAAACATACAAGTATAAGTTTAGAAAACTCAAAAACTCCCGACACAAAAAACGGCTGAACCGATTTTTATTAAACATAACTAAGAACACTCCCGACTAATTCACCTTTCGAAAAAAATACAAAATCGGTTCATTCGTTCGGGAGCTACGCCACAGACAGACACGTTAAACTTATAACACCAAGGGCGGATCCAGCTTTGGCGTCAGGGGGGGGTCACCAAGGCCGTAGCCAGGAATTCATTTGGGGGGGGGGGGGTCAGCAATGGAACATGGATATATGAGTTTTTTCATAGCGGGGTAGTGGAGGGGGGGGGGGGGGAGTGTTTGGCCCCAGTAAATAAACATGGGTAATTATATGCGCGAGTGAAGCGAGCGCGAAAATTTAAATAGGCTTTCCGTTTAGGTTTGCCTCCTAAACGGAAAGCATTGATATTTTGCATTCGGGTAAAAATAATAGGAAATAATTAGGCGCGATTTTTTTTTTACCTTTTTATGAATTTTTAGTAGTGTTTTTATAGTAATATACTTTATTTCTCGTATTAGTGAGACCACAGTATTTCTATGTTAAAATATTTAGTAAAAATGCGCGAGCAAAGCGAGCGCGAAAATTTAGAAGGTTTTTAAAATTAAATCTTGAAAGTGTTTTGATTCATTGATCTTGTTAGCGTGTCCTAGGTTTTTGTGGCCCAGAAGAACCAAACAATTATCTGTGTTAAGAGAAAAATGAAATATCGGACAGAATAAGAACGACTTTTACGTTATCAAAAATTATAAATACAACCATTTGAATGCATTGATTGCAAATTTATTATTCCTAATTAAATTTTAACATATGACTTTATAGAAAATTACAAACATACATTTTTATGAGAAAGTATGCGCAAAACCGCTGTAAAAGACTATAGATGCGCATCATTTAGAATAATTCTAATGAAATCACTTATTTATTACGAAAAAGCTCATTGGAGTTCTAACAAATCTAACACCTCGCACATAAAAATTGGTCAAGCCTTGTAGGCAATCTTAGAGAAACATACCCACATACATACATATACATATACTCGAAAAACATAACCCTCCTTCATACGCAGTCGGGTAAAAATAATAGAAACTTTTTGAAACTTTTTATCAAATTTTAGGTATTCATATGCTAATTTGCTGTTAATGTTGTCACAGTACTGACAAGGCTCAAAAATACAATAGACCCAGACCAGGGGGGGGGGGGGTCTTTTTAATATTTTTTTTCAGAAAGCCGCGAATATCTTATTCAGCCTTGGGTTGATTAACCCAATGAATGAATGTTTCGAATTGTATGATTATACAATTCGAAACATTCACACTCTATCTCTTTCCCGCCATTAGAAAGAGAGAGAGACAAAGACCAGCCCTTTCGAAGTTCCGATTTTGAATTCGACCTCAAAGACAAACACGTTCGGAATTTCGTACTATAAAGAAATTTTGCAAAAAGATAATTATGTCTTTTAATGTAATTTATTGAATTTTTAACTTATTGTTGTATTTAGAAGAAAATAAGTATTTACTGCAAATAAAACTGATATTTAACCTGTAAATATTTATTATCTCCTAAAGTGTTCTCGCTGCTAAAGTGAAAAGTTATGTGTGTGCGAGATGCAAAACACTGCTCTCGTGTAGAGCAGTGTTTTGCATCTCGTGTCTTTGAATCCCTCGCCACACTCAGGATTCAAAATCTGCACTCGCAGCAAAAAACTACTTTGCTCTCTTGTTGCACAAATAACTATTTTAGGTTATCTTGTTCCGAAAATATATATATATATACAAATTTGTTTTCTGTACTTGCTAGTATTTGTACAGCTACCTTAAATGACATAACCGTTAAATAAACTTCTTCGCAACTTCGCACTTAATCTTAGTACTTGCAAAATATACATAATCAAACGTATGCACCTAACAAACCAATCTATTCCCTTGTCGCACTGAAAGTTAAAGAAAAATCGCTCATACCCTTATCAACCTTTTCACCTTTCTCATTGAAATAAGGTCCTAAAATCACGTTAAAGTTAAAAAGTATTTTTGAAAACAGGTTGGATATCCGATATCTCGAAAAAGTCGTATTTCTGAATCTGCAAGGTGCGTAACATCCTTAAAATATTATGTAAAAACCTGTGTAAAAGTACCTGTATTGATTTGACCTACATTAGTTAAAATAGCCTTATGTATTATGTAATATCCCTTAATGATAGGTGAGTGGAAATTAATGTTAATTTTCTGATGTGAGATATCAATTGGCGTGCCTTGGAAGTAAAACTATTTCGTATGTCGTGACGGGAAATGGTATGACACTCTTTTATGTAGTCTTGTCCACACTACCTTACCGCTATCGACTCCCATGTGTGTCGCCTTAACTATATGCACCTACATTCATTATTTCTATGTGTGTGTTATATACTGTGCCTGCCTATTCCACTATACTAAATCTAACGTGTTCACTGCTTGTTCATGTATGTAATTTGTATTTTTTATACGAAAATAGGCTTGCACTTGACCGTCAACTTACATGATGTTAAGCGGTAGTTACGGTCTACGATGGAACGCGCTTGCTTAGAAGAATCCAACGATTAAACGAATTGCTAATTTTGAAGTTATTTTTTAAATTTTTTAACTATAGTCAATAAAATTGTGTTTTGTGATGCACAGGCTGTTTTCATTTTAGCCTATTTCAGAAATAATAAGCTAATATTTCTACGTACATTAGCTGAAACGTATTTCACATTCATTTCCCAGATGCTTTATATTACTATCGTTGTAGTTCGCTAATAACGCTATTTATGGCAATAATCAAATAGCCGTGAATATAATTTGACAGACACTAGTTCAACAGTAATAACAGAGGTCAACGGCTCTTCTCTTACAAATGATACAGATTAAATCGTAAAAATTTCAACGACAACGTCAAATTTCAAAATCAAATTTATGTCATTTTGACAGCTAGTATGGGAAATGAGAACTTGGAATATAAATATTTATAACATTTTACAATGCAAGCAAACGTTTTAGTATTGGGTGATCGATGTGCTTTTTGTGTAGTAGTTTAGTTAGTTGAGTCTGTATATTGTTGTGTTGTAGTTAATAAAGGCGCTTGCCATAAAAAAAAAAATTTAGTATTGTATATTGTTATAAACTGAGTCTCCGAGAGTCCCTGTGTCGGATATGTGTCAGGACAAACACAAATATAAGGGCATCTACGCCTATACTACTCGCAGACATCTTTGGTAAGCAGTAAACATACTCCATTCCAAATGTAATAGGGCGAATTCTGTGCTCCATTCAAATGAAATTAAGCTATTTTTAACGGATTTATTGCAAATATTTTGCGTAATTTTAAGACCTGACGTTTCGAATACTTTGTAGTGTCCGTGGTCCATAGGGGTAAATTATATATGTGTACTATGTAATAATATACAACTACTACTATTATTGTACTATGTAATAATAATATAATATACATATACAATACAATTGTTTTACTATGGAAATTAACGTGGTTTTCACACATTTTTAAATAAAAACTACGGGTCACTCACGTCTGTTTTGAGCCGAAATATCCGACAAGCTGGGCTAGGCAAGGCGCGTCACCGACCGAGAGTGACGTGTGTGCTGCTCCTTTGAAAAAGACCGCCGAATGCGGTTGAATCTATAGTCGGATATCACCAGCATATCATGCGTAGCAAGCAGTTGGACTACAAAAACCACTCTTTTGCAGTGGAGTATTTTGTTTTTTAAACCGACTTCCTAAAAGAAAGAGGTTCTCAATCGGGCTGTATGTATGTTTTTTTTTGCATGTTTGTTACGTGATTACTCTGCTAGTTATGTTTACTTTGTTTCTGATGTTTTTTTTTTGTTTGATAGGTAATACCTCAGAGGTGGTCCCAAATACAGTGTATCAAAATCTATACAGTACTTTGGTTAAAAAAACTGAAAAAAAATCGTCCCAGTAAACCAAGTGCGTATTTCAAGTGCGGTTTTTTTGTTTTTTAAACTATAATTACCTTGCCTTGTCTTGTTTCTTTTTTGTGAATGGCAGCAGAGTTCTTTTTAACATAAGTCTGCTATTGGACAACGATTGCCATGTATACACAATTATTTTATATAAGTACTATTCAATTATTGGCTTGACGCCTATAAAAATCTTTATTTTTCTGGCGGCTCGATTAGACCTAACTCAGTGATTAAAAACATAAAGACAGGTGAAACAAAACGAAGGTCATTTGCAAATATGTCAACATATAATTGAGATTTCCTATTACAACCAATAAATTGTTATTTCCTATCGTTGGCGACAAGGTCGAAGTGTCGAAAGGGACAAATTGACCATATATTGCATGCGTATATAATCTACTACTTTTAACTATTTTTTAACAATAAAAATGTATGTCGTAACATGTTAGTGTTAAAATAATGTTACACTCATTCACCGGCCAGATATCGTTAACTGTAGGTACCGATTTCCTTCGTGTGATAGGTACATGGCACAAGAAAACCTGGCTCAGAAATAAGAGCTGGACACCAGTTTGGTGTTGCTATTTTTTGCAACGTAACAAAAAATCAGGGAAGATAACTCTTATTAGGCAAATAACATAAATAAGACATCTCAATTTTTTTTGTTGTTTCCAAAAACGAAATTATTTAAGTTAGGGTATTTTTGTTTTTAAGAACTTTTATTTCACACCGATTCTGGGTAAGGTTTTTATGGAACACAGGACACTCACTACGTCAGCAACACTCCCAAAGTCCCGAAACATCATTTTATTGTTATGCCACGTTTATTTATTTCACGGTGTGATAGTCTATCGGAATGCGACATTGGCGGAGTTGTGAATCATCTTCACAAAAAGTTGGAGTTACACGCAAATTAACTCTATGATTTAAAAATCATCTAGTATTATTATTTATAGTATTAAAATAGTATAAAGAATAATACTGTAGTCAGTAATAGTCATATGCCTGTATCATGGATTTACACATAGGCTTGCTGGAAGTATCTTGCATGCTTCTTCTGCCATGTATGATGCAAGTATGAGGTCGTCTGTCCACTAGTGGCTTTCTGTCGAACGTCTACAGCTTTCAATTAACCAAATCAAAAAAACGTTCATTGAAGTTAATTGGTAGTTTAATAGTTTAATAATCCTAGTTACTTGTAATTTTTGGGTGCCCCAATGAGTATGACATCATTACCGGTACAAAATTAAACCGAGAAAACAATATGACGTCTAGCAATAATAAAGCAAGTAAATTGCGACGTAATTAGTTTATAATCGCTTTCTAAACTTTACCCTAATGAAATAGACAAACAAACTTTAAATAATTTGTTCTGGCTAATATTTTATTAGCAAATTTTAACTGTGTCAGACGAGAAGAGAACTTTGTTAGTTTTCACAGAGTCTGAAATATTTTTACAGTATTTTTTGTTTAATATTTTTAAAATACTCCAACATGATATATTTTTTTATAAGTATAAAAAATTGATGTACGTTTGACCACCAATTCACCTGTTGAAGATCGATGATGTCGTTGTTAGTTGGGATTATGTTATTTGAAATTATGGTTACAGTTATTATACAATAACTAACCACTTCATGCGGCTTACTCATGAGATATCGTTTTTTAATCGATGCATTACTTAAAAAGTAGAGAACATTTCAAATTTGATGTCTCTAGAACCAATTACCAACGAAGGTTTAGGCTGTTAGATTTATTGGCAAAAGTCCGGTCATGGAGCAGAAAGCATTTTGTACAGTTACCTATCAATACCCGTCTCTGTTGCTCTCGAGTAAATATATTGCCGTCGCACTCGCACAGATGCAATGCCCGCCAGTCGTTGAAATTTACGACCCGAAATTTTTCCTGCTCCAAGACCGGACTTAGATTATTTGACGCGAATTTAATTATATTAAAAATATCATAATACCTACCATCGGAAACAAAACCGTGAATCGTTCTAGCATGAAATTGAATTAACAAATTAAATATTTTAATTTTTCAAGCTCCAGTTGCGAAGCCGAGTGGATAATCTAGATTGGGGAAATCGATTACAAACAAGACATTAAACATTTCTACAGGAAGCGTCTTGAGCTATCCATTGAAAATAAAATCATAATGTGGCAAGGTAGAATCGTCGTGCCTGAAACACTCAAGAAACCAGTCTTACATTACCTTCATAGAGGGCACCCAGGAATATCTGCCATGAAAGCGCTATCGCGTTTCTACGTATGGTGGCCATCTTTATATGAGGATATCGAAAACTTCGTAAAAAGGTGCACCAGATGTCAAGAAAACAGGCCGTCCAATAATGAATTACCAGTATTTTCATGGTCCATACCTGAAGAAGTCTGGGAAAGAATACATATTGATTTCGCAGGACCATTTGAAGGCACTTATTGGCTTGTTTTGTGCGATGCATTGTCAAAATGGTGTGAATTAAGACCAATGAAAAATATAACATCTAAAAGCTTATGTTTTTTGCTAGATGACATATTCAGCACCTTTGGGCTTCCGCAAATGATTGTGTCTGATAACGGTCCACAACTAATCTCCCATGTAGTCCACTCCGAAATATACGAAGATTTATTCTAAATAGGCATTCACACGAAAACTAACTGAAAACACGTACTTTCTAACGTTGTTCTATTTTGCATGTAGGTAAACATAAACGTAAACGTATGATTAATAAAATAAAATATTCCATACATTGACTTTGACTTGATTGAATTGACTGGCCTCGCAGCTCAGTTCGTAATATGTCTGCCTGCTAAGCTGTAGGTCGTGGGTTCGATCCCCACTCAGGGCAAACATTTGTGTTATGAGCATGCATGTTTGTTCTGTGTCTGGATGTTTATATGTATCACAAGTAAAAATGTATTTACAAAAAAAAGTTTATTTATAATTATGTATTCTGTCAGCCATCTTATTTCTATAGCACTAGTTTTGCTTAGTTTGGGATAGATGGTGTTGTGTGAAATTTTAGACAATAACCGATTTATTTTCGTAAATTCGCAGGTGTAAAGCAAACATTATTAGTTATGCTGCGAATATTATTCATGGGTGTGCCATTAATCGATACAAATGCACTTTGTATAGGTATTCTTAAAAATTTATTAAACTTCTCAACAATCTTTAAAATAGATTTAAAAACAACTTCAGTAGCCTGCAATGTCAAATAATGCAACTTTAATCTGACCTGAAAGATCGACAAAAGTTTCAAAACACCTGAAAGTTCAGGGTCTTGGTGCTTGTAAATTGAACCTTCCACTTCTAATAACAAAGTTGATTGTCTCACAAACGTAATAAACGTAGCTTCAAATTGCAACAGTTTAATTTATAGTTTAATTGAAATGTTGTCTGAGCGATCGGACATTTATAGTTTTGATACTACCTACGTACTTAACTATAAATCGAAATCTAAGATCTCACGGGAGGTCGCATTGGAACAGGGTCTAAGGTGGAAATGGCTGTGTGGACCCAGTACTACGTCACACGTTGTTGTAGCGTAGACTCTAGAATGTAGAGAGTAGACCTTTTTTTTTTTTTTTTTTTTTTTTTTTTAACGTGAGGAAATGCATTTACGCATACACCGCTGCCCGGGGGGGAGCAGCGGGTTATGTCGGGCTCGACACCGGAGTGGTGCCCCTACCGACTAAAACCTCACGGTGTTCCACCTTTAGCGCTTACGGCCAGACAGTGGGCACTCTCCCAGACTCTTCCACCGTCTGGCCACGATGTAGAGAGTAGACCTACCCGGTAGTGGATACGTTGCTCGCTGTTGAGGTCTGTTAATGAATCTATATTTTATTATTCCATAATAGGCTCGCGCTTGACCGCTAACTCGCCTAAGCGACAGTTGCGGTCTACGGTGGAGCGCGCTTGCGTAGAAGGAACCTATTCACTCGCGATTTGAAGACACCCAGATTATATACATCAGGTCAATAATGTAGCGCTCGTGGCGTAGCTTGACTGGGCGCTCTCGAACGGTCATAATTTTAAGCAACGGACGGACCGGTCAGTCTGTGTTACCGTGAGTGGCACATCGTTCTGAGCGCCATCGTGGGCCTAATAACACTTTTTGAACGTAATATGATGCGATGCGATCCGAAGCGAAAGTATCACACAGCAGCTAGAAGTAGCATGTGACCTACGGCATCGCGTAGACCGGTGTTCAACGAAAGGTTATATAAACAATGAGTAGCATCGCGTCGCGCCGCGCCGCTCACCTAGGACAACGAGTGAATCTATGTCGTAATTTATTTTGTTATGTATTTCGTACCAGGTCAAAAAGAGCTCTTGGGTGATTCGGACCGCGGTTCGAACCGCTCGCGGTGCGAAACGCCCAAGTACCCGTCTAGCCTCAGCTATAGATGAGATCTAAACCTCATAAATTCTGTTAAAAACAGTATCTGAATTAGAAGTATCAATAATGCAAATAACCGTGAGAACAAAAAGTAAATCAGAAAATAAAGCGTTCATATTCAGCAGACTGCTGAGACTGTGAGAAAAACTACCGGGTCCCCAGAAAATTTTATATTTGTTCTTATAGGCAAGTTGCTTCATCGTAGATCATTACTACAGGTTCCAAGTTCAACCAAAGGTATCAAACAAGCCAAGGGCCTATTCAAGGGTCTATTATATTCTTTAAGCCAATTCAAGGGCCTATTATATAGAAAACATGCAAACATTATTGATAATGGTATAACGTATTTTATATGATACTTTATAGTATAATTGCCATTCTTATATCATTATAATTTGTCATAGACTATTATAGAATATGTTTACTGTACAATAAAGATACAAGTACCGGCAACAACGCAACGTAGGAAGACCAGCCATGAGATGGACAGATAACCTCATACAAGTGGCGGGAAGACGCTGGATGCAAGCCGCTTCCAATCGGTCTTTTTGGAAATCCATGGGGGAGGCCTATGTCCAGCAGTGGACTTCTTATGGCTGAGATGATGAAAGATACAAATTGGTTCCAGAACAACTCATCTGACTTCATAATCAATACAATTTCGTTTTTTTTTTTGTAATAACTTAGTTAAAAAAACTGAAGCAACCGGTCGGTTGCTTCTCATGGATGTCATTGTCAGAACTGGATTAAATTGAAACGGGACCACACGAGAAGCAAAGCTTTCAAATAAAAAAAGAATCATCAAAATCGGTTCACCCAGTCGAAAGTTCTGAGGTAACAAATATTAAAAAAACATTCGAATTGCAAACCTCCTCCTTTTTTGAAGCCGGTTGAAAAAATCACAGCTAGTGAAATCAAATATTACCTGTTAAACTACATAACTTTAGTATGCTGTCATAATTGATTGCATATTATTTGTTCTTGTCTATTGAGAAGGCTAACATAGCTCATAACTTGATTATATATTTAACACGTGAGGATACTTAACGTCATTACTGACTCACTTTCAGGGAAAAAATCTGGTAAAATAAGTATCTACAAATTTGTAAACAGTTCAAAAAATATTTTTATTTTGGACAAACGGGTTAGTCGCGCCTATTTTGAGCCGAATAAAAAAAAAGTGTAGCAACCACGTTAGTTTTCATAATAAAGTTCAAAAAAACACACATCCGATGGGACTCGAACCCACAAAGTGAAGGCTCCCAGGTACGGATTGGGATAGTGCGGGTTCGGGTTCCGTCGGATGTGTGTAGTTCTATAAATTTGTAAAAATATGGTATTTTTTTACAAAAAATATACGCTGGCACCGTGTATAAGATACCTATATTGATATTATTTAATAATAATATAACAAATAAAAAAATATTGGTCGACATTTCACAAAACACCATCTAGCCCAAACTAAGCAAAGCTTGTACTATGGAAGCTAGATGGTTGATATAATATATTCATACTTTTTTCGTTGTAAATACATACTTATAATACATAGAAACACCCAGACACAGAACAACCATCCATGCTTATCACACAAATGTTGACTCTGGGTGGGGATCAAACCCACGCCCTACAGGAGGCAGTCGTACTACCACTGAGCCATGAGGCCTGTCAATTTCCATAGAAGGCAGGAGGAAAAATAGATTACCAGTGTGTTGCAATGACTGACTGACTGCGAGCGTTACATGACTTGACTTGACTTTACAGATAAGTTCAAAATAACCATACAATCTAACCTTGGTAAAATGTGACTTCAATCGCCCTCATGCTCTTTGAAACTCTACCCCGTCAGGGAAAATCCCATATAGGGTAGGCGTGATTTTACGTATGTAAATAGCAGATAGATAACTCTTTATTAAACCACATAATAACAAAAATTTCAGACTGATAACATTAAATACTTAAGGCTAAGGTTTTTAATTGGCGGCCTTATCGCTTAGAGCGATCTCTTCCAGGCAAACCATAGTGCTTGCAGTTGGTACAATCACTTAAGGTAGGTGCGTAGTTTCAAGATCAGTTTGAGTTCGTTATTTATTTTGTGTTTGTCATCAAACCTTCGTAGAACTAACACGTGGATCGATATCTAATTTATGATGTTCTGAGAAAACTGGTTGATATGAAATCATGCATTTACTGCGCGTTGTGATTCAAGCAAAGTCTTTTCAAGATGAGTTTTTAACTTTTTAATCCCCGACGTTGAACGAAGGATCGAATCATAAGTATGTGTGCATCTATATATATATATATATATTTTATGTAATGTCTGCACTATGGCAATCTGTTCGAAAAACAATAATCCACTTGTTTGGCTGGAACCACATGTCCTGTTTTGTTCTTGTTATCATCGAGAGCCAATCAATTGCTGAACTTTCCAGCAAACCCTCTTCTTGACTCAGTCTACAAATCTTTGGGCGAGACTGGGAATGCCTTATCTCTTCAGTCGATTGTACATATATATATATATATAACAAAGAATACCAGAAACCAAAATACTAAACCGATTTTGACGGACGGACAGACAGACAGACAGACGAACTGACGGACAACAAAGTGATCCTATAAGGGTTCCGTTTTTTCCTTTTGTGGTAAAGAACCCTAAAATAAAGATTCAGACGTGTTGAGAACCTCCTTCTTTTTGGAAGTCGGTTAAAAAGAAATTCAAAGTCTGACCTTGAATACCACTAGACTAATCTTTCAATGGCACTAGTACACTACAAAGTTTGTCACCGATCTAATCCCCACTTGACGAGCTCGACTAGTGTCAACACCCGTGTTTACTTAACGTTTAGTGGGCGGCCAATTGGAAACGTAATCAGTATGTCTTATTTCTATGCCGCGTGTAATGGCTTACATAATATGTGTTTTCTGCTGGTATGTGTGTTTAGGGGTCACTGGCATTAATAAGGGACTAGTGTAAGGTTGGCTGTCTTATGACCCATGTAGGTGATTGTGATTAGTGACCCATTGATGATGTAGGATGCTATAATACCATATAATGCTAATTTTTTGAGCTGTTATTTAAATATTCGAGATGTTATTATGATCAGTTCAAAAACATATTGAGCAGTTATAGGAAAGTTATCTATGTATATAGGTATTAGCAATAATTTCTTCAGAGATTAGGTTATGTTTTTTTTTTTTATACAAATTTATAGATAATAATTTTTACCGCTCATTTAATTATTTTACTGCTCAATTATATATTCACTGATCCATTTCATTATTTTTTATTACTCATTTTTGTTTACTTTACTGCTTAGTTTTAACTGCTGAACTAGTTAATATACGTGCCATTTATAATTTTTAACTTACCAAAACTGCTATTTACAACTGCCTCTTTAAATCAGTGCCTTTTTGTATTATTAGAGAGTATTTTTGTTTATTATTATGCTGTTCTTCGGACAATCAGTGTATTTTTTTCGCGATTGATCGCCAGGCGCCCTAGGCCCGGGCCTTTTCGGCCTCTAGGGTGATCCGCCTCTGCGTTCACGCATTATCACATTTTTGACAAGTATCTATGTTTCAAAACAAAATATCTGACTGCAGAATAGCAGTTTTTGCAGTCTTGTTTACGATTTCGCTACGCTTGATATGCTGCTGAGTGTACGTTTTTTTTGTGAGAACGTATGTTGTAAAATCACTATAAAAGCTTATAAATGCGCATTATTTAGAATAATTCTAGTAAAACCAATTGTTTATTACGAAAAAGTTCGTCGGAGGTTACGAAAAAACGCAATGGTTTTATTTTTGCGAGAGATGTATTATTATTACAAAAAAATATAGCCTATATCTGAAAGTGAAGACGAATCTATCGACACCTCGCACATCAAAATCAGTCAAGCCGTTTAGACTGTAGGCGATCATATAAAAACATACATACAGACCCACATATATACATACGAACATACATACACTGCGTACGTAAGTTAGACTGCAAAAACTGTTTTTCTGCATTCGGGTATTTTGTTTTTCTTTTAACATATATACTTTTTCTACCCTATACAATGGGACAGACGAGAGTAGAAACAGTGAATATATGTTTTCTTTACGTGAAGGGGTTATCAGTTTTGTATGTTTTTTTTTGCCACTTTGTCTATGATAAATTATGTATATCTATTGCTAAGAATCTCGGAACTAAGTCGCGGAGACATGCGGAGAGATGTTCGGTCATGACGCGAAACTATAAGGGTAGGTATATAATACCTCCTTTTTAGGGTTCCATAGTCAACAAGGAGACTATGGAACTCTAAAAAGGTTCTAATTTCGTTGCAATTTTTTTTTGTATAAGGATATGTTTTAATGTATTTTTCTTCTTTTTACAGGTAAGTTGGGTTGCTAAGAAAATCGCCTACGGCATAGCAAAATCATCAAAAAGTTACAAAGTGAGAAAAAAAAATATTTATGTAGGTAATGTAAATAATTATTTAGGTACATGAAAACTAATTTATCAGTATCACTTATCCAAAATCTTAACGTATTATAATGAGCAGCATTTAGATAAATAAAGTCAAATGTATGGGTATAAGCAATTTATTTAGTGCTAATTTTAAAAATAAAACACAGTAGGGCATTTTGACACTTTATTAATTACAAGTAATTAAGTATTTAAAAGCTAATCAACAATCAAGTTGCTATTCAAAATATTTTTGCTACCATCTACTTAAATTTTTAGTATTTTTTTTTGTCAATTAAAGTAAATAAATAAGATGTGTGGTAAAAATATGTAGTTGTATCATTTGAGCTACTGTATTATTGGATTTTGGCAAAAACGTGAAAAAAGTCACGTCACCGCTTTTTATTTTTCTAAACATGACAAAAACAAAAGTGTATAATGAAACATTAAATAAAACTCCATAGACTTCCACTGAATCTTATTTTCTGAGTCGTAACTAGAACTTGACTTATTTTTCTTCACTTGCATGACTATGTTTTTTTTTATTATAATTTAAAAAATCATAACAATAGTTGTTATGCAAATGCAAATTACGTGTGACGCCATAATTCTACCGGAAAAGTATACAAAATATGTTCACCACATTTTGAAATACGTGACGCCATGATCCTTCTAGGATGATAAATTTTAAACTTACTTCAAAATTTTTAAGTTTTATTTGTTTCTTCACGAGAATCATAAACTATATGTATTGTTTTTTTCTAATGTTGGCAATACTCATTATGTTGCCAGTACATTAAATTGATTAAACCAATCTATCATTAATATCATTTGCGCGATCAATAGTAGCATTAGTGGCACATCATTTATAAAAATATCTTGTAATGTGAGAACATAAAGACCTTAGGTGTTTTTGCTCCGTTAAATATTCGAAAAAATTAACCTAAATTGTCATTTTAACCTTTACGCAAAAAATAACATTAGTAAATAAATAAATAAATATTTGTGGACATTTCACACAACACCATCTAGCCCAAACTAAGCAAAACTTGTGCTATGGAACTAGATGGCTGATAGAATACATATATACTTTTTTTTTTTTTTTTTTTGTAAATATATACATTTGATACATAGAAACACCCAGACACAGAACAAACATCCATGCTCATCACACAAATGTTTGCCCTGGGTGGGGATTGAACCCACGACCTTTCAGTTCAGCAGGTAGACGTGAACACACTACCAACTGAGCCACAAAGCCAGTCATTAGTTTTTTTGGGTCCCATGTTTTGATCGATATAGGAGTTATTTCTTATGGCAGGCAGTAAAATCATTAAATTTTTATGGAGGTGAGAATTTAGAGCAGGTAAATGAAATCGAAAACTACTGTTACCACAGGTACTACTTGTTTTGTTCTTTAACTTTATGTGCATGGACAAATTGTTCTGTGTCTGGGTGTTTCTATGTATATACTTATATATTTACAACAAAAAATGTATATATGTAATTATGTATTCTATCAACCATCTAGTTTCCATAGTACAAGCTTTGCTTAGCTTGGGCTAGATGGTGTTATGTGAAATGTCCTCCAATATTATGATATATTTTTTATTGTTTATTAATATCAACAAACAGTACACAACAAAGTTTAGGGTTAATACAGTAATCGTTAAGAAATATAGTTCGATGATGTACCAGCAACGTTGACCACGGATTAATTATTTATCAAATATACTTCAACAGAGTGTGATTCATGTAACAAATTACTGACCAATGCCATAATGTTTTGAATCTCAGTCTTATAGACTGAAACTCAAACACTAAAATAGCTAATTTTACATAGATAAATTGAATAACAAAGTAAAAAAGTGATGAAAGGAAACCAATTATTTATAATTATAATTGTACTTTATATATGATATTATATAAAAAAAAAAAGTACTTAATATCTCTAATTATTATGTATTGGTGATTGTAAGTCTGCTTCCTACGGACCTTTTCAAATATCCATGGGGTGGTCTCTCTCTCTCCATAAAGCAGTGGACTTCTTTATAATTATTTATTATTGCCTTTTGTACCAACTATATATAATAAAAAGTTAACATTAACCTAGTTCAATTCCGTATTAAAACAGGTAAAATTATGCTTGCGCGGTCTAATATAACACGATGCATAAACTTATGCGATTAGCATCCGAAAGCCTGCCTGTGCAACGGTTCAGTTACAGCATATATACATCTAGAACCATCTAGAACAGAGATGAGACATTTAGTTTTCTAAAAATAAATATGGATATATTTTAATTATAATAATATGAGTCTAGAAGCGTTTGGTCGAGACATTTAGCTTCCTAAAAGTGAAAGAAACACCGGTCGCAAATGCTAAAAGTCGCTAGTCTGCCATGCCTTACTGATTGAAATAGGATTTTGCGGATTTAAAATTTTAATTAATTTTTTTACAACGCTTTAATCATTATAATAATGGAACCGTAAAGTGTAAAATATCAAACATACCCCTGTAAATTGTAATTATTGGACGAATAATTTTTTTTAATTTATTTATGGGCTGATGATCTTAATATTTCGTGGTAATTATGGATCAATGATGACGATGAGAAAAGTAATAATAGAGTAGTTAAAAAGTAGTTCATTTGTAGGTTATGAGTTAGAGGGAGAGAGAAAGACAGTATTATTACTTTCCTCAAACTTACTTTTATTTACTTTACTTTATCTCTTTCTCTCCAATTTTTATAATTATCCAATCCAGAGAGCGAAGAGCAATTCAACTTTTTTTTTTGACGTGACAACGTCTAATAAATCGATGAACGCCGGCTGCACGCACGAAAAAGGACTCACTGTCCCGTTACATCATCCCCATTTCATCAGTTTTGTTATGACGTTGTCACGTTAAACTATCGTCCGTAAACCGACTTTACAGACAACCAATTTTTTTTAAATGACAATTTGTCCACTTTTAACTACCACCTCAGTTGCTGTGACATTAAATTATGCGATTCATGACTTATGCCTGTTATACTTAGTGAGCCACCATCCCCATTTCACTACAGGACTAGTAAAAAGTCGGCGCATTACGACCAATTTCTCGCTGAAATGCCGAAAATCCGTACTCAGCGATATCGATCCACATTCTTGTTGCGTAATGCACAAGAATGGAATTCTTTGCCGCCATCTCTGTTTCCTGAGACTTACAATCTTGGAATTTTCAAGGCTAGAGTGAATAGATATCTTCTAGATCGACGAGCTCCATCCTTGGCCACACCGTCGCTTAACATGCAGGCGAGTTGGTGGTCAATCGTAGATCTATCTTCTATAAAAAAAAAAAAAAAGTTTGCGAGGTCTACTGCTCAGAACCAATAGCAATATAAAATTCACGTTACAATTTATTCAGAAAGCTTTCGCGTAACGTCACAAGATAGAGAACAAAAGTGGATGAAAGTGTTCCGATTCCAAAACTGACCATTTAAGATTCTCCACACGGCGTGTTTTCACATGTGTGTTCCAGCCTTAAATTATTATAAATTCTATCGTCTTACTTAGCTGTGACGGGAATTTAGAACGGCTTTCTTACTGGTCTTTAAGAAAGTAGATTAAAAAGAAAATATTGCTTACAGTTTCATAGGTTATGTAATTTTCGTTTTTACCTGACTGCGCATGAGTTCTGCCAAGCTAATTAGAAAAAAACATGTAACTAGTTCATATGAAAAAAACATTTTGCGTATGACCTAATTTTCACGTACGTGTTGTAAATTATTTATTTAATTATAGATTAAACATGTACTTACTTAAAAAAACTTTTTAAGTTAAACGGTTTTATTGAAAAGAAAGATAATATGTAGGTAATGTATTTACTGTATTTTACTAAAAAAGCCCTTTCATTTGATACCCATATTGTGGGGGTTGTATTAAAAACACACACAACATGGCGCCACAAAATGGCGGATTTCATAAATCCGCCATTTTGTGGCGGCGGCCATCTTGGATTTACAATAATACAGAATACACTAAAATGTATTATCATCCCGACTAAAGGTGTATACCAAATTACAGATCGATCCGTCAACTGCAAGGGGGTAAAATTTCAATTACTAAATTTGACCCAAACAAACAAATAATCAAACAGGTCAAGCTAAAGAAAACCGTTAAAAACTGAAACAACCGACTTCAAAATACGTAATTTCGTTTACCTAGCATATTTTTCCATTTATTTTGTTTTAAAAACCAAAGTACTGACCGAGTTTAGTAAAATTTATACGGAACCACCTCTGGTGTTACCTACCAAACAAAATAAGGATCATCAAAATCACCACAGGCCTTATGGCTCAGTGGTAGTACGACTGCTTCCTGAGCTATAAGGTCGTGGGTTCAATCCCCACCCAGGGCAAACATTTGTGTGATGAGCATGGATGTTTGTTCTGTGTCCGGGTGTTTCTATGTATCATAAGTATGTATTTACGAAAAAAAAGTATATATGTATTCTATCAGCCATCTAGTTCCATAGTACAAGCTTTGCTTAGTTTGGGCTAGATGGCGTTGTGTGAAATGTCCTCCAATATTTATTTATTTATATATTTATAACTGGCGAAGTAATCGCGCAACAAACATAAAAAACACAGTCGAATTGAGAACCTCCTCCTTTTTGGAAGTCGGTTAAAAATAATATAATGTACACATGTAAATTTACTCATGCGTTAGGTTAATATACTTAATTTTAGTAGCAGCAGTATTGAATAAAATGCTAAACAGATCGTTCTGTCAGAGAAAATAGGTGACCTAAGCTTTATATTTCTACGGTGAAAAAATTGGGTCTTGGGCGTTTTGCACTCGACCGTATAGTTATTTTGTTTCGTGTCTTTTTTATTTAATCGCTACGTTCAGGATTGTACTCTATATCCACTCGCTTCGCTCGTAGTTCAACTTTTATCTCCGCTAGAGTGAATAGATATCTTCTAGATCGACGAGCTCCATCCTCAGCCACACCGTCGCTTAACATCAGGCGAGTTGGTGGTCAATCGTAGATCTATCTTGCAAAAAAAGCTCCTTTTGTTTGCTGTGGATTCAAATCACAAACACTCAGTAAAATACGGCTTTCTAGCCTAGTACAATAAATAACTATTTTCTTTCGATGGTGAAATGACTAAAGATAATTTTTTTAAGAAATCTGTTTCACTAAGGAAAAGACTTCAACGCGCTACGTTCATAAGCTTTAAAAAATATGTGAAATGTAAATCACGACTTTAATTATATTGCACACACATACAATTTTTGTTAAAATAGGACTATTGCAGATTCCGCTTGAGTCCATACTTTTGCTAGTTATAACTGTAATCTAAGTAGTAGTGTGCAAGCATTTCTGTGATGGAATTTGAAGCATGATGTTTCCAGTGAAATATACAAAAAAAAAACACTTTATTGACAACATAATAAAATGACATTAGGAACATAATTAAGGCGTTAGAAAGGTACAAAAGGCGGCCTTATCGCTAATAGCGATCTCTTCCAGACAACCTTTTAGACGTTAAAAGAGAAGAAAAAGTAAACCAAAAAGTAGAAGTGGAATAAAAGGTAAAGTAAAGTAGAAGTGGAATATCTGGACGTATTAAAATGTATCATTTAATATTAGAGTGAAGAAGGGAATGGGAAGAGGGAAGAGAGACCTTTGCCCTACAGTGGAATAATTATGACTGGAAAATTAAAAATACAGTGACTCGCGCCACATAGAGCATTGATTGATTGAATAGATCTGGGTGCCATTTAACTATTATATTAAATGCAAGCGTGAAGCTTACGGTCAAGGATAAGCTAGTGATGCGTGACCAAAATGCTGGTGCATATCTGACCCATCGCATAAGCATTGCCATTCGACGTGACAATCCTGGCAACGTGCTGTGTACGCTGCCTGTGTACGCCCAATGGTAGTTGGTTTAAGCAATTGGATTATATAAAAACGTTCTGGGGTAAACTATTTACTTTTTATGCAGTACTTTAGTTAACTATGGAAATTAACGTGGTTTTCATACATTATTAAATAAAAACTGCAAGGTGCGTCACCGACCGAGAGTGACGTGTGTGCTGCTCCTTTGAAAAAGACCGCCGAATGCGGTTGAAACTATAGTCGGATATTTCGGCTCAAAACAGACGTGAGTGACCCGTAGTTTTTACTTAAAAATACTTTAGTTAAGTTTTAACATTTTGTTGTATTTAATAAAATTGTAATAAGCAAGTTGCTCACCGACTTGTTCGCTGGTTGTATAAAGAAAAAACCCATAAAACAACAATATTCACGATTAGGAGTTGCGTCATGTTGTTTGTTTTGTTCTTGCGCAACGGGATATGTTCGAGAACATTCAATGAATGTATATCAACAGGTCAAAGAACTTAAAACGACGCAGAATCACGAACTGTGGGGGGCGAGCGTTTCGATTCGCACTTTTTTAAACTTCCATGCTTTTTTTCTATTTTTAATTATCAGTTTTGTTTTTGTTTTCAAGTCAGATACTCACTGAAAAAGGGAACGGAAAAAATGCTTACATAATTTTTGGATGGATTTTAATTTTTGATATTTGGATGATTTTAAGATGGGAATCTTTGATTATGAGTTTCTTAGCATAATTTTATTCTTAATGGATTCGAGCGTGTCAACCTGGTAACTAGAACCAAACCATGCGAAAGATGTAAAAGTCTTCCACTGCTTGGTATAGTGTAATTAGCTGATCCGACGTGAATTAATGACGCGCCTTCAAAAGGATACTCAGCTTTTTAGAAGTATGCAGAGCTGAGTCTAAGACTCAATATAGAATCCAAAGTTGAAGGTTGACGTCAGAGACATACGATCGAGAATTTTTTGCACTAATAAATGGATAGATAGATAAATGCTTTATTACAAACACCATAAAATTAAAATAAGAAGAGAAAAATATAAAACTAGTGTAACAATTGGCGGCCTAAACGCTAATAGCAACATTTACAATACTTACAAACTGTAGGTATTGTAATACAATACTGACACTTACAATACCCACAGTTACAATCACTTATGCTTACAATACTTACACTTACAATACCTATCTGCACTTAGAATACTTCTTCTTCTTTTTGTATTGGACCTAGCGTTTAGCGATTTGCCAGTGTCAAGTATTGGGATATCTTAAAATTTCTTGAATAAGACAAGTTATGTAGTGTTCTAGTCACAGTCTAAGTCACGCAAACAGTCATTTGAGTCTTGCCTCAGTAAAGTGATGGCGAATTTACTAGAAGCTTCTGTGGAGTTTTGCCGACAACGTAAAATGACACGTTTCACTGCTTTATTTTACTTGCCCACACTCACGCACTTGATCGAACACTTAATGAATAAAACACCACCATTATTATCGCACTAATATTTAAAATAACACAAGTTTAGGAAAATAATACAAAGCAACAACATGTTTCTATGACGTTCCCGCCAAAACTCCACTTACATCTTCACTTCAAAAAGATGGCGCCTTCCAAAACTTATACTCGTATCTCTAATGAAAGTTGGCTTAGGCTGTTCTTTGTCTTCTAGTCAGTCAAGATAAAGAAATTTATAGATAAAAATAAGTAGTAGATTTCTGCCTTATAATCATGCAAAGAAAATTCCAGTCTAATTTTACCTTTACTCATCTTTTATTATGACTTCTATGTGCTTAAAAAACGTGACAAAATCACGTGAGTCACAAATTCTATTTCAATCTTGTTTGAGCCATTTTTAAATTCATCTTTTACTGTAATTTTATTCAAATAATTTGAACACCTGATGGCTATATATTTTTTTGTCCTTTTAGAGATCCGTGGTAATACGAGAAATCCTCGTAAACATAATATTTGTCTTATGTATGTCTATGTGAGTGTGTAACCCAGTATTTTTTTTCAGAGACCATTTTAGTTCCCCGTACTACGAAATTTGAACGAAATAATATGGAATTATTATATTTTATCGTGCCCCATGTACTCTTAGTAAGTATTGTTGAGAAAATCTTTTAAAATGAATATAAGTAATACTCCCCTTTATTTCTAAATTTACTTTACAAGCTTCTTAAATAAGGAGGATGTATGTCGACTGTAGTGTTTTATTTTCTATTTCTCAGTCAGTTGCGGGCCAATTTTGATTTTTTGCAATGGATTCAGTGTAGCTTTGAGTTGGTTTCTTAGATTTTCCATCAATTTTGGTTATGCAGTTTAGTCTTGTCCAATTATTTGATTAATTTGGTTGAGAGTGTGTTGATTGAAATCGGTTGGTTAGTTTTAAAATATATATAGTAATTGTAGACTATTATCATCACCTACAGAACACCTTACGCGTGTCTCGACACGTCCTTAACTAATTATTTTACCTCGCCATATCCTATAAATTTAGGATCATATACTTAAGTAATTAGTATGTTTTCTACATGTTACAATAATTATTTAAGTGTATATAATCTAGAGGATGTAGTTAATTAAGAGAGAAGTTAATTACAATCGTCTTAATGAGTTTTTTATTTTATTTTCTGCTTTAAATTAATTTCTTGTCTGGTTCCCAAATGTATCAAAACGAGTATAATTTATCAGAGTTGTACAATTAATCAGGTAAATGGATTTTTGGATTAAAACACTATTTAAATTGTGGTTTTATTCAATACAACAAATTACTAGATACATGTTGATGTTTTTTTTTGGATTGAAACATTTTTTAAATAGTGGTATTATGAAATACAACAAACTACATAATCAAGATTTCTAGGGTTCCGTAGTGAACAACCAACCCTTTTAGTTTTACCATGTCTGTCTGTCCGTCCGTGGCTTTTCTCAAAGGCTCTTAATAAACACTAGAAAGCTGTAATTTAGTACAAGTATATTATATACATTATACATATTAATCACCACAAAGTGGTCATAATAAAAATTGAATTACGATTTTTTTTTGACCTCACGCCTTACTAACCAGTGAAATGTGAATGATTTTTTTTCGCCTGTCCCATGGTGTGGAGTGTCATTGGATAGGTAATCCAGAAATATTGGGGGTATATGAAAACCATTTTTAGCGATCGCTCATTTAAGATTCGCATACATCCTAATATGCCATAATATTGCAATCAACACTCATTAAACTATCCTTCTACTTATATTTTTGTCGAGGCTATATTGAAATAATATACCTACTTACCTAATATTTTTAACCCCCGACGCAAAGACGACGGGCTGTTATAAGTTTGACGTGTCTGTGTGTGTGTCTGTCTGTGGCATCGTAGCTCCCGAACGGATGAACCGATTTTGATTTTGTTTTTTTTTTTGTTTGTAAGGTGGATTAGTCGGGAGTCTTCTTAGCTATGTTTCATCAAAATCGGTTAAGCTTTTTTTTTGTCTGGGGTATTTGAGTTTTCTAAGCTTATCCAATAAACTGACTTGTCCAATAAACTGACGCGCATTCCTAGTGATTGAATTATCACTATTTTAAACATATTGTATTAATTAATAAGTCCTTCGACGAACCGAACTGACCGCAAATCATTGTATCGATTCAACGAAAACTTACATCTCGATTTATTTCTCGAAAAAATGACGAAACGTATATTTCGAGACAACTCTTTGACATTTGAAACGTGTTTTCCATTATGACATAATTTTACAGGAAGTCATATTTATAACCATTGTATGTATATTGTTTAATATTTTTTTTCTTCATAACATATAATTTGTATATTTCCGCAAAATACCGATAAGACACAAGGACTACAAGAATAAGGCATTAGTTTATAATTATTATTTTACAAAGAGTAACGTTTAACGCTTGACAATAGAGTTATTTTTCTATGAAACAGTAAGCTTAGTGTGCGGAGTAGATAAACCATTTATCCAAATGTAATGTCGGATTTTAATATCAATACATATGTACTTTCCATGTTTTTTTACTTTTTTTTTTTTCATTTTCTAATTTATTTTTTGATTGAGATGTTAGTTGCAAATTGTTAACCTTCGCAAAACTACTCAGAACAAGAAGTAATTAATTCAAAACTCTGCATTGTAATGCACTGCACTCATCATTCTAAAATATTAGATGTTAAATAACGTTATTCGTCACGTTATGCGTCACGTTATGCGTCACGTTATGCGTCACGTTATTGGAACAGATATTTGAACCGGAGCACAAAAAATACTTGAAATGACTTGAATACTACTGTTTACCGTTTGAATAACTGACAAGAATGTTATATTGAAAATTGAAAAATGAGAAATAAAATAATAAATTATTTATTATTTTAATAATAAATTATTTATTATTTTATTATTTTAATAATAAATTATTTATTATTTTATTATTTTAATAATAAATTATTTATTATTTTAACTAGATAAAAAAGATCCATCAATATCTGACAATTATTTGAGGTATAATCAGTTTTCTCTTTTATGGCTAAACGCGCACTCAAAAGTCCTCTTAACGTAAATTTTGCTAAGTCAACCTTGATTACTTACCGCCGATGTTATTTTGATTTTAACACATCATAATGTTCGAATCTTGTAAAATTTTAATTTATAGTTTGTAAATTTGCTGTTTTCTCGATATTTTTTAATTTATTATGTAAACAAGTTGGGTTATTATCTACATAGTTGTTTTATTCGTGATCTAAAAGGAGCGATATCGTTTCCTGGTTACTCGTAGTATAACTAAAACTAGAATAATGCAGTTGGATACAACTTTCATTGTACTAAATGGTAGACTGTAGTTTAGGCACAGACACTTTTTTTGATATAACGTCTTATAAATCGATGAACGCCGGCTGCACGCACGAAAAAAGCATGACTCATTGACACGTTCCACCTGAGCCGAGCGTGCAAGCGAGAGCGCGGAACAAACGATAGAGAGGCACGATCGGGCTAAGCGTTCGGCATGTGACGCATCGTTATCACGTAAAATTATCGTCCGTAAACCGACTTTACAGACAACCATTTTTAAGCTATTGCATAGCTTCTATCGCGGGCCTTGAGCGTAGAGACCGAATCCAGAAATTCCGTAACGAAAATAACCTAACACACCGCGCGTAAAGCTATTATGCAATAGCTTTACCGCGGCAGTCTCCGAGTGCCACACGTCTTTTTTTTCATAAGCTTTGGCGCTGCCTGCGTCGACTAATCCACGAGATCCACCCTAATAGTTTACTATAGGGCGGATACCGAGAACTTTGTCATGATAACCTGCAAAAAATTTGGTATATTTCGAGACAAAAAAAAATAAATAAATATTCGTATAATGTTAATCTATTATACGTAGTTATGTTTGTTTTATAGATACTTATGCATATACACATATACCTAATATAAGCTAAAATAGTCTGTTTGAACATTTTTTTCATTGATAACTTTCTCATTTTCATGTAAGTACTTAAGTATATTTTTTGTTGTTGTTTCTATGACTTCCTTCGTTACTTATTCCCGATGGACGCAGAAACTACTGGATAGATTCAAATTGAATTTGGTATGATAGTTCATAATTTGGAGAAAGATCTGGCATATTTATTATCCCTTTTTTTTAACATTGACACATATAGGGTTGACCATTAACTCGCCTGAGTGTCAAGGCGTCTTAAATAAGAATTAATTACCAATTAAAAATATTAGTGAAGCTTATTTGAAAATCAAATGAACTTACTAAGTGAAGTTTGACAAGTATTATGCGAAAAACTATTTTTGTTTATTGCGGTTTGTCTATACTTTATTATCATCATCATCATCTCAGCCACAAGAAGTCCACTGCTGGACATAGGCCTCCCCATGGATTTCCAGAAAGACCGGTTGGAAGTGGCCTGTCTATACTTGCACAAACAAAATTGCGCGAGCAAAAAGTAAATAAAGAAAATATCAAGTTTTCGTAGTTGAATTTTTCACGGTGACGATTTTTCCCCCATCTCTATCGACGCCTTCCGCAAAAGTTCGTTGTCCCTTGCGAAAGAGATCAAGGAACTGGTATCTCTTGCGAATAATCGTCACGACCGAAGAAAATCGTGTTATTTTGAATCTCGTTGATGTCCCGAAAGCCGCCAAAGGCTTATCTGGCCAATTAGCGAGAAATGTGTTCGTTTGCCGAAAAAAAGAAAAAATTGCGCGCATAAGTACGAGATATTCGGGATTGGAACGCACCGAACCCGGAAAGAGTTTGAATGTATAAATGTTCTTTTCCCTATTTGTCACAAATATGGGTCTGGGATGAAATGGGTCAAAATTACAGAGAAAAATACAATTACATGGATTTCGAAATAGTTCTAGCTAATGACAACTTTTGGTTTAATGGCTTTTGTGAAGAAAAAAAAGTAACGACGCGAATTTATTATTTGTGATGTCAGTATTAAATTTTGGAGAATTGACAGATCACACTCTTTGACAGCTGACAAGACAACTGATTGAGTTAAATGTCATTCTTACAATTTCTCCGATACGTTTGTTTTTATTGCTCTGTCTGTTATTAATGGCAATGTTAATTAAATAAATAAGTAAATGTTGCTGGACACTATCTTACAGCTATAGATTGGCGTAAATATATTGCTCATATATAAGTCAACGTCTCTTTCACATTAGTTTGTCTCTACGTTGCGGCTCATTTGGATTATTTTACAAGAAATTCTTAAAAATTAGAGATTTCATTGGCTTTGAATTAATTCAAATTGCTTTGAACTTGATTACCGAATCTGTAACATGATATCATGTTACAGATTCGGTGGGTCTTGATACTTTTAGGTGACGATATACCGCGGCGGCAAATTTTTACAGCTTTGATGATTGTTTTAAAAAAGCCGCACCTTCTAAATTATTTAACTTCACCGTTTGATAGTGCAGACAGAAAGTGCAATGATGTCAGAATTAATAAAACACCGCTAAAGAATAACATGAAGACTTTCAAAATTGTTTAGGAAAAATATTGGTAGGTTGAGAATAATTTATTCTTCACTTTTAAGCCGAGTTTACACCTGCCAGATTGACAATTCCATTAATGGAGCCGAAGCATGGCTGCTCATAATTAAAAATTCTGCAATTTTTGACACCAAGCTGCAGCATAAACCTTGGTGTCAACTGGTTACACCGATAAAGATAAAAAATGCGTAAGTATGTCTTTCTTTTTTACGCTTGCAATTTGCACTTTTTTCACATTTGCTATTTCAATAAAAGAGAATGAAATGTTATGGGCTCTATAGCTTTCTTTCTCCGCGAGCTGAATATTTAGATTGCATAGTCTGGCTGTATTTGCTGATAATATTGCAGGGCACTATATTACAGCCATAACTTTACAATATTGCTTGTTTAGGAAGCACATCGAGACCACCACTGATTCGTACCAGTCCTGATTTATTTATTTAATTAAATAAAACGGTTGAATACCGTTTTATTTAACTAAACCAATTAGCTAATATACAGTATGCAATACGCATACGTCGCACTATGCCGTCGACAGCGGGAGCCGTAGGTAGCGGGAAGGATCCCGCTCGTGGCCCCAAGCATGCCGGCAGCGGTGGACGCCCCCGTGCGCATACTCCGTCGTCCGTCCGTCGGTTCCAGTGGAAGACCAGCGCCGGCTGTTCACAGCCAGCAGTATGCTGAGCTGGGACCGGTTTGTGGCGGACACATCATATTTATATATTGTAGCGTTTTCTTTTGTTTTTGTGCTTAATGTTAATTTGATGTTATGTGTCTTCCATGAATATATATATGTCTATGTCTATGTCTATACTTTAATTATTGGATTAGTGACATTTCTAAACAACTTTAGATCAATTAAATGGTATCTATAAGTGGTAATAGCAATCAATTTAATGTATTTTAATGGATGCATTGATTTTCAATTTACTTAATAGATGTAAGTATATGTATGTGATTGTAACAAATTACTTCTTACATTGTAACAGTTGATTTAACGTTACTTATCTGTAATCCTTTTAATTTATTCAAACGTGTTTAGAAATCTAAGTATAATGTAAACATTTTTAAAGTCGTAAATGATACTTGAGGCTCTTATTAATTACAATAAATAATGGGCCATGTCAATGCAGCATTTTGGTGACTCAAAATTATTTACTAGAAATAAAATGTCCGTAGAGTTGTATATACAATCACTGCCACAATGTTACCACAATACTTGTTTTCATATTTGAACACCATGTGTGCGAAGGTATGTCAACACAGTCTAACAGAAAACTGTGCATTTCGCAAATTTGGACATTAACACTTGCGCAACAGCGTCGAAGTTTATTCGCACGGTAGGAGCGGTTGGGATGTTTTGTAATTTTGCCGGTGTGGTCAAAATTCTTACTAATGAGGTTTTAAGATTAAACTGGTCGCTGAATCTGGAAGAGGAATTTTAAGTGTTTTTTTTTATATTTTCGTTTTGTTGCCAGTATATTGCGTATTTTCCCATATAATATTATAAAATGTTATGAAAACGAAAGTTACTGTCAATCTGTATGTTTGTTACCTTTTCACGAAACGGCTGAACCGATTATTATGAAACAGTCATCATCATCATCTCAGCTACAATAAGTTTACTGCTGGACATAGACCTCCCACATGGATTTCCAAAAAGGCCGGTTGGAAGCAGCCTGCATCCAGCGTCTTCCTGCCACTTGTATGATATTCTCACTCCACCTTGTGGCTGGTCTTCCTACGCTGTGCTTGCCAGTTCGTGGTCTCCATTCGTGAACTTTTCGGCCCATCGGCCGTCAGTTCTACGTGTTATGTGCCCTGCCCACTGCCACTTCAACTTGCTAATCCGCTGTGCTATATCGAATGTAACAGTATAGAAATACAAATATTTAGACAGTTCAGGTTGTCATCATCTTTACAATTGTGCTTCATTATGTGTGTGAAACAGCAGAGCTTGAATAGTATTAATATGTTGCAGTTGGCTCAAAAACTACTTACTTACTTTATTGATTTTTAAAAAATCTACCAAAAAGAGGGGTGTTATAAGTGTGTGTATCTGTGTGTCTGTGTGTGGCATTGTATTTCTCAAACGGTTGGACCGATTTTGATCTAGGTTTTTTTTAAAATTTGAAATAAGGTTTCATTGAGTGTTCTTATAGCTATGTTTCATCAAAATCGGTTCAGCCGTTTTTTTTGTCTGGGGCTTGTGAGTTTTCTAAGCTTATCATGATCATGGGACTACTTCTGAGGTATGCCTTTTATAACGAAAAATAATCGAAATTTCTTCACGACTTGCAGGAACAAATAAAAATAATACAGTTACAGAGTTTTATGGTTTAAAAACCTAAACCGCTATGGAACTAAAGTCACTGACAACAACAAATTATCAAAGTTAGGCAGGGCATATAGCCTGTGGAACTGATGGCCGATGTGGCTGAAAGTTCTTGAGTGGAGACCACGCACCGGCAAGTGCAGCGTAGGAAGACCAACCACGAGGTAGACAGACGACAAATGCCAGAGAGGCGTTGGATGTAAGCCCCTTCAAACCGGTCTTTTTGGAAATCCACGGGGAAAACCCATGTCCAGCTGTGATCTTCATGTAGGTAGTTTAGACGGTGGATAAAGAAATCAATTATTATAAACGGACTATTTCGTCATCATTTACATTTTAATTGATATTGTAAGGGAAACAAATAATCTAAGTAAGTATAGATTACTTAATTGAATTATGACTCATTTAAATCAACTAAATCATTCTACCTATATCCATATTTCCGCAGCGGAATCGGCTGGCAGTTGTTTTCAAATGACAACTGGTTTTTTAGGATGGAAGTTGTAAACATAAAACTTACACGGTTCCTGTATCTAAGTTGATGACAGAACCGAAGATGAGTTTAATCTTTGTGTTTCTTTTAAGTGAGCAATTAATTTAGTCTAGTTTGTATTATTCTAGTAATTTAGGCAACAGTGAGTAACATATCGTTAGCACCAAGGAAGTTGGATCACAATGGAAGGAGCCATACACTTTGTTTGTCGCTATTCAGCTGTTTAAAACGTGTACGCTTCATTCCTACTCTTCGGTCATATATATTGCATTAAGTGGGTGTCACGTGAAGTAAATTTAATTACTAAAATATGTGATACTATACTATTACTTTATAATATAATAATTTAATACATTATCTTATGCCACTTAACTAGTGATGGACTAAAACGCACGTACTAAAATATGGACATATTTTTGTAACTGCCGTCAGCAATTTTTATATTTCCACGGGCACGGTTCAAAACACTATACCTTCCATCCATTGAGCGTAGTGAAAAAATCTTTATCTATGGTTAGCACATCAATAATCATACACAGAATACGGCATCGCGATGCCGTATTCTAGTATTTAGTATTCTAATAGTACTATGGAAATTAACGTGGTTTTCACACATTTTTAAATAAAAACTACGGGTCACTCGCGTCTGTTTTGAGCCGAAATATCCGACTATAGTTTCAACCGCATTCGGCGGTCTTTTTCAAAGGAGCAGCACACACGTCACTCTCGGTCGGACGTGATGTCATCGGTTGCAACAGGGTTGCAACCGATGACATCACGTGCGGCACGAGCGGCACGTCGCAGTGCTAGGCGCGTCACCGACCGAGAGTGACGTGTGTGCTGCTCCTTTGAAAAAGACCGCCGAATGCGGTTGAAACTATAGTCGGATATTTCGGCTCAAAACACACGTGAGTGACCCGTAGTTTTTATTTAAAAATATTCTAATAGTATTTTAGTGCCCCGGCACCAGGGCGGAATGCAATGTACCTAGTACAGAAATGAGGTCAAAAAGCTATACAGAGCTTTAGCAACTTTGACGCAAAGATTTATTTTCTTAGAAGTCTCTTTAGGTATAATAATAAAAATGTACATAAATAAGGCTTGATGTCCATAAATCTCGGCAAACATCTCAATTCTACACTCTCAAGGCGAATCGGTCAATTAATTAAATTAGACAAAACAAATGTAGCGCATGAATTAACGCGCCGTCGTATTGGTCTCTGCTTGACAACAGATTTCCGTACACATGGCGCTTGGGACATAAGTCATAATAGCTTAAAGCTAATGTAGTTATATCATCATCAGTTCAGACAGTGTTTTTCGATGTGTAAACAGGATACTATAATAAACCCGTACAGGTTTATTATAGTAACCTGTACTAAGCCAAAGGGAGGTTATTGAACCCGTAGAAAAAAAGGTTAGTATTTAAAATGATTAATTAATAACGTTTTTTCGTTACGTTACGTAAATGTTTTTTTTAATAACGCTTAAGTTGTGCCCGTAGAAAAAAACTTTATTAATTAATCATTTTAATTTATAACGTTTTTTTCTACGGGTTCAACTTAAAATGTGCTTTAAGAAATATCGGCAGAAAAATATATGGAGCATTTTTTGAAGGTCAACCTCTGTAGGGTCAATGAACTATTTCTATGAAGCAGCTGATTTTTATTTTCGTGAATTTTAAGTTATGCTGCAAAAGTAGTTTATAATGATCTGATTTCTGTTTAGTACAAGGTGTTTTGACGCCTTGAATATACCCTATGCTTAAAAAACGTCTATCCTGAGTATATTCGAATTTCGAAATTATTTTCCGCTCTTGGATAACTGTCACGCATATACTGCAGTGGGAAAATGGACTTTCCGCTTTTTTACTATTTTTATATAATTTTTTTTATATTTTTATTACTTTTCTCCGAACTCTTCCCTACGTAACCCCTCAAACCACCTTATTACTATCCTGCTCATACACAACAAGGAACAAACAAACAAAATGTAAGTATTTATTACTCAAAAACATGTACAGAGTCGCATTTAATTTAATCTACTATTACGAAGTGTACTTATATAGATTATCAAGTGATATAACATTCAAACATAAACGACATTAATACAAGTTTTCCACACTGGTTCTTCAGTGAGATACTAAACTTTTTTAGCTAAGATGAAAATGATTTTGCACCAATCATTTTCCTACATCATCCCTCTTAAGGCCCGGCCGTATATTATGTCTAGGTACGGCGGCATGCCGTAGACATGGGGCTAAGCCCTTACTGTCGTATAGCTATACTGCTCACGCATAACCTGCAATCTATATTATCGTCATCCCGCACACGCTCATGTTACCTGCGTACCTACTATTACGTGTATTAGATATAGAGTATCAAGTGATATAACAACCAATCATCCAGCTCGCAATGAGAGCTCTCCGCACCCCTGAGTGGTGATGGAAACGCTTCACGGGCTGTCTTACGTTAATATTACGAGGCTCTTACGACAGGTTGTTTTGTAACGATGATGGAACGAACAATATCTACCTACATATGGTAGGGAATAAAGGCGCGGTCACATTAGAATATAGGTTGTCACATGATGTGACAAACACTTCTAGGAAAAGCTATGGTGACTAAATGCGGATAACAGATTTTTTTATACTAACGAACTGACGTAACGTACGTACTGAACTGACCGTAACGTAGGTGTGTTGACAATGAAAATTTAACTTTAAGTTTGAAACACTAAAATCTAATTTTCATCGTTTACGGACCCATGTCAATTTCATGTAATACGGCCGATGGTCGACGAAATAAGGGTGTAGTGGAATGGGGGAGATGGAATAAGGTCATGAAACTCTTAATGCAATGCTCGAAGTTTCTACTAGATCCAATCAGAATTGAAGAAGTCTGGAGACGTACAAAAGTCACCAGCATAGAACAGCGGATTAAAAAGTTGAGGTGGCAGTGGGCAGGGCACACAGCACGAACTGATGGCCGATAGGGCCGAAAATTCTCGTGTGGAGATTATTCCTCGGCGTATATAATTGTAAGATGACCAGCCACAAGGTGGACTGCTGACCTCATATATAGTATATTATGGGGAAGCCTATGTCCATCAGTGGATTTCTTGTGGCTGAGATGATGATGATTATTGTTGGCTCGGTCGCGACCTTCAGAACATCTCTTTAAGCTATCATGATACGAGTTGGTATGATCACACCTTTACAAAGTAAAATGTAGGAAACGCGAAAATCCACCAAAATCGGCTATTATCTCCGTGAGAACCAGAGCTCTCATCAAAATGGATAATTTCGTAATAAAAAACAATACTAATGACGTAGGGTCCAATTTCGCTTGACACACATTCATGTGCGATTCGAGCGTGAGCATTTGAGCATCGTTTTCATGCTGAAATCCTATTGTGTTGTTGGGCTTTTGAGAAATATGTACTTAGTCATGGTTAGTTTAGTTTTCTGAAAAAAAAAAAGTGCTTGAAAGTTAGGATTTCAATGTCTTTTATTATGATATTGTTACTCCTAATTCTGTAGCCTATCATACCACTTGATATTTGTAAAATGACGCAATGACCAAGATTTTAGGAAAACTGATAAATATTTCTCATATGTCTCTAGCCATATGATTTATATTTGTCGGGATGACGCTTTAGGGTGCCATAGTACTTGACATTGGTATCAGTTCTGAAGGCACCATTAGCTAAAACCAAAGTAATGAACCGATTTTGATAGAATTTATATACTTATATGGACTACCTCTAATGATCAATCAAAAGAATCATCAATTATTAGTTCATAATTAGCGTAGTAAGCGCGTAACAAACATAAAAAACCGGCCAAGTGCGACTCGGACTCGCGCACGAAGGGTTCCGTACCATTATCTATAAAAAATAGGAAAAAAACACGTTTATTGTATGGGGACCCCCCTTAATATTTTTTTTAATTTTTAGTATTTGTTGTTATAGCGGCAACGGAAATACATCATTTGTGAAAATTTCAGCTTTCTAGCTATCACGGTTTATGAGATACAGCCTGGAGACAGACAGACAGACAGCGGAGGCTTAGTAATAGGGTCCCGTTTTACCCTTTGGGTACAGAACCCTAAAAACATACGGTCGAATTGAGATCCTCCTCCTTTTTGGAAGTATGTTAAAAACGAACGATATTCATTGATATTAACAATTTTAATAAGTTTATTCCTCAAAATTGATAACTTTTTTCTTCTTTGTGTTAATAAATATATATGTAGTGACCCCCATTCATTATGCCTACACTACTCTTTCATCGTAATTGGAAATTTTGACGAAAAATTATTCCGTGGAAAAATGGCATAATAAACGTGTTGAAACAAAAATAATAGTTGAGATTTCTTTATATAAATTCGTAAATCACGAGTTTACTTTAAGTGTGACATAATTAATACATATAACATTCCTAATATGAAATTGAAAGACTAAATGGATTTTTCGGAAACATGAATATCACTGCGTAAAAGTAGCGCTCGTGGCGTAGCTTTACTAGGTGTTCCCGAACGATCACCAAAGTTAAGCAACGGACGGACCAGTCAGTCTTCGGATGGGTGACCGTGAGTGGCATTTCTTCCTGAGCGCTACCGTGGGTCGGATGACACGTTAAATTGTAGGTCCCGTTTGTTCAGCAATCGTCAAGCCAAGTCAGAGGCCTTTCGGCGGCTTAATAACTCTGACAATAGGGCTGGCCACTCAGTCTATACGAACTTACTTACTTACTGCGTAAAAACCCATGAATTATGCGTACGACAGACTGAAGTAACAACCTAAATTTAGACACAAACCAACAAATAAAGTGGTAAAGCAATAAAAAACAAAGTAAAGGTTTGATAAATGCCATATCACCACATAAATACACCATAATGGACCCTTTGACGTATAAATCGCTACCAATTACCGCAAAAGCTTCGAGAACCGTCGAAAAACTTACGAGCTTTTTCGTTGATAAACAATTCGATGACGACACAGTACCAAAGAGATTGAAATATGTAGGTAACTGTGAAAAATAATGCGGAGGGATGTAAAAAAAGGATAGAATAAAAAAAACACAATTTTAGTACTACCATTTATTCAGCAAGATTAGATACGATTTATTTTGAAACATATTTACCTGGAATTAACCGGCAATAGTTCTGAAAATGCATTATTCAGCCGATTAGAATTATAAGTGAGCAGTCATGTAAGTACTTTTTTCTTCTTTTTTGTATTGGACCCGCATTAAAGCATTTGCCAGTGTTAAGTATTAGGATTTTTTCAAGTTTCTTGAATAAAACAAGTTGTAAATGTTCTAATCACGTATATAGTCAATTTAAAAGTCGAGTCTTGCTTCAGTAAAGTGGTGGCGGCTTTATTAGAGACTTCTATAGAATTTTGTCGACAACGTAAAATGACACGTTTCACTGCTTCATTTCACTTGCCCACACTCATGTACTTGATCGAACACTTAATGAATAAAATACCACCATTTTTATCGCATTAATATTCAAAATTACACAAGTTTAATAAAATAAAACAAAGCAACAATATGTTTCGATGACGTTCCAGCCAAAAACTCGTCATGTAAGTATGTATGTATGTTACATACATATTTACCTCACATGGACCCGCGCGATTAGCGTATTTGCCAGTGTCAAGTATTGAGATGTTTGTAAACAATGGCATACTGTGTACTGTGGGGTTACTCTCAACTCTTATAATAAGCTCGCTCAGCACCCGTTTTTATATTGCTTTTTCTGTAATTAAGAGTTCAACAAAAGTTCAAATGAGCCTACCTACTTTATAATGTGATATTTTTAATAATCGCTTCAACTTTTGTGTCACTCTCTTAGTTGCAGAACATGTAAGACAACAAAAAACAAGTTCTGAGCGAACTTTGAATCGCTATAAAAGTTGAGAGTACGGCTGCTGGTCATATTCTGAGTCAAGTAAATAAGTTCTAGCCGTGTGGCAGTGAAGTACGGTTTAGACTTATGTACTTAAATAAACATTACTTAATCGAATAAAATACGCCTTTAGTGCTGGCTGTAACACTAACATTCGAAAAATACAAGTTTGAGATAATAAAACAGAACGTCGACAATTTTTTGCTTACCCGTTAAAACCTCTTTCAATGTTCAAATCTACGTGATTGATTTTTTTTTGCTTGATGTTGGCATCATGCTTGCACATTTGCTATTTGTCGGGTTTATTTGTGATTGATTGCAAATACATCCGTACATACGTGAAAAAATAATAATTTGAACAGCGATCTATATTATCGCTGTTCTATTTTTTTTTCACGTATTGTATTGACGATTAATCTCACGAGATTTGAGCATTTGTCATTGTTCTAGCCTCACCATATTTGAAAACCGTTTTGAGTTGAGTTATTTTTTTATGACTTTCATCTGATCATAATTGTGGTAATATTTTTGTGATGAAATGTGAATGAACCTTTCCCAGGTTCTCGTATATGCGTTCAATTTATCATGCATGTAAGAAATTTATTTGAAATGACATAATATTTAAAATAAAATAAAAAGTCTCATTACTGAATTCAAATTAAAAAAAAACGCTTACGAATGTTGCAACCGGCCAGTGTTAACACGTTTCCGCGTTCCCAGGACTAAAAGGCTTGTTAGCGTTTCGTTCGTCCCATTTCTGAGAAGAGACATTGTCCCGCGCGTTCGAACATCGACCCCGCGCTTTTTGTTTGTTTGGCGGGAACGCCGCGCTGGCTTGAAAACTTTTTAGTCTATGGTCTTTTGTTTTTTTTTTTTTTGTTTTTTGCGCTTATAACGGTCATGCAATTTAGCTTAAAGGTTAGGAACTTGATTTATTAATATCATTTTAATTATTCCCATAAATAAAAACTATAATTTTAAGGCAGGACCGTGATTTAAGGCTTTATTTTGGAACTTTAATAGTGTTTCACTAAATACGCTTTAGATTGGGTGATACATTTTTGTTATTTTTTCGAGAGCTTATTATTTTACTGTTATATTGGTTAACTGTTTCTTTTTAATTTATGATGGCTTAATTAGCTAAATATGCGTTGTGCTTTTGGAGGAAATTGAGGAGACCAATAGGAAATAGTTATTAGTGACGATAGGGTTGTTCGTTGGTTAAATACATAGATTACTTTAAAAAACGTGATTTATTTGCGAATGGACATTTGTTACGTGCCTACATTTTTTTCTGTTTGTATTGGACGAACGTAATTAACGCAATTGGCTGGTGTATGTTGTACGTTGTAATATAATGTAAATTACGACAGGCCTCATGGCTCAGTGGTAGTACGAGTGCCTCTTGAACCCACACCCTACAGGGTTCGATCCCCACCTAGGGCAAACATTTGTGTGATGAGCATGAATGTTTGTTCTGGGTCTGGGTGTTTCTATGTATCATAAGTAAGTATTTACAAAAAAAAAGTATATATGTATTCTATCAACCATCTAGTTTACATAGTACAAGCTTTGCTTAGTTTGGGCTAGATGGTGTTGTGTGAGATGTCCACCAATATTTATTATTATTATTTATTTAATTTTTTCTTAGTTTATATTTTATGCAACGGAGTGATAGGAGAAGCAAGTCGCTCGGTCTATGTTTAAGCTTAAATCTTGGTCATAAACATAACACTCCAACACCACTCAGAATTCAAGACTATAACACGTCAAAATCCTATATGGTAATACAATGCAACCGACATTCTGAGATAGTAGTATCAAATATCACTGCCCAAAAATTTTGCCGGTAAAATTTTCTTACATTTCAAAATACAATATGCTTAGACAATATGCTTGCACACAATTATTTGGCAGTAGAATAACTGAAAAGGTACAAACCAACCGTATTCTGTTTTAATAACATGCACACATAATCACACATCTGCACACAGACACACACTATAATATACAATATCTTATTTCATAGGCTGAGAATACTGATTGACAAATATTGCATGTCTATGACGTATGTGTGACGTTGAAAGATACATTGTCATTTTTTTCATCTTCTGAAGAGGTAGCCTTGGTGAGGTCACATAAGTACGACTAAATGAATAATTGCAGTTTTGTCATGGTAATTATTTTATATTTTATAAGCTACCGGCTAGAAGACACGTCTTTGTCATTAATTTATTGGGAGAGGCAGAAAGGTTATTGTAAATAATTATGCTATAGTAAACACTTATGTTAGCTATAGTACCATATATTTTACACCTAGCCTATTACGACTGCATGAAAATTTAAGCTTCATATTAATAGTTTATCTAGGACATAATATGCTAAGTAAAAGGTTTGTCGCATGCCAAAAAATGTTGGGTTATTATTACCTATTCTTAAACACTTTCACGTCGTTTAAATTTTGCTTTTAATTTTTTATTATAAACTGCAAAATTGTTTAAATTAAAATGACATTTGGCATTTGACATCATCGCAAAAATTTGTGTTTTTTCTGAGTTTGTATTAGATCCATGTGAGGACAAAATTAAAAAAATATATACTTTTTCTTACCGGCCTTGATTAATTTTTGTTTTTATTTGTCCACAGATACATAATGGAGACAGCATCACATGTATCGTTCCAATGGCTGTCAGCTTGCGTGCTTCTCTGTTCATTCTTCTCAACACACTCGCTCAGTACTAAGGTAAGGTTTTATTTTTGGTTTATGGTATTCCTGGCGCTCATTCAAGAATAATTTAAATTTATTCTTGATGCGATGAAAATAAGAATCTTATTTGCCTAGCAGCATATTGCCACGTTATTACTGAAAAAATAAATTTAGCAAAAAAATAACTTTGTTTTACATAATTTTGTGACCTCTGACCACGGACGCTGCAGTGTTCGAAACTTAAGGTTATAAAATTATTAAAATATACGCGATAAATCCGTTAAAAACTGTTTAATTCCAAAAATAACGTTGACTTGAATTTTTCACAGTGTGCTAAAAGGATGATGGATAAAAAGTGGATTATGCTGAGAGCTAGTTACTTATATTCTTAGTTTAATCCACTGATCTTAACTTTATGGAATAGACAGGCGTTTCCCTATACAAATGATAGTTTTTTATGACTTCGATTTGAAACTCCACGTGCCTATGTCACGATAATATTAATTTGATGTACATTTTAAATGGCTGTTCAGTAAGGATCACATTATATCGATTATAGCTGTTACGGACCACAGATTTGACTCACGGATTCAATTTTCAGTGGCCAAATGAGCCTGTCGGCTGAGAGATGGACTTGTGAGTCAAGCTAACCACGAAAACAACCACAAGTGGGCAACTGAGCCCGCGAGCTCAGTTGGTTGTGGGCTCAGTTGAACACCGAAACACACGGAATGTCACTAATGTTAGATTCATGAATTCTCGCAGCGTTAACCCAAGAAGGATAAATATTAGACAGTCGCTTTAAGCGATAAGGCCGTTTATTGAAAGATTAGCCGTAGTAATATTGTTATTTTAATATGTTTGTATAATGGTCTTTTAATAGAGTTCATTCAACTATCTATCATTAAACCGTGAATAGAGGTTAGAGTTTGAGAGCCAATCATTTCAGTTATAGCAACACAAACGAGTAGGTAGGTATATAAATTTACTAGAGATAAAAAAACACGAGAATATTCTAGCTGTAATAATAATTGACTATTATATAATATCCAAGCTGTTCGGATAAATACGTATCTATAAAATCTTAATCAACATGATTTTGAATAGATATCCGATCGATCTTATCCACATAATTATTAATTTTATACTTCTAGATAGACCATAAAACGCAGGTGGTAACTGATTTGTATAGTTTCGTTATTTTTATTTTACTTGTTGACATTTTCATGTTCAGCTTTTATGTTTTTTTTTTAATTTGTTGATATATTTTTAATTGTCCTCATTTTGTTTTTTTTTATGAAATCGTAACTTTGTACCCTTTTATATTATGCCTATATTTTTAGTTAAAAATTAGGTTGTTTTTTTTTTTTACACTATGCTTAATAAATTTCACAATCTTACTTTAGTTTGCTATATTTTTTGACAAATTACTACCTTTTAGATTACTTGACATAACTACCAAATTGGTTTTTGAACGAAACTCTTAAAAATGTAATAGAGATGTGTGGCTTTTAATTGAGTCTAGGCAATTTACAAAAAAGGCAAACGTCCATTCAATAATAAAAAAAAATCAAAGCTATTTCAACGTCATATTTTTTAATTTTATTTTTAACTTAACATCACAGCTAGCTAAGCCAGGGTGGCCAGCAAAATTATGGTCATTCGTTGCTGAACCTGCAGTGGAAATTTGGAAATTTCCAGACCAATTATCCATAACTGGAATAATTTTTTTCAAGGTTGTGATATTCGCAGATTTTAATCTGGTAATCCCCAATATCTACTTGGAAACATCTCGGTGTGAATTCACCTAATTTAGTACATTCTGATCTGATATATACCAATAAAGTTCATCAAAACATCATAAACCATTTCTAAGAAGCAATCAAATAATAGATACTTAAAGTTTTAGTAGAGTCAGGTAGGTACAAAATAGACGAAAAACCTTATTAAAATTCTAATTAATACAAAAATAATAACGTTCACCGACCACAGACAACACTCGGTTTCGCATGATTATAAAACCTCTTTTGATCAACATAGAGCAAAATTAGCCTCATAAAAATGAACGCAATGAAAAAAAAAAATACAACCGAAACGTGTTAATTAAGGATTTAATTTTTCTTGGTAATTATGTAAAATTAGCGATGCCAACGAACTAACACCTGTTGGGTTGAAAAAGTGTTATAAAATTGTTAACATGTCTCTTGATTGTAATTTTTCGTTACCGCGTGCTGGGAAAATATTGGCGGTGTCATAAAACCCTGATATTATTTTACCTTTAAAGCCTTTTCACTCATTTTTATTTAAATATATGTGTATATAATATAGGTAGTACAAAATTAATCGAATACAGCTGCGCCGCAATGTTACTGATGGCTAAATAAAGCAAAGAAATATTTATTTTATTTACACATTTTGGCGAAAATGATAAATTAACGTAAAAAAAGTTTTTCACAAAACTGCGAAGATGACAGCAGCTGTCAATTCACCCGACGCCATCTTATATAGCTTTCAAAAACACATGTTAAAGTTGTTGTAATTCCTTTGGTTTATTGTTACGCGGATGGATCGATTTATTCGCTATTCAGCCGTGCACATGCACATAAATAATTCATTTATGTTACCGCATTACTTTCACCCTGATCTGTTCGTTTTATACGTTAGTTTCTGTGATAGCCTTAATGTAAATAGATTTTTTAGAAGTTGATGGAATAACTACAGACTACCTACACTAGGGGACATGTTTCCAAATAAATATCAATAGTATCAACTAAACTTGGTTCGTAAAGATGATATATAACGATACTATAATTTTTCGTAATCTTCATGGATGTGTTATCGATATAGTAACCTGAATTAACGTTTACTTTTCTGTGTTGGATAATAAGCTGTAAGCAGTTTCAGTCTCAAAGTTTTAAATACCTTCTTTATATTGAATTGGACTCGCGCATTTAGCACTTTTGCCACTTGCACTTTAAATACCAATATTTAATGATTTAACAAAATATAAAACATTAAATTATCTCTGGAGTCCGTATTTTGAATGATGGAAACTTTTCAACCATAGGTAAACAGTTTTGTTATTCTCCTTAGCCACTTGACCGCAAACAATTATTTAGCTCAGGACTTTTTGTTCCTGATTAAATATTTAAAAGCACTTCACTTGCCAACATTGCTCATACTTGACCTTTTTTGTTAAAAATGTATGCTAATGAAGTTAAAACATCCGTCGATTGATTTAATTTGCAATCCTTTACTAGTATAAATACCACAAAACGGATGAGGAAAAATAAAAATTATCTTTTTTATTTTATTTAAGCCAAACTCCGTTTCATTTTTATTCCGGGATAAACAGCATTCTATTTAAATTTCATACACATTATTGCATTAGATACTTTTACTTTTACTTTTGAATTTTAAAATATTAAACAAGATGCAAAAAATAGTATCTCCAATCTGTATCTATAATTTTTCTTTTTGTTGATAGACGTCGATTTTTCAGTTTTTAACCGACGAAAAAATGGAGGAGGTTCTTAAGTCAACGCGTTTTTTTTTTGAGCTATATATTTTTACAGCACCTCATCTAGTCGGTATAGTATAACTAATTTCAGCAGTTGTGATTACAATATCAAGCAACGTTATTTCATACTGTTCACGTGGTCTGTCACGATGAGTCAACTTCTTTAATATGAACGATCAATCAGATTACCTGGACGAGCATCGGTCTGTCCGTGACGAGGTATGACGTCACAAGACATCTGTCATCTGACGTCGCAAGATGACTTTTTTAATATGCATTGAATTATCCAATATATATTTATATCTTGCCAAAATTGGTCAAGAGGTTGTCCAATAATGCTTATTTATATCTTGCCAAAATTGGTCAAGAGGTTACAAGATAGAGATATTTTAGTTTAGGACGAACTGCATATGCAAGTTAACATGCGAAATAACTAGTTATCATGCATTTACTTACTATCCAATCGAATACATTTCACTTTAATAATTAAAATAAAAACAAAATTGTACATTCTCATATTGATACATCAAGTATTCTGGAAAATTGACAAAAACTGATTTCATGTTTACGTTTATCGCTATCTCTTTTCCACTCGCATGATTCGTTTTTCAGTCGGACTTTTTACTCTCAAAATGTTTTAAGTCTTGAACCATAGATATGTTTTCTTTTCTTCGATTCCATGTCAGTCATCTATACATGTATTATGAAGCATTATGTCGTAGTATGCCTACACCAAAGCGCGGTAAACTTTGCCCACGAGCTAACATTATGAAATAAGGCCCGGCTGTCCTGTTGAAACACACTTTATGGCTTATTCCCACAAGCGCGGGTAATTCTACGTTAAAGCACATTTCGATTGTAGATACATTTCTGTTACCAATGTAGGTACTGGTGACCCAGTGCTACAGTGTTGCAATATCGGGTTTTCTGCTCGTAATATCAGATGGTGTGTTTATTTTGTGTCAATAAAGGGCATAAGTTTAATTTATTGATATTAATGTATACGTTTCGTCACTCTGAACGCAGAGGAAGCAGTAGATAAATAGAATTTAATCTGAGGCTTGAATCTGAAGGATTTGGGTTCACAATGTAATGAATTCAAAATGGCCACCGCAAAAATGTCACCCTATATTTTATTTGATGAAGGCAATTTAATAAGCTTTATTACCCTCTAACCAACAAATCTTTTCCTTCCATGTAAATTAAATTGCTCTAACTACGGTCAAAGTGTTTTTTTTTATACAAGATAGATCTACGATTGACCACCAACTCGCCTGATGTTAAGCGACGGTGCAGCCGAGGATGGAGCTCGTTGATCTAGAAGATATCTATTCACTCTAGCCTTGAAAATTCCAAGATTGCTTCAAACAAAGATTTGATTGATTGATTGGCTTCAAACGGCTTCATGGTCTCATGGGATTATATATCTAACTTTTTATGTATGTGAAAATTAAATATGATGTCAAATAACTTCATGACCTCTGACAGAGTTGCGTTTTAATCTCTATTTTGAGTTCTGCAGACAGCGCTATGTAATTGCATGATGTATGAAAATATTACAAGGATAAACATTTTTGAGTTTCTGGAAAAAAAATATTTACGAAGGTTGATAATTTTGTAACACTTTCAATTCTTGATAATTTTACTTTTACTTTATGATAATACGCTTTTAATTCTTGAGAATTATACTTTTACTCGTTGACAATTACATTTTAGATTTTTGACAGTTACACTTCTAATCGAATAGACTCTACTCTGTCTGTCAAATGAGACGCCAAACAATGATATGATATTTTATGCTTTGACTGCCGAGTAACAGAAAATAAGCGTAAATATTGACTAAATTATCACATACCAACATTCTTTACGTATGTTTCAAACTATTTGTTTAGAATTTTCGTGGTTTTATTGTTGTTTCCTCTTTTTATTAGCGTATAATGCGGAATTGATGTAGCATCACATAGTTTTCATTGGTAACAAAGTATCGCCTAACGCTCTGAATTTTAACAAGTTCAAAGATTTATAAAGTAAATTCGGGTACGTTGCACGCATGCGGAATTATTTAATGTTTTGATCATTTAGAATAATTTAAATGGACAACGAAATGGACGAAATTACGAGGTTTTGCATGTCAAAGGAGACCAGACTATGAAGAGAAAACTCAGCATGTACACATAGTCTTCATTTTCAAAGTATGAATGAAGGTATACGTCTAAGCTGTTCGTCGTCTCCAAATCGTGTTATACCATCGACAATCTTGTTTTTACATCAAAACTTAGAGTTTCAGCTGTAATTCGCTACAACGAATCACAGCCTAATTCCTGATGTTTTTTTAAATTTGGTCCTGTGCTGTGTCCTTCTTTTTTTACTTGTTTTTTTTTTTAATAAACTGTTTAACGGCTCTGTTTTTTTTTTACTTGTTTATGATAATGTTGCCAATAGAAAAAGTTATTGTAATTGTATATTTGAACGTAAAACGATTCGAGCAATTACTACAAAATTACCTTTACAATTTATTTTCTATAATTAGCGCATGTAGCGATTTTAGCTGAAAAGTAAGAGAAATAAGAAAAGCACTTAGTTTTCACAAGAAAGACCCTCTATAAAATTCAATCCTTTATAACCAACGATTTAGATATTTTTTTTGTTTGTCAATCTTTCAGCATAAAGCCCTTCATATGTATACATAAATAATATTTGTAAATACCAAAGAGAATAGAAATAAGATACAATTATATTTAAGTCCGTCGTCTATACAATCTTACGTCTGACAACACTATTTCAGAACATTCGCAATTTCTGAAAACATGAAACAAACCACTCAAATTATGAACAATAAATCACACCCAGTACTTTTCTACTTGTGATAACAACCAAACTCTAACGATAAGGAAGTAAATTATGGTTGCGAAAGCCGATTGTAAGCTTTGATAAAGTACGACCTTGCTAGTTCCCTACGGACACATTTTGCAACTGAGGTTTCGAAACCAGATAAGGTATACTAATTGATAAGCTGAGTTCAGTTGATTTGTATAAGTTTCATAGAATCTAGTTACGAAATTTGCCGTTGTGAGCTGGCAGTTGAAAGCTTAATTTGCGACTACTTCGTAAGTTATTAATATGTCGTTTTTTTATAAATTGTTTTCGTGTAAAAAGTTCAAGATGGGAAGTTTGTGACATTAGCAGCAGATTTTTATTAATTAATATTAATCCAAAAGTTATCAATTAAGCTCTAAAATACAGTCGGCGTGTTTAAAAAATATAATAAATAAATAAATTACCCAAAATAGCCTAAATGCTTTTGTAGTTTGTTGTTGCTTCATGTAGAGAATTGATATCTAAATAAAAATTATAAATACGAAGTTTCGTAGTTATTCTGCAACGCTTTAAAAATTCCAACCAGCCCAGTTTATCAACAATTGCAACACCGAATCGATATTTAAAAATCGAATGATTCACCGCCATTTCGCCCGATCACAGGTTCATCTTGACATTTCGCACATAATTACGGGTAATTTCGATTGATTCAAAAATTAAAATTTCATTGCATCGTGTATCATCTCGCATAAACCATCCATTGAAGACGCGATCGACCTGATTCCGTTCGAGTTTTTATTGATGGGTTTACGCAAGATGCACTCACGGATTGAATGACACATGCTTGCTATGTATTGGGTTACATTGAATATTGGTTTGCAAAATTTGCCGTAAAACAGTTTTGCACACTTTGTTGCTAAAGCTGGCGTTTCGAGGGTCGCGAGAGAACAAATGAAAATGAATATATGGCATATATTCCGTATATCGATGTAATAGATACGCATAAACATGTATATTAAAAGAAAAACAAAATACCCGACTGCAGAATAGCAGTTTTTGCAGTCTTAACTTACAATTTCGTTACACTTGATACGCTGTTGAGTGTACGTTTTTTTGTGAGAAAATATGTGTAAAATCTCAGTAAAAGATTATAAATGCGTATTCTTTAGAATAATTGTACTGAAATCACTAAAAATACAACACATACATGTATCATTATTGAAATGAAATAAATTTTAATGGATTTATCGATATTTATCGACGACAGGTCATAAAATTATGTAAAATATACACGATAAATCGCGAAAAACTTTAGAAAACATTATGTATCATTATCATATTAGAGAAAATTTGTGGCTTAATAATAAATATTAATATTGTTAAAAAAAAAAAAAACAACTTAAAGACAAAAAATATCCAATGTCGACAGATTAAAAATCAAGATAACGAGATTCTTGCGAGTGTGATGACCCGTTGACGTGTAATGATCAAGCGATAATATCGGTAATCACTGATGGCAAAAACTCTTGCCTATTGTGTTCGAAACCGTTAAAAAAACGTTATCGTCATTAAAATTTGGCGCCATACGTAGATGTTGTTACGATAAGATAATTGGATTAGTATAATTTTTAGCACGCTTTTAATAGGTCGACCTGTATGTAATGAAATCTAAGGTAACTAATTTAACCATCTTCCAAGGATCGTAGCGTCATGAAAATTGGCATCTGTATGTAGTTCTGATGACAATACAATAATATGGTGCTGTCGAACTGATCTGATGATGGAGCCGGAAGATATGAACTAGAACTTCATGATGGAACATCGTATCATAGCTGTGTTTGGATTTGTTAGAAAAGTCTTGTAATGAACTTTGACCACAATAATTTATAGCGTGTTTTTTAGTTTTTCAAACTGTAATTTATGACTGTATTATGTATGCAAAATTCAACTGCCGGTCACTGCAGACTAACGCTTATTGTTCGTAACCATTTATCACAATGATGAGCTGGAGTTGGTGAGTCACAAAAAAACTTATTTTTATTGTTTACTAGATGACCCCGCGTACTTCGTATCACCTATCGATGAGTGGACCCGATATTTATCAAGTTTAAACCTTCCCTGGACTACGACAAACATTTCAAAACCAAAATCAGCTAAATCGGCCCATCTGTTCTCGAGTTTTAGCGAGACAAACGAACAGCAATTGATTTTTATATATATAGTGATTATAATTTGTTTTCAGTTTGTCAATATTTGTGTGTGTCGTCTATAAGAATCCTAGGTCGATCGGCAGATGAAAATGAAAAAAATATAGAAGTAGGAGGTAGCTGAGGGTACAGATGAGTACACTCCAGGATTAGCTTGAAGTTGGTCGATAAATACTTTAAATGGCCTTCAATACAAGGTTACCTGGAAGAGATCGCTTTTAGCGATAAGGCCGCCTGTTGTTTTCGCTAGCGTGTTAGCTCTCTCTTGTTAATTATTGTTTTAGTATAGTGGTGTAAACAATAAAGAGTTTATCTATTTATCTATCTATCTAAATGAGCAATTCTTGTATATATTTATATAATCGGAATCTCGGAAACGGCTCCAACGATTTTAATGAAATTTGGTTTGTGGGTAGATTAGGGGACGATAAATCGATCTTGCTAGGTTTCATTTTTAGAAAACGTCGTTTTATCCGTGTTTTCAGGCAATGAAAAACTGGTACAATATCATTAGAAAACGAAGGTAAATTTCGCCACTGTCTACAAGGTTGTAATAGTTCAGGTGGGAAATCGAGCAATTTGATCAGAATACTTCGGTTCAATTCCAGATAGATGATATTATTAAATAAATAAAGCAGTAATTTTTTCACTTTTTTTCAAGTTCCTTCTTTTGTAACAAAAACTATTATAAAAAACCCGAGCAAAGCTCGGACATCCAGGTATTAATATAAAAAAGACTTTACATTTAATGTTTAATTAAAAAAAGAAAAAAATAATTAAATGTAAACATACACCAAAAATATACTCGTAGGTACATGACTTCAAGATCTTCCATTTCCTGCGCTTTAAATTATATCCTCAATACATCAAACTTCGGTGGTCCGCAATAATTCATTCACATATTGACATCTCTGGCAACACCGTAAAAACACTTACCAACCTTTTGATGTACTTAAAAATATGTGAAAATCAACTTTAAAATAACGCACATAAAGCTTAAAATTATGGTGTGTTCATTTTATTGCCAACGAAGCTGAAAATTTAACTGAAATATGCAGAAATGTACTTTAAAATAAAGTGGTAAAGTGGTTTTCAGGTTTGTTGCAAAGAGTGCAGTTTGGTAAGATCGTAAAGTAGAAGGACAATGCTTTCTTGCGTCTTTTGTTTGGTAATATTGTGATGTATGGATATATAAATATACGTCACTGCGGTTTCAGCACGTTGTTCTTCAGTTCTGTACTTCTTTTTCCAAATGATTTTTTTACGCCAGATAGATCTACGATTGAGCACCAACTCGCCTGATGTTAAGCGATGGTGGGGCCGAGGTTGGAGCTCGTCAATCTAGAAGATATCTATTCACTCTAGCCTTGGTTTGCTATTTATTTCGAATCACTTATTTATTAAAAATTTGTGCCTAAAAATATTTTACTAGATTATCTTGTTAAACAGAATATGTTTAAAGTTGGGGTCAAAGCGCGCAGCTATCTCTCTAGCACAACACAACCTTTTTTGAACATAATATAGTGAGAATATTTGTAAAGAGTTTTGTTTGTTTCAATAGAAGAAATGCATTAACATTTTATCAAAGATTTGAATAGTTTTTTTTTGGCTGAGGAGTTCCAAAATATAATATTAAATTTTTCAAAACTCCGTTGCCAATATGATGTTGAATAAAACTATTTTTTTTAATATTTCTCCTATCTAACTATGCAAATCTGACTACCGTTTAGTGATTTTATATGCTTAAAAAATGTTGTGATGTGCGAAAGAGATGGCTGCGCGCTTCAAGCCCAACCTTAACAACTATCTCACTTGATGGAAAGCAAGACCGAAAATAAAGCATGATTTTTCCATCCTGAAAACTATAACTTGGTATACTTAGTTATGCTTATGAATGCCTTACTCGTTACTTACACGTCCTCGTGAGTAAGGCATTCCATTCTTAAGCAGTTCGCATTAGGCAGGAAAGGTCAGAAAGTCAGTCAGTCACAAGAGCAAAGTGTATATTTTACATAAACTATAATTTCAGTGATTCTGAACAAGTATTGTATTTAACTGCCGTATTTAACCTTGGGCCGGCCGCCTCATTTCGTTGCTTGCCTAGCTTATTATGAGTTAGTAGTTTCTTTGTTTACAAAATGTAGTTTTTTATTTAAGCCGTGTACTCACTTGACTAGCCATTTGGGTCAATGTGTTCTGTGTATGCCACTCTGAGTTCAATGTTTATTCGTAATCGTTTAGTCTTGCTGGAGTGGAAGAAAAAGAAAATCATAGAATGTACCAGCGCTGGTTCTCTTTCCGCGCAGATTGAAAAAGTCAGTAAATAGTCTAGTAAAAATAAGATTTGTGACAACATTAAAGACAACTAAATATATTGTTATTTAAATGAATGTACTGGTGTTTTGAAATACATTTGACACAATTTCATAATGATATTATAAAAGCTAATTTTGTTACCTTTACACGCTCAAACGGCTGAACCGATAGTTATGAAAATTAGTATAGAGATAGCTTTGGACCTGGAGACGGACATAAGCTACTTATCATCATCATAATCATCACCATTTTTCATAACTAAGCGAGTGAAATTTATTAAATAATACGGAAGTAGCTCCCCAGTAGACAATTTTAAGGTAATTCCAAAATTTTCAAGGCTACCAATAACAGTTAAAGAAGTATGTTCAATCTTCATTTACCAACCGCTATTACCCAAAACCATAAAACTAAAATTCAAGGTAAATTATGTTGCAGATCAGCGAATCATTTGCATAAGTCATATTAAATTACGACTAGATTTGGTAGATTAAGATAGTGATTAACTCTTTATAGTTTACTAACTGTGCCCTGTGGATTTTTTCGGTCGATTTTTTTTGTTCCACTAAACGGGTCGTAACAAATATAATATACGCATTCTTAGAACACAAGTTTAGATAGGCGTGAGGATGTACGACCTTCAAGAAGATATCATCATCATCTCAGCCATAAGAAGTCCACTGCTGGACATAGGCCTCCCCCATGGATTTCCAAAAAGACCAGTTGGAAGCGGCTTGCATCCAGCGTCTTCCCGCCACTTGTATGAGGTCATCTGTACACCTTGTGGCTGGTCTTCCTACGCTGTGCTTGCCAGTGTGTGGCCTCCACTCGAGAACTTTTCGGCCCCATCGACCATCAGTTCTACGTGTTATGTGCCCTGCACACTGCCACTTCAATTTGCTAATACCCTGGGCTATGTCGGTGACTTTTGTACGTCTACGTATCTCTTCATTTCTGATTCGATCTCGTAGAGAAACTCCAACTTAGCCCACTCCATAGCTCGTTGCGTGACCTTGAGCTTCCTTATAATGCCCATTGCTAGGGACCACGTTTCAGTGCCGTATGTCATCACTCATCACTTGTATATATATAAATATCAAAAATTGCTTGCTTGCTCGCAACACTTGTGAGACCCTTCCAAATAGCACACTGTTTTCTACACATTTTTTTTTGTTTTCCGTGTAATATGGGTTAGTAAGTTGCATTTGTAAAAAAAGATACTGGCTTGCCCTGGAACAGAATTTACTTATTATATAGCGTTTAATTCTCAAAACATACACAATATTTAGTTTAAAAGTACCTAAATATTCAAATTTTATTAATAATTATTCAATTACAAGTAAATTAAATTTTTTCATCATTTACTTATTTATATAATTAATATTAATTTTATTCCTTCCACTTGATGTTTCACCACGATAAATAATAACATTTACCGGAGCCCCGTTATCTTCAAGCCGCAGAGTTCGATGAGTTCATTTTGTTATCATCGCATCCATCGTCCGAAAACCCCCATGGTGACTAGTGTTGCTAGCCGTCCTGTATTTCAAGAGATATGAGGAGTCACAATTAGGGCTTCCAATCCCGCAGCCTATATACAATCTCGGTATTTGCGGGAGTCAGATTTTTCAATCCCGCGGGATCCGTGTATTTGCGGGATCCCGCATATAAGGCAAATAAAACAATGAATCAACATAACTCCACCTTTATTTCAGTTTTACTATTAGCAAGAGCAATCAAATAATACTGTTTAATTATAAAGATAAAAAAATAATTATAAGTCACAATAAAAAAAATCCCGTATTTTTAACCTATACCTATCCTAGACGATTTTCCCCCTGAAGTAAAAAAAAAGTTGGCCACCCTAATGATGAGTCAAAACTAATTCAACCGTTTGACAACCGTTTAAATCACTCTATACTAATTATTAACTGAGATACTTTATAAAAGCCCAGCTGGCTGATAAAAAAATGAAGCACTGGTTTAGATTTGCATAAGGTGATAAATCTTGATGAAGATTTGAGAGTTAAGGTTGTAAGGTGGTTTGATTTTTCATGTGAGATTAGCAAACGACAAACATTTAAAAAATAGCTTAGTAACAGTATAATGTTTGTTATTTCAAGTGTATGTGAAAGTTTTATAAATAAATATTAATAGATAATAAAATAACATTAAAAATTAATCTAGGCAAATGTTGCTTGAAAACAACACATTTCATAGTGTGATATAATTATTTCCTGTACTATTATATTTTTAATTTAATTGATTTTTACCCAATTTACGTATTCTTGATTGGCCTTAATAACCAAGTTAAGATCTGATGTTTTAAAAATCATTTTAGTGATTTCAATGAGTAACAATTGCGAAAACATAAATAAAAGTATATTTAAATTAGGTGTAAGCAACAAAATTGTTTATTTCAGAATCGGTTTACGATTTGAACTTTATCAGATGCATGCAAGTTTAAGTAAAATTATGACTGAAAATAATATATTTTTAATCATCTCGCATGTCCTTGATAAAATATATTTTTTTACTGTAAGGTTTGAAAGGTTTGCGTGGACAGATGTTTTTTCGTCGCACATAAAATCCTGCTCAGTACATTTAGTCTAAGTTTTGATGATTTACACAAAAGTTTTCCGTTTAGTTACGCCACGTCCCCATTAGAGTAGCGCGATATATTTCCTACGAAGATAGAGGCCATGATCCCTAGTGAAGACATGATTTAACTAATACGTTTAGTTACGCCACGTCCCCATTAGAGTAGCGCGATATATTTCCTACGAAGATAGAGGCCATGATCCCTAGTGAAGACGTGATTTAACTAATACGTTTAGTTACGCTACGTCCCCATTAGAGTAGCGCGATATATTTCCTACGAAGATAGAGGCCTAGTGAAGATGTGATTTAACTAATACGTTTTTCGTTTTCGTAAATTACCAAAACTTGGACTAATGGTACACGTATTGGTGTGAATTTACAAATACAAAGCTTATTGTATTGTCAGCGTTTACTTTTTTCTTTTACCATCTTAAGGTTGTCTGGAAGAGATCGCTATTAGCGATAAGGCCACCTTTTGTACCTTTCTAACGCCTGAATCTTGTACCTAATGTTATTAGGTACAAGAAAGAAAAATAAAATTTCTCAGTTTTCGTAAAAAAAAGTTACAGCCGAATATGTCGTAAAAAACGCACATTTCGACACTCACAGAGGAATCAAAACCTATGGAATACTTCCCGTTGACCTAGAACCCTGAAATTTAGCAAGAAGCATTGTGTTAGAGTACACATATAGGAAAAAATCCGAAAACTGTTTTTTTTTTTATTTAATCACAAAAAAATAGTGTCTCTATGCAAGGAATGAGGGCTGCCTCAAACGTTCGCTCGCTCGGATCCGAGTGGGAGGCGCCGCTACTATAGCCCCTACTCGGATCCGAGTGGTGAGCAAAGAATGTGTGAAATATTTTTACGATGTATATTTTTCGGCTTATGAATATAAAAAAATTATATGATTTCTCCCTTTTATTTAGTTTGTACGGAACCCTCGGTGGGGGAGTCTGACTCGCACTTGTCCGGTTTTTTTTAAATTATGGTGTCAATAAAGTGTTTTGTATTGTATTGTACATCAATATAAAAGAGGTTATTTTTCTCCCGAAAAAAAAACCAGTTATACTGTTAGTGAAACCGCCTGGAGTCATGATATTTGCCGCGTTTGAAAAAAAAAAAAGTTTGTGTAGTCTCAGTTACAACCTTAAGCATTACCATTAAAGAGGTTTATTAGGTTTGTGAATACTGGGCGATAAATATGGTGTTCCGTGCTTTATTCTCCGGTAAATTATTAATACTTTTGCGCATTCAACATTTAATATGACGGCAGTTTTATTAATGTTGCGGTTACTGTAGAAAAAGAGGTACGAATGAAATAAATCATATAAATTAAAGAGAAATGCATAGCTTTGCTTAAGATAAAAATAGGATATAATATTTTTAATATTATATGCTATTTTTATGGGGTGTTGTAAGTTTGACGTGTCTGTGTGTGTGTCTGTCTGTGGCATCGTATCCCGAACGGATGAACTGATTTAGATTATTTTTTTGTTTAAATGGTGAATTAGTCGGGAGTGTTCTTAGCTATGTTTCGTCACAATCGGTTCAACCGTTTTTTTTTGTCAGGGGTTTTCGTGTTTTCTGAACTTATACTTGTCACATCTTTTTAGGGTTCTGTAGTCAACTAGGAACCTTTACAGTTTCGTAATGTCCGTTTATCCATCCGTCCGCGGCTTATACATACATATGTACATAGATACATAAAATCACACCTATTTTCCCTTACGGGGTAGGCAGAACTTCAGAGATCATGAGGCCGATTGACCCTTATAAGTATAGATAATTGGAAAAATAATTGCTCAGGACACACCTAAGCAATCAACGTGAATGAATCATAAACGACAAACATAAAAATTATATTACTAAATCTGTCTTCGGACATGTCAAATGTCATATAAAATCTGTAAGGAGTTAATGACCTTGTGCGCGTCTCACACGGGGCAACTCCGAAGTGATTTCTTCCATGCATACGAGTAAATCACTGCAAATTCGGATTAACCGGTTTAGCTCCACATTTATTGTGAGAACTGTTTAAACGTCGAATACGATTCTGTGACGTAATCTGAGTTTTCTCAAATCTCGAAGAGTCTAAGTAAGCGCACTCCATCGTAGATCACAATAGTTGTTCAACATCAGGTTGAATAAAGAATATGCAAAACCTTTTTTTTTCATATACAAAATAGATTTAAGTTTGCAGTTTCGATAGTAAGTAGTAACAGACGGTGTTGCCAAGGATGGAGTTTGTCGATCTAGACAATATTTATTTTCTCTAGCCTTGAAAATTCCAATATTTATAGTTCTCAGTAAACAGACGATTTGGCAGGGATGCTTAACATCAAGCAACTGATCCGTTCATATTATCGTTTTCATCATTTCAGCCACAAGAAGTCCACTGCTGGACATAGGCTTCCCCTATGGATTTCCAAAAAAAACGGTTGGAAGCGGCCTGCATCCAGCGTCTTCCTGCCACTTCTATGATATCTTCTGTCCACCTGGTCTTCCTACGTTGCTCTTGCCAGTTCGTGGTCTCCATTCGATAACTTTTCGGCCCCATCGGCCGTCAGTTCTACGTGCTATGTGCCCCGCCCACTGTCACTTCAACTTGCCAATCCGCTGTGTCGGCGACTTTTGTACATCTACGGATCTCTTCGTTTCTGATATCATATCACTTGCGTGGAAAATCCATTTCTTTTTACATTTCGTTTCTTCGTGTGAGACGCGCCATAGCCTCTGTCGCAAATCCGAGTCAATGTCACTAAAGGAATTTTGTAATAGATTCTCGAAAAGCTCACGCCGTTTCTAAGTCGAGACAATTACCGTTAATATTTATAGAGATAGTAATCAATCATAATGAAGAGATCTCGTAATGTGATTCAAATTTTATGCAACTGGGTTGAGGGTTACGACATTTGTATAATAGAGGGTGACGAACTCGAGTACAGCGGCCTGATTCTAGGGCGGGCTACACTAGCTCTGTCATTCCTATATATGCCTGTCTCGGTTACTCTTGTATTTGTCTCGATAGGGGTTACTGCTAGCTAAAATATTTGTAACTCAGAATAAGCTCGCTATATTTTCTTCCATACTGTCTTGGAGGTTCTATTTTTTTTATGTACTTTATTTTATTTGACCTTAAGCTTTTTCACTTAAAGTTATAAGTTATAAATGTCCACTATTAGGACATTGTAATATGTCAAATAAAAAAATCAAAATGTCGCACTCGCCACTCACACTTATACACACACTAGAATTCATTGTGTCGGGGATGCCATAGAATATACGCAACGACTCAACAATCAAACATCTGCTCGATAGATAGTCAAAATATAAAAGAAAGAAAAAACAGGAGAAAACGCGCGCGTTGATGTCTTTTGTTTGAGTAACTTGTTTAATTCCAATAAGTCCGTAGTAATATCATTTTTATAAGTTTTTATATGTTTAGTTTTTAAAATAGATTTACACAGCAGCACTGTAATATTTATTCTACCCATCTATACTTTCTCGTGAAAAAGTACACTCAACAGCGTATCAAGCTCAATCGTTGCATTAAGAAAATATCTGATGTTTATTTGGGAGGTATTATAAGAGAGTTTTGCATTTAACGTATTATTTCTGCATAACCAGTATTAAACGTCGATAGAAAAATATTGCTACATGCTAAGTTTTATCAAAATCGTCAATGCTGTTTTTAATATGTTTGCATTTTTCTTTTTTAGTTCTGTATCAGTGTTATACCGTTCGGGAATTTAAAAGTATTAATTTATTACAATCAAATAAAATTGATAATTACTCTAGGGGGGGAATTTTTTTTTAGGTTAAAAAATTATTTCTACATCGCAGCGGGAAAGCCTTTCCCAACACCGGTGGTAGTTGATGTGGCAACACAGACAGCAAGTGTAACAACTCGTGAAACCGTTGATCATGGCTAATCAGCTGAGTTCACCGCAAGGGCGCTCCGCTGGGATGGAATGGGCTGGGAGATTAGCTGTTGCTGCACTGGCAACGCCAATTTGACACTTTCTTTGGGTAGCTCAAAGGACTCCGAATCCAGAGCCGTTAAACAGGTAAAAAAAACTTTCTTTAGGGATGGCCAAGGGACGGCCAATGGAGATGTATCCAAGGCTATGAATAAATAAAATAAAAATAAAACTTTCTTTATTGAAGTTTTGGCGGGAACGTAAAAGGAGCATGTTGTCGCTCTATTTTGTTTTCCTCAACTTGTGTTATTCCGAATGATAGGGATGTAAAAATTGTGGTGTTTTATTAAGTGTCCGATCATGTGAAATAAAGCGGTGAAACGTGTCTTTTCATGTTGTCGGCGGAACTCCATAGAAGCTTCTACTAAGGTCACCACCATTTTATTAAACCGTAACGAGGCCTTGACTGTAAATTATTTTAATTGATTTTGACTATGACTCTATTGACGAGAATAAGAGAATAAAAGAGAAAAACGAAGAAAAGACATAAAGAACTAGTATCCAATTGCCGTTAAACCTTTTAAACAACAACTTTCGTAAGGAACTACTAAAAAGTTTCGGCGATTTTAAACTCGATAAATGGCAAATGTGCAAGCATGATGCCAACATCAAGCAAAAAAAAAAGTTTCGACGGTACAAACAATACTGCGTTACAACTGCTTTCGCGTATCGTTTATTTACTCAGCCGCTTTGAAGCCCGAGGCGACAGTAAGAAGTAGTCGCCTCACCGTGACCCACCGGTTCCACTTCCTTGCCCCGGTGACACGCCCTTGCCTCACTTCTCACTCCAATCTAGTGACGAAACGACGCGAAAGGGTTCTAACTCACTTTTTATAGCAATTATTTCCAATTACAGTGAATTATTTATTCTTGCCTGATTGTGCGGAATTTGTCATGTATCTAGTTTAAATTATGTGAAGTGGCATGCGTCGAGGAATTCAAATTACAAACAATTTTTTGTCCTTGTTGATAGCTCGGGTCTATTGTAATTGATTATTATGTTTGGGGCAAACTAAGATTATTCTTTAACTTACTAGGTCATTCTGTCTACCAATAATATATTGTGTTACTTATATTAATTTAGAAACCCATTTTTACAAATTCTCAATAAATAAAAAAAATACATCGCCACAAAGAATGAACTAATTCTGAAGTTATATAAGCAATGAGACGCATTATTGATTGTTAAATTAACCAATATTTATTTATTTGTTTGTCGACCGCCCACCGCGCGTTGAGTTCGAACAATAACACAGGATCTATCTTTTCTGTCCGGTCGGTGCCTGACGTACATATAATCCATCGTCTACCCGGCGCTTTATACATAGATTATACTGTGTCTGCATAATATTACAAATAGTTTATTTCTTCCCTATTACTTCCTCTGGCACGGTATTTATCCAATCTTGCGTTCTAAAGAAACCGTAAAGTAAATCAATCACCGATATTTCATGCACCGCGACCATAGATAATCGCTCCTCGTCTTGACCTACAGTTGTTTGCGAAAAACAATATCATGAATATTTAAAAAAGAACACGCCAGGTTGCGCGCACGCACCGCGATTCATTGTTGCAATTTGTGACCGTTTACGTAACATCCGATTTTGTAACTTTGCTCCGATTTTAAAGTGTCGCATTTTAATAAATACTGTTAAACGGAATTCTTTTAGGCGATTCACAATATTGACGACATAAATAAACATTATAATGCAAAATATTAAGATCATTAATTCAATAGTCTATTTATCTACAAATGTGTGTAAATATTCTTTCTACATATTATATTTCTATAGCGATGGACACATGACCTTATAATTAAAAAAAAAAAACAAATTCCATTTATTTCGACCATAAGTCATAGCATTACAAATAAAGTTATTAAATTACATTCAATTAAATTAAATAAAATCAAATTAAAACAAATAAAATCAAATTGAATCAAATAAAATCAAATTGAATCAAATTAAATCTAATAAAATCAAATAAAATCACATAAAGTCAAATAACATCTAATAAAATCAAATAATATCAAATAAAGTCAAATGAATCAAATCAAATCAAATTAAATAATGTACAAGCAGCGGCAAAACGTCGGGTGCAAGCCGCTTCCAATCAGTCTTTTTGGAAGTTTATTGGGGAGGCCTATGTCCAGCAGTGGACTTCTTATGGTTGAGATGATGATGATGATGATATTATTTCTAATCTCTAAAAATGCTAACCAGATATTGATAAATAGTGTGTCAGTTGACATGTCTTTACACTCTGCGTTTTTAAGCTAAATAAGAATAAAAATACGTTTATATCAAAAGAAATGGCTTAAGAAGTAGGTACATTGCAGATATTTTATTGGCTTGAAACTTTGGTACAAAAAATATTATGATACTGGACGTTTTGCCATACTGAAACTGATCAAAACTTGTAGTGAGACAAAAGGTCTAGTGGCCTGTATCGGCCAGTCAAACAATGTATGTTGTTGTTGTTTTATGTTTGACTGGACGATACAGGCCACTAGACCTTTTGTCTCACTACAAGTATTGGCAGACTCGGACGTTGTGAATCTGCATATTGATTAATACACAAAAAATATTTTATGTGAAAAATTCCGTAAATATCTTCTAGATCGACGAGCTCCATCCTCGGCCACACCGTCGCTTAACATCAGGCGAGTTGGTGATCAATCGTAGATCTATCTTCTATAAAAAATATATATATATATATATATATTCTGAAAAGTTACACAATTACAAAGATTTAAATAAGTTCAAAGAGCAACGGGCATTGCATGCACAACTCATGGCCGATGGGGCCGAAAAGTTTTTGATTGGAGACCACGCACCGGCAAGCGCAGCGTAGAAAGACCAGCCACGAGATGGGCAGATGACCTCATATAAGTGACGGGAAGACCCTCGATGCAAGCCACTTTCAACCGGTCTCTTGGAAAGCCTAAGGGGAGGCCTATGACCAGCAGTGGACTTCTCGTAGCTGAGATAAGAACATAGTATGATTTTAGTTTATCGACACAGAGCTTGTTTAAACATTTACCCTCCTTTTTGGCAGATGGATAAACAGAAACAAGCTTTATTATCATTGAAACTGTACAAAAAAGTATCTCAGAATGCAGAATTAATTAATGATTCACCCAGAGACGTCATTAACAAACTGTTATAATTGAGGAAAAATACTAAGACGGCTACAACAAGGTCCAAGATGCCTCTTGATGTTAATAATTAATTCAAATCGGTGTGTCCCGGAAAACCCATGCCAGTGCGCAAGGAAGAAACCGGTTAAGAGATAATCTGTCGTTTAGTGCTAGAGTTCCGTAGGTAAAATAATTATAGTTAAAAAATACTAAAGTGACCGACTTCAAAATACACAATTTCGTTTATTTGGATGACATTTTTCAAGTTATTTAGTAAAAACCAACTGACGGAGACCGATACTGATGTACTGAACCGATTTAAAAAAAAAAATATGGTACCATCTCTGAACTATTACCTACCTAACAAACAAAAAAAATCATGAAAAGCAAGTCATAATTGGCGGAGTAATTGCGTAGTAAAAATCCAAAAAAAATTATACGATCTAATTGTGAACCTTCTTCTTTTTGGAAGTCGGTTAGAAATAACAAGTCACAGACGACATTTTCCGGCAGCCTAGTGGTGAGAGTTACCGGCAGCCTAGTGGTGAGACCGTCTGACTTGCGATTCGCAGGTCCTGGGTTCCAATCCCACGGCACTCACCTTTGTCGAAGTTAGAAGTTATGTGCATTTTGTTGATTGCCGCCAACTTCAAACGGTGAAGGAAAACATCGTGAGGAAACATGTCTGAGAATTCTCAATGATCTTGAAGATGTGTGAAGTCTGCCAACCCGCACTTGGCTAGCATGGCAGACTATGGCCTAACCCTTCTCACAGTGAGAAGATGGCCCGTTCCCAGCAGTGGGACAGTTTGTACAAACAGGGCTAATAAAAAAAAAAGACGACATTTATATATTACATACAGAACGGATACTCTTCATCTCCTGCCGATCTTGGGTTCCCGCCGGCTCTCGTACTCGCCCTGTTGTTTGTCGAAGCTTGGCGGGACGGCACTTTTTTTTTTTTTTTTTCATAGAACATAGATCTACGATTGACCACCAACTCGCCTGATGTTAAGCGCTGAGCGCTACCGTGTGTCGGATAACACGTTAAATAGTAGGTCCTGGTTGTTTGTTCTTAAGAAAACAGCAATCGTCAAGCCAGGTCAGAGGCCTTTCGGCGGCTTAATAACTCAACTAGGGTTGGCCACTCACTCTATACGAACTTACCGTTCAAAAAGCAATTGACGTCACGAGTGACCTTAACTTCATGCATGTGTGTGTTATATACAAACTTCAACTTGTTTATGTGTCAACTGAATTGCGCGCCGTTGTATGGAGTGTCTGATGTGAGCCAAAACTTTGTGTTCAAAACCGTTACCGTTCAAAAAGCAATTGACGTCACGAGTGACCTTAACTTCATGCATGTGTGTGTTATATACAAACTTCAACTTGTTTATGTGTCAACTGAATTGCGCGCCGTTGTATGGAGTGTCTGATGTGAGCCAAAACTTTGTGTTCCTCTCAGGCTCAGGCCGCTATGGCATGAAATTTTTTGAACTATCGCCACCCCTCAACCGTGGTCAGGAACCCTAAAAATATGCAAAAACATATCATTAAACAAGACAAACACTTCTCGGAAGACTTTAGTGAGCAATTAATTTAAGCAACTTTTATAGCAAATGGGCATCCTTTTACTTGTCACTCTACATCATTTCCATAAGATACTGCGTTTTTTAGAAATGTCAACAGTGAACAGATCTTTATATATTTTTACATTAGTTTTGGTGATGGATTATTTTATTTTCCACTGTCCACTGCTGGACATATGCCTCCCTCATGGATTACCAAAAAGGTACAACCAGTTCTACATGCTATGGGCAGGGCACATAGCACGTAGAACTGATGGCCGATGGGGCCGAAAAGTTCTCGAGTGGGGACCGCGCACCGGCAAGTGCAACATAGGAAGACTAGCCATTAAATGGATAGATTACTTCATACAAGTGGCGGGAAGATGCTGGGTGCAAGCCGCTTTCAATCGGTCTTTTCAGAAGTCCATGGGGTAGGTCTATATCCAGCAGTGGACTTCTTATGGCTGAGATGATGATGATGATCATGAATTCCAAAAATATTTTTAAAAAAATACCCGACTGCAGAAAATAAGTTTTTACAGTTACGATTTCGTTACGCTTGATAAAAGCCTTACGGAGGACTCCGGGTTCTCGTCTAACGTACCCATACCGGAGCCCTTAGAACTATGACGCAGTGCCTTCTCAGCCTGCTAGACCTTCGACCGCTTGAGCCACTCTGCGCGTTCACCACGGGCCCGTTTGGGTAGTAAGTTCAAGGTCCCACTCCTGACCAACCCCGAAGTCCCCTTCTAGTAGCCTCTTACTACAGGCAGGGGATACCGATGCCGTATTCTAGTGCCCCGGCACCAGGGCGGAAAGCCCTAATCTTGGACATTTTATGAACCCACTATTAAATTAACAAGGTCTCGAAGCACATCGTAAATCATTCCGCTGTCGCTCGTGTTATAAAATTTAATTTATCACTCCATTTTGAAAAGAAACATTTTCGAGGGGATAATAATATGTTTACGACGAGGAAACAGGTGGATTAAAGTTCAAAAGCCGAGAACTGTGCGTCGATGTTTGAACTGGCTGGGAAAATACTAGACCGCAAGCGTTGAGATACAATATCTATTGAGTCACAAATGTCACAATCTGTAATTTAAAAAAAACTCAGCGAAGGATTTCATGTTTTAAGCTTTATTAACTACTACTAAATAAATTACATGCTTAGGTAAGTGCCTAAAGTGCAGAAAAAATATAGTACATGCTCGTATGGATTTACAATTTGTCGAATTCTGATTTGATTCGAAATATAAATCTCATCTCTGCCTTTTTAACGCGCTTTTATTAGCTTCATACGTATGTTAGTATGTATGTAACGGAAACTTTGAACATGATTTTGACCCACTTCAAACGGTCAGATTTTATTCTTTGATGACTTATCGAGGACCGATGACAATACAATAATTTGATAAGATCGAGCGTGATTTTTTAGTTTTTTTTTTTATGTAGAAATAGGTTCGCTCTTCACCGCCAACTCGCCTGATGTTAAGCGACGTTGCGGTCTACGATGGAGTTTTTTAAACTATTACATTTTATTAAATATAAATGAGAAAACGGATGATGTATGTTCAGAATCGAAACCGACTGATTTTATGAATACCGGATAAGATCACTCTACGTCGGTGAAAGTCTTAATATCAATTGTATAGTGGTTAATGACATATTTACTTGAATTTAGACAAATAACCCTTCAATAGTATAATGTCGCGGGATGTTTCTTACTGAACACTGGCATCGTGGGCACGTAATCGGTTTATAGATGCAAGTAAAGCCAGCGCATAGTTTATTGTGAGCAGAGGTTCGAGGGAAACGTTTTTTAACATGATTGTGACTCTATAGGTATATTAGCTCAATGATGACGACCAACGTCTAGATGATTGGCCGCTAATGACCGGCGTTCATCAAGGAAGCTAGAATAGCAATTATACTGAGTGACTTTTGTAAAATAGGAATCTAGATTTATTCTTAGGTGATATATTGATTTTAGATTACTTAAATCCTTATCTAAATAAGGACTCTATGGTGTCTAAACACCATAGAGTTTTTAGTCTATAGGGAAGGTTTTCTTAACGGACAATGGATAGTTAGTAAAAAACACATACTTCTGCGCTGCTGTTACTATTTTTATCTCATTGCACGAATTGTTTTTGTACTATTAATTTCAATCTAAATTATTCTTCGTAGTTTGTTTATATAGATAGATATACTCTTTATTGTACACACCATAAAAATACAATGAGAGAAATATAATGGTAGTGTAACATTTGGCAGCCTTATCGCTGATAGCGGTCTCTTCCAAGCAACCAGGCAGGATATTTGTCAGGACTATCTTGGCAAAAATGGGAATTAACGTTTCGATTTAACAAAATAATGAAATATGGACTAAAATTATATATATCGTATCTAAGCCCAGAAGCAGTTAACCCAAAGATAGAACTTTTACGTATTTACCTATTGTTACCAAATCAAATTATATTACTATATTTTTCAACATATTCGAATCAAATTATATTACCTACTATATTTTTCAACATATTCGAATTAAATTATATTATCTACTATATTTTTCAACATTTTCGAATTAAATTATATTACCTACTATATTTTTCAACATATTCGAATCAAATTATATTACCTACTATATTTTTCAACATATTCGAATCAAATTATATTACCTACTATATTTTTCCACATATTCGAATCAAATTATATTACCTACTATATTTTTCAACATATTCGAATCAAATTATATTACCTACTATATTTTTCAACATATTCGAATCAAATTATATTACCTACTATATTTTTCAACATATTCGAATCAAATTATATTACCTACTATACTTTTCAACATATTCGAATCAAATTATATTACCTACTATATTTTTCAACATATTCGAATCAAATTATATTACCTACTATATTTTCCAACATATTCGAATCAAATTATATTACCTACTATATTTTTCAACATATTCGAATCAAATTATATTACCTACTATATTTTTCAACATATTCGAATCAAATTATATTACCTACTATATTTTTCAACATATTCGAATCAAATTATATTACCTACTATATTTTTCAACATATTCGAATCAAATTATATTACCTACTATATTTTTCAACATATTCAAATCAAATTATATTACCTACTATATTTTTCAACATATTCAAATCAAATTATATTACATACTATATTTTTCAACATATTCGAATCAAATTATATTACCTACTATATTTTTCAACATATTTGCCAATTCAATTCAATATTTGCATATCGTATCTAATCTAAGCTCAGAAGCAGTTAACCCTAAAATCTTTTACGTATTTACTTATTGTCCCAAAATCAAATAAAATTATTATATTTTTTTAATCTATTCGCCAATCCCAAAACGAACTATTAGTAAAACTCTAAAAATAACTAGAAAAGTTGTAACAAGCATAATAAATGATACCTAATCAACTAAAACATGAATTCTATTTATGCATCAGCTGTGAAGTTCATTGACCTCTCTAATGGATCCTATAGTGTGACCAATTTGTCAACGGTGGTTAGATGAATCAACTAGAATTTTCCATGATACACTATCAAAGTCGCTTGACCGGTGGGTTAAGAGGTTAGGGATGATGAATTACTTGCCAAAAACCTCGAACATCGTCGTGAAGCACGGATCAAGGCGGGCGTTATAAACCGACGACAAAACGGAGGAGGTTTACAATTCGACGCGTATATTTTTTTTATGTATGATCACGCATAACTTTTTACAGAGTAGTCCGATTTTGATAATTATTTTTTTATTGGAGAGGGATACTCCAAATTACTTAAATATACTTTACTTACGCTACCGTGTAAAGGCAATACACTGTAACTTAAGTTACAGTGTTTTGGGTTAACAGGGCCCATTGACTTTCTTGTGATCTGTTCTAACCCCCTGTAAAAAAATAATTCTTCTAACCTTTGTCTACACTGATATAATACTTTTAAAAACACTGTATTCGACAGAACATTACAGGTTTATTATTCCAAAACACGGCAACAAAACATACCGTGTATTGCTAAAACAAAACAATGCGCGCGAAAGTTATACCGTGTCAAAAAACCAACGTTTCAAGACACGCGCGCTGCGATCGACAAGCGATAGCGCATAGGTTTGCCGGGAGCTCAAATAACAGTGGCTAGTTCGCGATCAGTGTGCGCGCGCGCGCGGGGCTACGCAACTTTGAAGTAAGAGATAGATCACGCTGCACTTGCGACGGGCCCGTGCAGTCGTTCGTATAATTTAATTATTTTATAGAGTTTTTACGTTAAAAATGTGCGGATTTTGGTAACAAACTCTTGCTAAATTTGTCTATTTGCTAAACTTGCTAAATGACGTGAATCAATGTTTTGCCACAACAATGGCAACATTATTGTAGGAACACTAGTATGGGAAACCACTCTTTTGATTGTATTTTATTTACTATTAAACATATTAGAGTAAATACTAGATGGCTAAATAGATATCAAAAATACCTTTAAATCGATATCAAACAATGTTCTTGAAAGTCATAAGAAGGAAAAATAATCAAAATAAACCCAAAAAACTTTAATCGGCCATTTTCTCAAAACACGTTTTTTCGACTTACAGTGTATTGCCTTTACACGGTAGTACAGAACTTAGTTTTAAAGTTAAATAAAAAAGGTTTATTTTTTGCTTTCAGTTTTTTCAGAGGTTTAGTTTTTTTGTAAAAAGTTTTTATTTTTAACCCCCGACCCGGCCCGGGCCCGGCCCCATCTCATCCGGCGCCGCGTTGTGAATTTACACGGCGCGGTGCCGGAATCCGACGTTATATTATGCGAAAAAGTCAGATTCCGGCGCCGCGTCGGTTTTTGTTTCCGATCCGGCGCCGTGCCGACATGGGGCCTTACATAGCCTTATGGCGAAAACCATTTTAAATATAATAATAAAAAATACTATTACAGATTACTTAACAATACAAAGACTCACTCTGAGTAAGTGAAATTAGGTCATGAAGCTCTTGCGCACTTGTGAAAATGGATCTGATGCATGTATCTTTAACCTCCGACAAAAAAACGGCTAAACCGATTTTGATGAAACATAGCTAAGAATACTCGATGAAATCCTCTTTTAAACAAAATAACTAGATCAAAATCGGTCCATCCGTTTGAGAGCTCCGATGTTACAGACAGATACAAGTGCATACTTCAAACTTGTAACCCCCCTCTTTTTGGGTCGGGGGTTAAAAATACCTTTGGATGGAAATAGAACCACCTCTTTTAGTCAACACTTAGTAAAGCTTGAACTGTTAGGCTGCTTTTCCACCAGAGATGTGCTATGCTATGTTGCTATGGAGGCGTTTGATATGCACCAATCATATTCTTTCCTTCTCACAATGAGAAGATGGCCCGTTCCCAGCAGTGGAACAGTTTGTACAAACAGGGCTGATAAAAAAAAAACATATTCTTTAGTCCACTTATCATAGCACTGGCGGAAACGAGTTCAACTAAGCTATGTTTTTTATATGGAAGGATGCGTGCTAATGAAGCTATGGATTGGCAGAGCAAGGATGGGCGGCACGGGCGCCTCTATCCCCTCCCGTGCCGCAGCCGCTCCCCGTGTCTTCTCGACTGTCGATACATCGCTGCATCGTATAGCTCGATCGAGCTACGCATCTTACTTCGCGGCGGTGCATCTTCATAGCACATCTTACTCGCCAAGCTACACAGCTTAGCATTAGTGGAAAACTGGAAACGGTCACATAGTTTCCGAGCTTAGCTTTCGCATTCTTGCAGCTTAGCTGCATAGCACACCTCTGGTGGAAAAGCACCCTTAGGTCAACGTTATAAAGTCGGCTCGTACTGTCCAGTATTAAATTCGGTGGTTTTACCAATTTTCGTGTGCAATACGCCATTTTTTGGCCAGTAATTGTGTATTTTGCCACAGCTGTTGCGTACATTTCGCAAACGCTTGTTCGGCTGTTAGCTTGTGCGGCTGGCCGACGACGGCGTCCCGCACCGATTTCTCACTTGTTCAATATTTTAAAACCTGCTTTTGTTGAAATATCTAAGTACCTAGGTAACGAAATCTGACCGCCACTGAATGTGGTCGAACGCAAGCTTGTCTTGAATGGTGTTGGTAAGTCTTTTACAAAATTTAGTTGGGAATGTACCGCGAAACACGCGTTTTTTACCCGACTGCGTAAGAAGAAGGGTCTATTTTTCTATATTGCCTCCTACCGCTAATACGGCTTGACCGATTTTGATGTGTAGTTAGAATAGTCTTCACACCCTGACTGTTATAGGCTAAGTATATTTGTTTTTAATAATACCTAATAACAATGTGACTCTCGCAAATATAAGAAATGCGCTTTTTCGTAACCTCCGACGACCTTTTTCGTAATAAATAAGTCATTTTACTAGAATTATTCTAAAGAATACGCATTTTTAGCTTTTTACAGCGATTTTACCCATACTTTCTCACAAAATACATGCACTCACCAGCTATAGGGTTTTCACATTATCTACGTCATTATTATCTTTGTTTTTAATAAACCGTTAAAATTAAAAAGTTTTTTTACTTATTTTAGAACTATAATCAATATTAAAAATATTTTTATAAGAAAATATGCAAAGCATAAAGCCTTAGTGAGGATTTATTGAAATGAAAACTTCTTAACGGCGTTGTGCATTTTTGGGATGGGTAAAAATTGTTATACTCACGTATCGTCAGATCGTCAGACGACGAGTCAGAAGACGGACAGTCAGAAACCTATTCTAACGTTCTGCATTTAAAGTTCATTATTGTATGTACAAGTTTATCCTTCTAGCATGACGCCATTTCGTTGCGCCAAATACTTATTTTCGACACATGCACTTAAGATTCGTTAGCTTCGTTAGCGGTTAGAGCACCGATATAAATTTCAATTTGTCAATCGGAGGGCGGAGGTTCAAATCCTTCACGAGTTAGTCTTTTTGCTATTTATTTTTTTTGTTTTCACATCTGCCGTGCGCACTCCCGTAGTGCAGCGCGTTGTTTTTTTTTGTAACCAATAGCTTGCTTGATCTTTTTCATGCAATCAACAAAATGTCGTCGGTGTGTCACAAAAAGGTAAAACTCAAAAATTCACAATTTATAGCTTAACTAAACGTCCAATTTGTTGTCAAAACGCACAATAATTCTAAACTTGCCACAGGCTTAAACCTTTTTTCCTTTAATGACCTTAATATTTTATAGGATTTAAGCTTTAATACTATACCTACCTAATTATTAACGATTTTAGCCATTCTGTTGACAAATTTTTAAGTCGTTATTTGCAACCTAAACAGGTTGTGTAAGTATTTAAACCAGATTATGTGTAGATTGTGTGTGTAGTTATTCTATTTATTTATTCTTACAAAAACTATCAGAAACTTACAGTCTAAACCAAAACATTTCTGAAGCACTTTACATAGATTAAATTTAACTTATGAGTAAATACATAGCTCAGGCAGGAGTTGTATACAATGTTGTATTAACTTTTTATGATTTGAACAAAATAAATCAATATCTGGTTGGCGGATAGTCAGAGCGTTGAGTAGTGTGAGTGCGTGGTGTGTCGGCGCGTGTCGCGCGGGCTCCGTGCGCGTCTATTATGTATTTGTGAAACAATTCTTGTTTAAGGTGATGACTGACTAGAGCTCATCCCCAACCGAACCCGTCCCGAACTTGTCCACGCTTTTTACTCTTCAAAAAATTAAATTTTTAATTAAACTAGATGAACCGATATTGGCCGATATCTTTATCGATTTGTTCAGTTTTTTTTTTTTTTTTTTATGTGGTTACCTTATTATATATTATAAGATAGATAAACTCTTTATTGTACACACCTTAGAACTTACAATCAAGAGAAATTATTTAAAAACTAGTATATCAACTGGCGGCCTTATCGCTAATGGCGATCTCTTCAAGGCAATTATTATTTATTTATTTTTATTCGATTAACAACTCACAATGAACACAATTTAATCTAGTCAATGACATGTTTAGCCTGTAAGGCTTACATTTGACCGCCATCTCGCCTGCTGGCTTAGACAAGTGCAAACGTTTCTAATTCTACAAACGCTTATCTACGCTTCGAAATTCTTAGAAACTGTGACGCCATCACGTGTCATTTCGTTAGTTAATGTCAATCACATACTTACATTTACTTTTTAACCGCCTTAGAAACCGCCGAAAAGAAGGAGGTTATCAATTCGGTCTGTATGTTTTTTTTTTGTATGTTGATGATTCTTTTTGTATTTGGTAGATCATACATCAGAGGTGGTCCCATATAAATTGTATCAAAATCGATGCAGTACTTTGGTTTTTATAACAAAATAACTGCTAAAATAACATCCAAGTGCCTCTAGAAAAGTGAACAGCAAGTCGCGTATGTATGTATTGTATTGCGTATTTTGAAGTCGGTTTTTACAGTTTTTTTAAACTACAATTATCTATTCTGATGTTCTCGAAATTAGAATGCCACTTGTCTTACTTATAATTATATACTTATAAATTTAATTTTATAATAACTTATAATTTTTAACATCAGGGGTGATGTTAAAAATTATCAAACTGCGCAGTATGCCGCGAATTTTCAATGCATTAACATCAGTCTATCACCACCTTTATCTAAAATCTCCAAGTGAGTTATTTGGGTGTCGAAAATATTTTGTGAAGTCATTTTATGACTTTAAGCTGATTTTAATTTATTGATATATGCCTACACCTTTTGATATTACAATCAAATACTTATAAATTAGAACATATTTTGAAATTAATGACATATTGAAGAGAATCAATTTATTGGTCAATCAAATCAATATTTTGTTCATTAAATTTGCAATATTTTAGGATTGGGATAAAATGGTCAGTGAATTTTAATGACTTTGGTACTTTGGGTTGAATTTACAAAATATTGTTAAAGATATTTTGTCGTAAATATAAGCATCATTATTATTATTAATTTTGAACCGACTTATTAAAAACTTGTACATTTCAGCTTTTAATTCGATTGTATTTACTTTTCATACGCAACCTTTGGTTCTATTCAATTTCGTTTTTTTTTTTACTTTGTAAGGGAGTATTCTAAACGGCAATCCCATTAATATTTAATCTATTTCAGTTCTGTAGTTTTATAACTAACTCAAATACAAATATAAATTACACAAGCAAACAAGGAAGATGTGGAATGTCTGTCCACATAAGGTTTTCCCGCCGAATTTCAACAAAGAGCGTTTTAAAAAACGCGTCCTCCAGTATCTTTTCGGGCTAGCAAAGCAACAGCGATACCACAGGTGTGGCAGTTTTTTTTTTTTTTTATTCGTCGATAGGCTTGTGCTTGACCGTCAACTCACCTGGTGTTAAGCGACAGTTACGGTCTACGATGGAGCGCGCTTGCCTAGAAGAAACCTATTCACTCGCGATTTGAAGACGCTTAGATTATATCTATTCGGAAAGACCCATTCAGGAAGCGCATTCCACATTTTGGCGGTACGCACAATGAAAGTGGAGTCAAAGTGACCGTTTCCATAGACGAAGGTTATCGCTTATCATCATGCGAGACCTCTGTCTGTTTGTTGCTGTTTCTATGTACCGATTAAAAAAATCAGCAATATACTTTGGAAAAAATATATATAAAATAGATATTAGATTCCTTTCTCAAAGATACAAGTTCAAAACGATCACAATCAAACAAAATCATACCTATGTAGCATTGAGCTGTATGTACTTACGTACTAGAGAAGCTATCTGAAGCAAATTATTGTCACATTTTTAAAGGTAAAGTAAACAAAACAGCGTTACAGCGCTGGAATAATAATTACATCGTTTATCTACGATTATACGATACGATTGATACGTGCAGCGCAAAATTGTATCTATGGTGCGTCGAAAGCACTTCACTAGTAAGCCACTGAGTGAGGTGCGGCGCTCTCGCCGCAGTTGAATGTAACAAAGTAGCCTATGACTGGTGTCTGCTCTTGTACAGCTCAATGCTATGTAGTGTCGTTTTCAATTATTTTCCAAATAATGCATTTATAAATATGTAATGCATTTTCAAAACAATGCATTACATATTTTTTTTTACATTTTCAGAAAATGTTACTCTCCTGCTTTACCGACAGCAGTATGTCGAATCATTCGAATAGTCATTTTAATACTATTACGAAAACAAATTCGATTAAACCGTTAAGCCTTCGGATTTGATCTTGGACTCGAAAGAAACGTTTTGTCATTGTCTCTATCACGTGACAGACAGACATTACAACAAAATTGATGTAATTACTCTCGTATAGCGATTTAGGACGTTAAATCTAAGGGACGAGAGTTTAATTTTGTATTGGTACTAGTGGTATTTCTGGTTTGAATTGAGAATGCGTGCGCTTGCGTTTTTCCGCTTTGATTCAAATTATGTAATGTGCTTACGCACTTTAACATTTTGTACAATAGTGCTACTTGGAGTTATTTCGATAGTTGTGTCGTTTTAATTTTTTTTTATTCGGTGGTACTAGCCCTTATGGTATGTCTTCATTGTTACTTGTAAGTAATAGAGAAAAGAAAAACAGGGGGGCAATTCAGTTATTCAAAACCGATCCGTAACTGAACCTTGTGCGAAACATTTCCTGTCGGCTGCTATCTTTTTTTTGATTTAGTTACGAGCGAAGGACGTGATACGTTTCATCAAATGTGTCAATTGTATGACATAAAAGTGACTGAATCAAAACAACTATGGCGGCCGGCGGGAAACGGTTCACATATAGTTCGGTTATGGAGCGGTCTTGAATAACTGAATTGGGCCCCTGGTTCCTAATACTACTAGAAACCCACTAATTACTTATAAGTAATAAACGTATGTCACAGCAATTTTAAACCGACTTAAAAAAGGAGGACAATATCCATTCGGTTGTATTTTTGATAGACTTAAAAAAAAGGAGGAAGTTCTCAAGTCGACTGTATGTTTTTGTTTTGTATGTTTGTCACTCGATTATATCGCCAATTATGATTTTAAATATAATTTTTTAATCATATCTATATATCAATTATATCAATTTTATTATTCATATAATTCATATATTTTTTTTATTTATTTTTTTCAATTTTATTAAAATTGGTTTAGCTTACTTTGACAAATAAAATAACTGCTAAAATACATCATCCAAGTAAATGAAATTGCGTATTTTGGAGTCGGTTGTTTTAGTTTTTTTAAAACATAAATTTATTTGTTTCTTACCTCCATAATTTCGTCATTTAGCGATTATACATATTAGAAACTGATTTGGAAAGTTTTTAAGCTATTGCATAGCTTCTATCGCGGGCCTTGAGCGTGGAGACCGAATCCAGAAATTCCGTAACGAAAATAACCTAACGCAGTAACGCTGATACAACCAATGCCACCTAGAGGCGATTTGCAGAACTAAAGAGACAAGCGTGATATTTCAAAAAGTCATTAAAAGTTCTGCTATTCATCGATAGATGGCAAAACTAAAAAGTATCACCGCTGTGCCGGTCGGAGTGGGGGGTGTTAGGAATACTGCATAAATAAAATAAATAAATAATTATAATTACATAAGTTGATAAAAAATGCTATGCAATAGCTTTACCGCGGCAGTCTCCGAGTGCCACACGTCTTTTTTTATTTGAGAGGGTGTTAAATAGTAAGAGAGTTAGATGTAATTAAAGGGTTAGAGGGTAGAAGGGTAAGATGGTACTTATAAAGACGGTAAGACATAATATTGGCTTGCAATGCAAGGGAGTCAGCCTATCACCTATATAAACGCCAATTTCCTTCAAGCCCTTTAAATAACGCCGGGGATGACTGAAAGCGACTAAGGACGTGGTCCGGTTTTATTTTTTCAACCTGTATCTTGTTATACTTTTTTTTTAAATTAAATTTTTAGCTCCACAGACACCAGGAGCCGTAACCTTTGTCAATTTTGCTAAATATTTCTAATATACATACATTGTTACGGGAAGACAAGATTTTTCTTAACTTAACTTACCTAACTTATTACTATGCTTGTTATACTTATAATATAATATTGAATATCACGTTTATATCGGCAACAGGTTCCGCTCTATTTGGTGAAATTGGTTATAAATGTACGCAACTGCGCACCTTTTATAACTTCCTTTGTACGATGTTATTAGCTAAACTAGGCCTCATTTCTAATAACTTGTTTTGTGTTTTTTTTTTCAGGTAAAAATCTGCGATTTCTTCTAGCGTAACCGTAACGTAAGTAAACAGTACAAGGTTTATAAAAGTTGTCGAGTGCAAGCGAAACAGCGGCGCCATCCACCTCTGGGCCTTAAGTATGTTAACATTATTCCTTGCGATCATATCTCTTATAATCGAGTAATATATATATATTTTTTTTTTTTTAATCAGCCCTGTTTGTTCAAACTGTCCCACTGCTGGGAACGGGCCATCTTCTCATTGTGAGAAGGGTTAGGCCATAGTCTGCCACGCTGGCCAAGTGCGGGTTGGCAGACATCCCACATCTTCAAGATCATTGAGAACTCTCAGACATGCAGGTTTCCTCACGATGTTTTCCTTCACCGTTTGAAGTTGGCGGCAATCAACAGTAATCGATTGTAAGATTCGATTTAGAATCGGCGATCGACGGTCAACGTGTTGTATTTACTTCCGATCTGCATGACAGCTTTAGATCGAACTCGAGATATGGAGGTGTGATGATGATGAATCGGTTTTTGGTTTTTTTGTTGATTTGTTCGTCGATTTATCGGTCAAGGTGTGAGCAATGAACTTTTTAGACATAGTTCAGTCTTTGCGGTATATAGTAATGATACCTATAAGTATTACTAACGTTTTAAAGCACTGTTTGGCTGAATGAGCTTATTGGGTGTGGTGAGTGGGACAAAACAATATTTAAGTGTTTCATGTTTATATTTATAATACCCAGTTTATTGTAAGAACAAATAAAGTTTTTTTTTTTTTATTATTATTTAATTAAACAACATTACGCATTTAAAAAACATTTATCCCAGTACATTATCGCAAATAAATGATGTTTAAATGTGTGAAGCGAGTCAAAGCACCTAACTATGTACATGGAATATTTTGTTCTATCAATGCGACGACGAACACACATTAGATTTATTATGTAAAACTATGTTATCACGTAAGTGATAAATTGTCTTTTTTGATAACAAAGTTCTTTAAACCTAACATTCAAGGCCGTAGGCAGGGTAAGTGGGCAGGGTAGGGGGTTTTGGGCCATTATCAAAAATCCTTCCAGGCTTCAATAATTTTATAAAATGCTTCAAAAAATTTCGCGCTCGCTTCGCTCGCGCTTGATTGTTTCATATTGATCTTTATTTGTATTGATCAATAAAGTGCCGTGAACTTTCTAATACGAGCAAATAATTCACTAAAAATATTTTAAAACGATTTTTTTTGAGCCAAGTTTGCTTATCAGTTGTACATATATGGAATATAAAATAATTTCTAGATTTATTGTCACAAAGAAGATTTTAAAGAAGTTAAATAGAAAGGTACACCCGTAGGTTATGACAAAGGTTATTTTGGTTAAAAGGTGGAAAATTCACAATAGGCTCATACGGATTTTGGATGCCAATCAGTATCAGGTAGGCTACTTTCTACAGAGACCTCTGACGTATTAAAATACTTTGATTCAAGCAGTAATGTGCAGGCACAGGTTTTAAATGTAAAGGTAACGTATGTAAAATTTATTACCTATTTAATATCTCAGAGTGACGATTGCAATGAATTGCCCCACAAGGTGTTGAATTGTTAATATTTTAAGTTATTTTTTTCATCTTATAATACATACATATGTATATAGAATGAGTTATATACAAAATATTCTCCTTACTTAAAATAAAATGGTTTCTGAAATAATATTTACGCAGATGACAACGCAAGCTGCAGCTAGTAAACAATTAGTAATAATACGCCACCGTAGTAGCAAACTTGATTGGAGTACACAACTGAGAAGTTTGTTAACCGAGTGAGCGAAGCGATCAAAGATCTCTGCATCAACTAGCATTTTTTTTATTTTTTTTTAGTCAGGAATTTTGGTGTTACTAGCGTGTTTGGTACTCAATTCTAAACAAAAAAAAAACTTTTTTTTATTTAAAAAAACATATTGAAATATGAACAAAATTGTTTGTCGGGAATTACAATTAAGGCTCTGAAATCTCGATTAAAAAGAGGACAAGTTTGCTCCATTTTGTCGACCGATTTTAATAATATTAGGCAGAAACATTTGGTACTCAATCCTGAATAATAATTTAGAAAATGAGCTTGCGAGGTCTATTGTACCTAAAACTACTAGTTTATACTGATATATACTAGATACAACACAACTTAGAAGCTACAATGTTGTAGCTAATGTTAATTTTAACACTGCTTATGCGTCATTCACGCTAATGTGTCCAGAAATTCCCGCTTCTACGTTAATCAAGTGACATTCTAATGTGTGTCTTCCAAGTTGTGACGACCTTGTAGTGTCGTGTGTGTTGGGAAAGTGGTCAGAGAGGTTAGACGGGATGTGAGGTCTACATTGACGATGGGTGCTCTTGGAAAAGCTTTATAAATCTTCTCGTTTATACGCCGATTTTTCCGTTCAATACATATTTTATATGTTTTTTTATACAACATGTACTTAGTACTGAGCTATGGAGAGGGCTATGCTCGGAGTCTCTCTACGAGATCGAATCAGAAATGAAGAGATACGTAGACGTACAGCAGTCACCGATATAGCACAGCGGATTAGCAAGTTGAAGTGGCAGTGGGCAGGGCACATAGCACGCAGAACTGATGGCCGATGGGGCCGAAAGGTTCTCGAGTGGAGACCACGTACCGGCAAGCGCAGCGTAGGAAGACCAGCCACGAGATGGACAGATGACCTCATACAAGTGGCGGGAAGACGCTGGATGCAAGCCGCTTCCAATCGGTCTTTTTGGAAATCCATGGGGGAGGCCTATGTCCAGCAGTGGACTTCTTATGGCTGAGATGATGATGATGATGTACTTAGTATAATTTAAAAGTATCTATTTTCAGTTTTCGCGGCAATTTTCGTTAGTATTTCCCGTTTTTTAATACAATAGGAGAAAAATATTTTTTCAATCTCTATTTATTAACTGGCTTCGATAAATCTTTTTTTTTATATGGTTAAAACCGTTGAAAGCTACGACTTGCCAGCTTCTTCTTATGTCAAATACCGTACTCAACAATATGGGGGTATTCGGAATCTATATCTCCGTCTCTGGCATACTCTATGGAAACAACAGAGACGGAGATGTAGATTCCGAATCAGAATGATTTCTGAATACGCGGGCGGGCGGTTCACGTTTCTTTGAGTAGACTTCCCCTCCGCTTTCCCTGTGTCTGTTTGTTTGTGAATTAGGTATATTCTAGATAGATGAACTCCATCCTCGACCACATTTTTTTTTATTTGTACATAATACATTTCAAATAACTAGTTTTGCTGGTAACAATCGGTAATATGTATATTTTTCCATTACATTTTTCCATGTATAGGTAAGTTATCCTTTTCACAATTAACATACAGTCACGATTTAGCACTTATGGACGTAGAGAGGTTTAAAAACCCTCATGAGGGCGTAAAATAACCTCAAAGGGTCTATGGCCTACCTTAAAGCGCGACCAAGTTGTTTATGCAATAGAGTGGAAGCGCCACTAGCGTATTTTTCAAATAAAACTGAGAGCTGCACGTACAAATTCTACGTTTCCTTCATTTTGCCGAGCTTAACAATAACTTGGTCGCCTTTTACATTGTGGACAAAACGAACCAGTGTGACAAGATCTTTTGTATTCAAGCTTTTGTCTTATAGTGTGAAGGATAAAGAGGTCAGTTCGGGATGGACGATTCTCGTTAAATATTTGACAAATATGTAATGGGGTAGGTAATGAAGAAACGTATATTAGAGTGATGACTGGTCAAAGAGGTATGTTTGAAGAGTGATTTATGACAAATTACAGAAACTCCCATTAGTTCTATAGAACTGTGACGTCATAGAACTGTTGATTTTTTTTATCCTTTTAGTTCTATGGTAGAACTATTAAAACGGAATCTCTCTCATTTGTTCTATAGAACCAATAATACATGGTAATTTACATTAGTTCCATAGAACTGTTGCCACATAGAACTGTTAAAACTTTTTTAATACATATAGTACTATGATAGAACTATTGAAACAAAAATTGTGCTATTAGTACTATAGAACTAAAATACCTGATAACTTACGTTAGTTGTATAAAATTGTTACTCCGTATTAATCTATATTTAAGTAATTACTTAAATACCTATGAAATATGAGGGTCATAAAACTTTATATTTGAAGTTGAACTCCTTAATAGGTTTTCTTCATTGTCAGGTTATAGTTAACCGTTTTTGCGGGATAAACGAATACTGAATATAGGACAGGAACATAAGATTCATTCCGCAAATTTTTTTTGTAAAACTATATTACGTGCAAGGTTGCCTGGAAGAGATCGCTCTAAGCGATAAGGCCGCCAATTAAAACACCTAGCTGTAATATTATTCTCTCTGTATTTGTGTTTCTGTATTGTGGTCTTTTAATAAAGTGTTATCTATCTGTCTATCTATCTATATTATACGGTGCCGGTGGAGAGCGAGAGGACGAGGGCTGAGAAGGGTAGAGAGAGTAAGTAATGTTGTAGACGAATCTCATGAAAATAGGAAAGTTAGGTAAATTACAAAAAAAAACTTGGTATAACTTAAAAACTATACGCGTCTGGATAGTGGAAGATGCAGGCGAGCCTTCTGATACACAAATATACTTCCCACAAATATTTAATATTTATTTATAACAAGCTTGTATGCCTTTCCGTACCTTACCTTACCTTAACGTATTTTGTCAACCTCTCCCTGACACGTAAAGACACTTGCGGAAAGAAGACAGAGAATTTAAGACGATGGTTAAAGTTAAGAATACGAATTAGAACCTATAGAATGTATATCGTAATATCGTATAGCTTTTATCAACTTGCAATAAAAGTAGGTACCTAAACTTTAAAATGTGTCGCATCTAGTTTTAGATTTTCCCCAACAGGAAATCCTAGATATAATCCGTTTTAGTACTTAGAAGCTAGACAAAGATAATCAACAAGTAACTACTTATGCTATCTACGAACAAACACAAAAACTTACTTAACCATTTCATTGTCATGCGCTGACATTTAGCATTGTACTATCATATCAATAAGTTGTTTAATTGGAATATTGGTATACAGCAAACATTGAGCTGTATGTATACTTACGTACGAGAGCAGACACCACTCATAGCTAATTTGTTATATTCAACTGCGGCGAGAGCGCCGCACCTCATTCAGTGGCTTACTGGTGAAGTGGGTGCTTTCGACGTTTTGCTGTCGAGAAACCACACCATAGATGCAATTCTGCGTTGCGAGTATCAATCGTATCGTATAATTGTAGATAAACGATGTAATTATTATTCCAGCGCTTTAACGTTGTTTTGATTCATCATCACAGCCATAAGAAGTTCTCTGTTGGACATAGGCCTCCCCCATGGATTTCCAAAAAGACCGATTGGAAGCGGCTTGCATCCAGCGTCTTCCCGCCACTTGTATGAGGCTTGTTTTGTTTACTTTACCAAAACACGTGACAATAATTTTGCTTCAGATAGCTCCTCTGGTACGTAAGTACCTACATACAGCTCAATGGCGTAAAGTTTCTTTTTAAGTGATAAAAGGTTCTATTAAATCACTCTCCCGTGCATAATTTCGGCGGTCTCTCGGTGTAGTTTCTATGTGAAGTAACAAAAAGCGAAAAAATCATACATTTCGGGTTCCTAATTGATTGATGAGTTTGTGAGTATTTATTTATTCTTACTTCTTAAGCCCAACTATGTAAGTAAGAGAAGGTGTAGCTATGAATTAGATCAAATATAAATTACAAAGGAAAGTAAGATCCAACGGGCGGGCTAAGAGGCTAAAGTCTGCAGTATAAATTATTGAAATGATTTTTTTTTATAATTTTCGTAAAATTTCTTTATTTGTTACGTTTTCGTAATTAATAATTAATTTTATGAACATTCGTTTGTTATCGTGTCATTTAACTTCAAGTTTGTTGGAAATTAAGAAAACGTGCATTTTTTTTCGAGAGTTTATTTTATTTTATTGAAATAGGTACATTTACAGTCAACCGGCAAAACATTGTGAACCTAAAATCCAATTACAACACAGTACACAGCTTAGTTAAAGGTAAATTGTAATTGTATGTTTATTATTACAAAAATAGTAGCGCTCGTGGCGTAGCTTGACTAGGTGTTCTCGAACAATCACGAATTTCAAGCAACGGACAGACCGGTCAGTCTTCGGATGTGTGACCGTGAGTGGAATTTCTTTCTGAGCGCTACCGTGGGTCAGACGACACGTTAAATTGTAGGTTCCGGTTGTTGGTTCTTAATAACAACAATTGTCAAGCTCGGTCAGGCCTTTTAACTCTGACACGAGGGCTGGCCACTCAGTCTATACGAACTTACTTACTTACAAAAAAATTTAGCCTTTGACGCTCAGAAAGAGAAATTAAATAAAACGACATCTCGCAAATCAAAGTCAATTAAACCGTATAGGATAACAGGTAAAATAGAAATATACTTACATACTTAATTTATTTAATTAATTAAAATTAAATTAATTAATAAAAACACATACTTATTTTTTTTAATTTATTTATTATTAGTTTATTTATTTTCTTTTTATACCCCTCAAACATACATACATACAAAAGCTAAAACTTATTTACACACACTCAAAAACCATAACCCTCTTTTCCGCAGTCGTACAACAGAATTGATAACGGTGGGGCTACATTAGCGGGCGAAGATAAGTGTCGCGTTGGCGCGCTAAAACATCGTGTACGGGCATACGCGATGTTCTTGTCTACATTAATTGTCGCGACAAATCCCTTTGATGCGCGCCAGTTTACCGACAGCGCCCCGATAATACATTGTCTGCGTCCGAATACTACGCGCTGCAACGATCTACCCGGCCACACTAATAAAATAAATAAATAAATAAATATTTCTGGACATTTCACACAACACCATCTAGCCCAAACTAAGTAAAGCTTGTACTATGGGACTAGATGGCTGATAGAATACATATATACTTTTTTTTTGTAAATATATACATATGATACATAGAAACACCCAGACACAGAACAAACATCCATGCTCATCATACAAATGTTTGCCCTGGGTGGGGATTGAACCCACGACCTTTCAGCTCAGCAGGTAGACGTAAACACACTGCCAACTGAGCCACAAGGCCAGTCAAACACTCATCGCGTTAGTACGAATATTCGCCGTTTAGCCCGCTAATGAAGCCCCAGCATAAGAAACTAAGCCCGCTAATGAAGCCCCAGCATAAGAAACTAGGACCGCAAGCAGACATTTACCATTGTCGCGTTATCTTATCAATCTTAAATATTAATTGAAAGAATGATTATTACATTACAAAATACCGGAACCGGATTTCATTACACAGTATAAACAATAGTCGGTTAAGGATACAATAGTGGGGGTGACCATTTCTGTCTGCATTCCATTATAGTGCCGCTACGAAACTGCAATAACACTGTTATAGCCAATGAGATTTTATCTATAGAGAGGTACTACTATACTCATTGAATATTAAGTAAAAGTATGGCAATTCTCGGTTCTCAGCGCTTTCGATGATAAGACCGCATTCTTAAGGGCTTATATGTACTTTCTAAATACACAGGATGGCATAGCCACTGTTCACTAGTCCCGGCGCGCGTCTAACAGCGATGCCCGACGTGTTTTGACTGAAGACAAGTCGGGCAATTACCTTACTTGAGGCTTGCCACGTAGAGCTGTGGAAAACCTATCTGCGTATAATACAACACTGGTTATAGCACCAATAATCGCACATAGTCCTATTGATTGCGCAAACGCTGAGAACTTTGTCCTGTTGGGTTCGCATTCAATTATTTTAATTCATATCCTATTTGGATATAGTTAAATTGATAAATATTTAGTGCCTGTTTGCCTTTTTTTTTAATGTCTTCGTAGTTTTTTTTTTTTTTTTTTTTTTTTTTTCATGATAGGTAGTTTGTTAGAGATAATATTTGTCTTTAAAATAGTAAGCATATTTCTTTGAAACAAACCTTCTAAGTACATCGTATACAACAATACTCATTGATTATAAGAGACTTGTTGGCACTGAAACAACTATTTCTGAATGAAGAATAAGTACTGTCAAATTAAAATCTTACTGGATTAGTACCAAAATATGTTTTGTTCTCTTTGATCGTTGCTAGGACAACGGGTTCAACTTATAGTGGTCATAGCTAGAAAATATGTTTTTCTTATTTGCAAGCAAGATATTACTATTTTAATTGAAAAAATATGACATGGGATACTCGAGAGGTACTGTGGAATCTAATAACATACATGTTACAAAAATGTTATATAAAGCATACTTAGTTACATAAGTAAATAAAATAATCGCTTTTCTATTGGATCAGATGAAAGACAGAAACCACTTCATGATGATCGCTTGGCAAACTTCCAATAACTTCGAAGGTAACTTCGAATTGGAAAGATTTCAAGTCATTTTAAGCCTCCATTATGCATTAATTATGTAAATATTATCAGCAATTTTACATATCCGCCATTAAAAACGTCATTATATATGCATTTGGTATTTCCCCATAATTTGCTGAGTTATCCTAACAACATATAATACTTTATTGCACGCAAGGACGTCTCAAGGATCGAAAGTCGACTTTTGGAACTGTCCTTCTGACCTCCTTACTGCGCCAAAATACAGCAATAAACCTCTTTTATAACCTTGAAAACAAATTCGAAACTTTTTCCCCAAACCTTTGTTGTAAAAAAAAAAAGTAAAACGATATGTGATCTTTTTCGATTTAATATCATGTGTTTATCAAACAGGATCTTCCTTTGACGAAAATAACTTTTTTTCGTTTCGATTGGGTCGTAAAAGCCTACTCGATAAAGGTTTTGAAAAATGATTATTGTCCTCCCCTACTGTTTCTAAATTCGTATGTGACGCATGCGCAAGAGCATGGTGAACTCCAAATTTTCGTATATTTAGTAAAAAAAAGCTAGTTCTAAAATTTGCCCGATGTAGTTGAAATTTCCCACAGTTTTTAAAATTCCCACATATTGGTAACACTGCGAACTGCAAAATACTCTGAGTTTTACGGGAACGTCTTAGTATAGTTCCCGTCACGTAAAAAGAACGCTGGTTTCTTCGCGCTTACGAAGAAATCAGCGTTCTTTTTACGTGATGGGAACTATAACATGTTGTTGCTTTGTTTTATTTTCCTAAACTTGTGTTATTTTGAACATTAATGCGATAAAAATGGTGGTATTTTATTCATTAAGTGTTCAATCAAGCGCGTGAGTGTGGGCAAGTGAAATAAAGCAGTGAAACTTGTTACTTTACGTTGTCAGCAAAATTCCATAGAAGCTTTCTAAAAATTCTAGTAAAGTCGCCATCACTTTACTAAAAACTCACAAACGTTTTATTATAAAAGAATTGTTGATTATTTCGACTGAAGGACTTTTTTTATACACTAGCGGACCCGGCGAACTTCGTTTCGTCTAGAAGTCGAATGTCAAATCATCGTCAATGGTCACAAAACCGACCAAGAGAGAGTCGGAGAGTTCTGAACAAAATTTCGTCAATCAAGTACATATAATTGTCAAGAGTGCTGCTACCTAGAGACATCGTTTTATTTTTCCTGTAAAGTTTACGTAAACGTCTATCATGTCAAATTATTTCAGATAGTTGACCCGGTGATATTGTGTAGTCACCAAAAGTTACCAAAAATCGATATGAAGTGAAGTGAACGTACCGTGATTAACAAACACTTATTAGCAAACAAAAAACTACTTAGTCTTTAAAACAAAACGAACTTTATCAAAAACATATAAAATTATTATTAACGCGGTTATGTGTTGTCACAGATTACCACAGATTCTTTTGTTTTAAATTGAATGACGTTGACATTCGTTACGCGCGTTTTTTAAAATATGCAAAATTAAATGTATATTTTTCAATCTTTCTGAGAGATTTTCTTAATATTTGTTTCCGTAAGAACCTTGTACAGAGTATTAGAAAACTACAAAAAAAAAAATAAGCCAAATCGGTCAAGCCGTTTTCATGTTATGTCGTGACAACGGAAAACGGGTTTCATTTTTATATATATAGATTATTTATACATTATAGATCTACGATTGACCACCAACTCGCCTGATGTTAAGCGACGGTGTAGCCGAAGATGGAGCTCGTCAAACTATTCAGTCTAGCCTTGAAAATTCCAAGATTGTAGGTCTCAGGAAACAGAGATGGCGGCAAAGAATTCCATTCTTGTGCAGTACGCAACAGGAATGTGGATCGATATCGCTGACTTTGTTTCCATGGTCAAGAAAAATTTGAAACAAACAAACAAAATACCCTGTGAGTTTTGGCGGGAAGGTTGTAGATACATGTCATGTTGTCGCGCTGTTTTATTTAAATAATTTAAGTTAAATTTGAAATAAACATTAAATTTTGTGTTATTCCGAATGTTAAAGGTACAAAAATGGTGGTGTGGTAATCAATTTCATGAGTGTAGGCAAGTGAATTAATTATAGCGGTTCATATTTTTATCAGCAAAGCTTCCGGTAATGTCTCCACCACTTCACTGAAAGGTGACAAAGACTTACCGTGACTTTTTTATTTTATTTTGATATAAGTAGTCAAAATAGGAAACTATTTGACGAAAATAAGAGAATAGAAGACAAAAAAAGATATGTACTTTATTCAACAAAAAAATAATTTTTGAAATATGACTTCTAGTTTCTGCGTAATGCGTGGACAAACATATATAAACTTATTAAATTTGGCACACGTGTTTAGAAGCTAGTATAGACTAACATATACAAAAATTGTGCAATTCTGACAATATTACAAACATACAGGTCGAATTGATAACCTCCTTTTTTTTTGAAGTCGGTTAAAAATGTATCATAATACAATTTTCTTGTAGATAAACCAAACCACGTAACTTATGTCCGATATTTGTGATCAGTTATAAAAAAAAAAAAACCACTACACACACACACACACACTCAAAGTCCGCACAGGAACTACAAAACAACACAACAAAACTTTTTCTAAATACATAATACATATATATATATATATATATTACATATTATTCAAAGCTAACATTTCTTAATAGATTCTTGTATGGAAAACGTTCCTGTTATCTCAAGATGAAGATAAATGATTTATTCAGTTAAACATATTATTATCACGATAAATTTATCGAAAATCACGCGCCAACGAATCTGGCACGTCCATTCACACTTTCATGCATCAAAGTGACCTTGACCTCCATAATATCACTTCTAAATCACCGGAAGTGCGATAATACGGACAATGCCTTCCTATTTCCGTCCGCCGCCATGTTGGCACGCCTGTCGATACTTTCTTTTGTTTGTTCTGTTGGTAACATTGATTTTGCGTGTCTTTTGGCGGAAGAGACGCGTTGTAGGACGTGGCAGTGCGTTTGTCGACCTTGATCGAGGTTTTCGGTGTGAACTGTGAATAATTTTGGTGTGGAACTTATTCAATATCCGGCTTTTGTTCAATGGTGACGGATGGAAAATTCAATGTTGTTTTTGATATTATTATGGTTTGGTTATATACCTGCATGACCTTTGCCTTACCGATAAAAAACTTAATTTTGGACAATAAAAATTCGAAAATTGTATGTATGTCCGTTTTTTGCTATGTGTGTTACGTAGGTAAGTTATTTTAAGAATTTTAATTAGTTATGTGATGCCTTCAGAATTACTCACATAAGCCATATTATTAGAGGTACATTCAAAACCACAGTCAACACCTCACATTAGTGTTTTGGAATGGCTCCAATTGAGTAATTACATATATTGAGCATATATTCACAGATGGCGCCACCAACTCTTCGTTGGTCAACCGAAAAATACTCTTCAGAAATTTGGACACCCAACGCGCATGCGATCTTCTCCAAATTGATATTACAACATCTTTGGTAAAGATAGGTTTCTTTATGTCACACTACAAGGGAAATAAAATAACGACAATTTGTAATCAAAATCTATCTCACGGTATGAAATGCACGTGTGTCATATAAAATTTCGTAGTATCCGGTTTCTTAAACAGCCAATTCACATTCCATACAAATACACTGCCAGTAGCGCTACCAAACATAATTATTCAATCTTAAATATATACACTTCAATCAGATTACTTGTAAAATATTTTGCTATAGCAATAATATTACTCTAAAACACGGTCCACAGACTAACAAATAAGTATAGAATATGCAAAATTTAATTAACAGTGTTACTTATAAACGCATGTTAAAATTTTATTCACTGAATAAGGACTTGTCAAAATTTGTCAGACGAGAACTGTCACGCACAAAAACGGAACAAAACACTGTTTATTTAAAATAGGGGTTTATGAATAAGACGATAAGTATATTATAGGTATAGGTTAAATATGGACAGAACTGATGGCCTACGGGACTGCGAATTTTTCGAGAGGCGAATATGCATCTACAAGCATAATATGGAACAGATAACGATAAGATATATAGATAGACAGATTACCTCATAGAGGTGATAAAATAAGATAGAAGCTGTATACGAAATTACATATTTTGAAGTCTGTTGTTTCAGTGTTTTCTAACTATTAGTAGGATTTATTTTATTTAGTTAGCAATAGTCCGGTAGTAGAGATAAAACACCGAACTAATGCAACTATTTTATAGCACTAGTCACACTTTGTAGTGTCCTGTCCATGGTTGGACAAGATGAGACTTAAAATTATGTAAAATACACGCGATAATTCAATGAAAAACTATCAGTTATGGAATCTGCTTAAGCACATTCTTACATTAGGGCGAACGTGATATTATACTCTCGCTATGACAACCGAAATCAATAATCCACTTGTAAATATTCGTAATGAAAGGTTCCTTGCGCACGCGCTTCTATCCGTGTCACTGGGTAAAGGGCAGACGTGCCTAAGGCGTTCTGTTGTAAACCTGCTGGAAATGTTCCATGGTGTCGTGGTTAACTCAATGAATAGCGGTTTTCTAACCATTCACTGTTTAGTTGCGGCAACAGGCGTTTGACACGAAATGCCACACTTGGTGGTTTTGCGAAGTTAGTTGCTTTGTACTTTTTGCTTTCAAGGGCGGTGAGCATCAGTCTCTTCATTGTCAAACCCTTTTTGACTTTTTCTCAAATTTCAGATAAATAGACGGATAGTTTTATTATATGTAAGATATAAGATAAGAAACATAAGCAAGATTTTGATTTTTTTCTATCGTTATGGCCGATTTACATCAGACGAGCGAAAGCTCATTCTATCCCCACTCTATCAATTTATTTTAGTGTAAACAGACGTAAAGAATTGTTTAGTTGTTCTGTCTGCGTTTAAGAGAGCATTCTATTATTTTTTGTCAGTCGCTTATGCGACCTTGGATCTTATATTTTCACCTTAGACCTTGTAAATTTGACATTGAAAATTAGACTTGATTTTTGAATTAAGTAAATAATCAAAGTGTAGTTTCCAATGTCACAAGGAATTAACTCTATAAGATACTGCATAAAAATAGATCTATTTTACATCGGTTCATTCTTTAGTTCATTCATTTGTTTTGTAATGTTGGTATTTGACATTGACACAAAGTTCACTTTGCACTTCTAAAGAATTGAGATCAAACATCTATTAAATAAAAAATAAAAAAGTATCGCCAGATATTCTACTCAAGATGTTTAAAAGATGTTGTCCTGTATGATGCATATAAAGCATACAATAAATCCAAAACAAAAGCTGTGTAATAAAATGTTGCGTATCAGTGCTAAAATGTTGCATTATTTAGGATGCAATCTTAATGTGTCAATCGATATGGGACATTTTATTGCTCTGCTTATAATAAAACATTTTTACAAACCGAACGATTTATCTACGATTTTGTTATTTTACAAAAATAAGGCTGGAGAGTGACTGAAGAATTTTGATTTGACTACGCAATAAAAAGGGTATATCTTATGTAAACATGGTATATTCAAAATGTTCATGTGCTTCCTATAATGTGGTAAAGTATTAAACTTGATTTTGACATTTAGCGTCTATAAACGTGTCTATATAATTGCAGCGTAATTACCATAGATTATACAAAGTCACAATAAATCCAACAAAACGATAACCTTATTTTAAAAACTTTATATATTTTCTTCGAGCACAGACTATATTTTTCGATATAAACATGTCGTGTTTAGTAGCTATTAAAATGAGAGGATATTACCCCAATGTTATTTAAAAATCCCATTAGAAATAACTATAATTTTCTAAACCATGTAGTTTCTTTTATTTTCTTCTCAAACACATAAGAACGTAAGTGTGTTCTTCTTTCGGTCAGGCACCAAGAAAATGATAGCTGTCAGCCTTGTTCATAACTTACGATGGCAAATACCCTAAGTTAAATAATATATTTGTTATCAGACTTGTTTTAGGTTTTACTACCTTAGAAGGCTCGAAGGTAGTGAATCGATTACAAAAATGGTATCGTTTTCGGCAAACGAGCTGGAGTTTACATAAATAAAAGAAAAAAACTAGAATGTTGTATTTGTTCCTCAATAAATATTTTCCTTTTACATTACGTATCTTTATTCCCAAAATATTTTTCTACATTATAACTTATATTGTAATATAATAAAATGTACTTTAAAAAGCTAATGTTAACTTTGTATTATACTTATACTATTTTTTGACGTGATAACGTCTTATAAATCGATGAACGCCGGCTGCACGCACGTAAAAGCATGATTCATTGTCACGTTGCTCCTGAGCCGAGCGTGCAAGCGGGAGCGCGGAACAAGCGATAGAGAGGCACGATCAGCCTAAACGTTCGGCTTGTGACGCATCGTCATCACGTAAAATTATCGTCCGTAAACTTTACAGACAACCATTTTTTTTTTCTTCATTTTAGATTGGGCACCGATATTCGGGTATAGGCCTTCTCCATGTTATTTCATGTTTGGTTACCAGCTGTTTCGACTATTGTCATCGTGCCATCTTCATCTTGGCCGCCCCCTGGACTTGCTGTTCTCGTAATAAAATTAAATAAAAATGTGTTAGAATCCTCGTATGTGGTTATTCTTTGTCTGAAGTGCAACTTTAAAGAGTAAAATAAGTATCTTCAAGTATAGATTAAATGATCTTGATACGCCCACACAAATACAGATTATATTTTATTCTACATTCCAATGTATGCACATGCCAATACAAATTAGAATTGTATAAAACCAGTCTTTAATATCCTGTTAAAGGACCCTTTTTAAATTTGCTTAAAACTGAATCATTTGCGAAAAATGTCAAATATCTGCAGCTGTTTTTTTTTTTACCCTTTTGGTAAAGTTTATTTTGGTTTACGGTGTTTATTTTGATACGAGATTTTATAAAGTTATTTAAATTCAATTTGCTTGAAATTGTCAGACGAACAAAGGATTTCAAGTTTGAGGTCAGCCATTTTTTCTATAAATTGATAAATCTCGAGGATTATCATAAATTAGCTAAATATTCATAAGAAACATTAAACTTAAATGCTTATATTATACTTATTATACCTATACTATACATAATTTGTTCCTGACAACTAACCTACGTGAATTTCTCAGAATGTCGGTTTTTTCGTGTAGATGTAAGTATACATATTTGAAACAAAACTTTTTCCTCTTTGTCTCAGTGACAGATTATTTCCAAAACAAAGCCAAGTTAATTATGACCGAAAATATTATTAATTACATATTAATAGTTTTTTTTAAATTATTAATTTACATAAAATCCGTCATTCATATTTCATAACAAACTAAAAACACAACCCGATTAGATAAATTAGAGAAAAAATTAGATAAAAGATTAAAAATGTAACCCCATTTTTTAAGCAGTATGTCATTTCTAACTTCAATTCCATAAATCTCAATGGTGCCAACCACACGCAACAATGGCATCGGAAGCGGGAAGGAACGTTACGTCATTTTAATGCCTTCAAGTTACGTCTCAGCCTGTGTGCACTCCTCTTATATAGCTTTACTTTTTTTAAATAAGGGGAATGTGATCTGGGTAATGATAGTGGCAACGTGCCTTAAATAGGATTTCTGATTAGATCATTGAAGTTTGTATCGAATTTTAACGTACTTACTATTATTTTTTTAATCAAAAGTTGTTTCTTTCGAAAACAAAAACAATATACCAGCTCCTTCTCTTCCAGGGCATGTTGTAAATATCAGCAGATTTTAAGGAAATTGGCATATAAGTAGATTCGGGGCTGATTCTCTACCAATACAGGCCAACGTCGATGTATTTGATGCTCTGGGTATACGTATACGTATACTTAGGGGAAAATACGTATGACTTTATGTATGTATGTAAATGTTGTTTAATTCCATCGAATGTAGTTAATATTTCTTTTTTACTCATAACTTTTCACACCTATGTTTTCGTACCTAGGATGTATGAATATCTAATGAAAGTTACAATTATGTGAAATTTCTTTAGTTCTCAGCGTTTATGACAAAACTGTAACGCATCTGTTGTTACATAATTTCTTTTGTTTGTTTTTAGAAAATATAGTCTTTAGTAAGAAATTAGTGAAACGAACAAACGGTAGATTTTGATGAGGCGTTTCTTTTATTGGATTACAAGTTTGTTTTTTTTTAATTTAATTTTTTATATTTTAACTTTACAAAACGAGTAGTTTATCTTCGCATAAGTTGTTTCAAATGGTGCAAAAATGGGGGTGTTTTATTTATAAAATATTCGATTAAGGGATACAAATTGGTCAAACGAGTCTTTATATGTTATCAACAAAACTTCATAGAATATTCAAGTTAAATCACCAGCAGATAACTGTGACTTGACTAGGATCTTGTCGTAGCTTATTTTACTTGACTTTACTGTGTCTAGAACTTGATCGATGTTATTGTAATAAAACTATATTTTATAACTTGGACATGGCAAATGTACGAATCGCGTTAGTCTAATATCACAATAAGAGAAAAAATTAAGGTGATGACTACACGGAGGCACTCCTAGAGACCAAGCAAAAAACACCTAAAGAAATCGACAATCTAACGACATTTAACAATAAAAAAACGCGAATTCGGTATATCATTTGTGCACAAATATGTACCCCGACGCGTCAATTTACATGTTTTATGACGCCAGAGACTATATTTTTGTTTCTTTTTGAATATTTATGTATCGTAAAAATAAAAATGATTCTTCTGGCGCCATGTTGATTTGTGATTTCTCTAAGAGACTAGACTTGTTTCATTTTATATGTAAACTTTCAATTAACCGGACAAGAGTGAGTCGAGCTTGCAAAAAGAGGATTCTGTTTAATATATTTGTATCTGAAGTGAATAAAAAAAAAATGTTTTCTTTGAGTTAGTTATAATTGTTGTCTACTTTACGATTTTTTTAAAGCTTAATTCACTTGTTAAAACGTTTTAATGTGGTTTCTAAGGTAGTGTTCTTGTTATCACGAAAAATAAACTTAGAACAAATAAATAAGATATTGTAATCGCTTGCAAACAAAAAGCTTATTTTTATTAACGAATCAAATTTTTTAATTAACTTGTTACTTCGTGTGTCTTTCACAAATTCAGTATGAATAGGCAAACTGTGGCAGTAAATAATTGTCCGAGTGAGCGAGGCGTCTCTGCATCAACTGGCCAAATTTTCTTTCGTCTGTCAGTTTGTTTGTATGTTCGTGCTCGCGTACAGGGCGTATTTTGAAGCAATTTTGATAAAATTTGGCGTATAGGTTCTATGTTTTTTTTTTGCGTCTGCGATTTTTGATAGGATTTGCGGCGCTAATTATGAACCGATTTTAATGATAATTAGTAGGCAGATAAAGTACACAATTATTACAACTTGTGGTAAAAATAAACAGAATTGGTCAAGTGGTTGTCGAGATATGAGTAAATAAGGACCTGTTGATATAGTTTGATACGGAACCTTGAAAAATAATGATAACAGTATTTGGCAGTTTATAAATCTTATAATGCTAAAAGGCATCTTCGCGATCTTCTCAATCTTGTACAAGTTCTAGCCAGTCAAATAAATCAGATTCGTGATATTTAGATTCACAATTTATTGTTAGTTTTGACGGGATACACGTGTACAGTGCAATATTCTAGATCTATAAACTATATTAATATGATCCGTGAGTATTTATAAGGATATCTTTAGGAGGGAAGTTACAATAAATCCGCAAGGGTCGCAGTGACGGAGAGGCTCATGGCCTCTCACCCTACCTCAAATAAAATATAATTTATAAATAGTAACGCTTGAAAATGGCAAATGCGCCAATCGTATAATATCCCCAAGGGGGAAAAAAAATCACTTGTAACTGAATCTGAACTTCAATTTAACTGTCAATGTCACTCACGGTCAGATCCGATTAACCGGTTTGTCCTTTGTTTAACTTAGGTTATGTATTAAAATGACTAATTTACGAACAAATTAAGCAATCTATTGATGGATTGTTTTGTGTCCGTTAATAATTTGATTAATGTGTCTAATTATCCTTAAACAATGATGGTTTGAATGTATACAGGGGTTTAACCTACATACGGAATAGAGGTGACCGTGAGGTTGAGTACTGCGTTCCATAATATATGAAATGACCGCGTACATTCAAAAGGCTGGTCCTCAAAATGATTTTCCGAGAACAGCAATTTATTTTTGATAACCGTGACCGAATTATTAAACAGTGAATAGCAGTTATTATTCGAGAACTTCATGAATGAAGCTTATACACTCAAAATAATTCTACGTATATATAAACGTGTGTATTATGACTTTTAGACCATTTTATTCTTTTGCAGGAGGTAATCCGTTAAGAAGTAAAAAGTTATTGAAGTTTTCTATTTGCTTCGTTAAAATGTAACCAGTTCGTGGCTAACGTCAATGACGTCAGAACATGAAAACACACTCACACTATGTCAGACGGAAATCATATCCAGTGACATAGACGTGGTCGTCCTCTTGCTCACTCTCCCGTACATACTAATAATCTATACTGTGCTCACACATGCATATAGTTCCCGTCACGTTAAAAGTTTAGTTCTTGTCACGTAAAAAAGTGGTTTGTTCGTAAACGCAAAAGTTGGGTATTTATGAAATTAGGTTTTTTTTTTATAGAAAGAGCATACGAGTAGTTGGTTTCACAGACGACGACCGCTTTACAATACAGTAACGGAAACTTAACAGTAAATAAATACGATTTGAGCATTTTGAGCCTATACGAATAGGACTCGCTATCTCGTTCAAAAACATTTTAATACATATATTTTTTCAGCCATAAAAATTGTCATCAAGGACAGTGTCCTAGTTTGCCAAAACCCTAGAATGAGTGCAAAAACTATTAACGGACGCACATAAAATAATAAGTGGTCTATAATGACCATTTCTTATTTAACACGTCAACTATTAACAGAGCAATTAACAAATTATTTAACCCGACGATTATCTGTGCGCGTATTACGGTCGTGCCGTGACATCACGAGTTACGACGAAGTTGCGCGCGCGCAGAAAACGAAAGTGTGGGACGAGATCGAAAGTAGAAGTGCCGTGGAAATCAGTATATAAGGTTAAGTGCGTCTATTTCCATACATTAGGGCTAGTATATATCAAGTGAGTATTATTTCCAAGAGATACGGTCTTGGCATTTTCAAAGGTTGAATGAATAGATATCTTCTAGATCAACGAGGTCCTTCCTCTGCCACTCCACTGCTTAGCATCAGGCGAGTTGACGGTCAATTGTAGATGTATTTAATACGAAACAATAAAATGTATAAATAGTTCTTTTAATCTTGATTCGACTTTCTGAAAACTATGCAAAAAATGCATGTCAATATTTTGTTTATGTTATTGATTTTGATTGGGGCAAAAAAAAAATTACATCATTCTTTTACTGTAAAAGGAAAACAGCAGATTATTTAATAGTCTCGATTGCCCATATGAAAAGTGTGCAAATTCATTCGAAAACTCTATATATCTTTTCACTTACCTCTTGCTCTCTTTATCCCCTACATCCTATTAACCCGACAACACAAAAGAACATTAAAAATTTATCAGCCCACTTATTCTAATCTATTCTTTTAGAGCTTCTAATTACCTACTGTCCCAATTCTTATGAATAGAATGCCATCGACGCAATGTCAAATTCTTCTTATCATTGGACATTTATTACGTTACAGAAAATATAATATGGCAGAATTAACGCCTAATATTATAACTCATAAAAAACTAGATAAAGTATTTATTACCAGAAAAATATATTTGCACATATTTTTAATTAAAATAACATTATGTAACTATTGAATTCATTAATTGGAAGAGAAAAAAAAAATTAATGGACATTTTTACACAGCGTCATCTAGCAAAATAAGCATGTATTATGTTAAGCATATATACACAGCATAATTTAGAGCGATAGATAAAGTCTTCATTGTTTACAACTTAGTTAAGTTGTAAACAATGAATGATGAGTTGTAGTGTGTGTGTGTGTGTGTAGTTGTTTAGTTAAACACAAGTTACAAAGTGGGAAAAAGCTTGTTAGTGAAACAACAGGCGGCTTTACCATTAAAAGAAATCTCTTCGAGGCAAAATTAAATTTAAAATTTAGAAACTTAATCAAACAATTAGATCTCGGGTCTCAGTTTTCAACCTATAGGCCGAGCCAAGTTTCAGCAGTTTGAGACTAGCTACGTAGCAAGTTGAAGCACTGTCGGTGCGTATACTGCGCCCGTATGGAAGTGTGTCGATCGTCCGCATGATCTGTTTCGTATTACGCATCTGACCGAGTTGTAGGTTGTTAAATAACAATTATATTTTATTGAACGGTTTCATCAGTACCTATTATCATTTATATTCACGATTTTTTCTCACGAGTTACTTTCTAACCTAATTATTCATATACGTTTCATAAAGTATTTCGAGCATTAATTCAATTGTTTTCCATTTTTTAGGGTTCCATAGTAGCTACGAGAAACCCTTACAATTTAGCCATGTCCGTCTGTCTATTTGTCTGTCTGTCCGTATGTCACAGTCATTTTTCTCAGACTATAAGCCCTACATAAAAGATTTTTAGCATATGCCGGCACAAAATGCCGTAGTAAAATTTAAACAAAATTAAAAATAGGGGTGTCGCTCCATACTTATAATGAAAGGGTGATATTTTTTTCAACCTCAAACCCCCACATGATGGGGGGTTTTATTTAGTATGTCTCTTAAAATAAAACAAAGATTCAATACCATATTATAACTATGTTTCATCAAAATCAGTTCTGCCGTTTTTTCATGTCGTGGATTTTAAGTTAAATTTAAAACCCACGATGCTCATAATTATGCTCACAATGGATTTATAGTTGACACCCATCAATCCATTTTTTCATACAAAAGACATCAACGCGTTCAGCTCATCTCCATTTTGTGTTTTAAGACATGTTTCTTTTACTTGTGTCACTCTTTTAGTAAAAATATGCTTATATCTTAGTTCTGGTGTATTTGAAAAGAGAACTTATGTGGTATTGAGGACGCTGCTGTTTTTATTTCATTATTTATTCGAATGTGAATTGATTGCTTGCCGGTCAATCGATCGATACGTCAGTTCCTATAACTTAACGAATAGTTTTCCATAGACTTTCCGAGTAGAGAGTCTGTTTGAAATGAGTTTTTTTTTTTATACAAGATTGATCTACAATTGTCCACCAGCTCGCCTGATGTTAAGCGACGGTGTAGCTCGTCGATCTAGAAGATATCTATTCACTCTAGCCTTGAAAATTCCAAAATTGTAGATTGTCTCAGGAAACAGTGATGGCGGCAAATAATTCCATTCTTGTGCAGCACGCTACGCAACAAGAATGTGGATCGATATCGCTGAGTACGGATTTTTGGCATTTCAACGAGAAATGGGTGGTAATTCGCCGACTTTCTATGGCCTATTTACTTCCAGGATATAGAAAACACAGTTATTTAACAGATAAAGGACAACAGATGAAATTAAATTCACATTTTGCGAACGGCAAACCTTGGTGTTGATCACATGAAATAATGACATATAGGAAGTAGTTAACGCTATATCTTGATCGATTGTTCTCGCTTTCGATTATCTATGACCGAATAAGGTTCTGATTGAATCGATTTGAATTGATTTATCGAGTTGGGAGTTATTTAAGAACCAATTTTGCGGAAATTCAAAGATTTATTAGATTTTTTCTACGTTTGACTACCTCGCCTGTTGGTAAAAGACGCTGCATTGCAATTGCATTCAATTGCCGTTATGGCTATATATTTTTATTTTTTTATATCTACTTTTTTCTGAACTTTTTACCAACATCAGTAAAAAACTGATAATGAAAACTCATAACATAATATTTTGGGCTTTGTACTGAGAAACGTAAAAGACTTTCGAGATCCTCAAGTCCTCCGTCTTTTGTTTACTACCTTGGTTAGGAGTAAATTGGAGTCGGGTGCCTGCGTATGGAACCCGCATTGTGCCAATCGCATCTTATCCCTTGAGAAGGTCCAAAAAGCTTTTCTAAGAAATCTTTATAAAAAAATCTACGGGTACTATCCTTATCTTTACCCCACCGATTTCCTGCTTGGTCAGTTAGGATTTAACTCTCTGAAAGTTAGGCGATCATTTGACCAACTTAAGATGGGATTGAAGACGCTGAGAGGTGCCATAGATTCGCCTAGCTTACACAACCGGTTATGTACATTCTATATACCGGAAAACTATCTTAGACATAGGCCTAGTCATAGGCATAAGCTATTTTACACCGGCGTTAACCGCACGAAGTCGCACGATCACAGCCCAATGTGCCGCATCACTCGTGCTCTCAACTCATTCTTAGAAAAATACCCTGAATGTGACATTTTTTATGATAAATGGGCCGTTGTTCTAAGGCCTCTAATGAGTTTCTGTGAGAAACATTTTGTTTGACGATATATTTAATAATATTAACATTTAAGTTAAGGACTTGACATTGACTAAGCTATCAATAATTAATAATTATAATTGTATTTTAAGTAATTTGATAATAATTGTAATTGGCCGTAAGCCGTTATTATTATAATAATAAATAAATAAAATAAATAAATAACTTGACGTATCTTCTATATACCATCAGGAAGGTCTAGTGCCAACTTCCCAGTTCCAACTTCAGGGAGTCGAGCCTGCTATTTCAATCTACGAGCAACCTTCAGGAAAGGCAAATTCAAATTCATTTATTTAAAAAAACTGCTATGGGATAACATTTGCCCTTCCCATAAGATAAATTAAATAAGATAGGAATGGCAGCCTCGATTCCCTAATAAATCATCATGTTTCCTTTTATTCAATTATAATTATAATAACATACGTAGGTATGCTAAATTTCGGCATAATTAAACCAGAGAGTTTATTTTCAAAAGACCTTTTACTTCTTATCTTTAAAATTACACATTCCACACTAACCTAATATTCGACTCTTTGGGCATAAGTAACGCACTTTAACTTAAACTTTTCCGCTCATACTCATTTTTATGCAAACACCAAGTACGATACACGAAAGTTATACAAAAATTCAATGCAAAATTTAACACGTCAGTGCTGCCAATATAATCCAAATTAAGTCCTTGCCAGCGTACCAAAGTTCCTTTCATTGTGCCCCATTGTTTGATAGGTCATTGTATGAGAAACGCATTCTCGTATTAACATACAAACGAATGGTTTTCACATGTGCTGGTGGTAAATTAAAATTATGTGTACGCTGACAGTTGGCAGCCGTAATTTTTTTTATTATTAATTTGCCCTACGGGCAGGCTAAGGCCGTACTGCCATACAGCCATACTGCCTTTGGCAGCCGTAAAAATAGGGTTAGTTGATTTTTTTTTATTGGATTACTTTTTGATTTTTGCGGCAACATGAAAAAATCGTTTATGTGTTTTCTGATTTTCCATTTATTAATGTGTGAAAATGTAATAATAGTATAAGTAATAGAGTAAAGAATTGTTTTTTTCTTTGTTTTATGAAGATTCTAATAAGTCACCTCCCACTTACTATACAGACACATTATCTGACTTTACTTGACTTTGACCATGACTAGGACTAGATTTACGTTATTATAATTGTCTCTTGAAAATGGTAATGCACAATACCAATTTCTCAAGTTCAATATTCCCAATAAAATAAAGAAGGATAAAAACGAAGAGTTACGATTAATTCAGTTACAACTTTTCTTGAATAGCTCCTGCAGTCATCATCATCATCTCAGCCACATGAAGCCCACTGCTGGACATAGGCCTCCCCCATGGATTTCCAAAAAGACCAGTAGAAAACGGCCTGCATCCAGCATCTTCCTGCCACTTGTATGATATCTTCTGTCCACCTTGTGGCTGCCCTTCCTAGGCTGCGCTTGCCAGTTTGTGGTTTCCATACGATCTCGCAGAGAGACCCGAAGCATAGTCATCTCAATAGCTTGTTGCGTGACTTTGAGCTTTCTTATAAAGCACATAGCTCCTGCAGTGATGCTGATAAAACGTTTTTTTTTAAGTTGGAATAATACATGCACATTTGCCACATATCGAGGTTGTGATAAAATCTTCAATAATTTCAATTTCTTTCATACTTTTTACCTTTACACCTTTACTTGATTAGCACATTTGCCAATGTCAATAATTGCAATTTTTGTAATGTGAAATAAAACACTCGTGCATTGGCATATAACTTCTTAACACAACTTGTGACACGGTCGCAATATTCAGCGTTGTTATTTACGCTACTTTATTTAACTTAGTGCAACAATAGAAAGTGGTTATGTAAATAACTTAGCGCCTCCACTACAACTCTTTTTCCGGTGTTTAAATGTCAGTTGTCAAATCAAATAAATGTTATCGTTTAAACAAATAGGAACTTAAGACAGTATTTTAGATAAATATACACGCAAATTGAGGCCAATCACGTTTATAGCTACCTTCAGAATGACATAAATTTTATATTTGATTATAGTATACTTATTTGAATTTCAATATTTTTTTTTTTGTACAATCCATTTGCAGAAAAATACTAGGGATGATTCGGTAGAAGAATACTACACAGAGGTACGCATACATGTACTTATATAATACCGCTCTGCCGAATATTTGATGACTTCCTCCCGTGAAAATAAAAAGATACAGAAAATCAAGAAGAATGATTCCGCGCGCCGCGCAACCGCGTAGCCGCGCGGACCTAGCGGGGCTTATAAGCCGCTACGAACCGCTCTCTAGGTAGTCTCTTTCTCTCTTTCGAACGATTTAAAAAAAAATAGAAATGACAGAAACTATGAAACTAATTACCCTAGAGGCGGTAAGACAACGTTATTTAGACCATCAATTTGTTCCTATTTACCTACTCTGTGCTTTACTGATATTTTAGCTAATATTTAAATATGTGTGCAAACAACATATACAAAAGCCTTCATGCAGCCCTACTATTAAACTGTTTGAATACAAATTGCCCCTTCAATATCATACTAGGATGTTTCACAATCTTTAATGCATCGATTCCGTGCAATCGGTTCTTACTAGCAGGCTAAGGTTTTTTCACACGAGAGCCATAATTCCTGCGTCCGCCACTCGGCTCAATCAAATGACCTCGCCTGCAATGCGTGTTACAAAATCTATGAGAATGAGAAATATGAGAATCGCTCGTGTGATTCTTCAGCACTCCATTTTTTCCTCCTAGGAAATTTATGACATCGCACGTTTTGTGCATTTGCCAATGTCAAGTATTTATTATTTTCAAGTTTTTAGAGATATTGCTGGCATTGTGAAGATATAGTCACAGTCAGGGTTAAGAAAAATAAGCTGTAGTCAAATCTTATTCACGCCTCATTAAAATAGTACGGGAAGATTCTACATATAAACTATTACATTAAAATATAAAAATACACATTTAACCACATTATTTCACTCTTGCGAGTAATCAATAACATGATAGATTGATTTGTATTTGATAAAAAATAAACGTTATTAATTTAAACTAATTACGCGGTATCAAAAATACACTCTCACTATTGTTTATTTGAGACACTGCTCTAAGCTAAAAAAATAATGTTAGCTGTATAATTTTGTAATAACTCAGTGCAGTTTCAAAAGAATCTACGTCACTTACAATTACATAATTTAAGTACTATGTTCTGCAATTTAGAGCAGTAACTTTAACCAAGCAATCAATAACTAAGTTTTATTGTCTCTAAAGTTGAAATGAGAAACCATTTATTTTGTTCAGACTTGTATTATTACAGACGTTAAACAAAAGCTTTTCTATGGTTATCTCATATGCGTGAAGTAACAAAACAGTAATAACTTTTCAATCAGTCTGAATGACACGTCGTCCCGAGCCATAACATTTGAAGAAAGAAAAAGCGCGAAAATCAATGACGTGCTATTTTGGCGCGAAAGCCTCTGACATTCGGTGAGCCATGCTGTGGCGGCCATCTTGTAACCTTGCTCCACTTTTGCACCGGTTTGTTTCGCAACGCCCGGTGGGAAAATTCGTAATTCTATCGATTTATTATTACAATTTTGGCATTATTAGAATAGATTTAGTGTTCATTTAGTGCAAGTGCAGACTGATAGCGGCTATGAATTTGCCTAGTACTAAAATTAGATCACGTATTCGTTTCAAATTGAATATTTATGAGATATATCTGGATTGCTAAGGTCATTCTAGTGAGTGCGTAGGTTCAAAAGGTTATCTTTTTATTTTAGTTATTTATACTATCTTACAGTTAGATTTAGTTGGAATGGTTTGTTAATGTAACATTTTGAAAGCGAAAGTACTGTACTCGATTACGATGCCGTAACGAAAACGGCTTTGTGAAATTGGATAATTGTTCGCTTGTTTCTGTAAATACCTATTTCGTAGAATAAGATTTATCATTGAATTACATATTAAAATTATTTAATTAAATGCACTTGTTGACCAAAAAAAGAAAAGACTAAGGGTTTACATTTGTTTTTCTGACAGAAGTAAGTATCGAGTCTGTCAATCATCTACAGAATTCATTTTGGAGAATCGGCATCAGAGCTATATGCATCCTTATATTACCGCCATCCTTGTTGTTAAAAGTTGAAAGCTGTCCTACTACTATATGCATATGGATTTTTCTAAGGTTCATACCAAACAGTTTAAATCTGTGACAAAGAATGAAATGAATTACCGGCTTTTTGTTCCCTGCGATACAATATGGGTATTTTTGAGGTCAAATGGAATAAGTATTTTCGAGTCTACATGCTTTATTTTCGAGCATATTGTGATTAACCTACATAGGAGTTTTGTGGTCTATTATAGCAGACTTATTTGTATCATCATCATCGTCTCAACCATAAGAAGTCCACTGCTGGGCATAGGCCTCCCCCATGGATTTCCAAAAAGACCGAAAATTTCGACCAATTTCGTTTAATTGCAATAAACAATGTTAAGTATTGACCAGACTAGTTGATGCTCAAACAAGGATTTATTTGCGATAAAAAAGGTTGGTTAACGTCAGAGTAACGCCCAAAAATTTGAGGACACATACCTTTGTGACATAACGAAGCCCTGCTCCAAATACAGTGAATCATGATATCATTGTAGCAGTCGTATTGCCGCGTATCTGACCACTATATCCGCGTATTGTAATAATAATCGAACCTTTGTAACGCATTGTGTAAGTTTAGGAACAATGCGGTCGGTGTTAGTTCGTGATGTACAAATACAATACAAAAAAAATATTTAGCAGAAAGAGTACAATTAAAACCTTAATCTTATTTACATGATACAAGTGTTATACAATTATTGAGGTCTCTCAGAGTTCTATTGGACCCTGCACTAGGCATAGCCTGTATCGCAGGGGCCTGTATTTGTGCGCATACTTATAACATGTTATCATACATGGCACGGTTGGATTCCTGATGTGTCCGGTTTATAAAAAAAAAACACAAGATCTGCTAATAAAACAAAGAGACAAATAAGTAATTACGAATTTATATATATATTTATGTAGCGGTCTCTAGTGGCCACTTATCTGACAACTTGACATTTGGGTGCTATAGAAGTAGAATAAGGTATATAAAGCATTTTTGGAGTAATTTGAATATAGGTATCTATCTACTTGGTATTTCTTATTATTATGAAGTCACACGTGACGATTAGTCATCCGTGTATGTATGTATCTGTGTATGTATTATTATTTAGTAAGTTTAAGTAGTTTATTTTAAAAATTACTTATTTTCTTTTCTTAAACTTTATTTGTCTATGAGTATCTCATGAATCAACACCACCACCCACCTTCACATATACTTTTCCAAAACATCCCAAGGTTGTCTGGAAGAGATCGCTTTTAGCGATAAGACCGCCTTTTGTGTCATTTTCTTATGTGTTTATTGTCTTATTACTTTATGTGGTGTCAATAAAGTGTTATTGATTGATTGATTAGTCTGATCACAGGCTAGGCGTTTAATTGCAACTCAATTGATGTTAAAAATGATTGCAAAGATCAAGGTAAGAAAGGTCAGGATTAGGCTGCGTGCGAGCGACTTATAATAAATTAATTCTAAATACGCACAGACACCGGAACAAATATTTGCAAATTTTGTATGTATAAGTACATATTTTTCCAAATACCTATGTTAATATAGATCTTCAACTACTCTTTAGTAAATATTATATAAAAAAGGTATACGAATGAGGGGCACATTTAAATTTTAAAATGTCGCCGCAAAAATATTTGTATTAAGCTGCTATACAAAAGACATCAACGCGTGCTTGTTCTGTTTTCAAAAATGTCTATCGTAAAAAAATAATTTCAAATTCAGTTTATATGATTGAAATTACATTTAAAGGATTTACCCGTAGCGAAAAAATGTATATCTGTAGATTTACCGCGTATGCTTTACATAATTTTAAGGACTGTGGGTTTATTCTCATAAAGTCTCATGATATCATCTATTTTAACAGCTCAAAGTTGGGTAGAGTCTGTTATTATCTTGCTTTTTGTACAAGAGATTGATGCAAAAGTTAAAACAATTAATAATAACATTATTAATATAACTAAAAGTTGGCTCATTATTAAACTTTTGTATCACTCTCTTAATCGCAGAAAAGACAAGATAAAAACAAGCGCGAATCAACTTTGCACCGGTATAAGAGATGAGAGTATGCCCCTTGACTTATCGAACGCTCTGCCGTGTTAAAGGTCACAGTTAAGACAAAATTACAGGTGCCTTTTAGTTCCACTATGTCCGTCTGTTTGTCCATCTACGGCGTATAAAGTCTATGATTTACTGCTAATACAAATACTATTTGTGATAGAAAACTTATTTTTTATGACATGCCGATAGAGTTGTGTAATAAAATTCATAAAAAAATTTAGAGTACCCGTAATTTTTGTTCTCTTTCTTCTTGTATATTTTGTATTGGGGTGCTACAGGATACCTAAGTAATTTAAGATATTGTGGCGGAAAGTCATTTATACTGGAAGTACGAAATGACAAATAATATGACATTTTAATTCAAAAATAGGCTTGCGCTTGACCGTTATAAATCTATGGAGTGTAAAATACATCTATATAAGTTTAAACATAGCTCAAAACATTATATTTAATTTAGTCAGTCAGATAAAAAGTAAGTGGTCATAAAAATTAAGTCATTTGTAAATAAACACATCTCGGCAATCATTCAAACGTAATATCAAATCAAATTCTCATCAAATATATTATATAACTCAATTATATTAACAGACACATCAATCGTAGAAAGCGAACCATAGACAATAGTTAATTTTCTCTAACAATGGCCAGTTGTCTATGGGTGTTTTTATTTTATGATTTAAATCGTTTAAATACTAAGTGGAATGTGGTTTGCGATTTGTTTATTTATTATCATTTAATTTTATGCTTTAAATATTTTGTTTACGGCTGAATTGTTAGATTTACCTATCTATCTTATATTCACGATTGTCTGGAAGAGATTGCTCCAGGAAATAAGGCCTCCAATTAAAAAGCCTAACCTAGTAATGTATTCGCTGTACTTTATTTTCTGTATTGTGGTCATTGTGGTGAAAAATATTTAAAATGTATTATATTAGACGGGACTCGAAGTCACGACCTTCTCTTTCAGTAACTGAGATGGTTCTAAGTTAGCTACGAACGCGATCATGTGAGCTGTCAAAATACTTTAACTGTCTATCTGAGCTAACGGAGCGTTGTCAGCTTCATTAATATATACATGAGATAACACTTTATTAAAAGACCATAATACAGGAACATTAAATACTAAGAAAATAATATTACAGCTAGGTATTTTAATTGGCGGCCTTATCGCTTAGAGCGATCTCTTCCAGGCAACCTTGCACGGATAGGACAGATGGCAACAGTTAGTGACCATAAAGCAAAACTTAATAAAAAATGGGTATACATAAAGCAACAGTAATTAATTATATTACAGGTAACTAGTTACGTTAAAAAAGAAAAACAAAAATATTATATAATAGTTATCTACTTACTACAAACTCCCTCCGCAAGTACATAGATACAATTAAATAGCTTGTTACGACGCAATAAATCCAAAGTCTACTTTCGCTTGTGCTAAGTCACTCTAATAATAACCTAGATACGAGTATATACAGGGTACATCGTGAAGCTCTTATCATTATGCCAAAAATCCTTTTTGTAACATTATGCCTAAGCTGGCGTGTGACTGAGCTCAAGTCATTTATCATATGCTTAGGTCTTTTTCATCTCGCTTTCATCCTAACTTTATGGTAAAGATGCGGGAATTGACACCTCACCAGACCAGCAGGGCAATTCAGTTATTCAAGACCGCTTCGTAGCTGAATCATACGTGAACCGTTTCCCATCGGCCACCATACAATTGACACATTAGATGAAACGTGAGATGTCCTCCGCTCGTTACTAAATCAAAAAATGATAGCAGCCGACAGGAAATGCTCCGCATAAGGTTCAGTTACGAATCGGTTTTGATTAACTGAATTTCCCCCTGTAGTCTATTAGTTTAGCGGAAATACATTTTTTTAACAGTTTCACAGTCCACAGCCCATATATGGGCTGTAGGCCAATAGCGTCATGAGTTCACAGCCCGCATATGGGCTATCCGGCGACTGATTTTTAAACGGGTCGTATTTTATTGGACTCTGAGGGAATGTCTCATATTACAAAAAAAAAAAAAAAAAAAAAAAAATCACGTAGGATAATACAAATGTTCGTACTGGCACCAACCACCAAACTGGGTGTCTCGAACCCGTGTCTTGGTAGTTGGTTTATTCTTATATACTAGACTATAATGATAAGTAATTATAGTAATTATTATATTAAACGTGAACTAGGTAGGATGACACTTAGCTACAAAATTTTACCGGACTTGAGTGGCACTTTATACTCTCGATGCTGGACTGTGAACCTGTCCATAGTAGATCTACGATTGACCACCAACCGCGACGGTATAGCCGAGTATGGTGCTCGTTTATTAGAAAATATCTATACACTCTAGCCTTGAAAATATCAAGATTAATAACTCTCTGGAAACAAAAGACGGTAAAGAATTCCATTTCTGTGCAGTTCGCCAAGTTTTTGATCTGAAATCGTAAACATAATTATATAGTACTAGCTGTTACCCGCGACTTCGTACGCGTAATATTATTGAAGTTTTAGTAAGGATCCCTAATTTTTTCTAGTATTAACTATAACCTATGTTACTCAGGGATAATGTAGTATTCTAGTGTTGAAAGAATTTTTAAAATCGGTCCAGTAGTATTTGAGTTATTTCATATCAAACATATAAAAATACAAATCTTTCCTCTTTATAATATTATGTTATATATATTATAAGTGTAGATAAATCGTTTTTGCGTAGTTGAAAAACGTATGCAGTTTTGCTAAAGTGTGAAACGATGGATAGTTACATAGTCTAACTAAATAATTACTTATTGCTCACGTGTTTGTTTCTTGCAATGATTTTCTAGCAATATTGTATCACATATTTACAATACATATTTAGCATACAAACACTACAGAACTTGCTTACAGGAATCCCTTGAATTGAAGGACAAGTAAACATTAATGTAAATAATTAAGCATAGTAACCTCGAGCATTGTACGCGTATAGTGTATGACAAACGTTGTGACAGCTCTGAATTGTGTCCAGGATTGGAAGTCTCGACATTTCGTATCGGACGAATAGGGTTGATAAATCGATTCGTACGGAGAGTCAACACTGTCAATTGGAACGAAATGAATCCTTACTTCGTTAATATTCGTAGAAGTTAAAAAATCGACAGGCTAGGAATACAAAATATTTAGATTGTAGTGGTTGGATTATTCTTTACTTCTTTACAGACTTTGCTTTCGGAAGATAAATTTGCCTGTACCAGTACCTTAACCGCCAAAAAACTTGGCTACTTAGAAGAGGAAATATAATATTTAATATATATCTGTGTATCTCTTATAGATACACAGCGTCATATGTATCTTAAGCAGTCTAATGACGCTCATATCGTTTGGTCTCGCTATTTAGTTATTTTATTTATTTTAATTTTGCCGAATACACAGATAAATCGATTATAACCAATGATTGTAACTCACTCCGCACTCACCTGCTAATACTGTCAGTTTGATCAGTGTAAGCTACTGTCGATATAAACCGAAATATTTTTATAATACAGTTTTTACAATCTGTTGAGACTTCCAGCGCTAGACTCTTTTGGCTAAGGCATATAACATTTATTCATAGTTCACTTTGAATACAATTAATAACCCAAAGTAGCTCGTGAACCGACCCTAAGCTAGTAATTTAGTCGAGCAGTGAGTACTTACAGGTTTTTGTACGCTTCGCTCATTAGATCAATTAAAACACATTGCGTAGAGTTAAATAAATAGATAAGCCTACGTTGGGTGGCGTTGTACCATGACAAATGTAAATTATGAAATGGTTGCCGTAATATTTACTTATTTAATTTACATCTACATTGTACTAACCATGGAACATCAGTTGCAACTGGAAAGGCCACTGTTCTAGAATACGCTTACTTACTAAGCTACTGCCAAAAAAGTTTTTCAGGTGTGCAAGGTTTTATTAAATTTGTTTTTATTTCATACCTATAGGTTTGGACCCGCTAAAGCATTTGCTAGTGTCAAGTATTAAGATTTCTTCAAGTTTTTTGAATAAAACAAGTTATTGAATTATCTTTTTTTTGTTACGATAAAAAATATAGAGGTTTTCCTTAATTATTTTTTTCGTGATAAAAAAATAACAGTGTGAGAACTTATTATGAAGAAAATCTCTTGATCCGTTTTTTGTAGATTTATTTGTTAATTTCGATGAATAACTTTTGTGTAATTAGTGAAATTCATGCATTTAGCATTTAACATAAACATAGTTGTGCACTTAAGTTTCCAATTTTCCCTCCACCTCTAAAAAATTGTCGCTTGTAACTTTATCGTAAACACGCCCAATAATGAAGTCAAGCGACAGAACTTTATCTCACCGTGAATCGACATGACCGCAAGTTAAATACTTTCTCTAAACGACCTTGCCGAGTTCCGCTCGCGAAATGACTCATATCTCTCTCAAGATCAAGAGTGTTTCACTTTACCACCGTGCATACTTGCGCTTGGCGCTTAGGCAACATTGTAGCGGTAGTCTAGTGGTATTTAGACAAACACTTCCTGTACCGAGTATACGAGATTTTTTTTATCACTTTTTTTATTTTTCGTTTATTTTCATAATATCTTTAACTGAATAATAATATTTTGCCCCTATTTACTCCCTTAATTTCCTATGTCTTTTCAAGATTATTCACATATTTATTTTATTTTATTTATTTAAGTATACAAAACAGAATATAGCCTTACATAATACAAGATAACACGTGGCAATCGATCAGAACCAGACTATAATCCAAAGCATGTATAGGTACATCATTTGAGCAAACACATTTTAGGTATTAAATATTAAATCGAAACAAAGGAAAAAAAGAGAAATAGAGGCTATGAATATTTTGTAACTTTACATAGGTGAATATTCTTTGTTAACATCAATGAGCAGTGGAACGAAGAAAATTGAAAAATATATCTCATTACAATTCCAAAAATCCGTACTCAGCGATATCGGTCCACGTTTCTGTTACGTACTGCACAGGAATGGAATTTTTTGCCACTATCTCTGTATCCTGAGAACTACAACCTTGGAATTTTCAAGGTGAATATTTTCTAGATCTACATAACTCTAACCTAACCATCTCGACCGTCACTTGACATCAGGCGAGTTGTTGGTCAAAATTTATTTTCATATTATTATCTAACTTTGATATACCTATAATATTTTCCCCCTAGTATACACCCCAAAATTGGTTAGTTTTCATAAGAAATTATGTCTGAAATAAGTACTTAGGTACCTATCTTTTTGTTCCACAAAAAAATAAAAAAAGTTTGCAATGGACCACCAATTCACCAGCTTTGATTTGAGATTGACGTTGCGTTCTATGTCAACATTTCTTTTTCTTTTAGTTATGTTGTCTTAAGTTTGCATAGTAAATAATAGATCAATTCATCTGCAATTCAAATTTACTCAGAATTACATCGGAAAATATCTATTCAAGTTTTCCACATGCATGCGGCAACGTAGTTGACTGCTTAGTAACAAAAAAAAGGCCGGAACAAACATCACCGAAGCTTCAAACGTATGTTCATAAACTCGACAAATGGCAAATGTGCAAGCATGATGCCAACATCAAGCAAAAAAAAAGTATGTTCCTGTATTACAACAAGCAATTAACTACAATCAAACCATCATAACTCGGACACTATCAGACATCTTAAATATAAATCAATCCATAATCTTACACGTAGGTATATTTATTGCAAATCAAGAACGCGCACAAGCGTATATATACCATTTGTGTACAGTACAATAAACATTCCATCAATGTGTTACCGATGGAGCAAGCAAGCATCACTCACACATAAATAAACACGACACAAACACAACCAAACGCAGCTCGTAACCGTGACTTGCAAGAACTAACTTTCGCACTCATCCGTTACGTCACGTGACATATCTGACACATGGAGCAAAAACTAATCAACATCTGACAGTTAGATTGCATAATAAGTAGTTCAATCGAGCGAGGACAGCTGCCTTAGCAACAATACATTCTTGGAGGTGTTACCATGTGTAATTAGGTATAATTGACAAGCTTTTATTTAGGTGCATGATGCTGTATTTGTGCGGGTGGATAGCGAATGATATCAGATGTCAAAATTTTGGGAGTATGAGATTTGGATTACGGATCTATATTTTAGATATACCGTCTTACCTATAAACATATGTTAAAATCTTATCCACTGAATAAGGACTTGTCACTTTCTGTCAGATGAGAAATGTCACACGCGAAAACGGAACAAAAACTGTTTAATTAAAATGCGCGTAGTCAGCGTTTATAGCTAAGACGGATAATTTTAAACTGACGTTTCAAACACTTCAATTTTCTCGGTGACACAGAGACAGATGACAGGTGTCTAATTTTGATCTAAATTATTTTATAGAATATTGATTCTTTGAGCTAAATGACAACGCAAGTGAAGTGAAGCCTTAAGTGAATTTGCAATTTTCAAGCTGAAAAGTATAGAAAAATACAAAACTATCGAGTGACCTCATATACGTTTTAATTGCACTATTTTAATTGCATTATTTGCAGAAATAAAAAAGAAAAAGTTCACTTAGGATCTCACTTCACTTCCGCGATCACTTAGTTTAGACTTATAGCATCGATAGGCTGCAATAGAGTTGTATAGTCTGTGGCAGCAGTCTGTCTGAAAGTAGGTAAAGCGTATGGAGGCGACATTATCGCTAATTAGTTCAGTCGGGCGAGGACAGCCGCTGGCGCGTGACAATGCGACTAGACGGCATTACTGGCGTCCCACTGCTTCCGTATAAACACTCCTCTAGAGTAGATTAGAGTCTGCTTGGATAGAGTGGTGGTGTGGTGTGACTGTGGTGACAAAAAATGGAAACAGTCGCCTGAGCATTAATATTCTTCTTTTTCTTAAAACAAATAACTACAATTCTAAAAATTGGAACAAGCAACTTCAAAATGCAACAATTTTGTTTTAAAAACCAAACCACTGAACCGATTTTGATGATATTTTATGGAACTAATCTGAAATTATATCCTTTCAAATATTTTTTTTTATATCGGTCTATAAATGACGGAATTATGCAGTAGCAAATTAATATATGCATATTTGTAAAAAAAAACGGACAAGTTGTTAACATTCTTCTTTTAATGGAAACTAACGTGGTTTTCACATAGGTATTTTAAATAAAAACTACGGGTCACTCACGTCTGTTTTGAATTAAAAAATCCGACTATAGTTTCAACCGCATTCAGCGGTCTTCTTCAAAGGAGCAGCGCAAATGTCACTCTCGGTCTATGAGGCACCTCGCACTGCACTCTTCTTTTTGATGGCGGTAAAACTCAATTGCAGTTCGTTAGTGTAGCTAAAACTCAAAAACGGCTTAGCCGATTTTTTTTTCGTTATCGCCGTAATTTTCTGGACAACGTTTGTACGTAAGAAAATCATCATCACCGTTTTTCATCACTACGCACGCGTGTACTAGCTGTGTAGCTGGCTGTGTTTTTTTTTTAAATATTGAAACTGTTTTACTACAAAAACTGTTTTAATTCCATTTGGTAGGTATTTGAATCTTGCCAAATCTAATACAACAAAATCAAGTCCCACAGCATATAACTAATTATTCCCATACATTACTTAGACAATGCATTCATTCTTACGTTCGGGCAACTGACAAAATACGACATTTTCCTTGATACTTTAAAGATAATATTAAATTACAGTAGTTGAAAAGATTCTTGTTAGCTATCAACTAGAATGTGTCGATTTTAACATCAGGGGAGTTGGTGGTCCATCGTAGATCTTTATAAAGTTAAAAAAACTACTAATTAGGTACTCATACATATCTAAATATTAGTTGCCTTATTAGATGGATCGGTCAAGTATCAGCGTTAGAATTTAATTAGAAATATAGCCATCGACAACCTTTTTAGGGTTCCGTACCCAAAGGGTAAAACGGAACCCTATTACTGAGACTACGCTGTCTGTCTGTGCGTCCATCCGTCCGTCTGTCTCATGAACCGTGATAGTTAGAGAGTTGAAATTTTCACAAATGATGTATTTCTGTTGCCGCTATAACAACAAATACTAAAAAACAGAATAAAATAAATATTTAAGGGGGCTTCCATACAATAAACGTGATTTTTTTGCCATTTTTATAGATAATGGTATGGAACCCTTTGTACGCGAGTCCGACTCGCACTTGGCTGGTTTTTTCATCATCATGACCATCGTTTTTGAGATTCCGTAATTAACTACGAAACCTCATAGTTTCACCATGTCCGCCCGTCTGTCCGTCTGTCCGCGGCTCAGTGTTAGATTCAAGTGTCCCACCCCCTGCCAGCTAGACGGTTACAAACTCGAGCCCGGGACCCGAACCGAGTCCGGGTTCTTACAGTCGAATTAAATACCTCCTTCTTTCTTGCAAAGTCGGTAAATAAGTATAGCAATTATGGAAGCGGTCACCGACTCCTGCGCATGAAAGGCTCGAAATATCGACCTCCGCCAAGGATTTCTACTTACAGCGTGACATTCAGAGAATACGGAAATACTGACTGAAACTGGATCTTTATTACGATATTTGTTTCTTCTTTTTTCTTTTTTTTTTTGCCGCAAATAAAAGCCGTATTCGATTATTAAAGCTTTACGATGTAGTTTTTTATGCGACTGCACAAAAAGAATAACAAATCATTGATTTTACTTATATTGTGCGTAAGAGATATAATTTTGAGTGTATAATAGTCACTGTCAATAAACTTTAACTAGTTTATTTCAATTGAATAATACATCGTGGTAAAAAATGGTAACTAACGCTCGAACAAACGAAATAAGAACAACAGCGCCACCCTTTCCGGTCCAGTGGCCGTGCCAGTGCCAGTTTCGAATATATCTTCAACCGTTTTCCTAATGTCTTGTCGATGTCATCAGATAAACTAGCTGAAGGTCTGTCAAGTGCTCGTTTTCGGTGTCGCGGACACCATTCTGTGACTGCTTTAGTCCACTGTCCGTCTTCCTTTCTGACCAAGACTAAGTCCCGCCAACTTCAAATGAGCTTCGCTTATAACACGCTTTAATTAGCTTCACCTGTATGCATGTTTGTTTGTAACCGACTCCTTTGGACTTGATTTTGCATGTCTTTACTTTTGAACGGTCAGATTTCATTCAAACTTTGTACTTATCGAGAACTTTGTTGACTTATCGAGAACCGATGACAATACAATAATTTGAAGCGTGTTTTTTTTAGTTTTTCTAAACTATTATTATTTGTGCTACTTGGATCTTGAGCATAGCTTAACCTTGAATCTTAGGCAGGCATAATTATGATGACTGCAAAAAATAAATTGAGCACCTACTTATTACAATTAGTCTAATTAATTGACACAAAAAAGTTGAACGCAGAAATATAGTGCTTGAAATGGCAATAGGTATTTTTGTATAGGGACGTGGCATCGGTCATAATAATGTCGATTTTATTTTCAAGATTATTCTCCCCGTAGCAGATACATTCATAGAATGTTTTTTTTTTTTTTTAAATCTACTTCTTCTTCTTTTTTGTATTGGACCCGCATTAAAGCATTTGCCAGTGTCAAGTATTAGGATTTTTTCAAGTTTCTTGAATAAAACAAGTTGTAAATGTTCTAGTCACAATCTAAATCACGTATACAGTCATTTTATAAGTCGAGTCCTGCTTCAGTAAAGTGGTGGCGACTTTACTAGAAGCTTCTATGGAGTTTTGCTGACAACGAAAAATCACACGTTTTACTGCTTTATTTCACTTGCCCACACTCACGCACCTTATCGAACACTTAATGAATAAACACCACCATTTCTATAGCATTAATGTTCAAAATAACCGATTAAGAATATTGTTTGAGTTATGGAAATCATGTACCTATGTAGTAATAAAATGTAGTTTGACACAATTTTATAAATAACATCATTTATTAAGCTCAAGCTAAGTCATTCCATACCCCCCGATTACATTTAGCTCTTTTTCACAAGGAAATGGGCAGAAATAATGTACATATATCTATATATACACTAAAACGTTATTTACCAATTACATTAGCTAATATACATTACATATTATTTTATAATTGACAATAGTAAAGTTTAATAAAATAAAATTATTTACAATTAATTATTAAAAAGTAATATCCAATAATAATAATGTAAATGGGTCCCTCTCGTAGTCCATCCTCTCATACTGCCGCAGAAGTGTATATGATAAAATTTTCGGCAGCGCGAGGAGCAGTGGCAGGGGCGCTGAGTATAAATGGGGGTTAGATATTTTCATAAGTTTCCGGCAGCCTAGTGGTGAGACCGTCTGACTTGCGATCCGCAGTTCCTGGGTTCGAATCCCACGGCACGCACCTCTGTCTTTTCGAAGTTATGTGCGTATTGTTGATTGCCGCCAACTTCAAACGGTGAAGGAAAACATCGTGAGGAAACCTACATGTCTGAGAGTTCTCAATGATCTTGAAGATGTGTGAAGTCTGCCAACCCGCACTTGGCCAGCGTGGCAGACTATGGCCTAACCCTTCTCACAATGAGAAGATGGCCCGTTCCCAGCAGTGGGACAATTTGTACAAACAGGGCTGAAAAAAAAAAAAAAAAAAAAAAAATGATATTTTCAAACGAAATATCTAATTCAATAATAATAATTAAAATATAAATATTCTTAAATAGTGTTTTACGAAAGTGCCATTACACAGGTTACCATTTTTTATATTCAAACCTTAGGGGGCCAAATGGGCTCTGACAGCCCCGGCTAGTCACTGCAACCTTTCCAGATCTATTGTGAAATACAGGTTACCATACTACCTTTTCCTACATTTTCACGAAAGACGCCTACTTTACTCATAGGCATTTCGTTAGCGATTTTGATTGAGAGTTAAATTAAAAATTACCAATTATTAAGAACCTTGCAAAATTGTTATATAAATCACTTAAATTAATAACAAAAAATGAAGCACGTGCTTAAAAAATGTTCGTGAGTTATTACAGGTAGGAACAAAAACTTAATTTTAAACTAAAGAGCTAATGAAAATAAACCTATCGAGTCTCGAAATTAAGCTAAATAAATAATACATTTGAATTGGTCATTAAGATACTCGTATGTCAAATGGTTTTGCTAAGACATCTACAGGTACCTTATAAGTACGTACCATTAAGGTCCTTACATACTATGTAGATAGTTTAACTTTGAGCTAAGTTATGATCGCATCAAATGATAATTTGCATTTGATTTTTTGTATATAACTGTAGATGGTCTGCAATTTGTTCTATGCTTTGATTTTTATGCGTTTATTAAGCTATTGCATAGCTTCTATCGCGGGCCTTGAGCGTGGAGACCGAATCCAAAAATTCCGTAACGAAAATAACCTAACGCAGTAACGCCGATACAACCAATGCCACCTAGAGGAGATTTGCAGAACTAAAGAGACAAGCGTGATATTTCAAAAAGTCATTAAAAGTTCTGCTATTCATCGATAGATGGCAAAACTAAAAACTAAAAAGTATCACCGCTGTGCCGGTCGGAGTGGGGGGTGTTAGGAATACTGCATAAATAAAATAAATAAATAATTATAATTACATAAGTTGATAAAAAATGCTATGCAATAGCTTTACCGCGGCAGTCTCCGAGTGCCACACGTCTTTTTTTTTTGATATGCTGTATTTTGCACGTAGATTAGGTGAAGTTTTCATGTCAACCGCAACCTAACAGAAAATCACATAACGTCGTTTATATCTAATAATAATACCTTTAAACGAGCAATTCTTGTTTAAATGTATATATATATATAATCTGAATCTCGGAAACGGCTCCAACGATTTTAATGCAATTTGGTTTGTAGGTAGATTAAGGGACGATAAATCGATCTTGCTAGGTTTTATATTTAGTGAACTCGGGTTTTCTCGTATTTTCAGTCATAAATAATCCGTGTGGAGCTCGGTCGCCCAGGTAATAATTCATCATGTAAAGACAGAGAAGCTGTAGTGAAATACCTAGCATGTTATAATAGCTGCATTGATTTTTTAAAATTTATTTGTTTATTAATTTTTAAACTAAAGTAACTTATTTAAAAAATAAGTATGTAATTAAAACTACTAATGTTTTCATTTTGTCTGTTTGTCATTCTTCAAAAATGTGTGTAGGTACATAAGCACACACCTCTAAATACATAACATTTTCTCTACACTACATGTACTTGCTTTTTTACATTACATAATTTCTGCTAATAGTATCAAGTGTGTAAGGCGCTTAGCATTACTTTAAAAATAAACTACAACTGCAAAACGAAATAAAGGGCCTATGTTGCAAAATTAATTAAAATTCTATACAAATTTTTGACATTTTAATAACAATAAATATTGTGTCAAATACCTCTTATTTGTGTACGTCTAAATTATTAGTTATCAAATATATTTTTCCAATAAAAATTGGAACATTGTTATTATGCAGATGAAGGTTTTAGGCTAGCTTATAAAGATACCGCCTATTCAATGTAAAGAATATCAATAAATTGAAAATTGATTTTGTTATTTTTTAATTTGCACTTTTTGTTTCTTTTGCGTAATTATTTAATCTTGATTTTTCCTATGACATATCATTTTTGGGATCACCAAACCCATTTAACGTTCAGTTTTGTTAAGTATACCTTTAGCTATAAACTTGTATATTACCTATAGGAGTCATATCCGAAACAAAGTAAGTCGCAAGGGAACCAGAGTCATGTATATTTTGTAATCGGCTTTATTTAATGGCATATTAGTATTTTTATTCTGTAAGTAATAATAATAATAAGCATGATAAATAAAAACTACGGGTCACTCACGTCTGTTTTGAGCCGAAATATCCGACTTTAGTTTCAACCGCATTCGGCGGTCTTTATGTGTGAAAACCACGTTAATTTCCATAGTAAAATAAGGATGATTTTAAATAATTTGTCATATTCGATAGCTTCAACAAAAAGCTTTTTATGGTGTCTAGAAACAACTCTTCGGTACTGTCAAATGACGCCGGTAATAATTCAGTTATCCTAATGCGAAAATTATCGCTTACCATCAGGCGAGCTGTATACCTGTTTGCTGCTCTTTGCACAAAAAAGTCCGTATGTGTTACATCCAAATATTTTGACCTTTTCAATTTTAACCTATTCTTTCATTCTTTTCAGATCCACGAGCATATGACTCCCGATGAACTTCGGAGCGTCTTCCACGTGGAACACCACACCCTGGTCCCCGAGTACCACCTCGTCCGGCTAATCCACCACCTCTCCAGGCGGCACATCCCCACAAACCACCACACCAACACCATCATCTCAGAGAAAATACCCCACGAGAAGAAACCAATCAAATGGAAGACAGACCCTAACCCTCCATCTCTGCTCAACGACGAAATGTTCCTAAAAGCGAAAGAAAACATCAGAGACGTAGATATTATAGGAGACTTGAATAACACTGTGTCAGTTGAATCTAGTGTATCGAATTCTAGTGAAAGTGATAGTGTTGACAGTGATGGCATTTTAAGTGACGGCCAGTTGAGTGACAGCGTTCCGAGTGATAGCCATTTCAGTGACAAAGAGCATCATGTGAAGGATCAGGAGGATGATGTGCACAGAATGGAGTTTGAGGCATTCGGGAGGCAGTTGAAGCTGGTGCTGAAGAAGCAAGAAGGGCTAGTGAAGAAGGACGGCTTGAAGGTGTGGAGGGTGTTGACTAATGAATCGCAACCGCATGGAGTTGACTATGAGGAGATGGTTTCGGTAAGTTTTTAAGTAATCTTTAAGTTTAATTAAGTTTAAAACCTGTTAAATGCGAGTGAAGCTAACACTAACGATAATTATTTTTTAAAGCATAATTTCTTAATTCGTACTTTGCCGATTTTATTCCGTAAATAATATTACTTATTTGCTTATATACAGCGCCAAAATGTCATATTGTTTTTATTATGAACTTAAATTATCCATTCATTTTCAACCGACTTCAAAAAAGAGAAGGTTCTCAATATGGTTATATTATTTTAAATATATATTTGTTACCTCATAACTCCGTCTAAATAACGGATAAGCCGATTTGGAAAAATCTTATTTTCTTATTTCATATTTATCTTATATTTTTTTGAAGTGAAAACTTCTTTAGCGGTGTTGTGCAATTTTTTTGATGGGTTAGAAATGTCAAACTCGCGTCAGATCGAATTCGTAAGACGGACGGATTATTTTAGTCAGAAACCTATTCTAACGTTCTACATTTAAAGTTCATTATTGTATGTAAACTTTTATCAGTCTTTTTGCTATTTTATTTTTTAGTTTTCACTTCTGCCGGCACTCCCGGAGTGCAACCCGTTGTTTGTTTTACTAAAACCGGTATAACAGTCTGATTTTAAAATGAAATATCTGGAAATATAAGTCATCCATGTATACGTAATCACGTAATTTAACGTTGGTTGTTTCAGTATTTTAAAATATTATTATTTGGAATATTAATAGCAAAAATGTTTTTTTTTTTTTTTTTTATTTGAAAAAATTCAAGCACCACAGACTCCAGGGTCCATGCCTTTTATAAACTAATAGATACATTTTTTTTTTTTAAGCAAAAATGTATTAATCTAGGGCGTTTACTATTTCCATTCCAAATTTCATTTAATTATATTTAGCTATTTTGCAAGAAAGATTAACAAACACGTTAATTCACATAATTATGTATACACAAGCTTTCGTATGTATAATATTAGTGATATTTTATTAATTTACTCATTGAGTTTACATCAGAAGACGATTATGTTTTTAAGAGTCCGTAGTTCCACCATCGTCCGTCTCGCTCTCGCGCATACCCACAATTTTGAAGATACAAAATGACTGAATGAACTTATAAAAATATTGTCATTTGTAAAACTAGAAAACAATGTCACAAATATTCGTCAAAAATTTCAATTTGATCAAAGTAAATTTTCATTCATAAAAATCATTTTTAGAAATTACCTTGGATCAAATTGAAATTTTTGACGAAAATTTGTGTCATTTTTTCTAGTTTTACAGACGACGATTTTTTTATAAGTTCATTCGGTCATTTTAATCTTCAAAATTGTGGGCATGCGCGAGCGAGACGGACGATGGTGGAACTATGGACTCTTAAATTCATAATCACAAAATAAAATTTTAGCTTAAAATTTTCCAAGCAAAACCAGTTTTAAGATCTAGGACTATCACATTGTTTACCCATTAAAGTTATCTAACAAACCCGTTTCTCATATTTATCATTTGCATGAGCTTCGAAAAACTAGAGAACGAAGATTAATCGATCTAGAAACCTAATTTCCCATAAGTATACCATTAGTAAAATCAACCATAACATGCAAAATATAAAGATGAAATTCTTTTGTAGAATTCGGAGCGTGAAATGATGTAAAGCTATAGGAAAAGCGAAGAGTGTTCAGAAACAATAGCGACAGTTTCAATTATATTGATCGATAATGCTTATACTAGTGTGAGTACTAGAGATGGGACTTTGAAAAACTCTAGTCTTGAAATATTGAAAAAGCTACTTGTCATAATGCTGAAATTGTTGGCCCTATTCTGACAGATGTCTATGAGTCTTGAAAAAATGACAGGTGATCCCAGTATTACAATATCGATAACGATGTCTCGATTCTGGTAGCCGTCAGTTTTTAATCTCATTAATGGTGAAATATTGGACTTAAGTGTCCGTAACTCGATCATCGCCCGTCTCGCTCGCGCATAGCCACATTTTGAAGATATAAAACATAAGATATAAAATTATAAAAAAATCGTTGTTTCTAAAATTAGAAAACAACATCACAAATATTCGACAAAAATTTCAATTTGATCCAAGTTAATTTTTATACATAAAAATCAGTTTTGCGTTAATAATTTCTAAAAAATATTTTTATGTATGAAAATTAACTTGGATCAAAATGTTTGTTGGATATTTTTGTGATTTTGTTTTCTAGATTTACAAAAGAACGATTTTTTAATAAGTTCATGCAGTCATTTTATATCTTCAAAAACGTGGGTATACGCGAGCAAGACTGACGATGGTCCATTTTCGGACTCGTGATATTATTGTCTCTTCAGGCCCTGTTTTCCCATATTTGTTAATTTCGAAATTTTTAAAATTTAAATTTTTTTTAATTTTTTTTTTGTCAGCCCTGTTTATACAAACTGTCCCACTGCTGGGCGCGGGCCATCGGATAAAAGAATCAAGAATTACTTTGAAGAAGTTCACCCGTTGTTGAAAAGAGTAATAATTATGATCTCAATTAATAAAATGTATCACAAGCATACATCAATCACGGTACACAAAGTAGTCACAAAAAAATAGTTTTTAGTTATTTTAATAAGTTTAGACCAAGACCAAGACCGCTAAAATAAGACCAAGTCCGCTAAAACAAGACCAAGTACGCTAAAACAAGACCGGTCCCCGCACTAAAGACAGATCATTCTCGCTGCGCGTCGCTTGTCGTGCAAAAACCGTAGCACCTGTGTCAGGTGAAAGTTGCGTTCCCACACACGGCTCCCATCTTATCTAACCATGAAGTCATAATATGATGACGGGAGGTGTGTATATCAGGTAGGGCACGATGCGCTGTTCACTCAAGTCTTAGTATACTAAGGTAAGTGTCTGTATACCGAGGCATCAACATTCGATTGCTTTTATCCCACCACCAAAGTCGTATAGAAGAGTTTTTCGGGGGGAGGGAGAGGGGGAATTTGCTTTACCGACCGATTTTCATAATATTTGGGTGAAACATTCGATATTCGAACGAAGAATAAATAAAATATAACGAAGAAATCCGGAGACATACGTCAGCCACCGACATAGCACAGCGGATTAGCAAGTTAAACTGGTAGTGAGCAGGGCACATAGCTCGTAGAACTGGCGGACGATGGGGTCGAAAAGTTCTCGAATGGAAACCACAAACTGGCAAGTGCAGTGTAGGAAGACCAGCCACAAGGTGGACAGAAGATATCATACAAGTGGCAGGAAGACGCTGGATGCAGGCCGCTTCCAACCGGTCTATTTGGAAACCCATGGGCGGCCTATGTCCAGCAATGGACATTTTTGTGGCTATGAGATGATGATGATTCGATATTCAATACTGAACATGAATTTTGAATTTATGATCAGAACACTAGTACAAAAAATGTAGTTTGCGAAATGCACCTAGTTCAAGTTATCTCAGAGAGTTATCTCGCGGTGAGATAACTTGGACAAGTCAAGCTGTTTAGATTCTAAGTGACGATACATACATACACCTGAAAAACATTACTCTCCTTTCGGCGCAGTCGGACAAGAGGTTTTGTCTTTTTGTTAAGTATGTTTTTAAATAAAAACTACGGGTCACTCACGTCTGTTTTGAGCCGAAATATCCGACTATAGTTTCAACCGCATTCGGCGGTCTTTTTCAAAGGAGCAGCACACACGTCACTCTCGGTCGGTGACGCGCCTTACACTGCGACGTGCCGCTCGTGCCGCACTTGATGTCATCGGTTGCAAAAGGGTTAGGGCGGGAAGCTGGTCGTCTTGCGTCGGTTCAGCTGAAGTGTCCTCTTCACTAGAACTCACTTGTTAAGTATGTCTTTGAAGCCTTATCCTACTGTTAACTGATTTAATAATTCCTTTGGAGTCTTTAAATAATTCATCAATTTCGGTTCAGTAGTTTTAAACCAATGCCCATTATACTACTCGTATTATCTCTAAAATTAATTAAATTTAACATAGTATCAAATGCCAGCAAATAATTTCTATTTCGTAATCTAGGACTATCTAGTCTAGAATCCATACGACCAAAATAAGATTTAACCCAGATTAAAGACACCTCAACAGCCTTGACAAACTTAACGATTAACGTCATAAGTTATCTAAAATACTTAATACCTAGGTAATAAACAAACAACCAGATCTTGAATGTTTTGAATTCTAGGGCAGATCTTGTTTTACATTATTATATAATTCTGATAAACGTGTTTAATCAAGGTGTATATAATTATATACTATGTTATTTTACAATTTATTTATTTTTAATTCTATTGATTGAAAAAAATTTACTACCTAACGAAAAACTTTATGCCACGTAAGTTAAATAGCTTAGAAAACTTAATAGCCGCCGATAAAAAAAACGGGTGAACCGATTTTGATGAAACACAGCTGGGAACACTCTCGATCAAGTCTTCTTTCAAACAAAAAAAAATATAATAAAAATCGGTCCATCTGTTTGAGTGCTACGATGCTACGGACAGACGTGTGTCTGACAGATACACACATCATACTTATAACATCCATCATTTTGGGTCGGCGGTTAAAAACGGTAATTCATTCATGTGTTATAATTGATAAAACTGGAGAGCTAACTTTATAAAAAATGCAGTCAAGTGCTAGTCAAGTTCGCGCTAACAAGTCCAGTTATATGAATAATCACAGCCTGACAAAATATTGTTATCTTCATGGTGTGTAGTGAATCATTTAAATGTATAAATAACTATAATTGAATATGGAAATATATACATACAATACTATAGGATCTTCATCGTGTGTGGTGCATCATTCAAATGGATGAATATTATGGAATACTAAGATATATTCTATAATAACATATATATTATAGCATCTTCATCCAGTGTGCCGGCTTCTAGGGTTTCTGGCCTGTGTTAGTACGGAACCATCGGTGCACAACTTCAATTCACTTAATCAATATTATTTGAGATTTTTTTCTAGACTGGCCTTGTGGCTCAGTTGGTAGTATGTCTGCCTGGAGAGTTGTAGGTAGTGGGGTCGATCCCCGCCCAGGGTAAACATTTGTGTGATGAGCATGGATGTTTGTTCTGTGTCCGGGTGTTTCTATGAATCATAAATATGTATATATATGTATTCTATCAGCCATCTAGTTCCATAGTACAAGTTCTGTTTAGTTTGGGCTAGATGGTGTTGTGTGAAATGTCCACAAATATTTAAATATATATATATATATATGTATATTTTCTATGAGATTTTTCTCAGAGCAAAAAAGATAACCGTAAGATTAATAACAAAAATAATATAAAAAACGGTTGTCTGTAAAGTCTGTTTACGGACGATAGTTTAACGTGACAACATCATAACAAGACATTGAATGAGTCATCCTTTTTCGTGTGTGCAGCCGGCGTTCATCGATTTATTAGACGTTGTCACTTCAAAAACACTAAAATTTATTATTAAAATGGAACTAAGATAAGATAAGTAGTTATATTTAAGTAAAACTAGTCTTCGTATAAGCTCCTACGTCCGTTCGTGAAATGCTAATCCGTAAATAATGAATTATAGCGCAATTTATACCCAAACGTTGTAATTGGCAACACTACGCGCAACTATTCTGATTATAGCAGTAACCTTCCACAACACCAACTTATCTATCAATGCGGAAAAAACTAAAACTTTCCACGCACAGCTTACAGATTTTCTGAGAAAATCCGATGGTGGCGCATTCATGGGACTGCATACACGTCGGTTGTATTGTTACCTTCTATAGCTTGAAGGTCGCGAATACATCAGATTTGTCAACTAGAAGTGGCAATTAGGCATTCGAGGCGTTTACGATAGTGACGCTAAAATCGCATGTCTAGTCAGGGTATGTCACACCGACAAGTACCTGTCTAGGCAACGGTAGCTACCTACTATGATAAAATTGTAACCACAAGTAATATTTTTAAAACATAAACAAAACAAATATCTTTTTAAAAAGAAATTATTAAAACATAAACAAACCACCTCACAGAAAGATTTTTTTTTTTTTTGCGAAGACAATATTGAAATAATATACCTCATGGCAGTTACATTCTCTTTGACTCATGTCATTTCATCGCTTCCACAACGGAAACTAATCTAAGGATACCTCATAATTATGTCCAACAGCTTACCAAATAATTATAGTTTAAGAAACTGAAGCAACCGACTTCTCGTGGATGTCATTCTCAGAACTGGACCAAATTGAAATGGAACCACACGGGAAGCACCAGCTTTCAAACAAAAAAAGAATCATCAAAATCGGTTCACACAGTCGAAAGTTATGAGGTAACAAACATAAAAAAAAATACAGTCGAATTGAGAACCGCCTCCTTTTTTGAAGTCGGTGGAAAATTAGACATAGCCACTTAACATTGACGTTTGAAAAACATAACCCTCATCCGGCATACGGGTAAAAGATATTAAAAAAAGTTGTTGAAAGTATTTATTTCCTAGATCTTCTTATTTTTAACTGTCTGTTGTTGTATATATATATATATCATGGAATTTTCAAAACTAGAATGAATAGATATCTTCTAGATCGACGAGCTTTATGCTCGCCAACACCCTTGCTTAACATCAGGCGAGTTGGTGGTCAATCGTAGATCTGTCTTGCTTAAAAAAGCTCATATAATTATCATCTATTTTAGTCTGCTCAGACTTCTCTTTTGAAACGTCACTTAGCCCTATTTTCAGATTACTGCTACCAGAATTCCAAACAAGTATATTAATTATTAGTTAACACAGAATTACTTCCGCTTTTATAATGGTAACTAGGAAGTTAGCATAGGCTGTAACATGTATTACTACTAATACTAGGTATAATTTTATTTATTTATTTATTTAAGTATACAAAACAGAATATAGCCTAACATAATATAAGATAACATGTGACAATCGATCAGAACCAGACTATACTCCAAAGCATGTATACATCATTTGAGCAAACACATTTTAGGTATTATATTGAAACAAAGGGGAAAACAGAGAAATAGAGGCTATGCATATTTTGTAACTTTACATAGGTGAATATGTGTAAGCAAATCACAAATAATAATATGTGCAATTTATTACGTAATACTAGGCATAGTATTATTAGGTATAGTAATATACGATTTACGTATATACATTTCAACAGAATTCACCATTTTCCCTTAAAATTCAACTTTTAAGATGACCAACAATTTAGTCGTTTTTATGACCACATCAAAATGACAAACTGTCATGCGTCGGTCACGTTTTAATCAAATGATCATAATTCAATCATTTATATGATCATCGGACATGAATATTCAACAATAAGGCATATCATTTATTAATTGGTTGCTAAATAAATAATAATTACACTAATGAGCGGATAATTTATTTACGACCCCAATTTGTACAAGCATTTAATGTATGATTAAAATTAAGATTGGTAAACGTACATAGAATAATACAAAGTGTGCATATTAAAACACATTAAAATGTGATTTTAATATTTTCACCTACTTCCGAAAAGGAGGAGGTTCTCAATTCGGCTGTATGTTTTTCTTTATTCAGTGATTACTCCGCCAATTATGAATTGATTTTTAATATGATTCTTTTTGTTTGGTAGGTCATACTTCAAACGTGGTCCCATATAAATTGTATTTCGAACAGAATCGATTTAGTTTGTTTAAAAAAACTGGAAAAAAGTGTGTTCAAGAAAACTAACTGTGTATTTTGGTGCCGTTTTTTTTTTATATGTCATCCAAGTAAACTAACTGTGTATTTTGAAGCTGGTTTCTTTTTTCAGTTTTTTAAACTACAATTATTGCCATTATGGTGGGGCGAGCTGCAAAATATGAAGTAGCAAAGTATAAACTATTGACTATTGACTATTGAAATTAGGATAGAGCACATAGAAATCTGTAAAATCACTAATTTGCAAGACTCCAGGAAAACTTTCTAGGTAGAACTACCAAATGAATGCACTAGTAGCAATTTTATTGGTCTGTTGATTAATTATTTTTCATTTCTATAATGGATTAATAGTAGATTGTTAAACAAGGCGCTAAAACCCCATTGTAACGAGGTAGATTTTACTCCAGAGCTTTAGCGAGGGAGTACATAGAAACCGAGTTACAATGGTTTTTAGCGCCGTTTGTTACACTCTACTTTTCACTACGATTGCGAGAAAATAAAATAATCCAATACAATAAAATCAAAGTTTATTTTATCAAAGATTAAATGCACAATTTGTAACAATTCTGGATATTTAACGAGATGTTTGCAAAGAGAATGTAAATATACTACAAAGAAATTATTCTACTTTTGAATAAAGACTGTTTCGTTTATGTAGGCTCTTTGGTAACAGATAAAATTTAAAAAAAAACTTTTTCCCCTAGAGCAAAATATGCTATTTTTACGATGTATATTTTTCGGTATAAGAAGGAAAATATGAAAAAAAAAATACGATGTCCCTCTTTTATCTACTAGTTTGTACTACTAGAAATTATATTTATATCTTAAAATTAGTTACTAAGATACTATTTATACTTACATATTTTTAATAGTAACATTTTAACTAAAATTTATTGTAGTTATGAACATTAACATTAGCACAAAATATCTTCTAGATCGACGAGCACCATCCTCGGCCACACCGTCGCTTAACTTCAGGCGAGTTGGTGGTCAATCGTAGATCTAACTTGTATAAAAAATTAAAAAAACAATTGCCTAAAATTTTTACAAAAATAATAACTAACGTAAAACCAAAAATTTCCAATAATATATTCTGGATCCGAATGAATAGAACAATGAATCAAAAGATAGGTCCAGTCGTTAATCACGGAACCAAATCGGACGATCAATTGATAATTAAATCACGTCCGCCCAAACCATGTTTAATCATCTGTTAATTTGCATTAGCACTGCCTGAGGTGATACTATTGTACGATAAAATACGTACCATTTTAGAAGTTTGATTTATTAATGTTTCTATAAGAGACTTGGGAATTTCAAGCGTCGTAAGCAACGCGCGATCGATTGGGGTATGTGAAGATTTTTTTCGGTATTGTTTTTATTTTTATTTTATTTTTTTAGTTTTTTTAAAGTATTATTTTATTTTATTTTAAATGTAGCAACATCATAAAGTTTACGTTTTAAATAAACAATTTATATATATACATTGTCAATAATCTAAAACTAAATTAGTCAAATAGCCCGCCCAATATAAAAAAATATTGTTTTATTTGGTAAATTGGGTCATTTAAAAGAGCAAATTTCAATAAATTTTAATTCTGTTCAGTAGTTATTTCTTTTAAATATTTTTTTAAAGAACAAGTCGTGATGACGTCACGAATGATATCATGATTACCTACTGTTAGTTACCTACCTACTAATAGTTTAAAAAACTAAAAAAAAACACGCTCAACCTTATCAAATTATTGTATTGTCATCGGTCCTCGATAAGTCTACAAAGTTTGAATGAAATCTGGCCGTTTGAAGTGGGTCAAAATCATGTTCAAAGTTTCCGTTACATACTAACATATGTACGAAGCTAATAAAAGCGTGTTAAAAATGTTACTTAACATTGATAGTGACAGTTTTTGTTAGTTTTGTGCTATGTAAATATTTATAATGTAACTTATTTTTTTGGTACAGATAAAAAAGGCCATTCGGTGCCGTCATTTAGAGATCGACAAAGGGCAAATATTTCTTATATTTACGTAAATATACTCACCATATTATCATGTTAAGAGCCCATAGTAAATAAATATGGTTTAGAGACATATAATCTCGAAATGTTGTCGGAATCAACATATTTTGCTTCAGGAAATACCTTTCAATTAAAAATTGCCGACAATAAAAACAATAGAAGTAAGTATAAGGCTGAATTATTCAAAATATTGTACGCCCGAAGTGGGGTAAACTGTGATAGTTGATACCAAGCTAATTTACAACACCTTAATTTACCAGTTTTATGCAATAAAAAAATCTGATTGTGAATATCTTTGAATTTACACAACTTGTGTATCCAGTATCGTCAACGAGGTTTGTAAAATGTTGTAAGCTAATGCCGATATCCAAACAAACTATCATTGGAATAGATAAAAGCATATGTCAGTTGGTGCAAAAGCCATCGCTCGCTTCGTTCAGTTCGTAACTCGCATGGGGCCTTGTGGACATTTTTTTTTACATTAAATAGATCTACGATTGACCACTAACTTGCGTGATTGTAACTTTGTGGCTGGGGATGGAGCACGTTAATGAATTTGTTATGTGTTCATTCTTTCATGATCAAAAGATTTTTGCATATTTTTTTCTCCAAATCCAATATATCTGACTTATAGCCACCGACATAGCACAGCGGATAGGCAAGTTGAAATGGCAGTGGACAGAGCACGTAGCACGTAGAGCTGACGGCCGATGGGGCCGAAAAGTTCTCGAAAGGACCAGCCACAAGGTGGACAGAAGATATCATACAAGTGGCAGGAAGACGCTGGATGCAGACCGCTTCCAACTGGTCTTTTTGGAAATCCATGGGGAAGGCCTATGTCCAGCAGTGGACTTCTTGTGGCTAAGATGACGGTGATGATGATGAAGATTATCTGACATAATTTGATCGAACTATAATTAAACTATGGGGAAAACCAAACCGACTCGAGTCACGCTTACAAATAATTTTCATTAGTATAATAAGTTAATTGATAGTCAGCGCGCAGCTCGCCCGCTATTTAGCAATTTAAATGTTGAAATTACATTTAAATTTCAATAATGCGACTACTTTTATTCCATTTTGGTAGCTAGCACGTGGATGATTGCTAAGCCTAGCGTTCCGAGGGCCGCAGACGATGCGACTGAAGCCGTCAATTGATGCACGCGACCACGACAAACATAATTATATATATCTCTACATACATATAGTATAAAGTCTTTCTTAGCTATGTTTCATCAAAATCGGTTTAGCTGTTTTTTGTGCGAGTTTTTGAGTTATCTAAGTTTATATTTGTTTTAAATGTTTTTATCGCATAAGTCTGTATTTTTTTTGAAGTGAAAACTTCTTTAGCGGTGTTGTGCATTTTTGGGATGGGTAAACAATGTTAAGCTCGCGTCAGATCGTCAGATCGTAAAACGGACAGTCAGAAACCTATTCTAACGTTCTGCATTTAAAGTCCATTATTGTATGTACAAGTTTGTCCTTCTAGCATGACGTCATTATTTTAGTCGGAATCCTATTCTAACGTTCTGCATTTAAATTTCATTATTGTATGTACAAGTTTGTCCTTCTAGCTTGACGTCATTTCGTTGCGCCAAATGCTTATTTTCGACACATGCACGTAAGACTCGTTAGCTCAATAGGTTAGAGCACCGATATAAATTTCAATTTGTCAATCGGAGGGCGGAGGTTCAAATCCTTCACGAGTCAGTCATTTTGCTATTTTATTTTTCAGTTTTCACTTCTGCCGGCACTCCCGGAGTGCAACCCGTTGTTTTTTTTATATTATAGGATATGCTTTCAGATATTATTTCATCAAAATCAGTTTAGTAGAATGATTTATAATTCAAAATCTCTAAAAAACTATCATCTAAGTACACAAAATTATGTATTCTGATATCAGTTCTTTCAGTTTTTATACTATTTTATTTCTAATAGGTAAGTAATTTTATTTTTAAATTGTGTCCTTTTTAACACCCAAAATAGCAATATATCCGTAAACCGATACAATCCCAACACTATCTGCGAAAACATACATAAATACATGAAATATGAACAGTTTATCATATAAATAGTTAATTAACTGACAATAATTGTGATTTTGCATATATTTGTACGGATTTACCTTCACACGTGCCACCGGTCAGTTCGGTGATGGGGCTGGTTTGTTAAAAATCACGTCAGTCTACACATTATATATTAATTTATGTTATTTTATATATATATACAAAACGGTTTTTTGGACAAAATGGTTTGTTTGTATTTTTTTTGCGACTTATAACTCTGTTATAGTTGTTTAATAGGTATACCTATTAAGTATATTATTAACGTAAGGTAATTTTACCGGTCATTCTATATCTTTTTAACCCCCGACTCAAAACGAGGAATGTTTCAATTTTGACATATGGATCTGTATATTTGTGTATCTGTGTGTCTGTCTGTGGCATCGTAGCACTGAAATAGGTGGATTTTTTAAGCTATTGCATAGCTTCTATCGCGGGCCTTAAGCTTGGAGACCGAATCCAGAAATTCCGTAACGAAAATAACCTAACGCAGTAACGCCGATACAACCAATGCCATCTAGAGGCGATTTGCAGAACTAAAGAGACAAGCGTGATATTTCAAAAAGTCATTAAAAGTTCTGCTATTCATCGATAGATGGCAAAACTAAAAACTAAAAAGTATCACCGCTGTGCCGGTCGGAGTGGGGGGTGTTAGGAATACTGCATAAATAAAATAAATAAATAATTATAATTACATAAGTTGATAAAAAATGCTATGCAATAGCTTTACCGCGGCAGTCTCCGAGTGCCACACGTCTTTTTTTAAATAGGATTTCAACTAGCGTGTCTAGCTATGTTTCATCAAAATCGATTCAGCCACTTTTCTTGTCGGGGGTTTTTGATTTTTCTATACTTTTTTTATTTTTCATACTTGTACCTACATCTAACAGTTTTGATTCATACACTATTGAATCGCTCTGATTTTTTGTCTGCATTTTAAAATCGCTAGTATGATGAAATTCGCAAAACAAACCTATATATATATATTTATTTAGTAGCAAATTTGAATAAAATTGTTAAAATTTGATTGATATCCTATGGGTTTGGTCGACGCCGCCATTTAGTTAAACTAATGTTAACTTTACCATAATTATATACGTATTTGACCGAAGATGAGTCAGTCAAAAACTGGTAAAACGTTATAGTTGTGTAGTTTTTTGTTAGTTCAAGGAGAATCGTGTTTTTGATTCGTCATGGGCCTAGTTTTATTTCTTGCTAATTGCTAATGTAGAATAGTGTACCAAATTATCTGATTGCTAATTGATCGCCAAAATGCGAATGAAAATGCAATATTTATTTTAACACTAGCCGCAAAAAAAAATATCGCCGCTTCAAAACCCCTTAGAGCGCTTGTAGACGCATCGGACGTGGGTCCACACACCAATGCACTGGCGTGGATAACCGTCTTTCCGACGCCGCGGACCGGTGTCCGACGCCGGACCCACGTCCGGTGCGTACAAGCGCTCTTACGTCCCGATTAAAAGTTTCCACGCATAATATACATATTTGAACCGTCAAATGTGACGTCAAACTACCTCGTGATCATCCTAACCCTCTAACCACGTGGTTAGAGGGTTAGATGGGAGAGAGAGGGTATTCGAGGGTAAAAGGTAATGTTGGCCTGTGGTAACAGGAGATCAGACTATTTTTGTTACTTATACATACGATTTTTATGTTGAAATAGGTTTGCGCTTGACCGCCAACTTACTTGATGTTAAGCGACGTTACGGTCTACGATGGAGCGCACTAACATAGAAGAAACCAATTCGCTCGCGATTTAAAGACACCCATATTATATCTATCTGGAAAGATCCATTCAGGAAACGTATTCCGCAATCTTGCAGTCCGCACGATGAAAGTGGAATTAAAGCGTTTCGTTCGGGTTTTTGTTATATCCACCATGAAACGGTGACGCTTTTTCGTGTTTTTCACTGTCCGATAGTAAAAAGGCCAAGAGGGAATTATAATAAATATAGTTATTGTAAAGAGGAAAATGCATTTCCTTCAAGATTTTGCAGCTTAACAAAGTTAAGATATTAACTGCAGATCCCATATTCGTAGAAGCGAAACAAAGTCTTACCGACCACGTAGGTTTAATCTTAAGGGCGGCATCATCCTCACACACAAAGACATACATACACTCATGTTTATCATATCACACTCACATACGTGCATGGACTTGTTTGTCTGTACATTAAACAACTCAAAAACCTTATTATATACATAAAATCACGCCTAAATACCCTATTGGTATAGGTAGACCATCACATTTATTTATATAGCAGACATTTATTTATATATTTACAATTTGTCAAAACTGTACAGTTAAAAACCAAAACAGAGTTTAATTGAGTGTAGTTAGAGGGTTATATGGAAGGGAGAGGGTTGAAGAAGAAGAGGGATACGAGGGTAAGATGTAATATTATCTTGCAGTCTTGGAGTCAGACCACCCAAACGCCAATTTCCCTCAAGTCCCTCAACTGATTTTTATAGTATGCCCGGGAATAGAAGCAGCTGGTACATTCTATGTTTTTCATTTTCCTCCCAGTCCAGCATGGAACAGAGTAACGACTCAATAACTTGTGTTGTCAGTAATAGATTTGAGGAAAAATGGTTTAGCGTGTAATAAAAAGTTAAATCGTCTTCCAAATAAAACTAGATTAAAGTCGGTCCATCTGTTTGAAAGCTACGACGCCACAGGTCAGACAGTCTTACAAATAATTTGATACACACAGATAAAGACAGATACACAAATATATACATACGTCAAACTTATAACACCCCTCTTTTTAATCCCCGACACAAAAACGACAGGGTGCTATAAGTTTGAGGTGTCTGTGTGTGTGCCTGTCTGTAGCTTCGTAGCTCCCGAACGGATGAACCTATTTTGTCATTTTTTTTTGTTTGTTTGAAAAGTGAATTAAGCGGAAATGTTCTATGCTATGTTTCATCAAAATCGGTTCAGCTGTTTTTCAAAAAAAAAAAAATTAAAATCCATTTATTTCGACCATAAGTCATAGCATTACAAATGACAAATTACAAATTAAGTTATTAAATTACATTCAATTAAATTAAATAAAATCAAATTAAAACAAATAAAATCAAATTGAATCAAATAAAATTAAATAAAAACAAATTGAATCATATAAAAACAAATAAAATCAAATAAAATAAAATTAAAATTATATATTATATAATTTTTTGTCGGGGGTTTTTGAGTTTTCTAAACTTATACTTACTTAGTAGAGAATTACAAAATCATTCTATTAAAATCTTACCTTTATTTCGTGAGATAAAACCAGCTACCGACTGAAAGCGAGTGACACCGCGGGGAGCAGTTAGTAAGTTAATAAATGAATGCCCTCGCGTAGGTATCGTGCGTGAATAAGCACATAACTTACATGCGCTTGAGCTTAAAGCTGAAAAACTGGATAAGTGCGTTGACCGCACAATCTTTAAGGTTCCATAGGGTAAATATTGACATGTAAATTTTATTTATTGAATGATAACTCGATTTCGTTGTAAAAGAAAAATGTTTTGAAAATGACTCACTTTTTTGGTTCGATTTTTCTGTTGTGCCTATTTTATTTACAAGCTTTTATTTATTTTCACCTGTCCCGGTGTTAGTAATCAAATCCTGCAAGTTAAATTGGACCCACTGCGCTTTTTCCCATTGAGCTGAAATTTTTCATCGTTCACTGTTACAAGGTCCAGTGGACTAAAAGGTCAAGTGGGCCAAATGGTCCAGTGTCAAAAAGTCAAGATGGCCAAAATAACAAGTTCCAAAGGTCTTTTCTGAAATTCAATTGTAAGTAAAAGTCGCAGCGTTCAAGACTTATGTCTTGAAGTTGCCATGTGTAATGTATATGTAAATACGGATGACAATGCAATATTATTAAGACATGGAGCTGATTGAATAAGGATTAGAGAGGTTGAATTTAGTTAAGTTTGCTTTAGTTATCTTGAGTACTCTCCATTACACATGATAACGAGGGTCTGTAAATTTCAGGGTGACAATGTTCAGAGACCCAAAAAGTCCAGTGGCCCAAAAAGTCCAGTGGCCTAAAAAGTCAAGTGACCCAAAATGACAAGTCCCAAAAAGTCCAGTGGCCCAAAAAGTCAAGTGACCCAAAAAGTCCATTGGGTCAAAATGACAAGTCCCAAAAGGTCAAGTCTGAAATTCAGTTATAAATCAGAATTGATCCGGAAGATTTCTATTGGAATTTCCTGACGGAAAACGCTAAAACAGTCGTGTGTATACATATTTTATTAGTTTGTATTGAAATCAACTTTTTCAAAAGATACCGAACGTTCAAAGCATACTATGAAAAAAAAAAATTATCACCTATAATGGTTTTATATTCTGTGCTACGGAACACCGATTTAAGTTACATTAACTTGTAAGCTATGACGTGAGAGATAGAATCTTGCATGACAGGAGATTTTTGAGATGTTTGCAAGTGGCAAAGTACGTGCGTGTACGACTGTTGTAGATATATTAACTGCCTACCCGCAAATATGTAATATCCTTTTTCAATTTGTAACAATCGATATTTGATCATCCGACAAAGTTTAGAGACTTAAATTGAAAAAAAAAACATTCTCGATATATATATTTTCTTTCAAAACACGTTACAGTGTTACTATGGAAACTAACGTGGTTTTCACACATTTTTGAATAAAAACTACGGGTCACTCGCGTCTGACGTCTGACGTCTGGGATATTTTGGGTCAAAACAGACGTGAGTGACCCGTATTTTTTATTTAAAAATGTGTGAAAACCACGCTAATTTCCATAGTATAACTTATCATTCTCAAGATAATTTCGTGTCCACCTGAAGAAGTACCACATCCTGCGTGTGCGACTTCACCCGTTGGTCCCGGAAGTCCAGAGCTGATTACTTCTAGCAGCATTATGCTGAGTTGGACTCGGCTTGTGACAAAAACGATAAATACATTTAAATTTGTTATTCTTGTCAATTTTTATTCACCATCATCTCAGCCATAAGAAGTCCACTGTTGGACATGGATTTCCAAAAAGACCGATTGGAAGCGGCTTGCATCCAGCGTCTTCCCGCCACTTGTATGAGGTCGTCTGTCCATCTCGTGGCTGGTCTTCCTACGCTGCGCTTGCCGGTACGTGGTCTCCACTCGCGAACCTTTCGGCCCCATCGGCCATCAGTTCTATGTGCTATGTGCCCTGCCCACTGCCACTTCAACTTGCTAATCTGCTGTGTTATATCGGTGACTTTTGTACGTTTACGTATCTGTTCATTTCTGATTAGATCTCGTAGAGAGACTCCGAGCATAGCCCTCTCCATAGCTCGTTGCGTGGCCTTGTGCAATTTTTATTAGATTATTTTTAATTTATTTAGTATAAGCTGCGCCCCGCGGTTTCATCCGCGTGGTGATCGATTATATTGTGTTATTGTTTAATGTATCCTACAGAAACTGACAAATTTTTCGGGATAAAAATTATGCCAGATCCTTCTACATAGTATAAGAAATAATCCTACCAAATTTCGTCCAAATCCGTCCAGTAGTTTCGGCGTCCATCGGACACAATTTACAGACAGACAGACAGACAGACAGACAAAAATTATAAAAATTGCTGTTTTGGCTTCTGTATCGATACTAATGAATCCTCCAATAAAAAAAAATCTAATCAATTTATTGTACAGATTTTGACCCGTTACAGTCTTATTATATGTATAGATTTATGATTGTAATTGTTTTTGTCACGAAAAAAATGCATATGTCTATGTTTTTTTCAGTTACTCAACTGACGAGCAGTTGCAAACATTTATCTCCGGACGATATTTCCAGCGAAATTTCCTGGTATAACGAAATTTTAGATCGAATATCTCTATGTAATTAAATGAACCAAGATGGTTTAAGCGTTCACTAAAAGAGCGAAGTGATAATCTCATTAAATAAATGTCATTAACGTTTTCCCTATATCTGAAAAGTCTTTTTCTCTCTCTCTCTCTCTCTCTCTCTCTCTCTGAGCGTTATATATATCGTCTCAGTATTAATTATTATTATTGGAAATGTTTAAAAATGTCTCTTTAAAGAAATAATAATTACAGTTTAAAAAACACGCTTCAAATTATTATATTGTAATCGGTCATCGATAAGTCTACAAAGTTTGAATGAAATCTGACCGTTTGAAGTGAGTCAAAATCAAGTTCAAAGGAGTCGGTTACAAACAAACAAACATGCATACAGGTGAAACTAATAAAAGCGTGTTAAAGAAAACCTTTTTTTAGGCGAGGCCTATTATATAATTATTTCCCCCGACTGCGCAAGACGGAATGCTATATTGATACATAGAAACACCCAGACAGAGAACAAATATCCATGTTTATTACACAAATATATCATCTAAATAATTCCCTCTTGCCCTTTTTACTATCGGACTGTCAGAAACACGAAAAAGCGTCACCGTTTCATGGTGAATATTCCAAAAACCCGAACGAAACGCTTTAATTCCAAATCGTGCGGACTGCAAGATTGTGGAATACACTTCCTGAGTGGGTCTTTCCCGATAGATATAATCTGGGTGTCTTTAAATCGTGAGTGAATTGGTTTCTTCTATGTAAGCTCCATCGTATACCGCAACGTCGCTTAACATCAGGCGAGTTGGCGGTCAAGCGCAAACCTATTTCTACATAAACATGGGTCCCCACCCATGTTTTTTATGTAGAAATAGAAATAGGTAGGAAAAAGGAATCTAACCTACAACTTACAGCATTGAAGATAGACTACCAACTGAGCAGCGAGACCCGTCAAAATATTATCGCAATTGTAAAATTAAACAATAGTCAAACTTTTAACAGATAAACAATAATAATTATAAACTCATAGTAGGTACCTATATAATTATCTGACATGGTTAGCTAACCGTCGCTAACGATGGAGATTTAGGTAAAGTTTTTGTGGCTACGTTGAATGCAATTTTGTCATAACTCGTGATTGGCCGTGGGAAAAACTAAAACGTGAAGTTTATTGTTATGTGTACTTATTAGATATACATATATATATGTTAATTTTGTGAAGAGAAGTTTTTTTGCTGGTAAAATCAGTTGTTTTACTAATTAGGTGTTAATTGGTCAGAAACTCTAGATAAATCTTATCTACGATAGCGGTTTTTTTTTATAACTTGAGATTGTTTTTAGGGTTCCGTACCTCAAAAGGAAAAAAAACAGAACCCTTATAGAATCACTTTGTTGTCCGTCTGTCCGTCTGTCCGGGTGTCAAGACTTTTATCTCGGGAATCCGTGAAGGTATCGAGTTGAAATTAAAACCATATATGCAAATCCATAGTATCTTGCTGCAGAAAGAAAACTAAAATTTCTCAGTGTTCGTAAAAAAAAATATAGCCGAATATGTCGTAAAAAACACACATTTCGACACTCACAAGGGAATCAAAACCTATGGGGTACTTCCCGTTGACCTAGAACTATGCAATTTGGCAAGAAGCATTGTCTTAATACACATATTATAGGAAAAAAATCGAAAACGACATTTTTAATTTAATCACAAAAAAACAGTGTCTCTATGCAAGGAATGAGGGCCCAAATTTTAAAGTGAATTAACCGTATCATGTGGGGTATATATGAAAGAGCCTCATTAGCATAAGCTAAAACAGGTTTTTAAATATTTTTACGATAAATATTTTTCGGTTTATGAAGAAAATATAAAAAAAATATATGATTTCCCCCTTTTATTTAGTTTGTACGGAACCCTCGGTGGGCGAGTCAGACTCGCACTTGTCCGGTATTGTTTTCTTAGCAAGCAAACGCGGCCTTTATTTTATAAGAAAAAAAAACAATCTTTATAATTCCTTTTTTATCATATCACTTAAACATCCCTTTAAAATCAGGTTTATTATCTATCTTCTTATCAAATAATTTAGCTATCTATTAAAACAATTGGATCACCCCAAGCCAGCGAAGATTTAGACACGCTCTAAGCAAGATCTAAAGGACGAATCTAACGACACCTCGTACATCAAAATCAGTCGAGCTGTTCCAGCTGTAGGCGGTCATACAGACAGAAAGAAAATATTTTATTTTTATACACCATACACTATAACAAAAAAGTAAGAGAGAACACAAATACAAAATAACAATAGTAAGACTATTGTGCCTAAAAATATATGCAATTGTCGCTGTAGTATCTGGTGTATCAAAAAAACAAAACACATACATAGATACAACCTCGAAAAACATATCACTCCTTCTTACGCAGTCGGGTAAAAATGATGAATTTTTGTGTTGCGTTAAGGAGAACCTTCGGTTCCTTCCGCCCATTGTATGACCAAATTAAAAAAAGTTGTCGCGAATGTTTGCGGAAAATATGTGCAATTAAAATAATTGAGATTTTTGTGGACCTGCCTTCGAGGCGGTGGAAATGCTGCCAACTGACTCATATCCCGTGTTTGGTAAAAAAGCTATTTTTAAACGACTTCCAAAAAGGAACAAAAAAAAGAAAAAGAATAAAAAATAAAAAAGAAAAAAAAAAGGAGAAAAGGAGGTTCTCGATTCAGCTGTATGTTTTGTTTTCTTTCCTTTTTTGTATGTTTGGTCAGCGAATACTCCGCCAATTATGCATTGTTTTTTATGATTCTTGTTTTGTTTGTTTCAGAGGTGGTCCCATATAAATTTATCAAAATCGGTTCAGTACTTTGCTTTTTATAACATACTGAAAAAATTACTAAAAAAATGTCGTCCAAATAAATGAATAGACCAAGATCAAGCGCCCACATATAGCAATAGCCTATATACTTAATATATAGCAAGTTGCAATGCCTGAAAAGGGCGACTGAGTTTTAAGTTCTATAAAAATATTTTGTTAATATCGTGTATACAATGTGGTAACTAACAGAATGGTGGTCCACAGGAAGACGACGAGGAGTTTGGAGACCTGTACCAGGATGAGGAGAACGGTGCTGCCCTGCTGATCAGGAGACACCCGAAGCACGGGAAACTGGTGGTGGTGAGTTTACAGCGCTTTTTATTACAAATATAATGTCGGGTCACAATCTCCGCAATATAATCTCCGCTCTTTTGATGGGCATCAGTGATGCCGAAGCCAACACTAAGAGGTATTTTTTAACCCTTGACCCAACAAGAGGAGTGTTAGAAGATGACGTGTGTATCTGTGTCTGTATGTGTCTTAGTAGCTCTCGAACATCATCTCAGCCACAAGAAGTCTACTGCTGGACATAGGCCACCCCCATAGATTTATAGAAAGACCGGTTGGAAGCGGTCTGCATCCAGCGTCTTCCTGCCACTTGTATGATATCTTCTGTCCACCTCGTGGCTGATCTTTCTACGCTGCGCTCAAACGAATGAACCAATTTTGATCTAGTTTTTTTTTGTTTGAAAAGGGTTTTATTGAGAGTGTTCTTAGCTTTGTTTCATTAAAATCGGGTCAGTCATTTTTTTGTCGGTTTTTTTTTAGTTTTCTACACTCACACTTGAACGAAACGAGCTCTCAAACGAATGAACCAATTTTGATCTAGTTTTTTTTTTTTTGTTTGAAAAGGGTTTTATTGAGAGTGTTCTTAGCTTTGTTTCATTAAAATCGGTTCAGTCGTTTTTTTGCCGGTTTTTTTTTACACTCACACTTGTTGGTCGGGGGGTTAAAAACCTGTCGAGTCCTAACAAAAAAGCTTAGTTTCAAGGTCAGTACTGGAACAGTACCTTTATTTGTCTAACAAGTGTTTTCATATAATCAATGATGTCGAAATAAGTACAGCCAAGTTCATTAAAGTGTATACATATGTAAGTCGTTTCGGAAGTACAATGGTGGGGTTGCGCAAGCGACCTCACTCCAGATACCGGCTTTGTGTTGCTCTACGGTCGCACACGCAGATGTGCGGATTTGATAACCACATCCAATTCTGATTTAGCATACATAAGAGCCTGATCTCATTCTTTGACACTTTGGCACAAATAGGGTAATGAACTGTTGGTAAATCTGTTTGTAAGCTATACAGCTTATGAAAATAACAAACTAATGAGTATTCAAAGTTGTAATAGATAGGTATCAAAGTGATTAACTTCGTTCAACTAAATGTTTCTCGCAAATATAATCTAAATCAGTCAGTACATGACCCCACAGCAACCTTTCCCCTTTTGGGTGAAATATCCCCTTAGTTAAAAATCCCCAATGGCAAGAAATCTATAAAACTGTAAAAATCTTATACCCAGTTTCGTCAAAATTAGTTGAAACGCGAGCTAAACATCCTTGCCAGTGCCAATTAATGCACAGACCGCTCACTCGGTCAATCACGTACCTATTCTGTACAGAAAACTCACTTCGCGAACACTTTTAAATAAATAGCTACACTTGCTGCGACGCAAGAAAGCGCCAGTCAGCTTGCACAGACGCTACCTGCCTAAACGTACACTTATAAAGTGCAACTCGTTCTACATTTAGCTATGTCTTCTGTCGCACAATAAAGTATTGAAGTGATCGAGACGACAGGTCGTATTATGTCCTTTTAGCGTTATAAATAAATAAATAAATATTTTTTCACACAACAATATCTAACCAGCCAATGATTGATATATTACATATATATACTTATTTTTTTGTAAATACATACTTATGATACATAGAAAAACCCAGACACAGAACAAACATCCATTGTTCATCACACAAATGTTTGCCCTGGGTGGTGGTCGAACCCACGACCTACAGCTTAGGAGGCAGTTATACCACTGAACCATGAGGTCTGCCTGTCTATGCGGTTATACCAAAACTATACCATATGGCCAGTTATGTAGACTATAAACTAAGTAAACTTGACTCGGGGTAGCGGTTTGCAAATACCGCGTAACAGCAAAAGGTGCAAAATTGAGATTTCATGGCTTCTTCCTGTAAAATTCTAAAAATTTAGATATGCGGTGTTTGCAGGCTGCTCTGCCGCGGTATTGCGCGCGCAACGACGATATTTATAATAATTATAGTTTAAAAAACTTAAGCAACCGACTTCTCATGGATGGCATTATCAGAATTGAACCAAATTGAAATGGAACCACACGGGAAGCACCAGCTTTCAAATAAAAAAGAAAAATCATCAAAATCGGTTCGCCCAGTCGAAAGCTATGAGGTAACATACATTTTAAAAAAACAGTCGAATTGAGAACCTCCTCCTTTTTTGAAGTCGGTTGAAAATAATAATAATAATCTTTATTTCGGCTGCATTTAACCATATTCAAAATTAAATTAGATTAGAATTAGCTGATTTAAAAACACACAAAAAATATATTAGAATGTCAGATATTAATACAAAAAATGACAAATAATTTAAAATGTCAAATACAAAACTTATTATACCTACTTACTACCTTAATCTATACGTCGGTTTTGACCTGGAGTGCCCAACATGCACACTTGTACTGAAAAGCACGGACCCCGGAGTCTGTAGATTAGTTTTGTCAAAAAAACAAGTAAATTTATAAGACTAGCATTAAGTATAACGGCAAGCGTCACGGTTGACGCCTAGTAACAATACAGGTGTAATAATTCCGTGAAATTCCGTCGGTTGTCGTCGTGGAGGCACGTCTCTCGCATGCTTTATGGCGAACCGTCGGATTTGGACGTGGCTCACATGTGGAATGTGTATTAGCTAACAGGATAATGCTAACACTAATAATGATTACTTTATAGCGGGTTGTTTCTGTCAAACTAAGATAAGCCCTAACAAATCAAGTCCCTATTCTGACTTTTAAAGTATGCCTTGCAGCGTGTCCTGTAGCCTAAGTAGCTGATGTCATCATCATCCACAGCCCTTTTTTTCTTTTTAGGGTTCCGTAACTCAAAAGGAAAAAACGGAACCCTTATAGGATCACTTTGTTGTCCGTCTGTCCGTCCGTCCGGGTGTCAATACCTTTATCTCGGAAACGCGTGAAGGTGTCGGGTTGAAATTAAAACTATATATGCAGATCCATAGTATCTTGCTGTAGAAAGAAAAATAAAGTTTTTCAGTTTTCGTAAAAAACTGTTACAGCAGAATATATCGTAAAAACGCACATTTCGACACTCACAAGGGAATCAAAACCTATGGGGTACTTCCCGTTGACCTAGAACAATGAAAATTGTCAAGAAGCATTTTGTTAGAGTACACATATAGGAATAAATTACAGTTTAAAAAACTAAAAACACGCTACATATTATTGTGGTCAAAGTTCATTACAAGACTTTTCTAACAAATCCAAACACAGCTATGATACGATGTTCCATCATGAAGTTCTAGTTCATATCTTCCGGTTCCATCATCAGATCAGTTCGACAGTACCATATTATTGTATTGACATCAGAACTTCACACAGCTGGAAATTTTCATGACGCTACGATCCTTAGAAGATGGTTAAATTAGTTACCTTAGATTTCATTACATACATACAGGTCGACCTAATAAAAGCGTGTTAAAAAATCCGAAAACTGGACATTTTTAATTTAATCACAAAATAATTGTGTATTTATGCAAGGTCCAAATTTTAAAGTGATTTAACCGTATCATGTGGGTATCATATGAAATAGCTTCATTAGCATAAGCTAAAACAGGTTGTTAATAAATTTTTACGATGTATATTTTTCGGTTTATGAAGGAAAATATATATAATTTCCCCTTTTTATCTGCTAGTTTGTACGGAAACCTCGGTGGCGAGTCTGACTCGCACTTGTCCGGTTTTATTTTAATTAGAAATAGGTTTGCGCTTGACCGCCAACTTGCCTGATGTTAAGTGACGTTGCGGTCTACGGTGGTCTTTCTATCCCACTGCTGGGTATACATAGACCTCTCTTTTATCATGCCATCTGCTTCGATCCTGTGCTAATCGAGTCCAGGTTCGACCAGCGATAGATGCAATATCGTCCACCCATCTTGCAGCTGGATGACCTACGCTCCGCTTCCCTTGTCTTGGCCACTCGGTCACAACGTTAATCCACCTGTCATCACTGCGTCTAGTAACATGTCCTGCCCAGTTCCATTTTAATTTCATTACCGTTATAGCTGATGTGAAGTTTCCGGCAGCCTAGTGGTGAGACCGTCTGACTTGCGATCCGCAGGTCCTGGGTTCGAATCCCACGGCACGCACTTCTGTCTTTTCTAAGTTATGTGCGTATTGTTGATTGCCGCCAACTTCAAACGGTGAAGGAAAACATCGTGAGAAAACCTACATATGTCTGAGAGTTCTCAATGATCTTGAAGATGTGTGAAGTCTGCCAACCCGCACTTGGCCAGCGTGGCAAACTATGGCCTAACCCTTCTCACAATGAGAAGATGGCCCGTTCCCAGCAGTGGGACAGTTTGTACAAACAGGGCTGATAAAAAAAAAATGCTGATGTATTTTTCGAGTGGAGACCACGCATCGGCAACTACAGCGTCGGAAGACCAGCCACGACATTATACAAGTGGCGGGAAGACGCTGGATGTAAGCCGCGCGCAATCGGTTTTTTTGGAAATCCATAGGGAAGGCATATGTCCACCAACTTGTGACCAACCACTGACTTCTTTTGGCTGAAATGATGATTATGTATACCAAGTTTCAGAAAGATTGGTCGAAAATATTACTTGTTCCTAATTACGCGAGTTACAACAAACATCCGGGCAGAGGAAAGAAAATTTAACCAGTTGATGCAGACAGTTGTATTCGCTTCGCCCACTCGATCAATTAAATTGAAATGACTGGGCTTAAAATAGAATTATTCAAATATGTCAAGTTGGTGGTCAATCATAGATTTAAGGCCCGGCTAGTCCGCAAAAGCAGTAAAACAAAGCTTTTTGAAAATTTACAAAAAATACTTGTATTATTAGTTCAAGCTCAAATTTTTTGTATGTAAAATTTTGATCTGTTGGCTAGGGTTCGCTAGAAACAAAAACACGATTGCTGAAAAAAATCTCGATAGCTTTATTTTTTGAAAAATATGCCATTTTATTTATTTTTCCCATTTATCTCCAAAGTGTTTAAAGCCATCAAAACCAAATTTACCATGTTAAGTAGCTATTACATTTTTTTAGTGTTCTCTAGACTTACATTTTTGATACGTTAAGTGCATTATTATATAGTAATTTATTTTACAATAATTTTGCTCGCGAGCAACCGTCCCGCCGCCTTGCTTCAGCTGTTCACCCGCGCCAGTCTGTCGGTGACCACTGTCAGCGACGGTACTGTGTCGGATTGCATCGCGCGCCAAATAAAACAAATTACTATGGGAAATCATAGAACAAAGAAACCAAAAAATAAGCGAACGCGTAAGCGCCAAATTTTGGCTCATATAGAAATGATGCGATCCCGAAAAAGGTAAATACCCAGTTGCAAGTTATTATTTCCTAGAAATATACATGTAGCAAGCATGTAAGTATTTATATAGATCACTCGCACTCGCAGTTCATAAACCTATGAGTTCTATTCATACTCGTATAAAGAAAATGTACTTACTCTCACCTGCTGTTCAAATATTTCAGTTATGAAAGATGTGTGAAGTCTGCCAACCCGCATTTGGCCAGCGTGGTAGATTATGGCCTTACCCTTCTTATAATGAGAAGATGGCCCGCGCCCAGCAGTGGGACAGTTTGTACAAACAGGGCTCATAAAAAATAAATGTATACATAAACATACATACACATGCTAGCTGCATCCCGCGGTTTCACCCGCGTAGTGATGAAAAATGGTGATAATAATATATATATATATATATATATATATATATATATATATGTGTATGTATGTTTATGTATACATTTATTTTTTATGAGCCCTGTTTGTACAAACTGTCCCACTGCTGGGCGCGGGCCATCTTCTCATTATAAGAATATTATATATATTCTGTCTTTCTCCAGGTCCTAAAGAATCTCTGTTCCAAATTTCATAATTATTGGTTCAGCCGTTTAGCCGTTTAGGTAACAAACAGACAGAGAGACAGACGACAGACAATTTCGGTTTTAAAATATTATATGATTCATACATTTGAAAAACATAACCCACCTTTTTGCACAGTCCGGTAAAAATACACCGCGGTCGCGGCAGGCGGCATATGGCGCGGCATCTTTGAACGCGTCACAGACTTTGAGAGTACCTATATAGGTATACCGCCGTCTGTCGCACGCCGCCCGCGCCGCGCGTAGGTAGGTAATTTTTACCCGATTGCGTAAGGAGGGTTGTTTATCGAGTATATGTATGTTTGTAAGGGTGTATGTGGGTGTATATCTATGTTGGTATGTACTATGCATATTTTTAGATTACCTCCTACAGCCTAAACAGCATGACCAATTTTGAAGTGCTAGGTGTCGTTAGATTCGTCTTTACTCCCTGAATATCATATGATATATTATATTTTTTGTAACGCATTTTTTGTACTCTTGCAAAAATAAAATAAAATGTTTTTTCATAACCTAGAACTTCTACGTGATAAATAAGAAATAAGTAATTTTACTGGAATAAATAATACACACTACAACTTTTTACAGCGATTTTACGTATACATATATTACGTATTTGAGTATAAAATATTTTAGATAGGTAGTTTCATAACATTTATATTTCCACCACAAATACAGGGTGTTAGGTTAGGCTAGGTTAGTTAGGTACATTTATCAGTGATCGACCTTGTTAGCATTATTCTTGTATATTGCAGATCAAAGAAGCATCTGGAAGTAATCAACGAGTCTTTGATAACATTAGAGCCAGTTGATTTGAATACTTCTAGGATTGAGTGAGCACTACAACCTTATTTATTTTACAAAAAATGAGGTTTATGCACATATATTTTTGTAACTGCAAATTTGTATGAATTGGTACCGTCAATGAAAACTCGCATAATCTGTCCCGTACTCCACCATGTGAGAGTAATAACATCGACATGTGAGTTGTGATATAGTTGTGAGAATAGAACATAAAAAAGAAATAAAACAGGCACGAATACTGCAACCAAAGAAGATGAAATATGCTACAACTGAAAGATCTGTTAATTTTTTGATACTGTACTACGGTTATTTTTTATATTTTTGTTATGGGAAACTTTAGCTTGACCACCGATCCCGCTAGTTTTGAACGACGTTTACGGTCTACGATGGAACGCGTTTGCTTAGAAAAACTCTATTTTAATTGCGATTGCGACGTTCTGTTACATAATGTAGGTATAATAATGTGAATCAAAGAAAATCCGTTCAGGTAGCGTATGCTGAAATTTTTCAAGGCTGTACATTAAAAATAACAACAAAACGCTCTGTTTTGTTAAATAATGTAGATTCAAACCCATTTCTTTCTATAATCACGCATTAGGTGTAAAAAGTAGAGTATGCACTTCGGGGATAAAGGTGTTTTTGTCTTGGGCGAGCTTGAATCCCTCGTTACACTCCGGATTCTAAATTTGTAACTCTGTAAATATGTGAATCTATAAATCTGTAAATATGTAAATCTGTAAATCTGGAAATCTGTTAATCAATAAACAAACAAAATAGACAACTTATTATTTATATTATTTGCAGGAAACTCTCTCAGGATCTTTTTAAAACCTACAATAATTGTAAGTTATTTTGTTATAAAAATCCAAAGTACTAGACCGATATTGATAAAATTTATATGGGACCACTTCTGAAATCACTTACCACAGAAAAAATATATTTCAAAATCGATTCACAATTGGTGGAGTAATCGGTGAACAAACATAAAAAAAACATAGTCAAATTGAAAACCTCCTTCTTTTTGGAAGTCGGTTAACTAATGGTATTGCAATATAATTTTAAAATTAACCTTGTTGTGTCTGCTTGTGTTTATTACCTAACATCCTGTATAGACCTTTACATTATTATCAAAGATATTTACGTGATATATTTGACCTGTAATATGTAATTCTAACCAATATTTATGAAATTTGGCAAGGAGATCCTTCAAGACCTGGAGAAGGACAAAGGCTATATTTTATCATAATCATCATCGTTTTTCATCACTACGCAGGTTACACCGCAGGAGCATAGCTATTATTTTATAAATGTGATAATTTAGTGTTTTATGTGAGTTTGTGAGTTGGTTGTTGAATGGAGATAGATATACCCACATAATATGACATACTTAGGCTTTTATCCCGGAAAAATGAACGGGTACGAGTAGTAAATTATTATTTCATAGATTTTCAAGAAATAAGCTTATAGATTGATATCAGTATATCACAACTTACTTGCCACTACAATGTAATGAAGATGTGGCTCAGACGAGTCGCACGCCGCGCGGCGAGACTCGCGCGCGGTACGGCGCGCGGCTTATCGGTATCGCACTAAACGTACGCCACGTTTTGTGCGGACATCGCGCTCTCATAAAACGCGGAACTATGCCGTAAACTGAGGTAGCGTAAAATACCTAAATTTCTGGACAAGCCTCGCCTTAACATTAAAAAAATGTCAACAAGAGTTTTGATGGGCTCGCGTTGAAGTCTAAGTTGTAAGCGACATGTAACGCCGCGTTTATTTAGTTTGCTTTTCAACCCGACTATGGCGAAGCCAAAATGAGGCTATGATTTCAGCACAACATCAAGAAAATCGATACGATCTAAGATGAGATTACCAAAAAGTCCAAAATGTATCCAAAATCTTCCAAAAAATATACGAAATACATAGGTACGTATAAAATATGAAAACTTCATAGATAAATAATCAATTTATTGCTCATTTTTCTATATATATATATATGGAGAAAACATGTCATGGAAATGTTTTAAATCATAGATAAATTCCAATTTCATTATAACTTCGTTTTTTTTTTTTTTTTTTTTTTTATTCTCCACAGACACCAGGGTCCGTGACCTTTGTCATAATTACAAACTATTGTTTACTAATTATCGTTACGGGAAAATGATTTTATTTTAATTTAAGTACTTATTACTATGTTGCGTGCATACCACGAGCAAACCAGCGACCCGCAAGCAGCACCCGATCACGAGTTTGACGCATGTGCCAGCCATCGCCCTCCTCAACCATATGTTAGGGAAGAGGGCGACCCGCCACACGACGCCTCCGCAAGAAGGAGCCTTCGATGGTGAGCATGAATGCTCAAGGTATGCACACAACTTCGAATTTAAAAAGAAATAAATAATAAGTTCAAATAAAAATCATCCAAATTTCAAAATGTTTAGCATTTTGACAGATTTCGATTACGGAAAGGTAAAATATGAAAGTATCAGCAGTGCAGACTTGGTGATTCTCTTAAATACTGAAAACAAATTAGCAAACATGTGCGATCTCCACACCGCTCCGGCAGATGGCTATAAAATTATACCAGCAATGAAAACAGTATTAACAACAATGTAAAAAGCCGTAAACACCGGTGCTGCATCCATATCTTCTCCGCGGTAGAATGTTTATGGTGGCCATAAAAAGTACCGTTGTTAGCGCGGGTGGTCTATGGAAAATGCAAATGGAATTCACCGAGATATGAGATGTAAATTTTAATAATTTTTTTTTTTTTTGAAATCTTCTTGATATTTATGACGTTTCTGGAAAGTGATTTCCATAATGTAGGTAAGGTATTTTTCCCATTACAAAAAGTTTATTTGATATAACTCTAGCTAGCAACATGAATTACGAACATTGGCACGAAGTTTATACCATCATTTTATTAAAGAGATGAAGGCTATTAGCTAATTTTTATCAATCATCATCATCATCCATAGCCTTCTCAATCCCACTGCTGAGTATAGGCTTCCCTTTTCTTGCCATCTTCCTCGGTTCTGTACCAATGGAGTCCAGGTTCGTCCCACAATTATTACTATTTCGTTAACCCATCTCGCAGCTGGACGTCTCTCGCTCAGCTTGCTTCAGTCACCATACCCTCAAAACCTTACTCCATCTGTCATCTATCACTTTACATAGCCTTTTTACCAGATTTCGTAAGGAGGGCAATGTTTTTCGAGTGTATGTATGTTTGTAAGTATTATAATTATGTATGTTGTATGTTTCTATATGACAGCCTACAGCCTAAACGACTTTACTGATTTTGATGTTCGAGGTGTCATTATATTTGTCTTCGCTTCCAGATTGACATAGGCTATATTTTTTTGTAATAATAATAATACTTCTTTTGCAAAAAAAAAACGTATTTTCGTAACCTCTAACAAACTATTTCGTAACAAGTGATTTTACTAGAATTATTCGAAAGAATGCACATTTATAATCTTTTACAGCAATTTTATGCATGCTTTCCCACAAAAAAACATACACTCAGCAGCGTATCAAGCGTTTATAAATCGTAAGTTAGATTGCAAAAACTGCTTTTCTGCAGTCGGGTATTTTGTTTTTCTTTTAATATACATGCTTGTTACCAATATTTATTGAGTGGATACCATGCAACGGCAAGAAAGCGTAGGAAGACCAGCCTTAAGGTGGAAAGATTACCTCGTACAAGTGGCATAAAGACGCTGGATGCAAGCCGTCCACAACCGGGTTTTCGGAAATTCATCGAGAAATCCTTATGTCCAGCAGTGGACTTCTTGTGGCTGAGATGATAACGATGAGACACAAGCATGACCTTAGATAGCTGTGCTGAGCATGAATTGAAAGTTAACGCACGTTGTATTGTTGCAGGAAGGCTCGATTGGTCACGATCTGGTGATCAGGCCGATACCGGACTCGATGAGCTCGCCGGCGGCGGACGATGAAGCCTTCATGGACCCACACAGCATGGCCGATATGGTCTCCATCGACACGGGACTGCCCATAGGTGAGTTGATGATCATGCCTTACATGTTATGTATATCGCCTATTTTACCAGCGATACTGGGCGCGGGACATTCATTGATATCCATGTTGCATAGCTGGCCACGACGCTGGTTGATGAGCAAACGCTGGTGGTGAAAGATGTAGACCTTCCCACAGTCATTGCCCGGAAAATTTGGAGAACCCGGAATATTGTACACCTCTTTTCAATGGAATTCTTCCATGACCTCAAGAAACTGTCTTTTAGCGAGGTTGGAAGCCGCCCTGCCAAGTAGCTATTTGCCGGGCTTTGCCATATTCGATATTCTCATTTTATTTCCTTTTTCAGTGAAAAGAAGCAAGGAGCAGCAGGACAGTTTGAAGCAGGCCCTGAGCGGAGCGCAGCACATCATCATCAAACGGGACCCTGCCGAGGGAGACCACATGAGTGATTTCGGTGAGTCGATGTAGCAAACATCACTAAATATCCAAGTAGGTACTCATAGTTAACAAACAAAAAAAAACAAAAAACAAAAAAAAAATACGAGCACTTGTTGTAATCTTTCTACACCTGTATAGAGGTTTGTCCTGTGTGACTGACTGATGAACAACCTACCCACAATACAACCTAAATAGTCTTAAAGATATGAAATTACTGACGCGTAATTTACTGCGAAAATTGCCGCGACAAAGCGTCACATGTGCCATCAATATTCCATGCCACATAGAATTTTAGGATTAAACAATTCGCAACTGTATGTATGGCATTGTGCTATCAATAATAATAAATAATAATATAATATATCAATCTGAGATATTTTTAGACTTTATATTTTGAAAATTTGTACATTACCCTTCAATCTGAAAAAGAGTAGGTAATACATGCCCACTACAGCTTTGATGTTGAATTACTGGCAATGGTGAGGTAGATACTTCCTCAGGAGAAATTTGTAAAAGAATTATACCACTACAAAAAAGTAATAATTTATTTTCATTTCGCGAATGTCTAATTACGTAAAAAATATAATTTGGATCTAAGTATGTTTTATTTTTTCTTTAACTAGAGATGACGTATCCATAATATCACGTATCGATAAAGTACACAGCATCGATCACGTGCCAGCGCATCCAATTATTCGATTACGCGTCGTATAATCGAGATAGATCGGTTATGTTAATCGACGTCGCGATACCGGTTCCGTGTGCTACCGACTGTTTGTTGTTCACTTCTTGTTTGTTACGTAAACTTGTGTCTCGTCTTCACATTTGATTGGCGGATTTATGGCTTTTATTCGCGTTACTCGTAATTGAATGGTTATATTTTTTTAAACAGCTTAGCGCTGTTTTAACCCGACGAGTACGCGGCATTTGCTATGTATGATATGTACTATTTTAATATTCGAAAATAGGTTTGCGTTTGCATTGTAGACGAGTGGTCAAACCACTAACTCGCGCAATCATGGCGGTCTAGAATGGAGCGCACTAGCCTATTTATCACTCCGAACCTATTTATCACTCCCATAGATACCCAGATTATGTATATTATATTTGGATAGACATATTCAGAAAGCTTATTCCACATTTTAGTGGTACGAACTCCAAGAGTGAAGCTAAAGCACTTTGTACGAGTTTTCGAAATATCCACAATGAAACGATACTACTTTTTTATATTTTTTACTGTGCGATAGAAAAAAGTGTAGGGGAGACCGGGAGATCACGTAGATCACATACACACTCCAATATTCGATAAACTAGCAACTTTGCGTCGATGCTCCAGACTGATGAAAAGTGATTATAATATCTAAACAAATGATTTCTATCTCGATGGAACTTTCATTTATTATTATTTCCTGCCCCATCACTCAGACCACCTCCACTAGCTGGTACCAAACCCTGTCATTGAAATGAAAAAGTTGTGAAATGAAATCGTTTTCAAGGTTTTGACCTCCTTTGACCGCACAAATATTCCGGCAAGTTAAATTAAAAGTTATAAATAATAATATCAACCCAACATTTTCTAGGCTTACGTTTGACCACCAACTCACCAAATCTCAAGTAATGTTGTAGGCTACGATGGAGCACGTTTATATTGATGAGAAATCATATCCCTTGCGGTTAGGTGGGACACACACACACAGACTATATTATGAAAATGCAACAATTGTATTAATCTAATAAATTTATTATACAATTTGACGCAAATATTTACAAAATTGTTATAAGTAGGTATATAGTATATATAGTATGTATGTATAGTAGGTATATAGTATATATATATTATATTTACGGTCGGTGAGAGATATATCGTGTTGATTCGGAATAACTTACAGTTTTTATAGTATTTCCAGGTGGTTTTTGTTTTTTGTTTTTTTGACGTGACTACGTCTAATAAATCGATAAACGCCGGCTGCAAGCACGAAAAAGTATGACTCACTGTCCAAATACGTTACGCTCCTTGTCCCGTTACGCGCGCGCGCGCTTGCGGAGGCTGAGGAAGCGGGCGGGTGTGCGCCGCGCCCGACCGTCCGCGACTCCGCGTCGCTTCAATTATCATTCCTCGGAGCTCGCGCGCGGACGTATGTTGTCACGTTAAACTATCGTCCGTAAACCGACTTTACAGACAACCAATTTTTTTTTTAACAAGACACAAATCTGCGCATGCGCATCTGCAAAAAATGAGTCACACAGCGCTACGGACGTGCGACCTCGCTCACGTTTATTTGAATCTCGACTCGAATAATATCTCAGGTCAGGTCACGTTTCGCGACTCGGGCTGTGGGCAAATATTTGTCTTTCCATAGTCCTATATACCTACTGTGTACTTTAAGAAAAATAATAGTAAGTCTTGTGAGTACTTAGTATAAGAAACCAGCTGGTGCCCATGACTTCATACGACGTACAACAATCTGATAATGCAAATAACTGTATTAGTTCGAAAAATTATCATATAGCAATTTTTTATATTCTTACCTAATTCGACTAAAATTTTTGTCCGATCGGCCAACTTGATAAAATTTGCAAGAAAATTCGTTGCCGCCATCTCTGTTTCCTGAGACCTACAATCTTGGAATTTTCAAGGCTAGAGTGAATAGATATCTTCTAGATCGACAAGCTCCATCCTCGGCCACACCGTCGCTTAACATCAGGCGAGTTGGTGGTCAATCGTAGATCTATAGTGTATAAAAAAAATTACATTATTTATTATTTCACTGAGATATATAAGTTGTTACTTTTTCTGCAGACATTTTTCGTATCTACCCTTGCGCAATTAACTAAAATCGCATTAGATAAAAGTTTCTTTCGAAATCAAATTCTTATACATAAAATAAAATCGAAAAAAAAAGACTCAAATTGATTTTTAAGTATAAAAAAATATTTGTATCAAAATGAAACTTTGTTGAACATTTGTGACATTGCCTTCTAGGTCTTAAGTATACATATATATATGATGACATAAAAAGAAAGTCATTTTATGATGAAAATATTCGCCAGTCGTTTTATATCATCAAGAATTAAAAAAAAGGTACGCGCGAGCGAGACAAGCGATTTACGACGAGCGATATAGATCCTTTAATAACATTCCAGTGCAAAGTCAAAGTCAAAGTAAATTTATTTGCGTTAAACATGAGTGATAACATGCTTTTGGTGTTCTTAATTTTAATGTGCTTCATGTTATGCCTGAGGAGGCGTGCAAATCAGAGGGCGCTATCGATCTTTAAAACTACTAATGTAAATACAAATGTCAATTTAAACATGTCATAATACAATTATATAAAATTATTTTTTATTTTTATTAATTGTGTCAATAAAATTTCTAAACATTAAAATATTTTGTTCATAAGGAACGATCGTCTATATAATCTTTAATCTTATAGTAGCATTTTTCAACCAGCAAGGCTTTAAATTTCTTTTTAAATAAATTAGTTGTCAGATTTCTAAGACTTATAGGTATCTTATTTAATATATCAGATTTAATATATCAGAGAGGATTAGTATAATGTGGCTATTTACAACCACGATGCATACTAACAAACGGTATAAGTAATTTGTTTACCTATTAGAAATAAATACCTAATTGTAAACTCCTTCCACGAAACGCTTTTACGAATTCAATCCATAAAAAAACTAAATAAATTCAAATCCTCATAACTAAATTCAAATAACATACAACATGACAAGCTCATTATTCCCATCTACAACGTATTATTAACGCTTCAAAACATTGTCTATTTTATTGTATCATAAATCTGTAGGATATTACAATAGACAAGTGGCGTCGATCGATATCAATTCACGTGCATCTCTGGAGCGGTACATCACTATGCAGTCACGTGTGCTGGCACAGGTGACTGGTGAATTAGCCTTTTTTTCTTTTTAGGGTTCTGTACCTCAAAAGAAAAAAACGGAACCCTTATAGGATCACTTTGTTGTCCGTCTGTCCGTCTGTCTGTCTGTCCGTCCGTCGGGTGTCAAGACCTTAATCTCGGGAACGCGTGAAGTTATCGAGTTGAAATTAAAACTATATACGCAAATCCATAGTATCTTGCTGCAAAAAGAAAAATAAAGTTTCTAAGATTTCGTAAAAAAAGTTACAGCTAAATATATCGTAAAAAACGCACATTTCGACACTCACAAGGGAATCAAAACATATGGGGTACTTCCCGTTGACCTAGAACAATGAAATTTGGCAAGAAGCATTGTGTTAGAGTACACATATAGGAAAAAATCCGAAAACTGGTCATTTTTAATTTAATCACAAAAAAATTGTGTCTTTATGCAAATGAAGGTCCAAATTTTAAAGTGAATTAACCGTATCATGTGGGGTATCATATGAAAGAGCTTCAGTAGCATTAGCTAAAACAGGTTTTTAAATATTTTTACGATATATATTTTCGGTTTATGAAGGAAAATATAAAATAAAATATGATTTCCCATTTTTATCTAATAATTTTTTAACTAGTTTGTACGGAACCCTCGGTGGGCGAGTCTGACTCGCACTTGTCCGGTTTTTATTTATATACTAAACACTGGCTTAATGCATAATGTGATTAAATCCAAAACCTTTCTAGTGTTATCAAAAGTGAAAGCAACTCAATCTGTCTCTGTGTATGTTTGTTAACTTCTCGTGATCACACGGCTGAACCGATTGTTATGTAATTTAGAACAGAGATATTTGATAATCTGTAGACATCAGATATGCATACATGTCATTTAAACCATAGTGAAAATTCGCAGTCAGATATTTTCCTTTTAGTGATATTACTTGTTTTTAACCATAGATTTGATCCAAGAACTGTATAAAGCAACCTTGGTTAAACTAAGTATTTATGTATCTAAATAAGTATACTTCATCAGTGATCAAAACCCCACCTGTGTCAGACGTTCGGGCGTCTTTTAATTAACACTTAATTACCGAGTAAAGTAACAATCGATAAAGCGTTTCCTGTCCGACGACATTTAAGCAAACCTGTCGGCCGCCATTTTGAATTTGCTCATAGACAAATAACACAGGTGGCTTTCATGCACGTGATATTTTCTCAGTGTATTTACTGTCAACGTGGGTAACTGTGACCTGTCAACGTGGGTAACTTTGACTCCGTGTCAAATATTGTACCTACATAGTATTTTTCAAAGTTTTTTTTTATTTTCCCCCAACAAATTAATAGTCAAAAAAACTGCTAATTAATTAAGTAAATTGAAGTAATATTTCGGGGGAAAAATAAAGAACCTTCGAAAAAAAACATAGATAGGTACTTACCTACGTTGTTTTTTTAATGTAAGATGGATCTACCATTAACCACCAACTTACCCGATGTTAAGCCACGGTGTGGCCGAAGATAGAGATCGTCGATCTAGATGATATCTATTCACTCTATCCCTGAAGATTCCAAGATTGTAGCTCTCTGGCAGCAAAGAATTCCATTCCTGTGCAGTACACATCAAGAACGTGGACCGATATCACTGTGTACGGATTTTTGGCATTTTAATGAGAAATGGGTGGTAATGTACTAAATTTCTGTTAGTCCTGTAGTGAAATGTAGTGTGTGGAATTGTTGACACAAAGTCAAAGTTACCCACGTTGGCAGTAACTAAAATATTATTTAGTTTAGTTTTAATAGATGTCATGACATCAAGAAGACTTACACCATCATAAGAATAAAAATTGCATATCAGATTGACTCGTCTATACATTGTTTTCGTTCTTTCTCCAATTCTAGTTCTCTTAACATCGGGTGTAGTTAAATAGAAACGTGTTTGCTCCTCGGCCACACTGTTGCTTACCATAGGCGATTAGGTGGTCAAACTTAGATCTATTTTGTATTAAAAATACTATGATCTAGCTACTTACTTATCCGATATGGAACTTTCAGTATGACCCTTGACATTCACTTAAATCGCTTTGCATATTAAATAGATTAATTTATTAATGTTCACCGTAACACATGATTTTATTTTAACGATTAGGTACTACTCTCCTTTTTTTCGTATTTGAACGTTTGACATTTCGATACTTATAATTTGAGAAATTAATGGCCATGTCAACACGAAATTTTAATATTTTGATCTGGCAACACATAATAACTTTGAATGATTTGTGCAACGGATAACTTTGTTTTCCGTCACAAACATATATTTAATTCTATAAATCAAGAGGTATCAATATAATTATCATGTCAACACTTATCTATATCTTCGTTTAAAAATATTTGCACAATTTGTAAAATATTTATATATTTGCATTTATTAATAAAAATTTAAACAGAATTCTGAATTACTTTTAGACTGGTCATTGTCTGACAAGTTTTATTAAATTTACTTTTTGAATTAATCAGAATTATCACTTTGTCAAAATAACATTTCGATAAATAAGTTTTATAATACGATGATTTTTGTAGGAATCCACTGTGATAAAGCACTGACTATTTATACAGAAGTGATCATTGAAATGTTATTTTATAATTATAATGAACATCTGATTTTTGCATTTTAGTAACCGGGGTCATAAGGTCAGACCAACGGTACGTCACCTATTATTTTAAATCCATGTTTATTTATATAAAAAAAAACTTGATCGGCATCTCATTATGCGAATTAAGAATTTGGTCTATATGGAAAACCCGAATTAACTTTAAATTTATTGATACACCTCTTAAGATATAAATATAATTTCTAGGTGTATTTAAGCATATTAAAGTGCTATAGTTGTTTAAAATAAGTATATTAAAACAATTATGTAAATGCCTATACTAGGGATACTAACAAATACGAAAAAAATGTACCTACCTATTACTTATAACTTACTTTTAACAGCCCTGTTTGATAGGGAAATGTTCGTAAACATTGGTATGTTTGTAAGTTTTCTATAGATAGGTACTAATTTGACCTTATTTATCTTGTGTTTCAGCGTTCATGGAGCCAGACCACCTGGGCAAGCGGTTCCGCACGAAAAGATCCACGGCACACAGCAGACGGAAAAGAGACGCACCATACGTCATATACCCAGAGATATTGGTCATTGTCGACTATGACGGATACAGGTGAGATATATCTTTGACTACACGTGAGATGAGTCAAGTCATACGTCGGACTCTCCATACAACGGCGCGCTAGTCTCCGACGCATACGCAAGTTGACGCCTGTTTATAACACGCACACATGTATGAATTAAAGGAATTAACAGACTATCCGATTTGTCCGGAGCGAACCTTCAAAATTGTTGGTTGTGATGTCACAGAGAACATATTTCATATTTATTTATTAGCATTCCATAACTTTCAAAGTACTAGTCGTTTTTTTTAAATTGACAAACTTAATCTCCACTGACTCTGGGATCCGTGCCTTTTATAAACTAATACCTATATGTTTTTTTAACTACTTACTTTTTCTTTAAATTATTAATAAAATAGTACTAGGCGTTTCTGTGAATACGCATACACACGATTGGATTTTGAAGGTTTACTGCATGTTATTTACCTATTTTAATTTGATATCAATAATCAATGATATAATTGTTTACTTATTTTTTCAGATGTATAATTTTATTTTGGAATGTAAATATAACTAATTAGTAATTAAGTAGACTAGCATGTTGACTTGCACTATTGCAATAGGATATTCATTTAATTAATGCACTATCCTTACAGGTAAGGATAGTGCATTAATTAAATAAATAAATGTGCGAACAATTCGATCGTCTGTTAACGCTATTAGGGTCATCGTTGTCAGCCTGCCGCTCTCGGTCTTGACTTCAATCGGGATTCGAACCCTAACGCTTGCGTTACACTTGATATGCTGTTGAGTGTACATTATCGAGAGAAAATATGCACCAAGCCGCTGTGCCAAATATGCACCAGTAGGTAATTGTACTGTAAATGCGTTCGTAGTCCGACCATTTTTGTAGATATAAAATGACCGAATGAACTTATAAAAAATCGGTGTTTGTAAATCTAGAAAACAACATCACAAATATTCGACAAAAATTACAATTTGATCTAAGTAAATTTTCCATGCATAAAAATGATTTTTAGAAATTATTAACGCAAAAATGATTTTTATGTATTAAAATTAACTTATCAAATTTAAATTAATAACAACCATTTATAAAGTTAAAAGTAATTTTTGAGTTAGGACTATTTCAATAAAATAAAATAAATTAAGCCCGCATACTATACTTATGTAGGTATATGCTTAATTATTATTATTATTAAGTATTATTTATTTTTAGCTTAATCCGTCTCACTGCTGGGCAATAGCCTTCCTATTCTCCTTCATTTCCACTCCTATGGAACTGGAGTAGACATGTCTGTCGCATATGTCTAATAGATATATAATCTAGCTAAAAAATCTACCTGATTGTAGAATTTTATGCATGAACTGGTTCAAAGTCAAAGGAAATGAAAGTCCTAATCACGTGTAACACGCAAATTGTGCATCTTTGAATACGAATTGAACAGTTGAATATGAAAAAATACCGTTTTCTTTATGGACGTATCTATGTAGGTACCTATATATACACGTACGAGTAACTACGATGTTAACTACTAAACTCTGTCCGATTCTTTCGCAACAAATGACGAGAATTATCATAAACAATTCTCTGATAAAATAACTGAAAGGACTTATAAAAAATCGTCATTTGTAAAACTAGAAAATAAAATCACAAATATTCGAAAAAAATATTCAATTTGATCCAAGTTAATTTTCATACTTAAAAATCATTTTTGCGTTAATGTAAGTTCATGCAGGCACCTTATATCTTCAAAAAATTTGGGTATGTACGAGCGAGACGGACGGCGGTCGGACTACGGACTCTAAAAACACAGCGGACAGCGGGTAACACCACGGGGCTCAGCTAGTGTTCTACTGTATATTACAAATATGTACAAATTCCGTTATTGTGTACACAGATTACACGGCGGCGACAACGTTCAGATCAAGCGGTACTTCGTGTCCTTCTGGAACGGCGTCGACCTGCGGTACAAGCTGCTGAAGGGGCCCAGGATACGCATCTCCATCGCTGGCATCATCATATCTAGGGTGAGTAGCTATAGGTACCACACGTCGGACACTCGATTCAACGGCGCGTTATACAGCGACACATACACAAGTTGACGTCTGTGTATACACACACACACATGTATGAAGTTGTCGTCGTCGTATTGCTACTCGCTCGTCTGCAACGCTGTCTCTTTATTGATTACTTGTTTTCCCAAAAGATAGTAGTCAAATTACTTAATTAATTAACCTTTGAATAAGACAAGTACGATATTTGACACGGAGTCAAAGTTACCCACGTTGACAGTAGTTATCGTCAGCTTAAATTAAACGATGAAAAAAAAAAACATGTTTGATAACTTATAGGTAATAAATTCTATTTAGAGTTATTATAAATATATGTTGCGTTTGACCAGTGTTGTGGATTATGGCTTTACATATCTCAAAATAAGAAAGGGCTCTTCTTATTGTGAGACTGCTGGGGTTCCTAGCAGTGATCAGTTTATTTAGTACATTCGGACGTCTGAATAAATTAATGTTTTTTTTTAATAAGTATACGCATAAATAGACAAATTAGAAATGAAATACGTGCGTAATGCATGCAGGAACAACTCGCAAATGCTTATTTACTAAGGAATTAGTTAGCCATCAACTTGAATTCGACCAATTCGTCGGTTTCTATACAGAGCTCTTCGAGGAAATCTTTCTTAGATTTCGGATAACCTTCCAAGACTGCTTCTAGCATGTCGTTGCACATCCGTTTCCTTTTCCTGGAAATAAAAATAATACTGATCGAAAAAAAAAACATTTTATACAATATTACGGATATACTTATTAGTAATGTAATAATATAGGAGCATATATCCCAATAAATCCTAAAAAAATAAGGGGTAAATATGGTTACGAAAACTATTTTTTAATTTAGAGATCCGTCTGCGAAATATTAAGGTTTAAAGTAATCATTTTTGTTAGTCAAGTACCTATCTCCCCCCCTACCGGTTAGACGGTTGACTTTGGAGATATGAAGTTGTTTTTGTCATAAAAATTGTTCTAAATAATAGTTTATGATCACCTATACTCCCTAAGATATTTATCATGTTCTCCCATCATCACCTTCTTCTCCTCAGCGCTTATCACCTCAGTAGAGCTCCTCAACACTTCTAACTTACTCTCAAGACTGGTGATACTCTTTTGAATGCCCTCTATGAGAGCTCTAGCAGATTCCGTGGTGGGTGTCGAGGTTAGAGTTTTGAGTTTCGCTTCAGATGTCTTTAAGGAGGTTGTCTTTTCGGCCAGTTCGGTTGTTAGGTTTTTTAGTTGGGTGTCGTAGTCTGTGAAACAAAAAAAAAGACGTGTGGCACTCGGAGACTGCCGCGGTAAAGCTATTGCATAATAGCTTTACGCGCGGTGTGTTAGGTTATTTTCGTTACGGAATTTCTGGATTCGGTCTCCACGCTCAACGCGCGATAGAAGCTATGCAATAGGTTAAAAAAAAGTATCTGTAACCGCTATACAAGCGCTATGCTACGGAGATTGTGAATTTCCACTTAGTTTAATTTAGTAACTGATTTGTGACTAAATAAAAGACAACTAAGAATGTTTTTATGGATAGATCTACGATTGACCACCAACTCGCCCGATTTTAAGCGACGGTGTGTTATTTTATTATATTATATTATTATTATATAAATATTATATTACAATAAAAAATATGATGGCTAACAAACATCTGGAACCAGGCAGTTCTATGAAATGGATTCGAGCAAATGAGATTCAAACAAATGTATTTCGGATTACAGATAGGTTACCAAAAAAACATCGAAATTCGCACCTGCAGGATAAGTATTAGGTTTCATATTTATAATTGTAAAAAAAAATAAGTTGCTGTCGTAGAAGCCTTTGAACACGTGGTGAAGACCTGGCAAATTGAGTATAGTATACCTACTCGTGCGTATCCAAATAAATACAGGGTGGATAATTTTCTCCCCTTTCAGGCTAAGCATACTGTTCTTCTTGTACAGTCGGTTAAAAAATATTTTTAAATAAAAACTACGGGAAACCACGTAAAAACGTTTAAAAATGTGTGAAAACCACGTTAATTTCCATAGTAAAAAATATTTAGTAACAGAAAATACCGAACACTTTTTTTCTCAAGTGTCTTAACTGGAAAATGGACAGAATCTTACATAAATCTATAAGCAAGTATTTCTTACTAAAAATACTGAAGTATATAACTTACCTTCAACATCGCTGTCCCCAGGATCAGTCTCCGGTTGTATAGCAGCGTAAACTTTTTGCTTTCCGTACAATTTGCACTTAATTTTGCCACTTTCGCTTAGCGCGTCTAAAGTTTTCTGAACAACTCCTTTTGAAAATGCTCCCCGTAAGTTAACTGTTACATCTGCGCACGAATATGGACGATTTGTGTCGGTTAAGTATTTAAAAACTGCTTCATTCGCCATATTTCTATGAATAAATAGAGTTAAAATATGTTTACAGGTTGCCTTTGTAATTTCTCAAAACTTTTTTCAATTTAGCGCGCACGATGTCGTACAATACGGATATATTTATGGATAAAATTTTAGCGCCAAAAGTTTGCAATTTTTTTTTTTTGATTGAGTTTTTCTTTATACCAGAAGGCAAAGGAAATGGAGCCCATACAGCCATCGTCTGTTGTTGTTTTCTTCTTTTTTGTCTTTTTTTCTCCTAATTTCGTCAATAGAGTCAAAGTCAAATACAGTGTGCATGTGGGTACATGCACACTGCGTTGTTGGATTTTACTTCTCATAATTTTTTGAAGAATTTATGTAAAATATACTAAATTTAAATGAAACTTGCCAGATTTCATAAAAAAATATTGAAATTGTAAATAAACTTTATTAGTAGAGTAGTTATTGCTTTCCGGTTTTTGGTATAGATTATAAGACGTCTTCTAGTCTTATTTTATTATCGACCATTAAATTTTATTCATCATCTTATTCTTATTTATTTTTTTTGCTTTTCGTACATCTTGTGCATTTGCCATAATCAAGTTAATGTTTGCATTTTTCCTTCGGTCGAAATAAAGTAACGTTCCAATTTACGTAAGTATTGTAAGCTAATAATAAACTAATAATTCAGTAGAACAACATGACAAATTCGAGATGTGAGTTAGAACGCTGAAGTAATAATATTCTTTGGTAGATTAGATAGATAGATAGATTATTCGTTAGTTCGATATTAAAACGTGATGTAGATTTTTAGCAAGAAATTATAAAATCGATTTGTATAAATTAGCAACACCTGCAGCTTTATTATCATGAATGGCGATTATTTAATTAACTTAGCATAAATCGACATCTATGAGAAAAACAAAACATAAGCGCCAAAAACGTGTTTTATCTCACCATCTTGTGAAATTATTAAACTAATTAAAAAAATCGTAAAATTATTGTCGTTAAGTTGTCAGCTCGCTCAAGGTTAAGAAAGTCACTTTTGAACTTTATACCCTAGCCACGTGATGCAAATATAAAAGTTTCCTACGAATATAACATTAAATCATTTGAATATCATTATGAATGAATTTATATTTGATCGTATATCAATGAAACTGGTATCTGTTCATCAATCCAATCTTTTAAACAGTTTTGCACAGACATGTTACCTATTTAGCGGGGTTCAAGGCCAAGGTACCTAGGTACCTAACAGTCACAGCGGGCAAAATATGATGGTAGCGACTTGAATCCATTAGTTACCTATTATTAGAATATTCTCTTATCTTTAATAGTTTTTGTTAATAGATGTGACACATAATAAGAAGTCAAATGAATAATTCCGAATAATTTTTCATAAAATTTTGTATCAGGTATTTTTCCCGCTCTTATCCCAATATTTGGGGTTAACTCAATATGTTTTCTTATACTAACTTCACACCTTTTCCCAATCTTCCATGATAATACCTAAGCTAAAGAAATTTTCCTTTAGAAAGAGGTAGGTACGCTTTCAGTCTTTCTTTTCTTATTTTTCCCCATTCTTGTCTCGCCGCACATCTGCATATATATTCACTTATAATAAATAGGTATATATATTAAAACAGATTGCAAAAAATCGTGTTCAAGATTATGTAATTTTATTGATCTCTTGAATATTCACGCTTTTATTAGCGATCTAATTAATAAAATTACGTTTACATCCAATGTCATTATTACCACACATTGATCTTCAAAGATCTCCTTTCCCAGTAATATCTTTCTGTTTAGGTAGATACTTATCGATAAATGTGTTCCTTATTTACCAGGCTTAGGTATATATTTGCAAACATGTAAATGAGTAGTCTTTTTATCAATGTTTACATTCTCTTGCAGTAAAAAGTAGGTACCTACCCTTTTTAATGTCTTCTTTCTTTGAGCAGTTGATTGCTAGATCTTTTCAGCCGTCTATTTTCATATATTATTGTCTTAAAATAATATAAGCTCTTTTGAGAATTTAGATGTGTTCATTAAGTTTAGATTTAAAAAATCGAATACTTTCACTTTCAGGGTAGAGACGCCACGCCATACCTAGAGAGGAACAGAGTCGGCAGAGACGCGATAGACTCAGCGGCCGCTCTCACGGACATGGGCAAGTATCTGTTCAGAGAGCGGCGGTTGCCGGTCTATGACATCGCCGTTGCCATCACGAAGTAAGTCTTATTTGTAAGAATGTAGATGTCCGAATGTGTTGTCAATATTATCTAGATTCATAACTGAAAAATTATTTTATTCGCTGTTTTATTTATTTCAGAGTTCTACATAAAGTTTTAAATCTCACTGAACTTTACCATAAAATGTAATAATTAGAATATATCGTTGATTTAGTAGATAGTAATTATTAGCATATTGATAATGCAGGAATTAATATAGATTAACAGATTCTAAATAGTAATGAACACGATCAACAAATTTTTTTTCGTGTATACCTGCTGATACCCTGACTAAAACGACAATTCAATAAAACAACTGCTTAAGAACCTAATATTATTTGAAAAGAAACAAAAAACACTACTTACTAAAAGCTGTAGCTTCTGACTCTCGAGTCAGATAAGTTTATCTCGATAAAGACGAATCTGACGACATTTCGCACTTTAAATTGGACACTATAATTATAATATTTTTGTAATCAATTTTCCTGTATTATTCAGATATTAATATAGATACTTAAGGTTATATCTTCAAATCTATTTTTTTAGGATATGCATTAACCTGCATCAATACTTTGACAAATGTTTACTCTTAAAGCCATTAAATCAGGACATGTAGGTAGCGAATCACTCAAATAGAGTCCACTTATCATTGTATCAGACAAAAAGTATTCAAAGTCAACTAGTGACTTTACATTTGACTTCTTCATTAAAAGTGACCTCTGTCCTTTGCTCGATACATTAGATTTACGACATTTAAATAAACATTAACTTGAATTATTGACGATATTATAGCTTTGTCAATACATAAAAGCTAAGTATATACCTGTTTCTATCCTTTGTTATATCTTGATCAGAATTTTTGAAATATTTTCTAACGTACGTTGTCAATGTCAAACTCATTTCACTGGCAATATATTCCACGATATGAAAAGCCTATTTCAAAATTGTGCGATTACAATATATTTCGAGGTATATAATAGTTATTCAAATTTTTATTACACTCAGGCACGATTTAAATATCAAGTTTATGCAAAGTGGAAGTTACCTCACTTTACCAGATTCAAAGGTAAAAATTCTGATTAGTGTGAGCATGATAAAAGCGATGCATACGAATTCAACACACATTTGTATATTTTTTATGTGTTTCTTGACCATGATCTTGATATAACCAGCTGATTTGCATACGCCCTTTTTATTGGTGACCAGTTTTGGGCCGACTCCAATAATATCAACTACGTAGTGCTAGTTTAAATTCTTCAGTGATTGATGAATGACAAAATTTGATGATTGTACTTGAGATTTTAATATTAATTGTGTTAAATATGGCAGAAGATTACTTATTGCAACAATAGTGGTTATGTAGACCAGTTTGATGAAATCCAGTTGCACAGAAAATATGGTGGTCCAATTAATGAACATGCGTGTTGCGAATGGAGCAATGGATAAATGGAACCCTAAGGAGCTCTCCTTTAGTTATAACATTTATATACCTAGCAGTGCACAGTTCATGATGATATATTAAAACTATGTAGAACCGCTTAGCTTTAATGAAACAAAGTTGACTCTTATGCCAGTCATAAAGAATCAGACAACACCAATTATAACATTTCAATTTTTTCCTTGCTTCAGTCGAGGACGCTCAGGTAAGATCGTGAGTATGGTTTTGCTTTTATTTTAATTTAGCGCCATTATTCCAAGTTTTCTTTTTAAATAAGTTAATTTACTTAGCAAAGAGCCTAATGGCTGTGGTCAAAGATCATTGATGGAACCACAATCGATTTGACCAACAGGTATGACATGTGCCGACGACGCAAGGGTGGTCGCTGCACTAAAGGCACCGCTGGTAAATTCATTTTTTGAACCATGGATTGGACAGCATTAACAGAGGCTTCAGAGTGAAACATTAATTTGGCTTTATAATTTTAATTCATGAGGTAAAGGATTTTGGTAATGGCGCTGAATATGTTTTACCTGGTAGGCATTTACACAACACCATTTTAGAAAACGCTTTCACAAGGCGATTACCGACTATTAGGAGTTCCAATCTGAGAGAGAGGGATAAAACATTTGGGGTATATAATTAATTTCCATAAATTTTCAGACTAGACATGTGCAGAAGACAATATGCGAACGATGCGTGCAATAGAGGGACAGCAGGTAGGCGTGTTAACTTGATACTTTGAAAAAGCACGCCTTTTTTCATCGTCCCTCCACCCTTTATTCGCATTGGGACCACTATTCACTTGATACCTTTATCCAATTCCGTGATATCATATTAGCACCTTGTGAATAATATTTCTGTCTTTTCCGCAATATTTTTTTTCTTCCTAGTATTGCAATTCCTCTAAAGAAACATCCTGTACATAAAGATTATGTCTCCATCTATCGTAGTTTAGCCACTCAGTGTTGTGTATTGTATTTTATTTTCTTCACGTCTCATTTTACTTGCCTGTTTCATAATTTACTGAATTTACTGAATTTATTTTACTGAATTTATTGACTGTTTTTTAGATGTTTGAGATCATGGATTTTGTATTTAAAAATCACGTGAGAGATTGGAATTATTATGGTATTTTAAGTATATATGGTAATATTGCATGGATTGCTTTTTATGTATTTATTCAAATTACTTGCAGATATTTTATATTATTATACTGATGCTGCTATTACTTTTTTCGAAATACATATTGGGGTCAAATGCTTTACTCCTTATACGGCTTCATAAATTAATTCAACAGACAACAATATCTACTTTTTAAATTGCCGAAATTGACAAAGTTGCGCATCAGAAGGCTTAGTCATTGTAAGAAATCACAAGGCGATGGCAATTTTACTTGTAAATATTTAATCGATTTGCAGATTTTAAAGCGTATCTATATTTTGTTATTTAATGCCTTTTAAGGAATTCTAAACAAAATATTTGTTTTATCATAGGCATAATCTTAATTGCTTTTGCCACATTTAGGTACACCACATTATGAAAAAGTTGCGTATAACGGAACGTGTTTTGTAATGGTATTTACAGACAAGTTTCTTTATTTTATAATTTCCGATAAGCGGCTCTGTGCTATCAATGCATTTGGCATCTTTAACTTTTTGTATCTAATATTGAAAATTATCAATTTATGTACCTAGTGTTATTTTATAGTCGATATTTGTAAATACATAATATTTTAAATGGTATTTGGATTGAATGCTTAGCAAAAAGTAACGCTTAGCACAAAATCAGTCTGCTTTGCATATTCTAATATAAAATATGGCGACACTAACATATCACGTAAGTTTATTTAAAATATTTTTATTTATAAGTACCTATTTTATCGACATATAGAATATTTCACATCTAAGTACATCACTCATCAAGCAACTATGTAAGTAGATTATCATTAAGTTCCTATACCTACTTATTTTATCATTACCTACTCGTATTTTCTACTGTTCTGAATTTCCTGGCACCACTTCATGCTCCTCAAGTTCCATTTTCATAATGTGTTTCACAATCCCAGCTTTGAAAAAAAAAACTATTCAAATTATTTTTAAGACACAAAGTTAATTAACTGATTAAGGTGCGTTTGAATATGGTTATTTACTTGAAATACGCGCTTAACGGTCCGAAGCAAGCAATATCTACTCCTTATTAATAATATTCCTCCTTCAAATGCCAATAGCCAATGAAATGTACTTACCACGAGACCAGTAGAAACCTATCTACAGACGCATCTTAACTTTGTGCCCCTTTAATTGAAAATATCTTGATTATTTTGCGATAGCGGAGTTTAGGAAGAATTAAAATAATAACTTAAGAATAATAATAAACAGTTTGTTTATTATCTATGGCATAGTTTCTGATATGGCAATCGAGATAATTGACCAATTACAACTTATCAATCGCATGATTGGTAAAATTTTACTACGATTCACCTTTAATACCTACTTAAAGATAAATAATAATACCAATACTTTATAGATGTAGACATACCCGCATAATTATTTGACTATATTTTTAACAGTTTTTTGAAATATGACTTAAATGATAGATTATAAAGGCGTTTTCTCTAAGACAGTTTTAATGTCAGGTTTCGCATACGTCGGTGGCGCGTGTGTGGTGAACAAAAGGTTGGAGAAGGTGAACTCTGTCGCCATCATTGAAGACACTGGCGGCTTCTCGGGCATCATCGTTGCGGCGCACGAAGTCGGTCATTTGTAAGTACTCACTCATCATTTTCTTAGATGTTACCTCGCTTGAGAGCAAATCATTATTCCGGTTTAGGTCGTTCCTTTTAAGCAATCGGTAAAAAAAAATATTTTGATAATAATGTTGAGAGGTCGTTCAATTGACGGTGTCCCCTGGCTGTCATTATCAAGCTTTTTTTTCTATCTTGACGTTGGATTCCGGCGACTTGCATATTTGACTGCCCGGTTCAGTTAAATTGAAGATAACGATAGAGTTGTGATTGTTACAGATTATTGTCTTAATTTTATTGTCATTGTCCGAACGTTTTTTCGCTAACTAATGTATTGTTCGGTCGAGGTGGGTGCGATAGGTCCTGCAAGGTTATACCTGTGCAGTGTAAATACCTGTTAGGTATTGTACCTAGTACAATTTAAAATTAATTTTCGTTTTACTACGTCCGTAATGATCCCATATCCCACCTACCAGAGATTAGGTGGGTACCATAACTTATCTCTCTTTCTCCAACTTCCAGATTAGGTGCAGTCCACGACGGGAGCCCACCGCCGTCGTACCTCGGAGGGCCCGGCGCTGAGAAGTGCCGCTGGGAGGACGGTTTCATCATGTCCGACCTCAGGCATACCGAGAAAGGGTTCAGATGGTCGCCGTGTTCTGTGCAGAGCTTCCATCACTTCTTGAAGTAAGTTTTTTTTTATATTTATACAAGTAAATTACATCGCGCGTGTTTATTGGTTAATCGTATAATATCTATTTCATTAAAAAAAATTAGAAAAAAAAACAAATAATACAACTTAGAGTCCGTAGTCTGAACATCGTCCATCTAGCTACACAGCATCACAAATATTCGATAAAAATTTCAATTTGATCTAAGTTAACTTTCTTAAATAAAATTCATTTTTAGAAATTACGCAATAATGATTTATAAGTATGAAAATTAACTTGGATCAAATTGAAATTTTTGTCGAATATTTGTAATGTTGATTTCTAGTTTTACAAACGACGATTTTTTATAAGTTCATTCAGTCATTTTATATCTTCAAAAAAAATTGGGTATGTGCGAGAGAGTTGCGCACGAATGAGAAAATCCTTAAACTTCTAGTTCTAGATAAATAGGTATGCCACTTGCCATTGGACACGTTCTTAGTGTTACGTAATTCTTATTGTCTCTATCAAAGTGGATTTTTGTATGGATTTTTTTATTGCAAAGTTTTATCCTCATATTATGTCTAAGATCTCTTACCTTACAAATATATTTTCATACATATTCATATCCGTATAGTAACTTGACACTTTATAATATCAATACAACCTTTAGCTGATCTTATTGGGTGCGATATTTAGTTTATTGATAGCTCGGAGAAATTTATTAACACCTCAGATTTGTTTATTCATTCGGACTGCAGATTTGTTTATTGATTAGGACTTTAGATTGGTTTGTTTATTGGGATCACAGTTTTATTTATTGGATGGTATCATTTATTTATTGGAAATCTAGATATATGAGTATTTTTTAGAACTTAGGACCTTTCATTCATTCATCGGGAGCACAGATTTATTTATTTATATAGATTTATATAGGATATTTGTTAGGTACCTACTCTATTTGAAGTTTTATTTAAGAACTTATGAAAATACCCGCCAAATAACTTTTTTATCTTAGATAGATCTGTGATTGACCAACTAGCCTGATGTTAAGCGACAGTGTGGCTGAGGATAGAGCTCATCGATCTAGTAGATATCTATTCACTTTAGCCTAAAAAATCCAAAGAGTGAGAGAGAGAAACGAGTTTATCTATCTATCCATCTTCTAATGCCCCATTTACACGATTCCAGCGGCGACACGGCAACTTGCTTGTACAACTCACCTCACGAAGATGACTCGCTGCCGCGAGTACTGCCTGGTCGGTTGCTAACACTGGACGCACAATGCCGAAAGGATCGGGGGACTAGGTGAGTACTATTAATAAAAATTCCTATTTGTCGTAATACATTAAATTTCTTCTCTTTCTATTTTTAATTATTTTTTTACCCAGGCTACGTAAGAAGGAGGGTTATGTTTTTCGTGTATGTATTGTTTTTCTATGATCGCCTACAGCCTAAACGGCTTAACCGATTATTTTTTTGTACTAATAATAATACATATCTCGCAAAAATAAACGAAATGCATTTTTTCGTAACCTCCAACGAACTTTTTCGTAATAAACAAGTGATTTTACTGGAATTATTCTAAAGAATGCGCATTACGCATATTATCTTTTACAGCGATTTAAGCTCAGCGACTCAAAACCCTAAACTCAAAAGCGTCTTTTCGCCCAATTTACCAACAATCCGGAACAAAACACTTTCTAATTAAAATGCGCTTATTAAAGGTATATGACATAGACGGCCAGTGAATAAGGCCTCTAATGTATTTTTATGTAAATGGCATGGTCACTAAACTTGTGCGTGTCGCTTTCAATTCAATTTTTAAAATTGCAACGGAACAAGATTATTGGCTATGCTTAAGATTTTTCTACCATGGTGGCCGTAAAGTCGGTAATTACAATTGCTAAAGGAATTAATGTGATGTTTTCCAGCGCGTGTTTCAAGGACGAGCGGGTGTGCGCGCAGCTATTCTGCTTCGACGCGGCGAGCGGGTACTGCGTCGCGTACAGACCCGCCGCGGAGGGATCGCCCTGCGGCGACGGACAGGTGACACAACATAACAATACGGAATATGCATGATTTATTTTTATATAGTCATAAAAAACTAACCACAAATAGGTAGATCCATTCCACAAAAACAAAATTAAAATACCTTCAAAAATAAAAAAGTTACAAGTAGGTATTTTAATTTCATGTTAGACGAGCACACGATAGCGAATGATGACGTCATGGTTCGTGTTCGCCGTACAAATTCAATACAAACTGTTGTTTCGCGAGAGAGAGACAGAACACCCCTTCCCTAATACTTCAAATGTTTATATCTCGGAAGTTTATTGACGACTGTTTTTTTTTTTGTATATGTATTAAATTTTAGTAGATTATCAATTAAAACTATTATTCATATGAAATAAAATTCATGCATATTCCCTATACTACAACACATATAATCAATGTCTAAAAAAAATGACAAAAAATCATTAAATCATCATTCATTTTTGTCATTGATTAAATGTCATTTAATCAATGCCAAAAAAAAATCTAATGAAGATCTATGCTGAGAGGAAAGGCCGAGGGAGGAAAGGCCGAATAAGTAGAATGTACCAGCTACTTTTTTTTCGAGCATGGGATTTCAGGAAAATTTGCTTTTATGTATGCTGACGCTCTGTCACTGCAAGCCAAATCTTGATGATCATGATCTTTGATGCTGTGCCACAAAAGAAAATAAGTAAATATGTATATTGTATATAATAAAAATAAGAAAACCCCGTAAAGGAAAATAGGGCTAATGTTATTAAGTAACCCAGCTAGCCACATGTTTTATTTCAACATGAGTTTAGTGCGCTTCGAAAAGCCCTCGTACGAACTACTTTACTAAATTACTAGCATAATGTGACCAGCTATTCTCTAACATACAAAAACCATTTATGAATCACTGTTAGTGTGTTATAAAGCTTAATGTTTTCGCGATTGATAAAATAAAAAATAAATCTTTGTTTCAATTTAATTAAAATTTGTTTCATTTCAATGTTATTGAGCTTTTTTTTATTAATAATTTCCAGTACTGCATAAACGGGCGGTGTATAACGGAACACGAGAACATAATACCGGATTACTCGCAACACACGCCGAGCTACGTGCGCCCGGAGACGAGTCCGTTCTTCGGTAACATTACCAGGTGGGTGCCGCTCGTTGGACGGTATCTACGTTTTATCGGGAACTTATGTTAACATTTTAACAAATTTATTATGTTGTTAATTCCACCATATTTCCAATAAAACGAAATCTGTAACTTAAGTTACCAATAAATCCATCATTTATTGGATTTATCGGGATCTTAAGTCGAGTTATTAATTTTGGGCAGCTTAGATTGAGTTAACTATTTTGTGGATTTATTGGGAGCTTAAGTAGAGTTAATAATTTTGGCAAAAATTTGAGTTAACGTTTTAATGGATTAATTTGGTAACGTAGATTAAGTTTAAACATTTTATAGATTTATTGGAAGCTTAAGGGTGTGCATCATTTTGGGTTCAGGACCTAAATTTATTTGCTTTGGTTTAAAGAGTTTGTGGATTTGTTGGGAACTTAGGTTCAGATCAAGATTTATTAGAAATTATTTTAAATCACGTTTAATGATAATTGTAGTGTTCAATTGATGGATAATTTTGAAGTATTCATCTTTTAAGTAAACTATTCAAAACAACATACTTTCGGTAGATATACAAAGAAATAACAGATTAAAATAATTCCAAAGTAAATGTTCTTGTTACGTATGATATTTTAATAAAACTGTTGTTTTGAATAGTTTTGTTCACAGCAAAGTAACCACACAAAGCATAATCACAACGCTGGCAGCGAGGTTGAGAGAACACATACTCTCCACCATTGTCAGCTCGTGTACAATCGACACATTGCACATGAAAATACTAATACAAAGTTTTTTTTTACACACAACACAGTTACGAAGCAACAACACAGCCATACGTATCTAGCACAACAAAAACGTCACAAAATTACTTTTACCAAAAGACAACAACGAAACCCACCACTACGTCGACAACGACACCGAGCACGACACAAAGCGCGTTCAAATTTTACCAGTTTACAACGAGAAAACCTTACGCATTCACCGAGAAGACGCAACCGAGCAGTACATTTACAACCTACCCTCCTTCTATAAACAAATATTCTATTACCTCCACCAAAAGTCCATACGACTTCAAAGATTTCGCCACAAAACCTCCTAAAGATGAGAAGAGCGAACCGAAAAGGGATTACAATAAAAATTTCGAGCCCTACTTTAGATCTACGACGAAAAGTCCATATCAAGACAAAGGAGTGAAACCTGTGTTCAAAATTGGCACTTACTACTCACAAGCAAAGTCTAGCGACAACTCCATAAGGCCGGATGCGAATTCACAGCAAGTACAAATAGAGCCGGCGAGATTAGTCTTCTCTTACCAAAGGAATTTGACGACGGGATTATTACAACATTAGTGCCATAATGACACTTATTGGTAAGATATAAGGATCGGACGGCATGGAGTCATTCTATTGCATCGTCATTCACGGACATTCTTCAGCATTCTCGGTGGACTTCATGCATACAATCACAGTTCCTTCCCCTCAGATCTCAGACATTGAAAATATGTGATATAGACACCCTATGACTGCTATATCTTATATTTCAGCCACGTTTTGCGTCACTTCATATTTTATCTCTTGCCTCACACATTGTAAACTCTAGTAGACTTATGTTTATTTACTCAAATTATACATTTATTTGATTTCTACAACGTACAAGAAGACCTAGTTTTCAGATGCTGGCAAAACGATCATATTTTCTCTTTCATAGTGATCCTACATCGTGGCTGGTATACATCCTTATGTAATGTGTGTTCTATGGTAAATTTATTCACTACTGTCTCAATGAAGATGGGGGCAGATGGGAATAAATCTACTGACAAGTTGAATCAGGAATTTGTCTATTTCGTTGACAACAAAGCTAACTAATAAGGTTAAAAACGTTTAACCATTTGTTTTTGCTACAAAAACATCTCATGCACGTAGGTACCCTACGTGTGCTATGAAAGAGATAAAAAACTTTAACTTAGTATTTCTACAATTTCGATGTTACGTCCGCAACGCTTAGCAAAGGAAACTTGGTCTATAAGCATTTCACACTATTTGAACACTACTCATAAAAAACGACTACTTACCATATTATGTGTTTCAGCATGACTGTTTGTGTATATAACTTTCTACAGCATTTTGTAAATAATAAGATATGTGAATATGTCACCTTCTATGTTTATTGTACATTTATTGATTTATATTTACATGAAAATTATATATTCTGTGCATGTTTTGCTATCTACAGATGTAAAGTTCCATCAACCTCTTAAAATATTTGACGAGCCTATTTAGTTGAAATTCCCCAAATAATTGTACTTTTAATTTAACATTTCTTAAAAACAAAGAACAATAATTCTGTAATTTATTTCACCGTTTTACTATTTTAATAGATGTTGATCCTTTATTTGTGAACTAATTCTTATTTTTTCACAGCAGCCGCCACTAGTGAATTGAGCGGACCAATCCTTGAAGACTGCCGCTGGATCGACGAGACCCTACAAACGACCAAACGAACACGACTGACTGATCGCAGACGTTGTCATAAAGATTGAGAAGTCGTCAGAATGACTGCAGAGTCGTCAAAAGTAACAGCTGAACTGTCAATATGACTGAAACCAGACAGACCACCAGACCAGAGTGGCAGTTAATTCGTTGGAATAACTGCCAAGTCTTCAGAATGACTGCTGAGTTTTCAGAATAATTGCTGAGTCGTCAACATAACTGCTGAGTCGTTAGTGACTGCCGAGTCGTCAGGGTCGACTCATATACGGGGTGATCCCGTGTCCAGCTAAAAACTACAATTCAGATTGTGTTTCACGCGTATTCCCTGTAATAAACTGATATTAATATAGTTAAATATCGATAGTATAAAATATCAATGTATAGAAATGTGATTTTATATTACTGATCAATTTTATATTATAAGTGATCAAGTTACAAATAGTTAATATTCATTTATAAATATTTATTGATAATATCTGAAACATAATATCAATATCAAATACAGAATATTATCAATATGACCTATCTAATATTATGATGACGGAATTTTACCTCATAATATAAACATATTTTTGGATATATTTTTAGAAGAACGAATGAACAAATGAAATAAATTCAAGCAGATTATAGGTTTTTGCTTGTTTTTATTTATGAAACGGGTAATGGGAATACGCGTACAGTGAAAAGTGAAAGTGTCTGGAGACAAAACAGTGTCGGACACTGGATTTAAAGTGGGTGATATAAATGTGATTGTGTTTCTTATAAACTTTAAGTACAGTTAGTATAAAATAGGTTTGACTATAAAATGGGATGAGAATCTCTAAGGCACTTCACGATATTTTTTAAACTGGTTCTCAACTTGAGATTCAAGTTTTTCTTATTCGGACTTCTTTTGAAGTCTGAATAAGAATCTCCTCTTCTGCACGATATCATCGCCGATTGTGAACTGACTTCAAATATAGTACCTATGACTAAATATAGTATGACTTCAAGTATAGTAGTGAGTAGTAATGAGGCCGTTGGCTCCACATTTTTTTGATCTTTTTATCAAATGATATCATAGTTCATTCCGATTTATTTCATATTCATCCAATTGTATAGATTTGATTTTGCGTCACCTGAAGTCGGGTTTTCACTTTTATATAAACTTAAATTATTGTAATAAAATTAATTTTGCTTATATTATTATTATTAAACCTTGTATTTTTCATAATCCAGATATAACTGTTAGTTTGAAAAGTGAAATAGAAATTTATATTTATTCTCATCTGTCCCCAAGGGTAGATGAGAATAAATCTAATTAAAACTCAAATTCGAAACTCGTTTGAAATATGTCATACGAAGTGTCAAAGACCTTAGTAATGTCCTCGAATATTCAGGATAAAAATACTCCTCTATGTAAAATTGTTGTAAAAATATTCTTTATATACGGTTACATTAAAGAAACTGCCAAGATGTGCCTTTTATAAACTAATTAAGAAAATGTAAAATAAGGTTTATAGCGTTTTTTTTTTTCGTTTTTAAAAGCGACGTAGCGCGACTGGTTCGCGAAATTCCAATCAAAAATAGTTTTTTATCTTTTATTTTAGAGCTTATTTTTCAATTTTTACTTTTTGTTCTATGCAAAAATTGATATTCTTGTTATAATTTAAGCCTGTTTTTTTATCTCTAAACTTATTTATGTGACATTAGAATTTTAGTGTAAAGTTACCAATATAATAAAAAAAATATTGAAAAATATATTTGGATGTATAGAAAAAGCCCCTTCAAAGGGATACGTGATATTTATTTTTGTAACTGATACATCACTTGCCGTTGATAATTCTTATTTATTTTATTCAAACTATGTATTGAATTCTTTGTAGATTACTCCAAAATTACGTAATTTGTAAGAGAAAAAATATAGAAAATAACGAAATTGTACTACTTGTTTCATTTATTATGGCACGATATCGAACCAGAGTTGGTACATATTACATCATTTTTAGGGTTCCGTACCCAAAGGGTAAAAACGGGACCCTATTACTAAGACTTCGCTGTCTGTCTGTCTGTCTCCAGGCTGTATCTCATAAACCGTGATAGCTAGAAAGCTGAAATTTTCACAAATGATGTATTTCCGTTGCCGCTATAACAACAAATACTAAAAATAAAAAAATAAAAATATTAAGGTACAATAAACGTGTTTTTTTCGTATTTTTACCTGCAACAAACGTGATTTTCTATTATAGATGATAGTACGGAACCCTTCGTGCGCGAGTCCGACTCGCACTTGGCCGATTTTTATTAATAAATATTAAAAGAAACACCAACCAACAAAAATCTGGGGGCACGGGCGTGCCCCCGCCATGCGTTTTTGACCACGATTTAAAGCTTACAGAGTTAAGGATTGTAGAGTTAGCGGCTTGGTTAGAGTTAGCTCTTCAGATTCAGTCAGATCTCAACTGATATCTTTTTGTCAATGCAAGTGTCATGATAGAATAGAATAGAATAGAATATAACTTTATTGTACAACCATACAGATAATAACTTAAAATAAACAATAAACTTAAACGACAGTACAAAGGCGGCCTTATCGCATTTCTTCCAGGCAACCTTAGGGTGGATAGAAGTAGTATAATTAGAATGAGGAGGTGTTTGTGGTTACATAACATATTTAACAATAAAATGCGTATGAGACTATAATATGTACTATTAAAGATTACATAATAGTAATACATAAATACTTAATATATCAATAAACTAATACATAACATATATAAATAAATAAATATATAATAATAAATACAATATAAATAAATACATACAATAAACTAATGCGAGTGATAATGCGAGTCATGGCAACCAATTTTATATGAAATGTTTTTGGTGGGATATAAATTTACTAGCCGTTATTTTATAATAGTACTACTATTACTACCGCGGTTTCAACCCTAAGTAATGAAAAACGGTGATGGTAATGATGATGCTGAAACCTAGCCCATGTCCGTTAAACGCTGTATCTTCGTCATTTTTCATCTCATTTTAATATTTTTTTCACAGAAATGATACGATTATGTGACTACAAATCAGATACTCGTAGGTACCATGATATAGTTACCTACGAGTGCGTAAATGAATGAAGAATGGATTATACATGGTTCTTATTACTCCCACAGTAAAGTATAATTTTATGGATTATTTCTTTGTTAACGTTTAACTTGAGTAGACTTTTTAAGCAATTCATCATACTGACAAAAATATATTGGCCTAATTTTATTTATTGCCATTATCTTAGATAATATATTATTACCAAATAGATCTAGATGCAATTAGATATATCTATTTAAATAATTTGTATTACTTATTGTAATAACAAACAAACAGACAGACATACGACATACAGAGTTACTTTCGCTTTTATGATCTTACTTAGGATTTTGCCAACGGCTAGTCGGTTCGAGTAAGTATTTGTATTATCTTTAGGACTGCATCGGTCTGTAGTCATTTTTCTATTTTTGTATGGGTAATATCATAAATAGGTGTAATGTAGTTGTAATTAGTAAAGGTATTAAACTTGGCCTTGAATGCGGTTCCACTTCTATACAAAAGTATTTTTACCAATTTAAAAGAGCTGTTTTACATTAAATAATTGTGGTTATCTTTAACATTGGTCTTTATTGTGTATATGTCGAGGATGAGTATCCTCGATGACCGGATTGGAATTAGCACTTCCAACTATTCGTTCCAAGGTTGATTACGGCAGCTTTAGCGTAGGGAAATTTACAACCAAGTGCATCAGTACCAGAAGTTGCGTATCACTGTCTCTATATAGGAGTCGTGAGGCCCATGGCCCTATGGAGAATCAGTCACAGCGGACGTCTTGAATACTCAGGATTTATAGCTTCAGCAAAGACTGCAGAGTAGTGACAATCAAAGCAATCTGAACATACCATATTGTATCATTCGAAGCAGCGTGCGCACTCGCCGACACTCCACCTTGAGATTCAGATGCAGTTATATTAACCCAGATTTACCGCAAACTACACCGCCCGGGCAAATATCGACCCCCTGAGGGTTACAAAAACGATATTAATCTAAAGTGACTGTAGACTGAACTAAGCGCGGGACACCGGATTATCGTGTTCATCGTCAGAGATACACCCGAATCATAATGAACACAAGGGACATAGTAAGTGCGAGCCAGGGCATAACTAATCAAAATTAGTTAAACAACAGTCTAAAAGCCAACACCCATTTAATTCATTTAGTAAAAAATTACACCACTTTCCCCTAAACTAAATAACAATAATAAACTAAAGGTTCACGTTCAGTCCTTGAATAAATGCAAAGCATTAAGACTTAGATAAATATTGTGATTGTGCATCAGTCGAAGATATTAAAACATACGTATTGAACAATATTAAAAGATTTTTAAATTAATAATCAGTGATAACTTATAGTAGTAACGTGACTGTGCCGATTGAAATTGCAAAATGTGTGAAAATGCTGTATTTTTCGACGCCCACAGGTGCTCTAATTCATTTTTCATACATTATGCTAATAAATATATTATATCATAACAACCACATACTTTTTGAAATCGGCCAATAACATGTTAATTTTATGCTACATTTACTAGTATAGATTGAAGCTGCACATACCATTCAGGTTGTTTATTCCCATCTACCCACATAAGGGAGTAGACGGGAATAAACTCACAAAGTATTTGGAAAATAAATTTACTTCAACAAGCCTTAGAATAGTGAGAAAAATTGTGAGTTTATATTTGTCTCTAAGTTTGGTTCGACAGTTAAAAACTAGTTTTAACCAAGTCTGTTTAAATGGAAAGCTTCTGTATTTACTTTAAATAGTTAACATACAGCTCATTCTAAATACGACACGATTACTACAAATCAATTCTTCTCGATATCTGAAAAGCAAATGTTTATAACATGTAAAAATATATAGCAGCAATATTTATAACTGTCTATAAATTTTGAAAATTATAGTAAAGATGACCAAACATCACAAAATTCTGTATATGAAAACTTTTTAATTACATTACATAGTTAGTAATGATATCTACTATAAAACATATTATAGTCACATATAAAATATATAATATTATGATTATGCGATATGAAACAATGGTTACATTTATCTTTATTTTAAAACACTGGCTCATTGAAGACAATGGATGCTGACATGTAGGAATATATAATATAGATTGGTAAGTAGAGCAAATCTCACTGTACTACGTATTGTAGATTTTGATAGTATTAAATATATTAATATTAACTAAATAAAATATATCAAATTATCAACTGCAAATGAACTATTAGACATTTAACTCACTCTCATATGCATAAATAATTACGAAATATAACACTGATAAAGTAACTTTAAGGAAGCATAATAAATGCAAACGTGATTTCGCTACGATAAGCAAATTACTAAAATCGTTTTTATAAATCTTGTAGCAAATTTATTTATGCATATAAAAGTGAAAAATATTGAGGCAAATAGGGAAAAAGAGAACTGATAAAATTGGTTGTAGTATAGATTTGAAAGTTTTGGAGTTTTTTCTAATGTAATTATTACTCCTACATCTAATATGACAAAACAACTTTTCTACTGACTTATCCATACCTGCATCTTTTACACTCTGGTTGTTATACATATCAAAGTTCAATCGCAATTATTTAATAAACGACACTGCATTTATAAAAATATTTATAGTTATTGTCGCTCTTTGATTATACCCGAACCGCTTAACTGAGTCTGTTCCTAAAGGTATGGGAGCGGCACGGGAGGATTCACAATAGCAAGGGTTGTAGCAACGCTGACGTCACGCTTCATTTGATGTACCGTAATATAACCCCTCCAGTACCGCTCCCGTACCCCAGGAACACTCAGTTAAGTGGTTCGGCTATAGGTGCTATTATAATCTGTGAGTATTGTGTGATAAGTAATTGGATAGATTGGAAATAAACTAAAAAAATCTATGTTTAGTCCATTTTGTCACTACCTGGACATGTGGGCATATTCAATCAATCCAATGCGATTGACCTTTGACAGTAATCATAATCAGAGTGAAAATTAACTACCTTTGATTGGCACCGGACTAGCTCCGACATTTTTCAGTAAGAGTTTAGTAAGCATACCGGCTGAGAGACAGAAGATTAGACCGGCAGGCATGAATTTACCGCTGTTGTAGAATCTGAAAAAAATACATAAAAATGGTGTACTGAGATATTTTTACTGTAGTTAAATGATATTAAGATGATAATTTAAATATAAAAATAAACATACAATATAAAATAAATATAAATACATATGACACACACACACACACAAAAAATATATACATCTGGAAACAATTCTCATCGTCCCCCATTTTTCTATAGCAATGAAAAAACGTGGGAGACGATAGGAATAGAGGTATAAACGTGAGGGACGATATGATTAGATGTGCAAACGTGAGGGACAAAAGCAATAATGTGTGAAAATTTAACGTCAAGATCCCAGTAAGATGAGAATGCCTACCAGTTACTGAGTACAGATCCCGTCAGGAATATTATGTTGTTGGTGCAAATAGCGGAAATATTCGCGCAGTGGAGCGGTAGAGTGCAACTGATTTAATCGTACGATGCCGGTGCGCGTCTAATATTTGTATTTTTTTTTTCTTTGCCGTCATTTTGGGGAGGGGCAGATGAGAATAAATCTAACCTCACATGATACTCCTTAAAATATGGTGGGTGATACTCAAGTTGAAAAACTTGAAGGAGTCAATTCCGGGCAAGCCTATGATTCACTATGCTGTTATAAAATTGTGGGGGCTGTGGTGAAATTCCTACCATTCACAAAAGCGACAATTATTTTTATTTCCAGAAATATATGTAACAAAGGTTTTATTTCAGTTTGATTGTGTTTACTACTACATTGTGGAATAAGATTCTGGAGTGGGTCTTTTAACCTGAGTGTCTTTAAATCGCAAGTGAATGAGGGTTACCGTTTTTATGTTCACCAGATGGCGCCACCGGCGAGTGAGGTCTTGTCAAACTTTGTTATTACGCCAGAGTTTAATTATAAATCGTAATAACGTAAAAAGTGCAATGAAGAAAATATAGTGTATGCCGCAGTGTTGTGCAGTTCCGTTTTGTTGAGAAAAGAAAAGGAGGACATAAGTTTCGGAAAGACAAAGCTCTCTTAAATTAGTGGTTAGTAGCTATTCGCAGGGACAACATGTTTGTATATAACATTTCCACCCTGACGATTATACGTTACCTACAGTAACTAACTACTGAAAATCGTAAGCAATAAGTCATTTCGGAGACCTCATGCTGCTCCAGCGCCTCTAGTGGCAAATTCAACCATGGCAGCCCTCATAGGATTCTGCTACATAAATTCTATCCATTGTGGACTGCAACTTCACTTAACATCGGACGAGTTGATGGTGTAACGCAATCTTATCAGGTATAAGTGTCATATATTAAATTAAATTTACCTATATCCCATAAGACCTCCAAGAGTAGTAGTGGTTCCAAGCATCAAGCCATAGTTAGAAGGGTCCTGTGTAAGTTGGTATGCTCCCACACCTGAAATCACAAATAGACAAGGTAGTCAAGAATACGGAAGCTTCCGGAGAATGGTGTTTTACTTAAAATTAATGATTAAAATAAAAAACCGAAGTAGAGGCTCAGAAGGGCATGAAGGGCATGAATGTAATGGATCGAATGTTACACTACATTACTTAAAATAACGAAGGGTCGGAGCGACGGCCGGCGCGCCACTTGAGTGTTATGTTATAAAAATATAGAACGCGACGCGTACTTGCTAAGACTGATAATAAGCCATGTTGCGGTTGTGTTTTAAAAATCAAAGTACTGAAACGATTATAAAATAAAAAAAATTATATTATTATTATTATTTATAAAATTTGATAAAATTTATATGGGACCTCTGAAGTATTACCTACCATCAAAATCAATTCATGTTTGACAGAGTAATCACATAACAAACATACAAAAAAAACATACTGTTGAATTAAGAACCATCTTTTAGGAAAATTGTTACAAAAAAAATACATGATTTTTTAACAATTTTTAACATTACTCTTTAGTTGACAGTTGGTTATTACAACTAATACTAGTGCCTATATTAGTTAGTAGTAGCTTATGCTTATACTAGTAATACACTCTTAACATTATATCGCTGACCAATATTCACATAACACATAGCAATATTAGCATAGTATTTATTTGTATGTTATCAAATTATAGACTGAAAAAAAAACGGTGATTACAGATTGCTATTGAGGTGCCTTTTTTGTAAATTTGGCAATGTAATCAGCAAAGGTCAGCTGATTATAGAATGAGGTAAAAGTTAATATCAAGTCAAATTTTCATTTTTATTGTATAATAATATCATACAGTAATCAGTAGTAACTGTATGTATGTACCTATCTTTGTAGGTATTATTTCTAAGTAGTTTATTTAAAAAAATATTTTCTTTTTTTAAATTTAAATAGTTTATGAGTATTTACTCATGAACTACCACCACCTTTACATATACTTTTCCAAGACATCCCAAGGTTGTCTGGACCAAAAGTGACCTGGAAGCGACTGTCGGGCCTTAGGTCAGGCCCTATCATGATTCTTTAATATTTTTTTGTCAGTGGGAAAATTACAAAAAGTTTATGTTTTAGTTTTACATATCAAATTTCTTTTAAGTATCAAAATTTGCCTTTCCCTTCCACTACATGTTTCCATCATATAAACACAAAATGCCTCAGGGATGTGAACCTATTGTTTTTACTGGGGTTATTCGAAAATAAAATATAGAATTTGTCTTACCTAGAATTGATCCGAAAATCAGACCAGCGCCCAAAGAAGGTATAGAACCTGTAATTATGATAAGTCATGATTAGGTAATTATTAATGCTTAATCGAAAATTGATAACTACAGATAATTATAGTAAGGTGTACAAGACACAAGTATCTATAATTAATAAAAGAAAAATAAAATGACCTGCGTGCATAAGATTTTGAGTTGGGTACATTTGATATAATGTTGAATGTATTTTTGATGAGAAAGTGCAAAATTTCACATTTTCTTACATTTTATTATTGAATTACTACTTGGCTAAGCATAATCAGGTAAAGACATTATTACATTTTAGTTACCTATGTATTTGAAGTAAAAAACTACAATCGACCGGTTAATACTGAATAATTAAGTCTTGTTCAAATAGTAGATACTTAAATAAGTATATTTTTTTTTTGTAAAACATGATTTCTAGACTGTTCAAAGTGTGATAAGGTTATTGTACAAAAATAATAACCTGCTTTGGCGTAGCCCATGATTCCACCGGCTGCAACTGTGGCGGCGTAGGCAAAGCCTAGGAAATCGACACCCATCTTCTAAGAAATATAATTACTCAGCTTTAAGCTTATTTTAAATATTAAAAGTGTTCGTTCTTACGATAATCAACAACTGTAATCAACTGTTAGCTAATTCACGCAGTGCTGCCAACTGTACTGTCATGTATATAGCTAGATTTGACCCCAAAAAGTAGCTAGAAGTAGCTAAGGGAGGAAAAACCGGCCAAGTGCAAGTCAGACTCGTGCACGAAGGGTTCCTTACCATTATCTATAAAAACGGCAAAAAATCGCGTTTGTTGTATGGGAGCTCCCCTTAAATATTAATGTTATTCTATTTTTAGCCGACTTCAAAAAAGGAGGAGGTTATCAATTCGTAGCATGTTTTTTTTTATGTATGTACACGAATTTCTCGCTCATTCGTGAACCAATTTTTGTGTTTCGTGAATTGACGTATAGAGAAAGCTCCCAAGTTGGTTCCATAATTATCAGATTACGTTATTTCGTTCACTTGTAATATTAATTACAAGTGAACGAAATAACGTAATCTGAAGTCAGTTGTTTCAATTTTTTAAACTATAAAATTATTAGTATTTGTTTTTTTAGCGGCAACATAAATACATCATCTGTGAAATTTTTTAACGGTCTAACTATCACGGTTCATGAGATACATCCTGGTGACAAACGGACAGACAGACAGCGGAGTCTTAGTAAATAATATGGTCCCGTTTTACTCTTTGGGTACGGAACCCTAAAAACAAATATAATGTAATAGAAATTATTACACTGGCAAATGCTTTAATGCGGGTCCAATACAAAAAAGAAGAATAATCTTTTCTTTCAGACCTGTGTCAAAGACCTGTGTTTCAGACGAATTATCTCACAAATTATAAAGTAATATGTCCAAGTTTCTTTATGAACAAATACGAATAATTTTGGATTGTATTTATCTGTCCCACAGGCGAAAACGGCAGTATCACAGTTTGGTATTTGTTTTAATTCTCTATTTCTTTGTTGCACGACCGCCATTCAAAGCAAATTCAAGAACTCATGACAATGACAGCTCTATTCGTGACTTTATGACAGAAATATCAAAATGGCGGTTGACCAAGCGATAGGCTCACTTTTTTTTTTGCTAATCGAGGCCTAAATTGTATGAGCTGTCAGAGCCGTGAATTCAGTGATGCCAACTTAGCTACTTTGTAGCTAGATCTGGCTACTTATTTACCCCCGTCAGCTACTTTTTTTTAAAAGTTGTAGCTAAAAATCTAGCTATGTTTTCTAGCACCTTTTGAACATGACGACACAGACACAGTAACTTATGTGCATTTATAATGTGTCAAACCAGTTTGACAGTCTGTATGATGGTGTAGAGCTGGCATTAACAATCAAATCCATGCCACTACTCTAATAATTTATTCATAGATTATAGAGTTTAATTAATTCTTAGATTATAGAGTGGTTGCATGTCATTGGTCAGTCACAGAGCCAGTCACAGAAAACTTCAGGATTTAGGGCAAATACATAATTGCGAGTCACAGCAAGCGCAGCGTAGGAAGACCAACCACGAGATGGACAGATGACTTCATACAAGTGGCGGGAAATGGTGGCTGCAAGCCGCTTCGGTCGTTAATCGGTCTTTTTGGAAATCTATGGGTTAAGCCAATGTTTAGCAGTGGACTTTTCATGGTTGAGATGATGATGATTACGAGTCAACAATTGAAGAACCTGGGCTAGAAGTCTCGACTTTATTTGAATCAATTTATCAACATAATTCTGTTGATTTATACAGGCTGTATGGGCACAGTCAGAAAGTACAGAGTAAGTTAGTAACAATTTATCTCTATATGCACAACATATCATGTTGATTTGTCATATTACATATTTGCCATATTACATATTATAGACCGATTTTATCACTTCAATAAATCGACACTAATTTACTTTGCACTAAACTGACTGTGTCCATACTGCCTGTATGAATCAATTTATCAACCGATCTATCTTGAAGTGATAAAATCGGTCTATAATATGTAATATGACAAATATGTAATCATCATCATCTCAACCATGAAAAGTCCACTGCTAAAGATAAAGATAAAGATAATTTATTTGCATACAACACGAGAATTTTATACAACAAGTGCATAAAAGATGTTACACTAAATTTAGTCGCTTAAAATCATGTTGTGCCGATTAGGCGTACAAATGTCAGGTAGACAGCATCATGCACATGCGAAAAATTATAAAATAATAATTATTATTATTTGTTATTAGATTAATACACAAACCAAAAATATCTATAATATGACAAAGCAGAAGCAATAAAAGATACACATAATGTCAAATAAAATTAAAATTTGTCATTTAAAAAATCATTGATAGAATAATAACACTTCTGCAATAACAATGCCTTCAACTTTTTTCTAAATAAATTACTATTCTGGTCTCTTATTGACTTAGGAATCTTATTGTAGATTTTAGGACCCATACATACGATGCTATTTTGCATCAGTGCTGTTTTTCCTTCATGTACGCGCCGTTTGTCTTGGTCGCGCCTATTTCTTACAGTAGTATCAGATAGTGTGGGGAATCGCTCCCGGTTTGTTTTTACAAAAAGGGCCGTTTCTAAAATGTATAAACACGGAAGTGTAAGAATTTTATACTTTAAAAAATAGGGCTTACAACTATCTCTTTTTTTGAGTTTAAACATTGAACGAATACAGCGTTTCTGCCTTTTAAAAATAATAATTTTATTTGTTGAATTTCCCCAAAAAATAATCCCGTACCTCAAAATTGATTCAACTAACCCATAGTAGGCTTTAAGTAAAGATTCTATATTTAGAGTACGAGCTAGTTTGGCGATGGCATATGTTTGGCTACTTATTCTTTTCGAAAGGTGCTCTATTTGTGATTTCCAATTCAATTTTCGGTCAATATATAATCCAAGAAATTTTGAGCTTTCTACTTCATTTATAATGTTATTGTCGTATGCTACATTAATATTACCTTTGTTTGTTTCTCTTTGTCTAAAATGCATTATATTTGTTTTATTTAGGTTAATTTTTAAGTTATTGTTGTCAAGCCAAGATATAACTGAGGTCAAAGATTTAACAATATCGTTTTCATAAGAGTCAAGTGTTTTACATGCTACGGTGATAGTGCTATCATCTGCAAATAATGTCATAGGTTGAGATGTAGCATTAGGCAAGTCATTTATGTATGCTATGAACGAAAGTGGTCCCAGGACACTACCTTGTGGAACTCCGTACGCCACTTTGCGTTCATACGATCTATATATTTCTTCTGCTTTCGTGTTAAGATTGACTCGACTGATTTCCGTGATTTGTATTCTATCTGCTAGGTAAGACTCTATCAAATCTAAAACGTTGCCACGTATTCCATACGCTTCTAATTTACTAGCTAAGATTCTGTGATCTACGTAATCGAACGCCTGCGTCATATCACAGAATATGGCGCACACCGGAGTGCTTTTATCCATACATATTAAGACGTTTTTAATGAAATCGTATATGGCCATATTAATACTTTTATTTTTTCTGAAACCCTTTTGTTCATTGCATAGAATATTATTTTTCTCTAAATAATCATTTAACTCATTATAAACATACTTCTCGAAAATTTTTGAAAATATCGATATAAGTGCAATGGGCCTATAGCATTACATTTTCTATCTATTGTCTTTTTTAAATAAAGGTTTAATAATGGTCGTTTTCAGAGAACTCGGAAATGTGCCTGTGGATATACACAAATTAATAATATAGCTTAGATATAGCTTAGCTAAACATTGGCTTAACCCATAGGTTTCCAAAAAGACCGATTAACGACCGAAGCGGCTTGCAGCCACCATTTCCCGCCACTTGTATGAAGTCATCTGTCCATCTCGTGGTTGGTCTTCCTACGCTGCGCTTGCTGTGACTCGCAATTATGTATTTGCCCTAAATCCTGAAGTTTTCTGTGACTGGCTCTGTGACTGACCAATGACATGCAACCACTCTATAATCTAAGAATTAATTAAACTCTATAATCTATGAATAAATTATTAGAGTAGTGGCATGGATTTGATTGTTAATGCCAGCTCTACACCATCATACAGACTGTCAAACTGGTTTGACACATTATAAATGCACATAAGTTACTGTGTCTGTGTCGTCATGTTCAAAAGGTGCTAGAAAACATAGCTAGATTTTTAGCTACAACTTTTAAAAAAAAGTAGCTGACGGGGGTAAATAAGTAGCCAGATCTAGCTACAAAGTAGCTAAGTTGGCATCACTGAATTCACGGCTCTGACAGCTCATACAATTTAGGCCTCGGTTAGCAAAAAAAAAAGTGAGCCTATCGCTTGGTCAACCGCCATTTTGATATTTCTGTCATAAAGTCACGAATAGAGCTGTCATTGTCATGAGTTCTTGAATTTGCTTTGAATGGCGGTCGTGCAACAAAGAAATAGAGAATTAAAACAAATACCAAACTGTGATACTGCCGTTTTCGCCTGTGGGACAGATAAATACAATCCAAAATTATTCGTATTTGTTCATAAAGAAACTTGGACATATTACTTTATAATTTGTGAGATAATTCGTCTGAAACACAGGTCTTTGACACAGGTCTGAAAGAAAAGATTATTCTTCTTTTTTGTATTGGACCCGCATTAAAGCATTTGCCAGTGTCAAGTATTGGGATTTTTTTAGTTTCTTGAATAAAACAAGTTGTAGGTAAATGTTCTAGTCACAATCTGAGTCATTTAAACAGTCAATTTATAAGTCGAGTCCTGCATTAGTAACCGCGGCTCTACACTTGTGCCGTGAATTCACGGCCCGAATTCGCGGCAGAGGCGCACCCTCCACATTCACGGAGGTCACTCATTTGTGCCGTGAAACCTGCCGTGAAACGGACGTCGAAACTGCTGCTGCGTTAACTTTGTTTGATGTGGCAACATATAATTATTTACACATACAAAATAAGAAAATCGTTCGAAAACGTTGGAGAAAAAGGAGATGATGGGTGACTGAAATATATCGTAACCGATCGATATTAATTTGAAAACTAATACTTCTCCAGGCGTCATAATTTTACTTTTATTACTACGATGTTGATGCTTCGAGTCCCACAGTATACGTTCAGCGTGGTAATATTTCAAAAAGCAAATTTCTGATTCACTACCTCAGCTTATATTAATCCGATGCGCTGCCATTTAGCTCGCATTAGACGTCCGTGCGCATCTATTTCCTGTATATAATATTCCTCTATGGCATCTATAATCAGGAGCAAACTGGCACGGTGCCGCGAATGTGGAGGTGCGCGCGTGAACGAGGCGCGAACTGCCGCGAACCCTTTGTCGCGGGCAAAGAGTACTTTGTAATATAGGGAAGTCGCGGGTCAAAATACCGACTTCGATCGGGGAACAGGCGTGAACGGCCGCGAACGCCGTGAAAACCCTCCACACTTATGTTCACGCCTGTTCGCGGACGTTCACGGCACAAGTGTAGAGCGGGGGTGACATACACATACCCAGCTGACTGATTTCTTCTTTGACAGTTTATATATATAGAATGTATGTCTATTAATAAAAGAAATAAACTTTTACAGAGTTCATTCACCAAAAATGTATTAATTTTGGCTTGCTTCTGGACCGGCAATCCGGCTACTTTCAGTAATATACACTATCATTACTAACTAATTCAGCCGCACCCGTGATGATCTCATCGGCATAAATATTTCGTCACAATTTGTAATACCTACGTCATAAAACTCCTTATTATCTACTGTTTGACTATAAAATTATGAGTTTCAAACATCATCAACGTTCAGTCGAACGGTGCCATCGCTAGGCCGCAGTTGCCTGTATTAAAGTTTTCACCCACCGGCAACCTTGGCATACCGCGGAAGGCCACAAATAATAAAAAATAAATATCACGTAGAAACCAGACGGTCACGATGTCGAAGAGTGAATCTAAAGTGACAATAAACACAGGAAATGTGCTCAACTTGATCGATATTAAGAAAAAGGCAGGACAAAATGTGACTGAAGAGGTTAGTACTTTCTTTTACTTTGTCTTTCATATAGGTATTTAGATTCCTGAAAACAGTTCAATGCATTGCTATAGTTGAATCAAGATTCTCTTCATTCTTATAGTAATATTTATTCACAAAGGCTGCACAGGATGAAGGGTCTAGCTAATTTTCAGTTTTGCTCCTTATTGGCCATAAGTATATAAATAAAACATGTAAGCTATGATGCTCACTAAGATATTGTGTCAAGGGTTCCATGAATTTATTAACAATTAATTGATAATAGTTTATCTTGTATTTAATTTTTTTAACACTTTTTTAAATTTGACAAAGGTCTTGATCTTGGTGCCTGTGGAGCGGTTAATTAACAATTATCTGTGTTAAAAAAAATAAAAAAATACCCAACTGCATAAGAGCAACATTTACGATATCAAAAACCACAAATATAACCATTTGAATGCATTCATTGCTAATTTATTATAGTATTCAATTTATTATACCCTTTTTTATGTGTGTTCAGTAATAATTAATTGCTATTTTGTCAGTTTAAATGATTTCTATTTATTGGTAAAAAGGGTCTATCATAGGCTATATTTTATTTAACAACTAAAATTAACAACATGGTTTTCCATGAAAAATTCTCCTGTTGTATAGAAAAGAATATTATTTATTGTCATATAGTTACATTCCTAATAATTTTGTTGTATAGAATTATATTAGGAATGCTCGTGTAGGCAAATACAGTCTACACGATTATTTTAAAATAAAATATCTTTCAATAGACTAGTTAATTCTAATAAACTGAAATAACTGACTTCATAATGCATAATTTTGAATTAAAAACCAAACTACTAAACAAACTACCAATTTTGATGAAATTTCTGTGGGACCAATATCAAGTATAGTACCTATATCTTGTAAACAAAAAAAAGAATTTTCCAAATCAGTTTATTAAAGGCAGAGTTATGCAGTAACAAACAAACGATATAACCAAATTAATTGGTAGTAGCACATGCAACAAACCAAATTAAGTACCTACATCCTTTTATGAAGTTGAATTTCAACCTCCTAAAAACCAATTTTGATGATTCTTTTTTATTTCTGATTGGAATCATAAAGCTTAGCTTTCTATAAATTTATCTTTTTACAAATTTCATTGTAACTTCGAAGTTAAAAGTCTGAAAAAGGCCAAACGTTACTGTTCCAAACATATTAAAGAAGAATCATTGAATTCATAGTATGCTTAATTTATACAGATATAGTAATACTGACATGATAAATAATAATCTTATGGAGATGACTCAGTAAAACATACATGAGATCTGAAAAATGCTGTATCATTTATACCTACCTTATCTATGTATGGTGGTGAGGTAATCAACACCATTATACATGTATGTATATGTATTGCCTAAATTGATGAATTGAGTATGTCTGTAGGTTCTCTATTGGTACTATGTATTAATTAATACATGGTAACCTATCTGTAATCCAAAATACATTTATTTGAATCTTATTTGTCTGAATCCATTTCATAGAACTACCGTTTTTTATATGAAAATAGGCTAGCAGTCAATGACCGTTAACTCGCCTGATGTTAAGTGACTGTTGCGGTCTACGGTGGAGCTTGTCTATTCACTTGATACTCGATGTAACTTTGAAACACCCAGACACAGAACAAACATCCATGCTCATCCCACAAATGTTTGCCCTGGGTGGGGATCGAACCCACAACCTACAGCTCGGCAAGCAGACATACTGCCAACTGAGCCACAAGGCCAGTCAAATGCCCACAATGTTTTGTTCTGAATTTAACCTGTTTACAATTGAACTTGCTGTTTGTTTACCATAACAGTATGTATTATACTCATACAAAATGTGTGTTGTCATAACAGTTATAATGAATGAAACATGATCTCCTGCCAGTGCTTCCTTATTCGTTTTACTTAGTAATCTACCTGTCTATACAGGATGTTCAAGATTTCGAAGATGCTTTTTTACTTGATTGGAATTATATGGCTGCGCTTGTGCATGTACAATTTTCAATTCATTATAAATGCCATCCATACATTCCATTATGATGTGCTCCATCCTCGGCCACACCGTCGCTTAACATCAGGCGAGTTGGTGGTCAATCGTAGATCTATAGCGTATAAAAAAAAAATATGCGAATTTAAAAATACAAAAGTGAAAATTTTAAAAGAATCGTCAAAATCGGAAGATATTTAAATGTATAATACAGTTTGCTCATGTTATTTGATATTTATAGTTTAAAAAGCAATTCTTTTGGACTTGGACGTCATTTTTTTTCAGTTATCATGTTATACACCCCAAAGTACCGATTTTGATAAAATTTATATGGGACCACCTCTGAAGAAAAATATAACCATAAAAACAATTCATAATTGACGGATTGACGAATTTGAATAAACATACCAAAAAAAACCAGTTGAATTGAAAACCTTTTTCTTTTTGGAAGTCGGTTAAAAACGCGTAATGTACTCACTGGCGAAAATTGTCGGGATAACTACGCTTTTCATGTTTATTACACCGCTTGAAAAAAAACTAATAAAACTTATTTACCAATGGCCTTGATTGTATTGATCCTTTGACCGTACTAGCGCCGCGTTTCGATTAAAGATAACTTAAATATTTTTTTATTTATCTAATTCATTGTTCTTGTTTAAAAGGAAAATTATTACATTCTGAACATCCTTTACACTTCTATGTACTATAAAAAGAGCTGTTTATTATTCTGTTTATTTTGTTAAGTTTCCTATAAACCAAGTATACTTATTTCTATCCAGCTAACATTATGAGTAGATATACGGGTAGCAATTCTTCTTGGTATCTTATCAGAGCATTATGTTTTATCGAAGGCCAAGTGCATGGTTTCAATCAAAACAGTATTGAATTGGCTTCATATCGCTTATCATTGATAGCGGGTTGGTTTATAGATGTGGACGGGCATAATGATGATTGAAAAGTGTGTGGATGGCATTGCGAAGGACGCTACAGGTGCGCTCGAAATAAGCGGCATGTCGGTTACACGATTTCCTAGACTAGATGATCGACAAACGCGGCAAAGCGACATAATGCGATGCGATGCGGCGCAAAGCGAAAATATCAAACAGTAGCTAGAAGTGGCACGTGGCCTACGCGCGTAGACCGGTGTCCAACGAAACGTTTTAAGAAATGGATCGCGTCACGTCGCTTAGCTTTTCTTCATTTACCTTGGACAACGGGTAACGCAACGTCGGCCGCAACCTTCGGAATGTTAACTTTAATGCCAAATGTCTAGTGGTAGAAGTCTTGATATTGCGTGAATCGTTTTATCATTAGCATGACACAAATATACAAGACGTAATAAAGTGGACACATCGGGACTTCGAGGGTGTTATCGAGGTAGAACCCACGCTCCTCAAGAAAGAAAGCCTATAAAAACAATATTTCCTATTACATATAATCCGCTAGTAAGGATGGCTCGGCAGTATAATGACTGTATTAATAATAAGCTAGATATTGATAATTTTACTCCTAAACTTTCATTTTATACTAAATCAGTAAAGGATATCCTCTATAACAAATCCATAAAATCAATTGCAAAATGAATAAAATCAATTGCAAAATGAATAAAATCAATTGCAAAACGAATAAAATCAATAGCAAAATGAATAAAATTTGGATTTGTTTACACATACCTTTGTAAAGTTACAAAATATTCACAGCCTCTATTTTTTTTTTTTTATTTCCAATATTTAATACCTAAAATGTGTTTGCTCAAATGATGTACCTATACATGCTTTGGATTATAGTCTGGTTCTGACCGAATGTCACGTGTTATTTTGTATTATGTAAGGCTATATTCTGTTTTGTATACTTAATAAATAAAATAAAATAAATCCATAAGGGTTCACTTTTTTGCCATTTGGCTACGGAACCCTAAAAACTGACATACAACGATCTCGATTATTGCCGTTTGGAGGCGGCCGGTCTGAGTAAACTCACTTTCTACAAATGAGCTAATTTAAGCAGATGCTTAGGTAAGAAACCCATAATCTCTGCCGTAAACTATCATTTCGTATGATAAAAGCATAACCAACGATAAGATTTCATTATTTATTCAAGCATTATCTTATCATAGAACACAAGGTGGTGTTTCCTGGATACTATCTCATGATATCATAAACTATGACTAGCAGTTTTGAAGTTGATTTCTTTCTAGAATATCATTGCCGCAATGATATTCTAGAAAGAAATGAACTTCAAAATTGCGATGTGTATGTTTTGTTGTCACCAATACTTAGTTAAATTTAGCCACCGGTATCTTATCATATCTTATGTGGGGTCCGATTATCAAATGCACTTGGAGCCATTGGGTCCTTTTTTAGGGTTCCGTACCCAAAGGGTAAAAACGGGACCCTATTACTAAGACTCCGCTGTCTGTCTGTCTGACCGTCCATGTGTCACCAGGCTGTATCTCATGAACCGTGATAGTTAGATAGTTGAAATTTTCACAGATGATGTATTTCTGTTGCCGCTATAACAACAAATACTAAAAAACAGAATAAAATAAATATTTAAGGGGACTTCCATACAACAAACGGGTTTTTTTTGTTCGTTTTTGCTCGATATTGATAACGGCAACAGGTAGACGCTTGAAATATTCACAGAATATTGAGTTATATTATTCACTTTAAAAATAAATAACTAAATTAAAAATATAATAAGGGGGCTCGCTTACAACTTACAACATTTTTTTTAATCGTTTTTATAGATAATGGTACGGAACCTTTCATGCGCGAGTCCGACTCTCACTTGGCCGGTTTTTCACTATTTAAAACTGAGGGGCCAAACGCTCTTTACTAGCCCCGTCGAGTCCCGGCGACCTTTGCATTTCTATTAACCCCTACAGAGTTACAGCACCTCCCCAAATCATGACATAATAATGGCTGCTGTATTGGGAGAAAAAGAAGAACAACGAATGTTCCGGCTGCATCTCTTGCGCATACTGTAAAAGTAGTAGTAAAAGGAACTTGAGGGCAATGAATTGGTAAATTGGATATAGCAATATCCTTTCTGTAGAGTGCCAGCAATGGGGAGCAATCCATGGGGGAGGGCTATGTCCAGCAGTGGACTTCTTGTGGCTGAGATAATTATGACGTTGAGAGTGCCGGCAGTCCAGAGCCTCGCTCCGATATTTCAAGGAGCTGGGTTGGCTCGGATAATGCTGGTAGGAGAAGGGTAGGTAGTTCTGTAGAAATGAAGAACACATCCCAAGCGAGACATCAATGTCACCCCTACATCTATTAAGAATCCTTTTTCCAGCTTTCAGAGAGCATCAAGCTGACCCTCTCCGAGTGGGGCTCCCAAAACCGGTCTCCACTCCAGAACGGCAGCACTCACGACTTCCCGCAGACTTCGGACGTGTCAGAGTATATGGTCGTACCTGCGTCCTCAGCACCACAGGTACTGTCTCACCACTGAAGTTTGACCTCTATTAGGGATGATGTAAAGCAGAAATTCAAATGACTGATGGTTATTTTAGTTACAAAAAAAAATTTAATTTGTAAAATTTGACCTCTACAGGCCGTCGTGAACATCACCAGGCCTCATGATGACGTACAAAACAAGATGGCGGAGGAAGAACGAAAGAATCTGAAGATCGGAGTCAAAATATTTATCAACGAAGACAGCACAGCCGCTTTAAGGGAATGCTTGGAAAATGGTAAGGATTAAATGAACAAGTTTAAAAAACTTATAAAAACCACTATATCATAAAACGACTGGACTGATTTTGATGAAATATTGCCAAGAACGCTCGCTCAAATCTTTAAAAAGATATCAAATTCGGTCCATCCGTTTGAGAGCTACGATGACAGAGATATACACGTCAAACTTATAACACCCCTCTTTTTGAGTCGTTGGTTAAAAATTAAATATTATTAATCATACTTGTTGACACACTCACTTGGGGTATCTATAAAAGTCTATGGTTAGTTAGGATTTGTTGAAAACTTTAATCGCATTATTTTGATTCCATATCATAAAACTGGTATGGCATAGTTACAATATATTAGTAAATAATAATAATAAATAATAAATAAATATTTGTGGACATTTTACACAACACCATCTAGCCCAAACTAAGCAAAGCTTGTACTATGGAAACTGGATGGCTGATGGAATACATAATATACTTTTTTTTCTAAATACATACGTATGATACATAGCAACACCCAAACGCAGAACAAACATCCATGCTTATCATACAAATATTGGTGGACATTTCACACAACACCATCTAGCCCAAACTAAGCAAAGCTTGTACTATGGAAACTAGATGGCTGATAGAATACATATATACAAAAAATTATATAATAAATAATAAATTGACGTGATAATATAAAGAATAATCTTGGTTTGTCGCAAACATTGTGATCACTTACTTATAGTTACCCCAGCTAGATACAAGGACAAAAAAAACTATTTCAAATTTGAATATCACGCCGCAAATACAAATACAAATCCTTTATTGTCAGCTGTGTTAGAATACATGTGGTCAAAGAAAGAAGTATCAACAGCTACCCTTTTGGGCATACAACATTGTAGCTACCTACTTAAAATTAAAATTTTATTAATTAATGCATATGTAGGTCGTTATATTATAAATTTAATTGTTATATATCCATGAGTTTGACTGGCCTTGTGGCTCAGTTGGTAGTGTGTTTGCGTCTACCTGCTGAACTGAAAGGTCGTGGGTTCGATCCCCACCCAGGGCAAACATTTGTGTGATGAGCATGGATGTTTGTGCTGTGTCTGGGTGTTTCTATGTATCATATGTATATATTTACAAAAAAAAGTATATATGTATTCTATCAGCCATCTAGTTCCATAGTACAAGCTTTGCTTAGTTTGGGCTAGATGGCGTTGTGTGAAATGTCCACAAATATTTATTATTTTTATTTATTTAATAATTCAATAATCTCAATCAGTTAATGTTAAAAACTAATAATATTAGTAATTTATATACCTTAGAAAATGTGAAGATTCTTATCATTTAGAAAATTTACATTATTATAATAGCATTTATTTAGCAATAGTTTCATTAAATAATTTTTAAATTTTATATATGTCATGGCTTTACATGTATCAGGCAAATGATTAAATATTATGCAAGTTATATAAATACTTTAAATATTAAATTATTAAAATGTATTTGAATATCGTTAGCCCTCAACATACTCCTTCTATTCCAGTGTTCACAGCACTTCAAACCAACTACATAGACAACGTAACGCTGGCGTACAATCCGGACATACTGCATAAAGAAGAAACCGCCGAAGACGCCAACCTTAAAAACAGCCACTCGACTAAAGCCTCCCCCATCTCTCTCGGAAGCAGCCCTGGTGAGTATATATTGATGTTTATCCCGTGAAATGTGTCAGAAAAATAGGGTCTATAAAAAAGGAAGGATCCTTGCTTAAAGACCCTATTTTTTGTGTCCAAATTTTAAAGTGCTTTAACCGTCATGTAGAGTATCATAATTATGAAAGAGCTTACACACAAGCTTACACCGGTTTTCGCACAAGCGAAAACCGGTTTTTAAATATTTAATACTATGCATATTTTTCGATTTATGAAGGAAAATATATAGTTTTACCCTTTTATCTACTAGTTTGTACGGAAACCTCGGTGGGCGAGTCTGACTCGCTCTTGTCCGGCTTTATTTAAAGTTCTGTAGTGGGGAGCATTGTGACGTGTAAGTTGGCCTAGTACTTTTGACTAATCTATAGCTATCATAGCGGTAGTTCTAAATAAGAGTTACCTTAAGATAAGCTACCTATAACGTCCTTTTCACTTTCATACAATTGTGCAAGAGAGGTGTTGTAATTGTGTTTTATATATGCCTATACAGGCATATATAAAAGCACTCAAAATACCTCGCACATTAACATACGTTTAGAATGGTATGATGTTACATTACGTTAAAGATTTTTTGCGTAGTATTTTAAATTATTTTAGTACCAGCTTCCTTATTTTTTTTTTACCTCCTTTGTTTATAGTTCGCGCTTCGGATACGGAATTAGACGTGGCGGACAGCGAAGCGGACGCGCGCAAGTGTGAGGCGATCCTGCCAGGGATCAAGGTGCTGTGGGCCGTACTCGAGGATTACGTTAAAAAAGGTATCATTTGTCATTCATTTTCCTCTGCATTTTTTAATAGTAAATGAAAATGAAAAAATGTAGGTATATTTACAATAACATAATTTACATATGAATTAATAGCGGTTTCCGCACCAGGCTATAGAATTAAGATATAAAAAAATGCGCTGTCCACTGCCACTCTTCAACTTGCTAATTCGCTGTGCTATGTCGGTGACGTTCGTACGATATCTTAGTTTCTGATTCGATCTCCCAGAGAGCATACCCCCCTCCATAGCTCGTTGAGTGACTGAGCTTTCTTATAAGGCACCTTTGTCGTTAAACATTATTTTAAATGGACGAATTTAATTTCATACGAATAATAGTTTTAATTGATAACATACAAAAATGTAATACATTTACTAAAAATATGTTTAAATATCGATCGGTCAATTAATTTCCGAGATATAAACATATAAAGTTTTAGGGGAGGGATGCTCTGTCCCTCTCTCGCGAAATAACAGTTTGTGTTGAATTCGTACGGCGAACACTGCCCGTGACGTCATCATTCGCTAGCGCGCTCTCTGTCTAACATGAAATTAAAATGCTTGTAGCTTTCTTATTTTTGAAGGTATTTTAATTTTGTTTTTGTGGAATGGATATTGTCGTGATTAACTTTTATAATCTAATAAAAATAAATTATGCATATTCTCCATTATTTGTATTTCCAGAGCGCGTGTGCCAGCTGGGCGTGGCCGACGTGGGAGGCGGTTGTCTGCGCAAACTGCACGCGTGGTCGCGAGTCAAACCGGCCATCGCGCAGATAAACCTGGCCTCGTGCTGCGTCGTGCCGCCCTCGCTGCACGCCTTCTGCCGCGCTAACGACGTGCAGCTGCTGACGCACGCTGACCCGCCAGGTAATTAGCCGCACGCTGACGCATGCTGACTCTGTAATAAAGCTCGCGTCACGCTGCCTGTCTTTAGTGCCTTCTGTCGCGTGAATAACGCGCAGCTGCTGACGCACGCTGACCCGCCAGGTAATTAGCCGCACGCTGACGCATGCTGACTCTCTAATAAACATCGTTTCACTCTGCCCGTACTTAGCGACTTATGTCTTGTGAATAATGCGCAGCTGCTGATGTTCGCTGACCCGCCAGGTAATTAGCCGCACGCTGACGCATGCTGACTCTGTAGTAAACTTCGCGTCACGCTGCCCGCACTTAGCGACTTATGTCGCGTAAAAAACGCGCAGCTGCTGACGCACGCTGATCCGAGAGATTACCCAGACGTGTAAGAAACCTAACGTCAGAAACGTTGCTATTTTCCTCTTGTATGCTAGTTAAAAAATATTTAAACTTAGTTAAAAATAAAATGTATTAGCTTATAAAAGGCACGGACCCTGGAGTCTGTGGAGCTCAAATAAATAAAAAACGTTGATATGAAGCCATATTTTGTTAGATTTTTATATTTGGCAGAAACATTAAATATTTAGTTCTGAATAGGAATTTCGAATATCTATGAAAAAGAACAAATATAGTTAAAAGCACAAATCGAGCAGATTTGTGCTCTTGTGTTCGTAGAAATACTAGTTATTTTCTAACTGATAATAATTACATTTATTTGTTGATGCGGACTTTTATTTAATTGGTGGCTGTACTATTTTTAACATGAATTTTACCTTCTTCAACTTGGACCCACCGTTACAAGTCCTAGTTTTGATTCCCTTTAATCTCTTTCCAGATCTACTCTCTATAGCAGCAGTGAAGACTCTAACCGATGTGGGGGTGTTCTGCAATTCCCTGGAATGGTGCGCGCGATACCAGGTCCACATAAAATGTAGGGGGGTGCTGGCTCTTAAGGGGTACGTGTGTAAGGCCACCATAGGGAGCAGTGATGAAAAACATAAGCATAACAATATTCATGAGCTCATTAAACCTTAAATAACAAAAAAAAAAAGAGTAAAATAAAATAATATTAGGAAAACGTGAAAAACATCAGTGATATTTAATATTAAATTGTTGCAAAGCGTGAACTATATACTTAAGTGATATTCATTGTTTATATCCGTAATACAAGAGTTAAAATTTGAAATAAAAAAAGGTTTTGAAATAATGTTATTGGAAAAAGTTGAAAGTGATATTTGTTAGATAAAAAATGCAAACTGATAAATGCAAAATGTAACAAATGATAGGTATGTTTTAAGGTGTCATTGTATTCATCCATATGGAAAAATTTTACTATTAGGTCAATCGGATGTTCCATACAAAAGTTCATTGACCCTTGACACAATATTTATTATTTACAGCTGATTTCTTTGTCTACTCAATATAATGGTGAGTACAATGACTTCTTAACCTTCTCTCTCTTCTTCTCTTTCTTCTTCTTTTTCTTTTTTGTAAATTTAACGTTCATTGTTACAACCCGTAAACTAAGGCGATATTTGTAGAAATCTTAAATAATATTAAACAAAGATAATGTTACTTAATAGAAAATTTAGAAGACTTCAAAAAATTGGAAAGCTTGAATTTTCAACTGAAAAGAAACTGCACAAATGGATAAAATTGATTTAGATCCTCTTTTATAACACTTTGATTTCTCTAAGTAATATTGTAGTAGCAATCATGATTGGCTAGGCTTACAAATGTTAAGTTTTTATTTTAAAGGTTGTAATGAAATTAAAAAATACTGGCCTGTAATAAAATAAATATTGAAGGTTTCAATTCCACAAAAATAAAATCAACGAAATAATGTTTAGGAATATAATAGTTTTCTTCTTTTCTACATACAAATGCGCGGCAAACACTCGTCTTAAGTTACAGTACAATCTACAGATTGTTTATTGTTTTAACTACATGTGATATATAAATATTAAACCTAATTAAGTATGTGAAACATTGTGTATTTTGTTATAAAACTGTTGAGTATCCCTAAGAGCCGAACAGGTGTCAAAGTTTTGTTCGAATGGCAAATAAAATAAACTCGAAGAAAGAGAGCAGTTTTTTATCGTATCGAAATTAGAGCGAGTGAAAGATTTTCGAATAAACATTTTGGTTGTTATTAATTCAAGGCTAAGGGTGGTGACTGATATTACAGCGTTAATTGGCAATTTTTATTCAATGGCCAACTTTGTGGCAAACATAGCACCCGATAAACTGTATTAGTCACCATTGTAATGCCGCAAATGAGATTTACCTTGACTGTGTTGTGTTATTTGTGTAAATTCTGTTAATTTTTAATCTAATCAACAGAAGAATATCAAACTTGCTGAGTTTAATAAGCGCTTGAATGTATACATAGCAATATACGTATACTTAATTGTGTACGCAAAATAACTAAAAGTTGTCATTTTAATTAAGGTGGTGACTGACCGGACTTAGTGAATAAATTTTGTGGTGGGATAGGTGCTGCTACCTCGCTAAAAACCAGAAACGCTTGACTACTGTATTTTTAAATATAAATTTAATAAACGTTGTTTTGAATAATACTTGAACGTCGGCCTAATGAGAGTATGAAAATATATTGCGAATATTATTTTTTTATTTTCATATCTGTTATTTTGACCAAAATAAACGTCCAAACGTGAATATTTTCATAATTTAACGTTAATTTGAAAAATATAATTATAGAAATCAAAAGAAAAATGGTTTGATATATTTTGTAATAACATGTCCATGAGAATTGCGTCCCCATTATTATCAAAACATATTCAGTAATTTTATATCATATAGGAGTCTGCGAACCAAACTGTAGCGACCAGATAACAGCCCAAAATTAGATATGGTAGTTTGTGGCAAACTGCTCGCAACAAATACTGATGAATGACGGCCATTCACCACCTTATGATATGGACATGAAAATATGGTTGGAGAAAAAAATCTATGCGTAGAATAAATATCTGCATTTTGTCATATTTTCTTTTACTTTTTTTTACTACTATCACCTCTAAAGATATCGCTATGTAAATATTTTTGCACTTATGTTCGAATTTATTTTTGAATTTTGTGTGGATATGTTTGTTTATTTTTATTTTTTACTTTATGTTATTGCAATTTTGAGTGTGAATATGTACTCTTTAACGTATAGTTTCATCAGTATTTAGACATGTAGAACATTCCTAGGTAAAATAATAATTTCACTTTACTAACTTTCTTATACTTACATAAATTGATGATTACTCTGAAAAAATAATCGAAAAACGTTTCATTAATGTCTGCAATTATTTATTATATTTGTTTTAAACATATTATTATATTTGTTGCATATCACAAGCGCGCATGAGCCTTTACTCGTATTCATGCAGCATTTTTTTTTATTAGTGTTCCACAATGTTGCATAGGTGTTAAATAAAATATTAGTTACAATTGTGGACCCTGTCGGGCACAGCTAAATAATGAAATGCTATACGGAGTGATCGGCGAGTCTTTACACGTACACAAATGTACATACAATGTGTATTTAACAAATGCAACAAAAAACAGCGCGCAATCGTGACTTGCAACTTAGTATATGTTACGGAAGACGAGGCTGTATAAACAACATGCTTTTGTCTACTCCAAATAAAAACCAACGTCTATAAATATATAGAAAAAAGAAAAATTTACATAAAAATAGTAAAATATACGCTTTATATCCGTTACAAATTGTTAAATTTCAATTTAAAAAAGTTCTTTTTTAATTATTTTTTTTAATTAAATGGGCACTTAAACGATTTTATTATCTGTTATTAAATAAAAGCTTAAAGGAAGATTAGGTAATTATTGATTATTGATTAGGAAGGTATTAACATATTTTCATTTCGCTCTTTTACAAATTTTTGCCGATATAAAAAAAATATTTCGATATTCATTCCGGACTGGACCAAAGTGGCATCTCCTGATGGGGCTGTGTGAAAGAAATACGTTGTCACTGCTCATGTATGTACTACGTTTTAGAAAAATAAAGATACTGAATGTGTTTCCAAAAAATCTGTACGATAATAACAATGTAACATATTTATATAAACATAAATTAAAAATTATATACATTATACAAAAATTTAACACATAAAATTCGATCTACACACAAAACTGTGGTAATGCGGGATTATAATATCGGCACAGCTAACTCCATTCATACAGTTCTTTAATTGGCCTTTGACTGGCCTTGTGGCTCAGTTGGTAGTGTGTTTACGTCTACCTGCTGAACTGAAAGGTCGTGGGTTCAATCCCCACCCAGGACAAACATTTGTGTGATGAGCATGGATGTTTGTTCTGTGTCTGGGTGTTTCTATGTATCATATGTATATACAGTGGATTTCGGGTATAACGACAATGAAGGGACCACTCTATTTTCGTCGTTATATCCGGAAGTCGTTACAGGCAAAGGTAAAGAGATTTCCGCCTTTTCTTTAACAGTGAATGTGCGTCTAGCAGCCATACTTATTCAAAAGTTTACTAAACCCAGTTGCTACTCAGAATATCACTTTGTAACTGAACCATAAAAGCTCCGAAACGTACACGCTTCCCCTACCTACTTAGTTGATATCTATAAACAAAAGGTAAAGGTCTCCACACTTGCTGACCATCTGTGTGCAATGGATGTAAACAAAAGATATGAAATGTTTGTGAAAGAAAAAAATCTTTGTGTCTTTGGCGGCCGACTCCGGTCGCAATATCTGCATGGGATTTCTAGGAATTTGTTACAAATGATTCATTAAAAACAGTCGCTACACCCGAACTCGGCGTTACATCCAAAGTCGCTATAGCCACATGAATTTTGTACTAAAGTATGCTTTAAATTCAAGGGACTTAGATTTAACGTCGCTATAGGTAAATGGTCGCTACAACCAAGGTCGTAATAAATGAAATCCACTGTATTTACAAAAAAAAAAGTAATATATGTATTCTATCAGGCATCTAGTTCCATAGTACAAGCTTTGCTTAGTTTGGGCTAGATGGTGTTGTGTGAAATGTCCACCAATATTTATTTATTTATTTAATTATAATTATTAAATATTTTTGGGCAGTATATTCAGAATGCATCTTTTTTTTTGGATAATCCTTTACCTTAAGGGTTATTTCAGGCCGTTGTAATTTTCTAAAAATAGCAATGTAGAAAAAGTCTGTTAAATGGAAACGTATGAGAATTTTACTGGATATAAATTTATTCAGCTGAATTTACTACAAAGTTATTCAATTGAATTTACTTGAAAAAAAAATATATTCAGCTGAATTTGCTGCACACAAATTTATTCAGCTGATATTACTGGATACAAAGTTATTCAATTGAAATTACTTGTTAAAAAATTATTCAGCTAAATATACTTGATACAGATTTGTTCGGCTGTATTTACTTGATCTTGAATTAACTGGAAACAAATTTATTCAGATGAATTTATTGGATATTCATTTATTCAAATGAATTTACCGTAAACAAATTAATTCAGATGGATTTATTGGATATTAATTTATTTAGATGGATTTACTGGAAACAAATTTATTCAGTTCAATTTACTGGATAGATTTATGGGGGAAAAATACTAGAAACAAATTTATTCCGTTAAATTTACTGGAAATAAATTTATTCAATTGCATTTACTGGATACAAATATATTCATCTCATTAGTAAAAGGTTACAAAACACATTATTAATTTCTAAATACTTATATCTTCACTGCCATGAATTTGCAATAGTAGCATTTTAAGTAATAGTAATTTATTGGATGTCGCAGAAAGAATTAGTTTATATACTTTAGATAATAAGTACTTAATATATTTTAAATTTATTTTATTTATTATTTGTCTTCTAATGGTATGAATAAATGTTCAAATTATAATTTCGGTTGAAATGTTCAAAAAATTGTAAACTGAACAATGTTGAATAAAAAATATTTATTGAAACTTCTTCTTCTTTTTTGTATTGGACCCGCATTAAAGCATTTGCCAGTGTCAAGTATTAGGATTTTTTCAAGTTTCTTGAATAAAACAAGTTGTAAATGTTCTAGTCACAATCTAAGTCATGTATACATCAATTTATAAGTCGAGTCCTGCTTCAGTAAAGTGGTGGCGACTTTACTAGAAGCTTCTATGGAGTTTTGCCGACAACGTAAAATCACACGTTTTACTGCTTTATTTCACTTGCCCACACTCACGCACTTTATCGAACACGTAATGAATAAAACACCACCATTTTTCTAGCATTAATGTTCAAAATAACACAAATTTAGGAAAATAAAACAAAGCAACAACACGTTACTAAGACGTTCCCGCCAAAACCTCAATTGAAACTTAATGATGGTTTTTATTTAGGTATCTTTTTTTTTCTTTCTATTCTCTGTTGATGTTAGCGTTACGTTTGCCAATAGTAATCTATTGCCACACAACCATAGACTTGAATTGTTCAAAACCGTGTGTGTGTTTAAAATGAAATTTTGCCGGAAATATTGCCCTTCAAACAAGAGCTTTGCAAAAAGGTCCATGACCACTGTACTGTAATGACTTAAGTGTTTTACGTATTTATCGATATATCTCGAAAAGTTGTAATCAGTGTTCAAAATTATGAGTAGGTACTGTTCGCACCTTTGGGACGGATCTGCTAAGTACCAGATCGAGGCGTTAGAGACCATTGAGAGGCGTGCTAGGAGGCTCATTTGTGACGATTCCCTTGTTGACTAAACTCTAAAGTTTGAAGCATCGTCGCAAAGTTGCCAGTTTATCGGTTTTTTATCGCATACATTTCGGTGAGTGTGCGTCTCCTTTGCATGCTCTCATTCCCCCATGCCCATTTTTCTATCGGACAGTAAGAAGCACGAAAAAGCGACATCGTTATATGGTTGATATTCCGAAAACACGTACGAAACGCTTTGGCTCCATTTTGCTTTCATTGTGGTACCTACCGTCAAAATGTGGAATGCGCTTCCTGAATGGGTCTTTCCGAATGTATATAATGTAAGTGTCTTCAAATCGCGAGTGAATAGGTTTCTTCAAGGCAAGCGCGCTCCATCGTAGACCGTAACTGTCGCTTAACACCAGGTGAGTTGACGGTCAAGCACAAGCCTTTCGTAGATTTAAAAAAAAAAAAAAAAAAATTAAAACTTTGATTCCCGCACTAGGCTAGGCCTGTGTCGCGGGAATCAGATTCGATTACCTTAATAATTATGTTATGTTGCCTCTAGTCTCTTACATGGTGTATTTTACGCTGCTTTAAGTATAATAACAATATATTAAAATATTAATTATATATATGTATAAGTATACACATATATATATATATATATGTGTGTTTCATAATATTAGATTAATATATACATAAGAAGTAATTAAGTTATGTGATATGGTGGTGTATACCCATGCATACATTCTCATCTCTTTTACACCCCATATCATATACAGACCATGTCATTATAATGAAATTTGAAAAGCAAACCGTCCAGGTGTCATTATTTATGATTGTAATCATATACAAAAACTTATAGGCTCAGTAGCAATCTTTATATTACATATAATAAGGCCTCGAATGATGTTTTATTTATGCATAATAAGTATTTTTATAAAGAGTTTCTATAACGTCTGACAGGAACTAAATAGACTTACTTAACCTCACAAAAACTCGGACTTCCCTAAATTATTCACCCCATAACTCGTGGTTAAATATTCAGAGACCACCCTCGCATTGATTAACGCCATTTATATTCTTGGACGAAATGAAGCGAGTATGTGGGTAAAACTGTCTGGAGGAACGGGCACTGGCTCTCAAACTGTGGACATTAATGACCTTATTGATAAGCGTTACTTAACTTTGATCAACGTCTCAAATACTCTATCTTACCCTAGACAGGGTAAGACAGAGTATACCCAGGTCTTACCGAAAAATTTACTCAAAGTTGAGCATTGCTCAAATTAGAGTATTTTTTTTTTTAATTTATTTATTTAATCATGGCAACTTATTTTTTGAAAAACGTCATAAGGCCGACCTGGCCGACGACAAAAAGTTTGAGAGCGTCTGAGTGCAAGAATAAAAAGGGGTTAGACGGAAACGGATATTGCCTTCCGCGCTACTGCGAGACAAGCTCCAACTCGCACTGTCTGGGAAATGGACAATAGTGTGTCTATCTACCTACACTGTCTTACTCGAAGTGTTAGTCATAGTCGACTTTAATTAAGTCTAGAAAAAGCTATTGACCTGAGGTGAATCTAATATTCAGAGGGCATACACATTTCTTCTTTTTTATCAGCCCTGTTTGTACAAACTGTCCCACTGCTGGGCGCGGGCCATCTTCTTATTGTGAGAAGGATAAGGCCATAGTCTACCACGCTGGCCAAGTGCGGGTTGGCGGACTTCACACATCTTTCAAGATCATTGAGAACTCTCATACATGTAGGTTTCCTCACGATGTTTTCCTTCACCGTTTGAAGTTGGCGGCAATCAACAATACGCACATAACTTCGAAAAGATAGAGGTGCGTGCCGCGGGATTCGAACCCAGGACCTGCGGAAATCAAGTCAGACGGTCTCCCGACTAGGCTGCCGGAAACATACACATTCAGCAACCTTTTTTCAATACTACTTGATTTTTGTCTCGCTCCTTCTACGGTTGCGAAAGCAAGACAACGGTCAAAGTAATATTGAAATAAGATTGTGGTAACTAGTGGAGGTACCTAAGGGATTCCGGACACGATCATTTGAAACCGACAATATCGATGCTGTGTGACTTGAGTTATACTACATATTATACATATATCGATCCACATTCGTACGTACTGCACAAGAATAGAATTCTTTGCCGCCATCTCTGTTTCCTGAGACCTACAATCTTGGAATTTTCAAGGCTAGAGTGAATAGATATCTTCTACTCGTAGATCGACGAGCTCCATCCTCGGCCACACCGTCGCTTAACATCAGGCGAGTTGGTGGTCAATCTTAGATCTATCTAGTATAAAAAATATATATAATGATAAATCACTGCTAACACTCTTGATAAAATGTCACTGGCTAACCTATCTACGTACGTATGACATGATTGTTATAGAATCAGTTTGTTGTCCGTCTGTCAAAACCTTTTATCTCCGAAACGCGTGGAGCAATCGAGTTGCAATTAAAACCATTTATACAGATCTGTAATCTCTTGCAGCTGAAAAAAAAATATTTTTCTCAGTAATCGTAAAAAAATTGTTACAGCCGTATTTATTGACCGTAACCGCATATATCGACACAAAGGAATCAAAACCTATAAGGTACTTCCCGTTGACCTAAAACTATGAAATTTGGCGGATTATGACCAAAAATGTAAAAAAAATACCTTTTATCAATGATTAGCTTTACGCGGTAGTTTTTTTTATCTAGTTTGTACGGAACCCGCGGCCGGCGAGTCGGACTCGCACTTGTCTGGCTTAATAAAATTATAATTGTTTGAATTTAGTGAGCTTAATAATTATAATTAGTTTGCCTGCCTTCAGAATTGACCACATTAACCTTGTATAGATATACCTACACGTTATCACCCACAGATAAAAAAAAGACGTGTGGCACTCGGAGACTGCCGCGGTAAAGCTATTGCATAGCATTTTTTATCAACTTATGTAATTATAATTATTTATTTATTTTATTTATGCAGTATTCCTAACACCCCCCACTCCGACCGGCACAGCGGTGATACTTTTTAGTTTTTAGTTTTGCCATCTATCGATGAATAGCAGAACTTTTAATGACTTTTTGAAATATCACGCTTGTCTCTTTAGTTCTGCAAATCGCCTCTAGGTGGCATTGGTTGTATCGGCGTTACTGCGTTAGGTTATTTTCGTTACGGAATTTCTGGATTCGGTCTCCACGCTCAAGGCCCGCAATAAAAGCTATGCAATAGCTTAAAATATAGACGATGATGTTAATCGATGATGTAATTAATGTATTATTTGCCTGGACCTGCTGGTTAATAATTAAAAATAACAGGATATCTAATTTTAAATGCAGTAAACACCTGAGGTCTTATACTAATGATGGTGATGCTGATATTACGACATCTGTTTTTCCATTGGCAATAGGAAAAATATAATGTGATCAGCCTGATGATATAATTTCTCATAATTGTCCTGTAACGATTTAAACGTGATGTTTAAATTTAATTGATTAATTATTTGTCATTCAAATCACATATAACCATAATTATGGTGTTTAAAGTGGAGATTAAAACGCGCAGCTATCTCTCTCGCGCGTCACAACATTTTTAAACATATAAAATCATTGAGTAGGGATATTAGAAAAGTAAGAGGTATTAAAAAAAAAGTTTTAATCAGATATCATTTATACTGGCGACGAAACATGTAGTGAAAAAATATATATTTTCCCTCCCCTCTCCTTAGGAGAAATATTTAAAAAAAAGTTTTTCTTCGATATCGTTTAAATTGTCAAACGATATTTAAGAAAATCTTTTTTTTAATATTTCTCCTACCTAAGTAAATAAATTGGCGTCTTACTTCTTTAATATCCCTACTCAATGATTTTATATGTTGATAATTACTTATAGTTAAAAAAAACTGAAGCAGCTGACTTCTCATGGATGCCATTGTCAGAAATGGACCGAAGCACCAGCTTTCAAATAAAAAATAATCATCAAAATCGGTTCACCCAGTCGAAAGTTCTGAGGTAACAAGCATTAAAAAAAATACAGTTGAATTGAGAACCTCCTCATTTTTTGAAGTCGGTTGAAAAAGGTTGTGATGCGCAAGAGAGATAGCTGCGCGCGTTGAGCGAACCTTAAATGTGATTTGGAATTAGAAATTATTTGAAAAAAATTTATATGTGTGCGTATGATCACATGACAGAAGTGAAAACTTTATCAAGGCAACGTTAATAATACGAAATAGCTATATACCAATGACGGGGCAAGCAAGATTCTTGCCCACCAGTCGAAATCAGCCTTGTTTGTATAAACTGTCCCACTGCTGGGCGTGGGCCATCTTCTCATTGTGAGTAGGGTAAGGCCTTAGTCAACCACGCTGGCCAAGTGCGGGTTGGTAAACTTCACACATCTTCAAGAACACTGAAAACTCTCACACATGTAGTTTTTTTTTTATACAAGATAGATCTACGATTGACCACTAACTCGCCTGATGTTAAGCGACGGTGTGGCCGAGGATGGAGCTCGTCGACTTAGAAGATATCTATTCACTCTTGCCTTTTATTAGCTCTTTATCGTTAAGCAATCACGTACGCGGCAATCAACAATACGCGCTTAGCTCTTTATCGTTAAGCAATCACGTACGCGGCAATCAACAATACGCGCATAACTTTGAAAAGAGGTGCAAACAGAGGTGCATGCCGCGGGATTCGAACTCAGGACCTTCGGATAGCCAGTGAGACGGTCTCCCGACTAGGCTACCGGCAACTTCACGCTCTAGTCATCATGATCATCATCATCATCTCAGCTATAAGAAGTCTACTGCTGAACATAGGCCTCCCCCGTGGATTTCCAAAAAGACCGATTGGAAGCGGCTTGCATCCAGCGTCTTCCCGCCACTTGTATTAGGTCATCTATCCATCTCGTGGCTGGTCTTCCTACGCTGCGCTTGCCGGTACGTGGTCTCCACTCGAGAACCTTTCGGCCCCATCGGCCATCAGTTCTACGTGCTACTCCATAGCTCGTTGCGTGACCTTGAGCTTCCTTAAAAGGCCCATAGTTAGGGACCACGTTTCAGCGCCGCATTAAAAGACTAGTGAAGGTATTAAAAGACCATCCGATATGTACGGAGCGAACCCTCAAAATTATCGATTGTGACGTCACAACGAACATTTAAAGGCCTTACCGAAAAACGTTACTTAATTTTAACCATCTTCATATATTCTCTGTCTGCTTTCCGCAAGAGTCATTACGTGTCAGCGAGAAGTTGACAAAATATGTTAAGCAATGCTTAAAGTTAAGTAACGTTTTTCGGTAAGGCCGTTAAAGTAGGTACTGGCCATTTAGATGAACACGCGTAAATAGGATCAGTTTTTTGGAGGTTCACTGCATGTTCGGAGCGAACTATTCAATCTGTTAGTTCTTTAAAGGCCGCGCCTCCGCAGTTCCACATGCTTACCCGCGAAGCAGTTGATTGTATTATAAACATGCGACACGCCGCACGCTGCTGGCCAGGGTCATAGACACGACAATTTGTCGCGTGCAATTAAAGCGAAAGGAAGGACGCATATCGCGCGACATCGAGAAAGTAAGAGTGCGACAATTTCACGGTGGCGACGCGCACTGAACTTGTGAGTTAAGGTACTGGTGGAAGATACACACTGGAGATATTGAAAATTCCAAGCACTTCTCAGGAAATAAAATAATTGTAGTTTAAAAAACTGAAAATTACTGAAATATGTACGCGACTTGCTGTTCACTTTTCTACAGGCGCTTGGATGATATTTTACCTGTTATTTTGTTATAAAAACAAAAGTACTGCATAGATTTTAATAAAAATTATATGGGACCACCTCTGAAGTATAACCTACCAAATACAAAAATAATCATCAAACAATTGGCTGAGTTGGTGAACAAACATAAAAAAATAACATACAGACCGAATTGATAACCTCCTTCTTTTTGGAAGGTTAAAAACAAGTAGCCAAGAATGTGTCGATATACGTAAATGGTAGGGCTCCGTAGCTAATACTATAATTGAATAGAAAACCACTGGCTCAGTAAAGGGCAGAACAGATATTGTTTGTTTAGACCACTTTATATATACCTACTTTAGATATATCGATATATCTCGCAAAGTTGTAATCACAGAGTTCAATATATCTCGCACAAATCACATCTGAGAAGAAAATGATATATGAATGGAATAAATTGCCGTAGGCACAGCTAACGAATAGGATAAACTGCTGGCTTCTCTGTTCCCTGAGATATACTCGTAGATACAATTTGGGACTTTTTAAGGTCAGAGTGAATAGGTATCTTCTGGCTCTGCGTGCTTCATCTTCGGCCACATCGTCGCTTTCCAACTGGCAAGCTGGTGGTCAAACGTGGACCTATTCGCAATTAAAATATATATATATATCACAGACATAATTTTTTTCTCGCTACGCTGTCTTTGATTTATCTTAGTATCATTTTAAGAGGCCTATTCAACAATGGAGACAAAAGATGGACCTACAGCACCACCATATGGAGAGGACTTCAAGGAAAAAGAAAGAGAGGAGACCCTGTACACAATGGGAGGACTAAATAAAAAAAGTCGCTGGTTCAAAGTGGTGGCAAATAGCACAGGATAGAGAGAAGTGGTCATCATTGGAGGAGGCCTTTACCCAAACTGGGGACCTTGCTAATAATTAATCATAGTGATATAGTATTAAAATAGTAAATTAAGAAGTAATGTAGCAGGATCAAATAAAGGCTTTTTTTTTTTTTTTATTTATTTATTCAACAATATCCCATTCTATCTAAATACGAAACACCGATATAATGCATATGTAGATGTATGTATTAATTTTATTGTTGAATCTTGTTATTGTTGAAATTGTGGCCCAAGGGACACCCCGACGATTTATATTCGCCTCCAAACTATTTTGTGAAACTCTATACCTATACCTAACCTAATTTATAAATACATTAAGTACGTTTTATGAATTGACTTAACTTTTATAAATACATAATGAGTTTCATAATAAATCATGACTGTTATTATGATTATTAAACAATAGGTGACTAATTCTTTTATATAATTAATGTATGCAGTTACCATGTAATTTATGAAAACATTTTTTTAGTTAATGTATTTTTATTTGATAAAATTTTATGAGAAACCTGCCCTGAGAAATAAATTTATGAAACAAGTTTTATGAAATCCTAAAGGATACCTTTTTGTAGCTGAAAACAATATTTGCCCATTCAACTACACGTAATATTTTCTATGTACAGTAGGAATAGACTAAAATACTAGGCGTTCACATATAGAATACTAGCTGCACTCCGCGGCGTCACTCGCGTAGTGATGAAAAACGATGATGATGATGATAAAAATAACCTATGCCCTTCTCCAGGTCCTAGCATCTCTGTGCCAAATTTCATAACGATTGCTTCAGCTGTTTAGCCGTAAAGAGGTAACAAACAGACAGACGACAGACAGAGTTCTGTTGCTTTCGCTTTTATAATATGAAATAAAATTCAAATAAGTTAGTGTTATAGACGTTATAGTAGTTAGAATATTATACAAATATAAAGTTTTTAATATTGTAGTGTTTATTATTATATTAATCACTTGCCGGATAGTATCAGGAGTGCATCCTCCTCGAACATTTTTAAAACTAAATTAAAAATTGCTGCTTCAAAGCAAGGCTCAGGGCTGCGCAAAATACATGCTTTGCTTTAATTTAAAATACAAATTAAAAAAATACTGTATCGCAAGTAATTAAAATACGAAATACAAAATATCTTTTGGTAATAGATAAAAATATAAAATAAAAATAGCCTTATTTTTCTTTATTTACTTGTCAAGTTAAAACATACAAACTGCACCTTCTCAATTGTGTAGAATTAGTATAGGAAGTTAAGATCTAAGCTGAATAAGTATTTTATTTATTACAAAACAGGTAGGCTTGTAAGTTGTACCTCATCCAAAATAAAACACCAGTTTCGATTCAATATTTTTTTTACCGCCTCTCAATTATATAGGAATGTCTTGTCTCTGATAATACTTATTACATTTAGACAGAGTTATTTTATTTTATTTTTGGTTAGTATGTTAGTTTTATATATGCTTAAGACTATATTAGTTTATTTTTAGTACTATTTGCTTCGGTATAAGAACCGCCGAGGGCGGTAAAAGCCTCCTCCATTTGCTTCCATTGCTCCCTGATTCTGGCTGTTCTCGACCAGAGTGACTCGGCGACTTTCAACACGTCTTCGTTCCATCTTCGCATTGGTCTACCTCGTTTTCTTTTTTGTTATCTGGGAGTCCAGTTTGTCAGAATGTACGCCTATCTATCTGTTTCCATTCTTTGTATATGCCCTGCCCATTGCCATTTTAATTTGAGAACTTTTTGAATGATATCTTTTGCTTTGGTTTTTTGTCTGATTTCTGTATTTCTTACTTCATCTTTCAATTTCAGATTCATGTAGCTTCTTTCAATTCCCCTTTGGCACACTCTTAGTTTTTCTAATTGATTTTTAGTTAGGGGGCCATGTTTGGCAGGCATATGTAAGACACGGGGTCAGACAAGTGTTCATTATTTTTGTTTTCAGTTTTGTTGGTAGCTTTCCTTTAAAAACTTCTTTCATTGCCCAGTATTTGTTCCAAGTGTTTTTTATTCTCCTGTTTATCTCTTTTTCCATGTTTGCCTTGAATGATATTAGATGACCGAGATAAATATAATCATCAACATATTCTAGAGGCGTAGGACCAACTGACAATGGAAATTTTAAACTGTTAGTCATTACTTTTGTTTATCCTTGTTTATTTTCAAACCTACTTTTACACTTTGTTGGCTGAGTGTCTGTTGCATTGTTTGCAAGTCTCCCGGCTTCTCTAATAGCAAAACTAGGTCATCTGCAAATCTTAAATGGCTTAGGTATTTTCCGTCTATCTTTATTCCCATATTATGTCAATTTAGTTGCCTGAAAATATGTTCTAGAACAACTTAAAATGTTTTAGGTGATAGAGGATCGCCTTGTTTCACTCCTTGTTGTATCGGGAAAGGTCTGTTGTTTCAAGTCTGACTCTTGCTGTACTTTTTTTGTATATTTCTTGTTTGATTTCTATGTATTCTATAATTATTCCATGTTCGGTTAAGGCTTTCCACATAGCGTCATGTGAAATGGAATCAAATGATTTGGAGTAGTCTATAAAAGCTATGTAAAGCGGCTTGTGGTATTCTGTTTATTTTTCTATGACGTGCTTCAGAGTATGTATGTGGTCGATTGTTAAGTAGTTTTTTCTGAAACCAGCTTGCTCTACCGGTTGATTTTCATATATTTTTTATTTTCATATATTTTCATATATAATATCTTTAGGTAAGGTATTTCAAATACAAAATACAGTATTTTAGCTATTTTTAATGAAATACGAAATACAAATTACAAAATAAGTAATCTAGACCAGCACGGGCTGAAAAGAAGGGGAAAATAAGATTAAATAATCAGTAAAACCAGAGTTTCCTTTCATGAACACTAGATTTTTTGCCTCAGCCTCTTTTTTGGAGAGTGAATAAAACCTGCTAAAGAAAACAATCTTTCTGCAGGTCCTGATGAGCACAAACTTGTGTTAAATTGTATGAACACAATTTTAGGGTTTCGTACCTCAAAAGGAAAAAACGGAACCCTTATAGGATCACTTTGTTGTCCGTCTGTCCGTCCGTACGTCCGGGTGTCAAGACCTTTATCTCGGGAACGCGTAAAGGTATCGTTTTGAAATTAAAATCATTTGTGCAAATCCATAGTCTCTTGCTACAGAAAGAAAAATAAAAATTCTCTGTTTTTGTGAAAAAAAGTTACAACCGAATATGTCGTAAAAATGCGCATTTCGACACTCACAAGGGAATCAAAACCTATGGGGTACTTCCCGTAGAACTATGAAATTTGGCAATAAGCATTGTGTTATAGTACACATATAGGAAAAAAATTCAAAAAAATAAATATTTTTAATTTAATCACAAAAATAGTGTCTTTATGCAAGGAATGAGTATCCAAATTTTAAAGTGAATTAACCATATCATGTGGGGTATCATATGAAAGAGCTTAATTAGCCTAAGTTAAAACAGGTTTGTAAATATTTTTACGATGTATATTTTGCGGTTTAAGAAGGAAAAAAATATATGATTTCCCCCTCTTTTATACTAGTTTGTACGGAACCCTCGGTGGGCGAGTCTGACTCGCACTTGCCTGGTTTTTTTAAATATTTGGATAGTGCTCAAGAATTGAAAGCTCTTTGATTCTATCATTTAGGAAGCTGATCAACTCTAACTCCATTTTAGATGTCTGTGGTTGATCACTGTCTTTGTTCTCAAAAACTCTGCTTTACCATCATTACACTTTCGCCTCGCACTCACACTCACGATCGCTAAATTAAGGTTAAATGTATTTTAATCTTAAAATGTATTTTGAAGCCTCAAGTATTTGAAATACTAATTACAAAATACCTCGGCGTCAGGTATTTGAAATACAAATTACAAATTACATTTTAAGGAAGTAATTGAAATACAAATACCAAATACGTATTTGTATTTCGTACGTATTTGTATTTACGTATTTAAATTACAAGTAATTCAAATACTGCCCAACCCTGCTTATAATATCAATGAATATATGGAAGACAAATTATAAGTACCGATATAATTATAATTATTAAGCTTATTTTATTTTATGTGATCAACTGAATTGTAAATAACAGTTTACCAAAATTAAATAATTTGCATTTGTATTGAATTATGAGCCATACTTAATAATAATAAATATTGGTGGACATTTCACACAACACCATCTAGCCCAAATTAAGCAAAGCTTGTACTATTGAAACTAGACGGCTGATAGAATACATAAGTATATACTTTTTTTTGTAAACATACTTACGATACATAGAAACACCCAGACACAGAACAAACATCCATGCTCATAACACAAATGTTTGCCCTGGGTGGAAAACGAACCCACGACCTGCAGCTTAGCACGCAGACATACTATCCACTGAGCTGCGAGGCCAGTCACTTACACATATTCTGTGAAAGTTTCAACTTCCTACCTCTTACAGCTCAAAAGATACAGATTTCAGTGTAGGATAGACAGACCGTATAGATCGTAAGATCGTATAGACTGAGTGGCCAGCCCTAGTGTCAGAGTTATTAAGCCGCCGAACGGCGTCTGACCTGACCTGGCTTGACGATTGTAGTTTTTTAATAACAAACAACCGGGACCTACAATTTAACGTGTCATCCGACCCACGGTAGCGCTCAGAAAGAAATGCCACTCACGGTCACCCATCCGAAGACTGACCGGTCCGTCCGTTGCTTGACATTGGTGATTGATCGAGAACACCTAGTCAAGCTACGCCACGAGCGCTCCGTAGTCGGTAAAAACATGTTTCCCCAAAGGAAAAAGCTTTATATCAACAGATTAGGTATTTCGCTGTAATATTTAATATTTAATGCCCAAAATGCTGGCCTTTACTTTGAGCAAAAAGTAACCGTTGCCATTCAGAGAGGAAATGCGGCAGCATTTTGGGCACTTTGCCTGAAACTGGAGATCGTTTAAAATATCCATAAGTTTTTTTTGCCTACGGATATTTTAAATACTTAATATCACTCAGCTTTTCATACATTTATTATTTATTTATTAGTTTTAGTATATATGAATATTTTTATAATCAATAAGATTAAATAAATAAAAATTGACCATGCTAATTAATTACGTAAGTAATATCAGTACTGCAAGGGTAAAACCAAAATTATGTATGAATTAGGCACATATTTATTAAGTTATAAGTAGGTTACCTACATAAGTACCTAGTAAAAATAGAAAAAAATTGCGAAAGCGTAACCCCTAGCTGATAAGGAAACGTCGTATTAATGCCGTGACGGTTTTCACGGACAACTGAATATTTCGACCTAATTACAGGTCAGTTAACTAGACAAGGCATTAAGCTCCTCAAGTAAAGTAAGTACCTACATTTGGGCATAAAGCAAAAGGATCATATCTGCCCAAATCGTTTCAATTAGGTACCAGCTGCTTCTCTTCCCGGGCATACTGTAAAAGTCAGTTTAGGTACTTGAGGGAAATTGGCGTTTATATGGGCGATGGGCTAACCCTCTATCACTGCAATATCTTACCCTCTAATCTCATTTAATCCTCTACCTTCGTTTAACCTTCTAACCACGGTTAAATGTGGCTTCAAACGACCTCATGGTCTTTGATGGTCTGCCTACCACGTAAGTAAAGGAAAATAGGCGTGATATTATGTAGGTATACATATGTAGAATTCAATAGTGATGACGCTTGTGGCATGGAAGTTCGGACGGCCCCTTGTATGGGACGCCACGTGCGTTGATACTTTGGCACCGTCTCATCTTCCTGAGACACGGAGTAGGGCTGGCGCTGCGGCTAATTCGGCGGCGCAGCACAAGCGGCGTAAATATGTTAATCTCGGTAGAGGTTACATATTTGAGCCGTTTGGTGTCGACCGTCCGTGGGGACCGGAAGCTCATCACATTTAAAAAAAAATATCTGAGCGCCTGATCGATGCGACGCGTGATCAAAATGCTGGCGCGTATCTGGCCCAACGCATAAGCATTGCCATTCAACGTGGCAATGCGGGCAGCATGCTGGATACGCTGCCAACTGGTAGTAGGTTTGAGCATTTGGATTATCTTTAGACCTTTATCGGTCTGGGGTAATCGATATGCTTTTTGCGTAGTAGTTTAGTTAGTTGAGTCGGTATATTGTTGTGTTGTAGTTAATATAGTGATTAATAGAAAGTAAAAATTTACTTGACAACGAAAGTTAATGTGAAAAATAAGCAATGTATAAGAATACCCAGTGCCAAAATAATTCATAACAGTGAATTTACACCGAAACAATAAGTGATCCCGCGCTGAAAGTGACGTTTTTTTTTTTTTTCAGTTGTGTGTTTTTATTCAGACTAATAAAAGATAAAAACCAAAATACTGTACACAAAAGCCAAAAAGTGGATTATAAACATAAAAACAAACAAACAGTGATAAAAAGTCTTGGGAAAATTTCTTTGTAATTCTTTGGAACTTTTTGACAAGATTACCCTCCCGCGGAAAATTTTCAAAAGAGCTCGTCTGAAACTGTGGAAAGGCTGTTTCTTGCATCACTACCCCACAAGTAAGCTAAGCTCGTTCCATTGATTTAATATACTGATTATCTACGAAAATTGAGGCAATTACATACATTTTGAAAAAAAATCAGTGATACGAGTGGGACTTGCGCACGAAGGGTACCGTCATACCGTGCCATTATCTATAAAAACCGGACAAGAGCGAGTAAGACTCGCCCACTGAGGGTTGCGTACAAACTAGTAACAAAAGGGGGAAATTATATATTTTTTTTATATTTCCCTTCATAAATCGAAAAATGTGCTACTTAAGCTCTTTCATATGATACCCCACATGATATGGTTAATGCACTTTAAAATTTGGACTCTCCTTCCTTGCATAAAGACCCTATTTTTTGTGATTAAATAAAAAATGTCTAGTTTTCGGATTTTTCCTATATGTATACTATAACACAACGCTTCTTGCCAAATTTCATAGTTCTAGGTCAACGGGAAGTACCCCATAGGTTTTGATTCCCTTGTGAGTGTCGAAATGTGCGTTTTTACGACATATTCGGCTGTAACTTTTTTTAACGAAAACTGAGAAATTTGATTTTTGTTTCTGCAGCAAGAGACTATGGATCTGCGTATATGATTTTAATTTCAACTCGATATCTTCACGCGTTCCCGGTCTTGACACCCGGACGGACGGACAGACGGACAGACAGACGGACATCAAAGTGATCCTATAAGGGTTCCGTTTTTTCCTTTTGAGGTACGAAACCCTAAAAACGGAAAAAAACACGTTTGTTGTATGGGAGCCCCCCTTAAATATTAATTTTATTTTAACTGAATTATTTGTTTTTATAGCGAATAATATAACTCAATATTCTGTGAATATTTCAAGCGCCTACCTGAAGCCGTTATCAATATCGAGCAAAAACAAGCAAAATTAAAACTGGACAAGTGCATGGGCATACCCAGCTTCTGGTCTATGGGGGGGGGGGCAAATCAGATTTTTTAGGTCAGATCGTCCGCAGCTGTTTTGTCATACACACAAAAACACCTACATGAAACATAGCTGGGGGGTGTAACAATATTTTGGTTAGTAATAAAACATAGGAAATAAATAGCGCGAGCGAAGCGAGCGCGAAATTTTTTGTAATGTTTTTATAGTAATATGCTTTATTTCTCGTATTAGTGAGCCCACAGTACTTCTATATTAAATTAGGAAAATGTTAAACGCGAAAATTGAAAAGGTTATTTAAATTAAAATTTGTGAATTATTTGATTGTATTAGCAAGTTCACAGCACTCTAATAATTAATACAAATAAACAAGTACTTATATATATTAAAAGAAAAACTAAAAACCCGACGTGTAACTTACGATTTTGTTACGCTTAATATGTTGTCGAGTCGCAGAACCGCTGTAAAAACTATAAATGCGCATTATTTAGAATAATTCTAGCTTAGGCTTTCCGTTTAGGCTTGTAGGCGATCTTATAGAAACATACTTTAAACATACTTTTACAAACAAACATTGTGTGAAATGTCCACAAATATTATATTTATTATTATTATACCCACATACATACATACATTTACTCGAATAAACTTAACCCTCCTTCTTATGCGGTTGGGTAAAAATAATAGGAAATAAACAGGCGCGAGCGCAAGTAGTAAAATCGCGAGCGAAGTGAGCGCGAAATTTTAGAAGGTTTTTAAAATTAAATCTTGGAAATAATTTGATTCATTGATCTTGTTAGCGTGTCCTACGTTTTGTGGCCCAGATGAACCAAACGAGTATTTATGTTAAAAGAAAAATGAAATAACCGACCGGATAAGAACGACTTTTACGCTATAAAAAATTATAAATATAACCATTTGAATTTATTGATTGCAAATTTATTATTCCTAATTAAATAACATGACTTTATAGAAAATTACAAACATACGTTTTTATGACAAAGTACCGCTGTAAAAGAATATAAATACGCATTATTTAGAATAATTCTAGTGAAATCACTTATTTAATACAAAAAAGCTCGTTGGAGTTCTAATGACACCTCGCACATCAGAATCTGTCAAGCCGTTTAGGCTTGTAGGCGATCATATAGAAACATACCCATATACATACATACATACATACACTTGAAAATCATAACCCTCCTTCTTACACAGTCGACAAAAAATAATAGGAAATAATCATGCGCGAGCGAAGCGAGCGCGAATTTTTTTATCAAATTTTAGGTAAACTTTTTATCAAATTTTAGGTATTCATATGCTGATTTGCTGTTAATGTTGTGACAGTACTGACATGGCTCAAAATACAAAGGACATTAAATAACTTTGAGCGATCGGCGAAAATATTTGCATAACGAAGCAGCTGGTTGATTTGCCCTATATTATTGGCGGCTTGCTGTCCTTGGAAGACGCAGCTCTCAAGATTCAAAGCCTTAGCATAACATGTCAAATAAAATAAATGCTAGTCGTTCGCAACTCCCTACCGCCAAGAATACGAACGCTCAGTTAGATTCGGTAATATTCGTCCGCCATCGTCGCCGCGGCGGTGGCTGGCGAGTAGCGACTGTAGAGCTTGCTCACTGCGCGGTTTGTTATGGCAATAATAATTGCACCGTGCATTTTGCCATTGTCTACTGCGCGGTTTATTTAAAAGTTAGCATAAGTAAAGTAAAAGGTAGTATAAGGCCCCGTTTACACTTTGATTAGTAATTAGGCAAGTTCATACATTTTCACCGAGGTTTCCAGGGGGGGGCAGCTGCCCCCCCCCCTGCCCCCCTCCTGGGTACGCCCATGGACAAGTGTTTCAACTGTAAATTTCAACTGTATCATGGTCCATAAGATACAGCCTGGTGACAGACGGACGGACGAACTGACGGACGGACGGACAGCGAAGTCTTAGTTATAGGGTCCCGTTTTTACCCTTTGGGTACGGAACCCTAAAAATTATGTTATAGGTTGCGACAACGCACATTATATAATTTTTTCGAAAGTTGTATTATTATAACCCTTTATTTAAATTTATACACGAGTCTAGCCCGGACCTTTGAATGGCATCAGTGGGGCCGGAACCAACACTGAGAGGCTTTTTTACAAATGTATAGTAAAAAATACAGGTTGGGTAGATATATGGATGAAATATATATGGATTACTGTACAATATGGAGTTTAACAGATCTTGGCTATTGTGATGGCATGTTAGTGACTTAAAAACTAGGCCGGTTATGGCAAGCTGGAGGTCAGGGGTCTCATTTAGCCACAGGGAAACATCGGGGTACGCGGTGTCGCCACTCACCGACGGCTCGCCACAAAGCCGCCCATGCGGTAGTAAAAAAACTATTATTATTATTACCCACAAAAAATATAGGCTATGACACTCAGGGAATGAAGACATAAATCTAACGATACCTTGCACATCAAAATCGGTCAAGCCGTTTAGGTTGTAGGAGGTAATATAGAAACATATATACATACATACAAGCATACGGTAACATATTTATTATTATATTCCGATTATCATTTGTTTGAATCTTATTTACCCGAATCCGTTTTTAGAAATGCCTGATTCCAGATGCAAGTTTCTGATTTCATAAATTTGTTAGCCATCTTTTCATTTGCCCAAACAGTTATTAGATTAGTTTCAAGGGCGTCACCAGCCCATGGCCCAAGGGGGAGGGGGCCAGTTAATATTATGGAGGATGAGAAAAATATGAATTGTAGGTACAGGTACAATTGCAAGGCCTTAGGACTTTGATTGCTTTGCAGTTGGCTACATTTTTTTAATCTCTTGGCCCTTGCCCTTGCCCCCCCCTTGGCGACGCCCTTGATTAGTTTCATTAGGTTTCTGTTTTATTATATCCAGAAACCTTCTTATTTACGAAGGTTCGAGAAGGAAAGGATACAATTACTGGTTTAAGTTTAGTTATGCCCGTTTTCACCAACGGTCCCTAAATTTACGGGGGCCCTTACGACGACTTAGGTGTTCATTTCATTTTCACCACCATTTAGGGGACTCTTAAGTTTCTAAGGTGACTCTTAACTTTACGGGCCCAAAATTTGGCTACTTAACGTTAAGTGACAGTTTATTCTGCAGTAGACTGTTTGTAGAACGTGTTTATTTTCTAGAAAATTATACTTGACTTGCACAAAATGGAAGATTTTATTGAAAGTTTAGAAGCCATTGACACAATGGAACTAGTAACAAATCCAAGTTTGTTTAGACGGCCGCATATTTATCGTGAAAGACCGGACTTTTTCTCTAAATATGATGAACACGACTTCTATGTAAGATTTTGGTTATCCAAAGACAGTGTGTTGTTTCTGTTGGAAAAAATAGAGCAATTCTTGGAATATAAAGATGACACGTATGTATGCGTGATGATATTTTAAAATAAATTAGCTTTCATTGTTCCTACTACACTACATATTATTTTATGTGTTCCATTGTTGTCTATATTAAAGAATCATAAATTTTTTGCTATAATTTTTTATTATTTTTTATTAATTTTTTTTGCTATAATATTTAAAAGAACAGAATTTTTTTTTTAATATTGACATATGTAATTTAATTTTAATGATTTATTATTAACTGTATTGACTTTATTTTTGTAAATATCATTAGTGTAATTCGCGACAACGCGGTACTAATTTTAATTAAATAAATAATAATAAATAAATTACATATTATTTTATGTTAATATACATTAATATTCATGTATTTACAATAAAATACAAAATAGTCAATTTTATCGTTAAATGTACGATTTTCGGAAACCTTACGTTATAAAAAATCTGCCCCCGTATTATGAACCCATTCGGTTTCGGAATCGATTCGATTTGTATATCTCCGTCTCTGTCGTTCCCTATGGATATGACAGAGACGGAGATATACAAATCGAATCGATTCCGAAACCGAATGGGTTCATAATACGGGGCCTGGTACCTAAGTAAGTGGCCCTTAAAAAAGTATCCCATAACTTGGTGAAAAAGAACTTAGGTAAGGGGCAGATTTAGGGAGTTCCTTACGTTATGGGATACTTAGTAACGGGGTGCTTGAGGATTCGTTGGTGAAAACGGGCATTAGTTTCTTTTTACTACACATGAACTTTCGCGTTTCGGTTAACAGACGAGTTGTCAAATAATCTTTCGAGATTTTTGATAGTGTCTTTTGAAAGAAAAAAAAAAATCGTTATCGAAGCAACAATGTTCGATATTTCACAATTCGGGTTTTTTATTTTTTTTATTTTTAATTGTTTATTAAGATTGTTGATCTTAATAAACAGTACAGTAATAAGCACTACACAACAAAGTTTTGCGTTAATACAGTAATCGTTAAGATATATAGTTCGATGATGTACCAGCAACGTTGACCACGGATTAATTATTTATCAAATATACTTCAACAGAGTGTGAAGCATCTAATAAATTAGGTACTGACCAATGCTATAATGTATTGAGTCTCAGGTTATAGATAGGTAACTCATACATATCCACATGTGTACGTACAAACACACATACACTCGAAATATATAGGTAACCCTCCTTCTTACGCAGTCGGATAAAAATAGGCAGGGCCGGTTTTACATGGTGCAGGGCATGCAGTGCAGACGGGCGCAGCAGGGTCTAAGGGGGCGCCGAACGCTGAATGCGCCGCGACACCTTCAAAACAACGCATGCTGCGTAGCTCTCGAATATCCTGCGGCTGGGCCTGGTCCACCAGTATGGGCGGAATACACTTCTGTCTAGAATGTTTGTATTAGGATGGCAGCAATCAGCACCATAGAAATTGAAAAATAATCATTACGCACTAATGGAATTGGCCGCCTTAATTCTTCTAACAACACCCCTGACAAAAAAAAAAGTTAAACCAAAAAAAAATTGCGCTCGATCCGTTCGCACATTGTTATTTATTACCTGGTTTTTTTGATGTGGCAAAATTCAGCGCTTCGTCCCATCAGCATATGAGGCCATGAGTATAATAATAAATAATAATAATAAATAAGCATTTTATTTCCTTAATTAATAAATATTCAGTTTAAATTATACAAGAATTTCATTACATTAAAATATCATGCATTCATCAATCACGAGTAAAATAAATAACAGAAACTACACACTCTCAAACAGTAGCTTTCTTTGTCTAGTCGGGTAAAGATGCTCTTGCGCACCGTACCAGTAAGGTGATGCATGCGCGAGCAGATCTCACCGAAATTGTCTCCGCACAATTTGCCGCTTTCCATACAGCGTATGTTGTGCAAGCATTTCGTAATTCTCTTATGTAACTGTCTTATTGAAATGTGTTGATAACTGGGCTATAATAGGATTTTACACCCTTTTTTGAAGAGTGTCTCAATGTGTCTCAAGTGTCGATCCGTTTCGTAATAAACAAGTGATTTTACTAGGACTATTTCAAAGAATGCGCATGTATAGTCTTTTACAGTGAATTAACGCATAATTTCACATAAAAAATGTATTCTCAACTCAAATGTAACTGCAAAAACCTTTTTTCGGCAGTCGAATATCGATTTCGATATTTTAAGTTTCATTTACTACCTAAGTAGGTACTCCAAAGAGAGTTTTTTTTTTTGGTGCAATATGAACGACCATGTATTCACGTCCTATAACGAAAAGTTTTATGTTAGTGGAGAAATGTGAAACGTCACATGGTTATGTTATTGCTATGAGTGAGATCATTATGCTCGATTTTCCACTTTCACGAATCCAACGAACACGCGCTTTTCTTGTAGATACGCAGGTAAACACTGGTAAATAGCTTCTATGTAACTCTTCTATGTACCCGAGTGGATAGCACGTTTTTTTTTTTGTTTAGAGTGGGTTGGTAGTTCTAAGGAGATGGTGAGGACATTGGGACATCAGAGGTTCAGCGCTAAAGGAATACACATTCCCTCTGATGTCCATAAGGTGGTGGTATATGAACGTTGGTGAGTCAAACTCGCTTCATATCGCCCACCAATTGGTGTGGGGTTTTGGGTTGGGAAAAGTGGGTTGGGATTGTATGTTGGGGGAATAAGATTGTGTTGTGGGGTTTGGGTGAGGGAAAAGTGGGTTGATGATGGTTGTTAGGTGAAGAGGGTTGTGTTGTAGGGTTTTGGGTGAAGGAAAGTGGATTGGGGGATAGTGGTTGTTGGGGGAAGGATAGCACGTTTAGCTTCCAATCTGTTGGACCATCATCGTCCTATCAGCCACAAGAAGTGAAAAAGAAGAAGAAGCACGAAAAAGCGACATCGGTTTATGCTTGACTATAGGTGTTTTCGATCACTTATGGTAAGCAACGGACGGACCGGTCAGTCTTCGGATGGGTGACCGTCAGTGGCATTTCTTTAGCGCTACCGTGGGTCGGATGACACGTTAAATTGTAATACCGGTTGTTTGTTCTTGAAAAAATCAATCGTCAAGCCAGTTCAGAGGCCTTTCGGCGGCTTACTAACTTTTACACTGAGGCTGTCCACTCAGTACTTATGCGAACTTAGTTTTTTTTAATGGTGGATATTCCGAAACGCTTGAGTTCCATTTTTTTGTGCGTACCGCCAAGATGTGGAACACGCTTCCTGAATGAGTCTTTCCGGATATAATCTGGGTATCCTCAAATCGCGAGTGAATAGGTTCCTTCTACTTATATTAATGAAATTTTCAACCAACGATCCAACGAAATTAATGAAATTTGGTTTGTACTTAGGTAGTCGGGGCTTAAAAATACTTTTGTATGGAAAACGAACCACCTTAAGAAATCTCAGTTACGATTCGCACATGTTTGTTTGTTTAGCTTTCATAGACGGTGGCGTGGCGATGAATGTGAAAATCCGTGAAGAAGTGCGCTGCACGCCCCAGATACCATCTTGATTTGGACGACAATTCTCAAGCGAGACGTGTTATGTCAAATTTCATTTGTGTTATGACCACTAACTCGTTTTAGGGTTCCGTACCCAAAAGGTAAAACGGAACCCTATTACTAAGGCTCCGCTGTCTGTCTGTCCGTCCGTCTGTCACCAGGCATGTACCTATCTCATGAACCGTGATAGTTAGACAGTTGACATTTTCACAGAGGATGTATTTCTGTTGCCGCTATAACAACAAATACTAAAAAATAAAATAAAATAAATATTTAAGGGGGCTCCCATACAACAAACCTGATTTTTTTGCTTTGTGCGAATCATAACTGTGATTTCTTAAGGTGGTTTGTTTTCCATACAAAAGTATTTTTAAACACCGACTACTTACCTACAAACCAAATTTCATTAATATCGTTGGAGCCGTTTCCGAGATTCAGATTATATATAATTGCTCGTTTAAAGGTATTGGATATGTAAGTACCTAAGTATATAAATATATTTGGTAATGTCCTAAGTGTTTATTATTGCACATATCGATTGCGTATTGGGGAAACCGTGTAACTGCAAAACAGCAAAATAATCTATTTCCTCAAACTTATAAGTAACTACTTAACATTGATACCTATTTAAAACTTGACTGTAATCATTTTGCATTTTTTTAAAATAATAAAGGTTTTTAGCCTTTGAGAGACAATCAATAAATCCAACAACTATTTAATTAGGTAGGTAGGTACAGGTATAGACGCAAATTTTTGAATATTGATATTTTGTTTTCTTTTTGTCGCATATCATTTGGACATCGTCTGATTTTTCAACTGACTTAAGTATAAAAGGAAAAGGTTTTCAATTCAGTTAAGTGTTGTTTTTTAATTTTTGTTTCCTCATAATTCCGTCATATACAAACACATTATTAGGATTAGGATTAGATTAGGATTAGGAAATTATATTTTTTTATTTGAAAGGTAAATTCCAACAAAATCGGTTACGTACAACTTTGTTTCAGTAAAATAGCCGGAAAAAAACATGTCATCCAAGTAAATGAAATAATGAACCTATTTTGAAGTCGGTTGTTTTGTCTTGTTGCAACAAGACATATTGTTACAAAAAGTTTGCGCTCGCGAGGTTTATTTTTTGTAAAACTACTAGTACTTACCTATCTATATAAATAGAAATAATAAGTACGGCACAATCCAGAAGTTATATCGATATAAAGTACCTACGACACTTTTTAGAAGTAACTAAATTAATACCTAAATAAATTGGTGGGCATTTTTACGCAACGCCATCTATCTCCAAACTAAGGTTTTACTATGAGAAATTGGATATACCTACAGTTGACAGAAAAATAGCTATTTGTATACCTACTGTTTTTTTTTATAAATATTGATACTTATATATAAATACAATTTGTTCTTCACCCTGACAGAGAACATACATCCATGTTTATCACACATATTTTGTTTTAATAGTTTGTGATTAGTCATGGGTGGGGATCGAACCCGCAACCTACAGTTTAGAAGTCAGACGTACTTACCTACTACCTTTAACAAACTAATTCTGCATTGATTTATGTAGGTACCAACTGAGCTTTGCGGTCAACCAGAATGTACGAATTTCATCAATGCAACTTGTTGTGTCAACCTGTACATTTGTAACAAAATTATACAAAAAGTACCCTCAAAAAAATTGTATCAATCCCATTACAATCAAGCCCTCACAAACATCCATCAATATTAATTACATTAGTAGAATTAATTAAAACTCATCATTAATTTACAATAAAAATAAACAAACCGAACTGCAAATGAAGCTGTCAATGAAAAACTGGCCGCGAGTAACTTCTCTTCAACGCTTAATAAATAACATAAAAAAATCCGGTCGCTATGTAAAACCGTTTGTTGTAACAGACAATTTCCTCCTACATACGAAAATTAACCCATCTGGGAAGATCCCATTAAAGCCACGTCTCCAATTCGGGTACAGATGAAAACATGCCGTCTCTCTCTATCTTATTTATAATTGTGACGCTAGAGTGAGACGGGAGAGCGAGATTCAGCCTCGCAACTAATCAGACGTGTCCACTGTCCAGTTGCGCCCACGCATCTTACGCCAAAACTATCATAGAAAGCTTTCAGTGAAGTTTAATAAATATTCTAAAAATTTCGATCTAGATAATGAATTACAGTTTAAATCATGCTATTGTTGGTAACATGGGAATCATGTTGCCGAAATTTACATAATTTTCAAATTATCCGCTTACTTTAAACTGTAAAATTTGAGATGAATACATTGAAAAATTTAACTTAACGCTTTAATAACAAAGATTAAATTTATTTTCATTGATCCAATACTACTTATGTCTTTATGTTATTGCATCAATTAATCAAGGTCCATGTGAGATCAAGTGGAACACTATTGCTGACTTCCTCTAGTTAATGTAAGTTGTCAGCGCGTTGGATAAGGACAAGTATAGATTTGTGTGAATCCCAAAGGCTTTTGGCTAGACAGTCGCTGACTTAACAGGTTTTGCCAGGGGTATTGGACCATAGGTTGTAAATTAATTCAATTTAAAAAATGATATTTTAACCTTTGTTAACTCGGTGACGTTGGTGACATGTAACATTCCTAAAATTTAGTAAATAGCAAACATTAAATAACTAAAACTTATTAACTTAACTTTCAAAGTTGTTAATTATATATTTCATTGATTAGAATAAATCTTTAAAGCACTAAAATAACAGATCCATATTTGTTTTGTGAAATAGTTATTTATTACTATCGACTTGTTTTCTACTAGGATTTTTTAACTAAGGAGCCATTCATTTATTACGTAAGACTATTTTTGCCAGTTTTTTACCCCCTCCTTCCCCCCCCCCCCTATATAAGAAAAAATAAGAATAGGCCGACCCCTCCCCCCCCCCCCCTAAATCGTCTTACATAATAAATGAATGGCCCCTAAACAAAACAGAAAATACAAGAGCAAAATGGTTATACAAAAAAAATATGATAAAACCGAAAATAAATATTTAGAAACGTGCATTAATCTCATGATAACGTAACTCTCACAAAATCTTACAAGAAAAAATTATAATAATAATATAGATATAGTTTTTTAATAATCATCTAAATAACTACAACAAATGGATATTATAAGTTATCAACATAAAATAAGTCACTGGTTAACTTGTGCACCTGGATTTCTAAGTTTAATTAAATAAATAGTTTTGAATATTACATATTTCGAATATTAGTGGACATTAGACACAGAGCTTTTCTTAGTTTGGGCTAGATGCTATTGTGTGAAATGTCCACAAATATTTATTTATTTAATGTAGATCTATGTACTGACTTACATTGTACCTGTGATATTGGTGTAAGCTATAGATTATGAGTGTTCAGAAAAAATGATGGCGCTGCGTTTTCTTGCCCACGTTCTTTCTCAAACGTCTAGGGCCTTGTGAACGTGGAGTTAGAATCATTACAGTGCTAGGGAGTACCTTCTCGGGGTCGATGAAATAAGGAATACTCTGACACAGTAATAAAAGAAAGTTGACTATTCTAGTTATCGTTTTCCTTCCATCCAATTACAACCTTACATTAGTTATAGGTAGATAGTAAATTATTGTTTACAAATTATTAAAGATGAGTATGCCATCAAACGTAATCTTATTGAAACCGATCTTAAGCTATTTTGGTTTATATTTCTACCGTCCGCATCCTGAAGGTAGTTAATAAAGTATGTAGTTTGTAAAAAGTTACGAATATGTAGTATACTCTTTCCATTTTCATCTTAATGTGAGTAGTTTAATGGCATAATTCAAGTTATAAGATACCGCTGTCCATTATGAATCTAACACACTCGTTGTACAGTGTCAAGAACAACATGACTTACATGACACAATAATTATTAATTATACATATACAAAGCTGGTTCCTCGGGAGTGTTATCGACGTAGAGGCCCACGTTCCATAAGCCTCTTAGCCAAAATCACCAAAATACAGCTTTTTGAAGACAAACAAACCGTAACTTGAATAGTTCAGTATTGAAAATAAAAACAAAACAAAAAATAGATAAATTTAAATAACTTTTTCGTTTCGTTGCTAAATTGGCAACACCAAGCTAGTGTCCAATTATTAATTATCACGCCAGGTTTTCTTGTATCGTGAAGAACAACAGGAAAAAGGTTGACGACACTGTCCAAGAGCGCAGGCCCGTGTAGAGGTGCGCGTGCGCCGCCAGTCGATCGTGTTCACCCAACGGCGCTGAATCGCGCTACGTTCCATGTTCAAATTCAACATACGAACTTTCAACGTAACCGCGCAACTTTCGACCCTTTCGATAGACACACGAATTCTGTGAAAGTGTCAGAGTGCAAAGTTCAATAAGTCGTGATTATAATTTTTTCAAACAAATGTGATAACGAAGTTTGATGACAACTTACGGTTAAAGTTCGCTTACGTTAGTAGATATTTCGTGTATGTATTTGTGTTTTTATTTCAAGTTTTGACGTATTTTGTGAAGACATTCATGTATTAACAATTTGTTCAGTGTGAACTACATTCTTCTGTGAAACAGGTGTGAATTTTTGTTGCTATATTTGAAACTTTAACATTTATAAATTACTATTTAATTCCACTTTAAATTATATGGTAATCATGTATCTATTTAATTAAGTATATACCATAAGTATGTACCTACTTTTATAATCAAAATATAGGTATACCTCTTGTTATGTAAGTATGTACCTAGATTAAGGCAGATAGACAAGCTAAACTATTTTGATACCCAAAATAGTTTATCTTGTCTATCTATCTAGCTTGTCTAATTGCTAGGTAGACTAGGCTTAACTAGTACCTAGGTGCCTAGTAGGAATATATCGCAGGGATAAGATATACCTAGATGGTTATTTTATCAAATACTGAAGAAAATTGGTCAAGTCATCAAGTCACGGAACAATGTTAAAATTATTAATCGATTGAGTAATTTTCCTAAAAATAAAGGATTTTATCAAATCTTTTATCTGTTTTAATGAAAAGATAAAGTAAATCTAACCTAACTTAACAAAACTACTTAAATATTCTTTTACTTAAATATGCTTTTTGATAATTTTTCATATATTAACCTGACCTAACACAAGTATACTCTTATGTTTAGAAAATTTAGAAACCCCCAATTAAAAAAAACGGCTGACGCGATTTTGATGAAACAGTTAAGAACGCTTTCGATGAAATCTTCTTTCAATAAAAAAATAATCAAAATCGGTCCATCCGTTTGAGAGCTACGATGTCGCAGACAGACACACAGATACACACGTAAAACTTATAAAACCCCTCTTTTTGGGTCGGGGATTAAAAATATCATGATAACTTTCTTAAAATTTCATACCTATCCTGTTGGTTTGAAATAATTTGTCTTTTTAAGACAATTGGTTTATAATCTAATACCTACATTTAAACGAGCAATTCTTGTATAAATCTTAATCTCGGGAAACGGCTCCAACTATTTTAATTAGATTTGAATTTGGTTTGTAGGTAGATTAGTGGACGATAAATCGATCTTGCTAGGTTTCATTTTTAGTGAACCCGGGTTTGCTCGTATTTTCAGTCATAATAAATCCGAGTGGAGCTCTGTCGCCCAGGTACTAATAATTAAACATCTAACTGACGCCTGATTCAGTGGATCAATATTTTTAATGTCTTAGAAATTTATTTTTGTCATTTCACCAAATCATTATGGATACTTTGATCAAATCAAATTTCCTTTAGGTAAATAGCGAGTTGTAATTTTAACAATGAACAGGGAATACACATAAATTTTATTTCATTGGAATAATAGTTATATTTGTTTAAATAATAATAAATAAATAAATATTTGGGGACATTTCACACAACACCATAGCTAACCCAAACTAAGCAAAGCTTGTAAGGAACTAGATGGCTGATAGAATACATATTTACTTTTTTTTTGAAATAGTTTGTCTTTTCTATGACCATTGGTGTATAATATTAATTAAATCTAACTGACGCCTGATTCAGTGGATCAATATTTTTAATGTCTTAGAATTTTATTTTTGTCATTTCACCAAATCATTATGGATATTTTGATAAAATCAAATCATTCATTTAGGTAAATATTATGTAGTAATAGCGAGTTGTCATTTTAACAATGCTAGTGAATAGGGAATACACATGACTTATATTTATTTACTGGGAATAATAGTTCACAATCACCGTGGGTAACTTTGAATCTGTCAAACATTGTACAGCTTTTTTAGGTGTGAAGTTTCTACAAAAAAATACTAGTCAAATTATTTAACGAATTAATTAGCAGACGTTTCAACCACTATTCCAAATCGAGAACATTCGAAAAAACCTATGTAGGTACAATGTTTGAAACGGATTCAAAAATACGGCGACGGTACTAAAATGTTATAGATTTACTGAAAAATATTTCGAACGGTCAATTAACTTCCAAGATATAGACATTTAAAGTTTTAGGAGAGGGTTGCTCTGTCCCTCTCTCGCGTCACAATAGTTTCTATTGAATTTGTACGGCGAACTTGATGCACGACGTCATCTAACGCGATCTTGTGCTCTCTGTCTAACATAAATAAATAATGGTGGACATTTCACACAACATCTAGCCCAAACCAAGCAAAGATTGTACTATGGAAACTAGATAGTCGATAGAATACATATTATATAGTTTTTTGTAAATACATACTTAAGATACATAGAAACACCCGAACACAGAACAAAAACCGACGCTCATTACACAAATGTTTGTCCTGGGTGTGGATCGAACCCACGACCTACAGCTTAGCAGTCAGACGTACTTACCACCAACTGAGCTGCGAGGTCAGTCATGAAATTGAAATGCTTGTAATTTTCTTATTTCTGAAGCTATTTTAATTTTGTTTTTGTAAAATGGATCTATTTGTGGTAAACCTTTTTATGACAAAAAAAGACGTGTGGCACTCGGAGACTGCCGCGGTAAAGCTATTGCATAGCATTTTTTATCAACTTATGTAATTATAATTATTTATTTATTTTATTTATGCAGTATTCCTAACACCCCCCACTCCGACCGGCACAGCGGTGATACTTTTTAGTTTTTAGTTTTGCCATCTATCGATGAATAGCAGAACTTTTAATGACTTTTTGAAATATCACGCTTGTCTCTTTAGTTCTTTAAATCGCCTCTAGGTGGCATTGGTTGTATCGGCGTTAGGTTATTTTCGTTACGGAATTTCTGGATTCGGTCTCCACGCTCAAGGCCCGCGATAGAAGCTATGCAATAGCTTAAAAAGTAAATCATGCATATTCCCTATTGATGATCTCATTTGGGGATTTGATCAAATCTCATAAACCTGTCTGTTTAAAAACCTGTTTTAGCTTGTGCTAATTAGATAAGCTCTTTCATATGATACGGTTAAAGCACTTACAAATTTGGAGCCGCCTTCCTTCTTAAAGACCCTATTTTTAGGGTTCCGTACCTTAAAAGACAAAACGGAACCCTTATAGGATCACTTTGTTGTCCGTCTGTCCGTCCGTCCGTCCGGGTGTCAAGACCTGTATCTCGGGAACGCGGGAAGGTATCGTGTTGAAATTAAAACCATATACGCAAATCCATAGTCTCTTGCTGCAATAAAAAATCAATTTTCTATGTAATATATCTATTTGATTATAATATAATCAAAACTATATCGGTCCAGCCGCTCAGAGTTTATACAGGGAAATAGCCAAACGCTTGGTAGAGGTGACAAGTGACCAGAATGCTGGCTCCTACTTTGCTCAAAAAGTAAGCGTTGCCATCCAACGTGGCAATGCTGCCAGTATTCTTGCCACTTTTCCCACTACCAGTGGACTTTTTGAGTAAGTTTTTATTTTATTTGTTTTCTGTATATATATATTTAAAAATTGTTTTTTTTTACATAAAAACTACTTATCTATTATTCTAGACTTGCAAAATATACCGTTCATCAAACCTAATATATATATTTGATTATAATATAATCAAATAGGTAGGTATATATATTATAACACAATACTTCTTGCCAAATTTCATAATTCTACTCGTAGGTCAACGGGAAATACCCCATAGGTTTTGATTCCCTTGTGAGTGTCGAAATACGTGTTTTTTACGTCATATTCAGCTTTAACTTTTTTTTACAAAAACGGAAATTTGATTTTTCGTTTTGCAGCAAGAGACTATGGATCTGATATGATCGTATAAGTACGTTTTTAATTTCAACTCGATACCTTCACGCGTTCCCGTTCCCGACAGGTCTTGACACCCGGACGGACGGACAGACATACAGACAGACAGACGGACAACAAACTGATCCTATAAGGGTTCCGTTTTTTCCTTTTGAGGCACAGAACCCTAAAAAACAACTGAATTGAGAACCTCCTTTTTGAATTTGACTAAAACGACTGTGACTGACAGACAACAAACATCCTGGACCGCTGATTCTCAAGCGTTCTTATAAGATTCAGCGCAATGGCAGCGTACCCAGCATGTTGCCAGCATTGCCACGTTGAAAGGCAATGCACATGCGTAAGGTATAGGTTGAAATTAATCATAAGAAGTTGATGAGATGAGTGACTTTCACAATCGCGAATAATATAATCAATTCTTATCAAAGATTAAAGTGCTTGCTCTACGCAAACAACTAACTACTTACAAGTAAACTAATAAAATGAATAAATAGTACAGTTTTAAAAGAAGGCAACGCATCACTCGTCGAAATACCCAACTATAGTTTCAATCGTCTTTGGCGGCCTTTTTCAATACGTTGTAGTTGAACATTTCGACCCCGAATAGAAGTAAATGACCCGTAGTTTTCCTGTACCAATCTATATACATATAAATCAATTGCTGTTCGTTTGTCTCGCTAAATCTCTAGAATGGCTGGGCCGATTTAGCTGATTTTGGTTTTTAAATGTATTTCGTAGTCCAGGGAAGGTTTAAACGTTGAGAAAATATCGGGTCCACTCATTGATAGGTAATACGAAGTCATCTAGTTTGATATAAAAAGAAGGATCTGGCTGCCCTTGTTTCAAACTTTGACTCTATGTGAATATGTACAGTGAGAAATAATTTAGACCTAATTACATATGTACAAAAATGTACCTACTAAAACTTCGTAATTGAGATGCTTAGAAATAATAAAATTATACTCTCTAAGTCTTTCTATTTTGAAAACGTGAACTTTAACAAAATTCTTTCCATGAAATACGTCACTAAACGTTCACTGAAATAATGTGAATGTAAAGTTACTTTTTTTATGGAAAACATTTAAAATTGAAATAAAAAAAATTTAAGTGTTTTTAATGAGGTTGGAATTCGCATATTTAAGTATCCAAAGTATCTACATGATATAATTTTATATCTAAAGGTGATGCGTGCAAGCGAGACAGCTACACCATCCAACTCTGTGCCTTAATTGAACATATTAATATATTTAAATTGTATTTACATACACTTATAGAAATTTTAATATGCGTGCAGTCTATATTCAGTAACCGATATTATATGCTTTAAGAACGCATGACGATAAATATTTTATAATTGGATTAAAAGATGTATGAAATCACAAAAATAAGTAAAATTTGTTTTCAAGTTAAAACTCTAGGCATGAATAAGGGTTCATAATATATTCAACCTCTTGATCTTAATTTGAATATGCATTAGTAAGACGTCCCTAGGTTGAATAAACTTAAAAGAAAACATGCGACAAATATTTTAAACAAAAATCACCACACCTTAAAATAAATGTTATAGTACAAGAATAGATAATACGTACAGCATACAATATATAAAAAGCTAGATTTAAATATAAATAAGATCAGGCTTAAGTGGCAAATGTTTTTTTTTTTCTACAAATGCTTACGCTTCGAAATGCTAAGAATATGTGACGTGCCGTCACGTGACTTTTCGTTAGCCCATACATTTACTTTTTACCCGAATGCGTAAGGAAGATTATGTTTTTTCGAGTGTATGTATGTATGTATGTCTGTCTGTGGGTATTTATTTTTCTATATGATCGCCTACAGCCCAAACGCCTTGACCTATTATGATGTGCGAGATGTCGTTAGATTCGTATTCACTTCCCGAGTTCCATAGGCTATATTTTTTGTAATTAAAATAATAATACATTCTTGCAAAAAAAAAACGCGTGTTTTCGTATCACCCAACGAACTATTTCGTAATGAACAAGTGGTTTTACTAGATTTATTCTAAAGAATGCGCATTTATTATCTTTTACAGCGATTTTACGCATACTTTCTCACAAAAAACGTACACTCAATAGTGTATCAAGCGTAAAGAAATCTTAAGTTAGACTGCGAAAACTGCTTTCCCGCAGTCGGGTATTTTGTTTTTCTTTTAATATAGATACTTGTTTATTCTACTGACGCTTATGAAATTAGAATGCCACTTGTCTTCCTACCCTGTGCTTATATATTTAAGGTTTTTTTTTTATTAAATTTTTATCGCAAAAAAAACAAAGTCTAGATTTATCTTTCACATCGAAAGATAATGTAGTAGATGTTTTCTCCATTCAAAGAGATTGTAACACTACCATTTATTCTAAGTTTAGTATTCACAACTTTTATGTCAAATGACACCAACTGTCAAAGTCAACTGTCAACGAAACGTTCACTTGGTAACACAACTGTTTTTTTTGGTGGGAACGTTATCGAAACATGTTGTTGCTTTGTTTTATTTTCCTAAACTTGTGTTATTTTGAATATTAATGCGATAAAAAATGGTGGTGTTTTATTCATTAAGTGTTCGATCAAGTACATGAGTGTGGGCAAGTGAAATGAAGCAGTGAAACGTGTCATTTTACGTTGCCGACAAAACTCCATAGAAGCTTCTAGTAAAGTCGCCACCACATTACTGAAGCAGGGCTCTACTTATAAATTGACTGTATACGTGACTTAGATTGTGACTAGTACATTTACAACTTGTTTTATTCAAGAAACTTGTAAAAATCCTAATACTTGACACTGGCAAATGCTTTAATGCGGGTCCAATACAAAAAAGAAGAAGAAAACACAACTGTGAACTGACTCTAAGTTTGTCTGGTCCCATATTTTGTATATATATCTAAGCTCATTGATACTTATCAAGAAGGCCGAACTACCACATTACCGATAAAGGCACGGTCTACCGCTCAATCTTCGATTTTGATCATTCAAGAGGATTTTATTGGCGACTCTACAAACCAATCCACTATGAAGACTACCAAACTCTACCGATCAATCTCCTTGACACTTCTGACATTGGCAAAGTTGCTCTCGCACGGAAGCCATTAAATAAGTTGAAGTTGACTCTAAGTTCTACTATGCCACCTATTTGAAATACAATTTTATGATGTCTTCCAATGATCATTGACGGACATAAAATGAATATTTAACGACCCGTGACGTCATCATGCCGTAAAACATAAGGTTTATCTCGAACGTTAGTTATGGCAACATTTATTATAAAGTGGTTTTCCATAACGCGTGTTCGCAAATAACTGTGCAAATACTTTACTTACATAACATCGATTTGAAAAAGTCGTCTGTCACACTCACAGTACTGCTGGCAGATTTGAAACAAAAGGTAATATACACCTACAAAAAACATACAGTCGAATTGAGAACCTTTTGGAAGTCGGTTAAAAACACAGCGATATACATAGTTGGCATAAAACTTGTAGGCTTTAAAAGAAGTATGCAAAAATCTAAGGGCTAATCATCTATTTCAATCCTCAGATAAAATTTATCTGTCAGATAAATTTTAGCTCTGTCCTTTTCTTTCATATGACTTAAGAAAAAGAAAGCAATATTTTAACTGACAAATAATTTCTATCTGGGGATTAAAATATTAACCTTAAATAAAAAATATCTGTGATTCCACCGAAAACTAAGCAAGAATGCGAGATGAACGTTATCGGCTTTACCGAAGAACGTTACTTAACTTTAAGCAATGCTTAACATATTTTGTCCACTTCTCGCTGACACGTAATTACACTTGCGGAAAGAAGACAGATAATTTAAGACGTTGATCAAAGTTAAGTAACATTTTTCGGTAAGGCCTTATATATCTTTGACGTGTGTATCTGTATGTCTGTCTGTGGCATCGTAGCTCTTATCTGATTTTGATCTTTCACCCTTTGTATTATAGTAGGTACATACATTATTTGTATATACAAATACACGTTAAACATTTTCTTAACAATTATTAACATATCTGTGGACCCGATTTAATACACATATATTATATGTAATTCCCCTTAGTATAAAATGTTTACTGGTGTAGTAATAGGTACATATCATATCATATTTTTTAAGATTATATTATGATACTTCATACACATATTGACAGAGCTCTACAAATCAAAGTATGTAGGTGATTAATAATATAATCTTAAGGCTAAGGTTGGACGTTCAACTTTTTGAAGATGTAGGTATAATGATATAATTATTATATAATATATCTTTAAAAAAAAACTGAATAACCCCACTTCAAAATACGCAATTCGTATACTTAGATGGCATATTTTTCCAGTTATTTTGTTATAAAAACCAAAGTAACTGCACCAATTTTGATAAAATTTATGTGGGACCATCTCTAAGGTATGACCATTGACCTACCAAAAAAAACCGGACAAGTGCGAGTCAGACTCGCCCATCAACGGTTCCGTACAAACTAGTAGATAAAAGGGGGAAATTATATACTTTTTTTTAATTTTTCCTTCATAAACCGAAAAATATACCTACATAGTAAAAATATTTAGAACCTGTTTTAGCTTGTGCTAATAAAGCTAAATTATGATACCCCACATGATACGGTTAAAGCCATTTAAAATTTGGACCCTCCTTCCTTGCATAAAGACCCTATTTTTTGAGATTAAATTAAAAATGTACAGTTTTCGGATTTTTACTTTATGTGTACTTTATGAAAATACTTCTTGCCAAATTTCACAGTTATAGGTCAACAAGGTTTTTTTTTTAATTTCAACTCGATACCTTCACGCGTTCCCGAGATACAGGTCTTGACCCGGACGGACGACGGACAGACAGACAGACGGACAACAAAGTGATCCTAAATGGGTTCCGTTTTTTCTTTTGAGGTACGGAACCCTAAAAAAGAGTAATCAAAATCAATTCACAATTGGCGAAGTATACCTAATCGCTAAACATACAAAAAAATCATATAAACGATTTAGTTTTTTTTTTTTTTTTTTTTTTGTCAGCCCTGTTTGTACAAACTGTCCCACTGCTGGGAACGGGCCATCTTCTCATTGTGAGAAGGGTTAGGCCATAGCCTGCCACGCTGGCCAAGTGCGGGTTGGCAGACTTCACACATCTTCAAGATCATTGAGAACTCTCAGACATGTAGTTGGCGGTTGGCGGTTGGTGTTGGCAAGTTGGCGGCAATCAACAATACGCACATAACTTCGAAAAGACAGAGGTGCGTGCCGTGGGATTCGAACCCAGGACCTGCGGATCGCAAGTCAGACGGTCTCACCACTAGGCTGCCGGAAACTAGTTAGTAGTATTACTACTATATATCTCTATCAATATACTCGTATGTAGGTACATACAATATACATATTCAGATGCTTTTGTTGTATTCAGATGTTTCTTTTTTTTATCCCCCACCGAAAAAACAGGGATGTTATAAGTTTGACGAGTATATTGTATCGTAGCAAAATCGGTCTATCAAACGGATGGACCGATTTTGATCTAGGTTTATGTTATTTGAAAGAGGAATTTATCGAGAGTGATCTTAGCTATATTTCATCAAAATCAATAAAGCCGATATTTTAGCGGTTTTTAACATTTCTAAACTTACTTTACTATTCAAATTATTTGGCTGAACGACCAGAAAACGTAAATTAACTCGGACGAAACTAAACGAAGCTTTTAAAATGCGAACGCATTAGCAAAGCACGCGCGGGCGCGGCGACGCGTCGCAGTGCCGCCAGCATTGACAGCTGTCAATCACATTCAATATGGCCGCCGAGCCGGTTCTACCGCTCGCTATCTAAAAATCTGAGACCGCTGGCCGATGTTTTTAGATTGGAGATGCCCTATTTTATTATGTTTTGGTAGTTTGTTGTGATTACTCTGTGATTGTGTGTGAGGAAAATTAAATAATTATAGTATAAAAAACTGAAGCAACCGACTTCTCATTGTCATGGATGCCATTGTCAAAACTGGACCAAATTGAAATGGGAACGGGAACCACCAGCTTTCAATAAAAAAAAAAAATAAAAAAAAATCGGTTCACCCAGTCGAAAGATATAAGGTAAAAAACATAAAAAAAAAACAGTTATTATAATTATAATTGATAACCTTCTCCGTTTTTGAAGTCGGTTGAAAAAGTATGGTTCTTTTCCTCACCACCATCAATAGTGGTACTTTTTAATGGCTGCGCAAGGTTATTGCATTTATCTCTAAGTAATATAATATATATAGATATTTGTATCGGTAGTTTTTACATTCATTTTCAAGACTTTGTTGCTGTCATAGCTAATTAGTAAAATGTTGCACATTACCGCGATGATTTCTTAACCTAAAGTCTGTGTTTTTACAGATGTAATGTAACAACAATGGCTGACTAGCGATTAATGACAAGCGCAGGGGTTTTTTGTGGGGGCACGTGGGGGCAGGCAGTGGCAGTTTCCCTCAAAGGAAATTTTGAAAATATCTAGCCATAAACACTGAAAAATGAAAAAAAACAATTTTGGTAACCTTTACAAAAAAAAATGGATTTTTTTGAATAGGTCAAATTTATCCAAATATACAAAATCTAATGTATCTCTCCTGTCTATATTGACTTAAAACTTTCGAAAATTAGCGTGCCCCAAAAAAGAAGTGACAAAATAAGGCCTGCAAGTAGCCTATGCCACCGTTGTATATATTTCATGGCATGTATTGTATGTAAACTTAAAGAAATACAGATTTTAGGTAAATACATATTTTGTTTTTGACGTTCAGATAAGTAAAACGTTCAATAAATCTTCGTTTATTTTGTTTTAAATATAATATAACACAGATTAAATAATGAATTTGTTTCTTAAATATTAAAAATAGGTTTTTTAATACAAGCAGACAAGCAAGATGCCCGCCTTGACTTCAATAGTTCAAAACCCCATGTGGCAGTGCACTGTGCTTGTCACTCTAAGATATTAGATGTTTTAATTATGCCCATCTGACTCTATTATTTCTTTATTTTCAGACAATGATTGAACACTACTAGTGATGCACCATATCGTGACATTTCGCGTTCCGGCGCGATTCTGTGACATATAGTGTTGTGAACAGTCGATAATTTTTCGATATCCGTATTCTATCGTCGTGCCGGATGAATGCCCTGATGCTGACCACCGGCGGAGTGGCAGAAGACCAGCCCTGTGTCGACACCAATATGGCATTCTCTTCATATAAGTAAGTTGTATTTAACTAATACTTGGACTAGTCAGACTTCGCCCTCTACACTGATCTTTGCGGCAAGGGAAGTGAGAAGGGTAGAGCCCGCGCCACCGCTGAAATCCGATGGTAATATTTTGAAATAAAATTTGACAGGCCCGCCTGTTGTCCACTAGAAAACAATGGTTATTTGTTATGCAAGGCTGCAAAGTTGGTTTTTGGGGCGAGTACTTGTATTGAAATCTGAGCAAGCGAAGGATTCTAGGATTGAACCACGAGCGATGCGAGTGGTTCAAATATCGAATCTTGAGCGTAGCGAGGGTTTCAAAAGTACGAGATGCAAAATAACTTTGCTGCCGAGTGAAACACAAAATTTTTCACCTCACTACAGCGAGGAAAACGCTAGTCCAGTGCTGCCACCTGTGGCTGGTCAGTCCGATTATTCAAAGAAATGAGGTTGGAGCACTGACATGAAATAAGTATTTAATGCATTTTCAGTGGACTTGCGGTATACAAAAGTATGGAATAGAAAGGTTCGAATTTTCAAAACTCTTTCCACGCTAGCGGACAAAATGCACTTTTCCAGTCAGATTTCTAATAACAAACAAAATCTTTCCGAGCTTGTGAGGTGAAAAATACCTTGTTGAAGAATGCGATTGAAGCGTAGATTGAAACGTGATAGAGTTTAAATCTTTAAGTTCGTCATTGTTGACATATTATTATGGGTATCGGTCAACTCAGAACACTTTGTTCATAAATTTTGTTTTAAACTTTGAGTCCGTGTGATAATAACGTCATTGCATTTTGCAGAGTAGATACATAATAACTTATTTTTAACTTGACTTTTTACTCAGTTACGTACCTACTTTATCATAATAATCCACGCTCTGCTGTTCATATGGCGATTATTTTTCAGAAAGCGACTGAGTAGATACGTTAGTTCAAACCTATCAAGATAAGCTATGCCTACCTACCTATAGTGTTAATAAGTTAGGTATATACACTTAAATATAATAATATATATATTTAAATAACAACACACAATAAATCATACAGAATCCTTAGTGTACCTACGAGTTAAACTTTTACTTCGCTGTTTTTTTTTCAAAACCATGTTCTTCTTTCTTTTGGACCCACACGATTGTGCAAAGTGCATTTGCCACTGTCAAGTATCGAAATGTCATGTTTCAACGCTTTATTTCACTTGCCCACGCTCACGCATTTGATCGAACCCTTAAAGAATAAAATATCGTATCTTTAAAATTCGAAATAACTTCTAAGAAAATAAAACATGGTTATAACATGTTCCTATAACGTTCCCGCCAAAACTGCAAAAGCATGTTCAACACGCATGCGCAAACATATCTCATTCCATTCTACGGCAACAAGTTACCATCACTTTGTCCGCGGAATAATTCTCATCCGTTTTTCCATTCTACATAATGAAATTATCGTCATGAACTCCGTAAATCAGCATAACTGAGAATTTGTCAAAATCACTGAACTACACTTACTACTGTGATTTCTCAAAGAAACACGATTGTGGCTCCACATTTCGCATGGCGTATAAATTGGCCGCATAAAAAGTTGTCATAACCATAATGTAGGGGACTGACGTCCCGTCGGGTTCGAGATGAAGCCATTTATCCAAAAACTGCACATCGCATCTCCAATCGAATACAGAATTCTGATTGCAAGATTACTTATACTTGGAAATGGGAGCTTTCGATGCATCATTAACGACATTACTGGAATTAATTATATTTTTTTGTACTGGCAATCATATGCAAAAAACGTCAAAACGATCGTGTAACACTCGTAATCGATATTCAACTTGAACTTAGAGTTTTGGCGGCAATGTGAGAAAGAAATGTCAATTCTTGTCTATGGCGTTCTTATGTTCTCGCCAATGTCACGTTGTTTGATTTTGTTGTTTTTTTTTTTGTGACACATCAGTTAAGCATTTAAGTTGCTCCATTGGCGACAGCGAAAGAAATGTCGCTGTCGCCAATGTTGTTTCCCTAAATTTGTCTTATTTCGATTGTTGATAGTGAAAAAAAGTTTTTTTTTGTTGGACTAATGATTGAAGAAGGTCTCAGTAAAGTAACCACCACATTAAATAAATAAATATTGGAGGACATTTTCACACAACACCATCTAGCCCCAAAGGCCCAAACTAAGCAAAGCTTGTACTATGGGAACTAGATGCATGATAGAATATTTATATACTTTTTTGTACATATAAACATCTAGACACAGAACAAACATCCATGCTCAGCAGAAAATGTTTGCTCTGGGATGGGGACCCACGACCTAGAGCTCAGAAGGCAGACGTACTACCACTGAGCCATGAGACCTATCTATCATACCTCATTCTGAGGCATGACTTTACTTTGATTGCGACTAGTGCTTGCATGATTTTTATTATCAATGTAACTTGAAAAGTCTTAATAGGTAACTGATACTATCAATAGCGAGTCCAATACAAAAGAAATGAAAGAAAGAAAGAACTCAAACTTTTGTTTTGTTTAAATGTTTCACAACTCCACCAATGTCATGTTTATGACTATCTAAGGCATTCATCAATATTTTTTTCTTTTTGTAAAACGTTCAAGGCGAAGCTTTATTTGCGGTTTGACAGTAAATTTTATTTATATGACGCAATAAGGTGTGGTGTCGTCAAGTATTGTACAACAAATTTACTTGTAAAGTTGGGGAAAGGTGGTAACAACATATTTCAACCTAAGTTTTCTTTGAACGTACGATGATGGCTCCCTCGCTCAATTTTCTGTTATTTTGTTCACACTGTAGTTAACAATAATATAATTCTGCAATTTCTGAGAATACGGTTATAGATATAGAGGTCGTATTTAACATGCACAAAATGGTAACTTATTAAGTAAATACAGCAATTACGAAAAGCAAAAAGCCGTTGACCAATGAATTCGTCAGGCGGTTACAGTCCTCAATCGAGCACCTTTCATTTAAAAAAAGAACCATACGCCATTTCATGTCAATTTTTGAATTATTCATTGTGCGAATGCGCGAGCGCATCGATTGATGCAAACAAAAAGCGCGCGCTGGCTAATCTTCGCCCTTTTTCGCGTTTCATCGGGTGCACTCGGGACTCCAGTGTTGCCAACCTCCATATTTATTATTCAACTAGTTTTTGCAGTCACGCTGCGCAAAGACATTACAGGGAATGCATTCATTTGATAAATGATATTTTTTCCGTAAAAATCCGAGAATCAAAATTTGTTTTTATCGGTAATTTTTCGGTGTCAATATTTAAAGATTCTTTTGTTATGTTGTTAGCTTCATTCACTGGCCATTGAATAAAAAAAAGAAAACATAGTGCTGCGTCATATAATCCGCGGGGTTCTCATAACAATGTTCTGAGAAGTGATCGTATGGTATTAATTTTATACTTCTCATATTGATTTGACAAGATTAACTACTTACTGTGTTTTTTGTATCGTACACTCTAACTAGATGTATAAGACTTACGATGTAGACACGATAACATCTGGCTCGTGTTCATATCTTGCAATGATTGATGGATATTGGTACCTATTTCATATAAAGTGCTAATTTCTAGATCAACAAGTAATGCGCCATAAATAATTAATGACATTCTAAATCCGTTATCATTGGCCGTCAAGCCAATTACAAGTAGCATTGCAATGCTTTAGTGCAGAAAAAAAATAGTATTCGAATTTCGAATTTCCGAGCGTTCATCCCCCGCGCCCGCACGTCCGCCGCGCCTCGACGCCGCGTCTCGTCTGTACGTGATTGGTTTATTAATTAGGCGAATCATCGTCGGGTTCCATTTTTAAAAATAGGCGGGATTCTTTCTGTGGGACTTTTCTTTTTAATTTCAACCGGCGTTGATCGCAATTAGAGGTTGCCCGAGTTGTTTTTTATCATAATCGCCTCGCGATAAAAGTTTGGGTCTTAATGTTCTTTCAGGTAGGTACTTAATTAGCGATTTGATTTAATTATAGTGAAAAAAGAAGTTCGAATTCCGAATTCAAATAATATTATGTCACAGTGTCGGATAATGTAAATAGCGTCATCTACGGATTTAAACTAGGTACTTGTATCAGCTCTCTTTATCGAGCAGGCAAATATAAAAAATATGACCTCTATATCATATTAACGTCTGTACTTATTTTTCTAAACATTAGGAAAATAAAACTTTTCTAATTAATTTAATTACTAGGTAAGTATATAATAATTTCGCTATTAAATAAACATTTGTATTTAATCGATTGAAACGTTTGAATTATAATTACCTGTTTTGATGAAATTGCAGAATAGAACAGAACAGAAATTGAAGAATATCATACACTCGAAAAACATAACTTTCTTACGCATCATCATCATCATCTCAGCCATAAAAAGTCCACTGCTGGACATAGGCCTCCCCTATGGATTTCCAAAAAGACCGATTGGAAGCGGCTTGCATCCAGCGTCTTCCTGCCACTTGTATGAGGACTTTCTTACGCAATGGGGGAAAAATGCGACCTAAAAATTAAACTGACTTCAAAACTATCTAATTAACTGAAAAGGGAGAAATAACACGAAAACAATCAAAACTGGGCGTCTACCTAAGTAGGTACATAAACCAACTATATTTTGAGGTCAGTGTCAGGCCCTAAAGTATCACAAATTAAGTCCAATGCAGATGCCGATCTCAAAAATAGTTGGTTTACTTATATTTTTCCTTTTATTTAAGTATTCATTTTTAATTTATTTACTCGTTTTGTTTGAAACTAAAAATTGTATTCACAAAACTTCACTGAATAAGTTCGTTTAATTTTTAAACACACTGCACTACTATTGTAACGCCTAATTTTTGTGTTATAAAGTATGCCAGATCCTTTTACATAGTATGAGTGAGTAATAAACCTACCGAATTTCGTTCAAATCTGTCCAGTAGTTTGTATAGCGTCGTTGAAACGCTCATATTTTAAATTTAAAAAAAGTCCATATCTTGAAAACTACTAAACCAATTTTGATAAACTTACAGTGACTCCTAAGTTGAGAGATACTTAATTTAATAAAATAATTAAAGGATTTTTTGCAATAAGACTTCTAGTTTCTGCGTAATACGTGGACAAACATACAAATATACAAACATACATAGACTTATGAAATTTGGCACACATGTTTAGAAGCTGGTATAGACTAACATATACAAAACCTGTGCGGTTCTGACAATATTACTTATACGGGTCGAATTGATAACCTCCTTTTTCTGAAGTCGGTTAATAATGAAATTAGGACAGCAGCGTCCTCAATCTAAATAGACTATATATAATATATCTTTTGACTTAAATAGGGAAATATTTAATATTTAATACAACTAGGTAATTTAAATTTAATCTACCTACATCAATCTTATACATTATTCATAATTAAATTACAGATATGTTTTTCAAGGGATTTTAATGTAGTTTCTGAAACAAAGTAAGATGTCGAAAGATAAAAATAATGCGTTAATCACGTTTTTTTGTCTTTTGACATCAAATTAACAAGCTCTTTTTAGCAGCAGGGCCAGTTGTAATTGTCTAACAAGTATCTATGTTTTTTTTATACAAGATAGATCTACGATTGACCACCAACTCGACTGATGTTAGGCGACCGTGTGGCCGAAAAACAAAAAGAAACAGAACAAAACGTCAAAACAAAACAAAACAAGACAAAACGGTGTTAAAAGGGAAACAAAATACCCGACTGCAAAAGAGCAGTTCTTGCAGTCTAACTTACGATTTACAAAAAAAATATAACCCTCTGGAAGTGAAGACGAATCTAACGACACCTCGCACATCAAAATCGGTCAAGCCGTTTAGGCTGTAGGCGATCTTATAGAAACATACGTATATATACATACCCACATAGATATATACATACAAATATACATACACTCGAAAACATAATCCTCCTTCTTACGCAGTTGAGTAAAAATCTCTTATGTCTAATTAACACAATGTTAGGTATGGTTTTAACTAAAATATATAAATATAGGTCTAAATGGACCGATCATATGCATTTATGGTGGATATTCCAAAAACTCGAACGAAACGCTTTATCTTCATTTTTAAATCAAATCTTCAAATCACGAGTGAATAGGTTCCTTCTAGACGAGCGTGCTCCATCGTAGACTGCAACAGCTTAACATCCGGCGAGCTAGCAGCCAAGCGCAAGCCTATTTACGAATTAAAAAAAAGTCGTGTTAATTAGGCATTATGGTTAGCTTCTATTTTATTTACAACCTTTTGATATACCTACGACAAACCGGACTTCTCCTTCACTCGTCAATATTTTTGAAAATATCTATTCCCAGAATGTATTTAGGAAATATTATGTGGACAATATCTCGAACATCATTGACATTTTGTACATCTTACTCTCTAACCCCTTAATACCCTCTACCTTCCATTTGACCCCCTAACAATGGCGGCAAACGGGCTCAAGATCTGTAATGCTCTTTCTACCCCGATAAGTATTTCTGAGTTGTTTCCATTTTGTTTGTGCCACAAATAGGTATATACTTGTGCATATTTTGTATTGATTATTTTAGTTTAATGCAGCTCTTTTAAAACGAATCAAAAATACAAAATATCGATTTTAAAAAGAAAGATTCGAAAATCGATTCCGGCCAGTGAGGTTACCAGAAAAATAACTAAAAAAGCTTATTCGCCGTCCGCCAAAGTTATGTCTCCCGTTGGATACCGTTAGGATGCCTTCCAACTTTAAAAAGCAATAAAAAATATTAAAACTATTCCAATTGCCAGTATTCGGAATGCGTTTTGTCTCGCTTAGTTTTACTAAAGAGGTTTCTTGTAGCTTAAACATGCATATCCCACCTTTTTTGCACATTAATTTGTAAGTAATTTGTTTGGGACTTATACACTTAGTAAGATTTTTAACCGACTTCCAAAAAAAATGAGGTTATCAATTCGACCTATATGTTTGTAATATTGTTTGTAATATTGAATTGCACAATTTTTGTATAGGTATGTTAGTCTATATCAGCTTCTAAACATGTGTGCCAAGTTTCATAAGTGTATGTATGTTTGTCTACGCCTAACGCAGAAACTAGAAGTCGTTCTAAAAAAATCTTATTGATTAAATGATCTTTTTATTGAATAAAGTATCTTTTAACTTAGGAGTCACTGTAAGTATTATCAAAATCGGTTCAGTAGTTTTCAAGATATGGGCTTTTGAACACTCGCTTCGTTCATCGCAACTGCAGAGCAGTGTCTACACCTTATATTTCAATTGTTTGATAGACAGTGACATGAGCGGTGATGAGTTTTGACGACCGTTTTAATCGACTTCAAAATAATAAATACTATTAAAAATGAATAAATAAAAGTAATTAAAAAAAAAATCAACCGACTTCAAACTGAAAAGGAAGAAATAACTCGAAAAAATCAAAACTGGGTTTCTACCTAAGGAGGTACATAACATACACTATTATTATGTTACTTCTTTCAAGTAGAAGGAGAATATTGATAATGACTGACATTTGTCATGTCATATGTCATTGTGACACGTGAATAAAAAACAGACAGAGGGAGTTGAAGGCCTTTCAAACAAAACGGCTGAACCGATTGTTATGAAATTTGGTAAAGAGATAGATGAGAATCCAGTGTCGGACATTGGTTATAAATATTTCATCATCATCACCGTTTTTCATCACTACGAGAAACGAGTACGTAAAACCGCGGGGCACAGTTGGACGTGTAAGAATCAATGAAATTTCGAAGGCTTTCAAAGACCTGAAGACAGCTATTAGATTTTAACTCAAGGAAAATTAAGAAAAGAAAATGGTTAAAAAAGCCATTAAAACAACCGACAAGGAAAATCGTAAAATTATCAGAAGGAATAAGTAAGCATTTACAAGAAAAAAATTCGTTTTGATTATTAAACGCACGCAAATACAAATATTATTTTTTAAACATTACCGTCATCATAATCTCAGCCATAAGAAGTCCACTGCTGGACATAGTCGCCGACATTCTCTAAAAAATATCGGTATATATATAGATGTATAACGCTTAATGGCGGGTACAAACTGAAACGTAACATGAAATGTATCAGTCTACCTTTAATTGCATGTTCGGTGCAAGCGTGGACGCATTGCGCGCTCTTGTACGTCTGCGTACCCCTTTGTGTTCGTTCGAAAAACCGACAAATCATGGGTCGCTCCGCTCGGCTTGTAATGCTCGTAGCGTGCGCGTGAAATGCACATTTCGCGTGCACAAGACGTCCAAACTATGAGAAATTGTTGCAGTGTGTTACCTTTCATGATACATTGCAGCAATGTGTACGGTAAATTCTTTCATTGCATGATACATTTCGTGTTACATTTCACCAGTCTGTACCCACCTTTAAAATCCACATGATAACATTAAGTACTTAGGGTTAGGTTTTTAACTTATCGCTTAGAGCGATCTCTTCCAGGCAACCATGAAGCCATATATAGTAGGAAGAGGCTTACATCGGGCGTCTTCTTGCCACAGGTATGATATCGTCTGTCCACCTAGTTACTGGTCGTCCTACACTGTTTATGTCGGTAGTAAGAAGGAAGGGTTATATTTTTCGAATGTATGTATGTGGGTATGTATGTATGTTTCTATATTGTCGCCTACAGCCTATACGACTTGACCGATTTTGATGTGTGAGGTATCGTTAGATTCATTATTCTATACATTCAATTAATTGAATGAATTATTAAATATTTATAATGTTAACGGTGATTTTACGCATACTATCTCACAAAAAAAAACGTACACTCAACAGCGTATCAATCGTAACAAAATCGTAAATATTGATTTTCTGCAGTCGGTTATTTTGATTTTCTTTTAATATAGATAAGTACTGGTTTTTATTCATGAATAGGCTTGCGCTTGACCGCTTACTCACCTGAAGATAAGTGTCTGTTGCCATGGAGACCGCCTAAAAACCAAATCATTCGCGATTTGAAGACAATATAGATTAATTTTTAGAGAACTAAGAATTTAACTTTTTTATTATTATTTTGTTAAATTATAATTACTCATATCAAATACATGCAAACCATTTAATATAGTAGGTATATCAAAATGTGATTTATCTACAGCTACTACAAGATTCAAAAAAAGAACGCCAACTTGCCGGACCAGCCGTAGACAAAACAAACAGACGGACAAGCAAATTTACAAACGTATAAAGAAATTGAAAGGTACCGGCCAGGCGATGCTATCGCAAAATTATTTCCAATTTCACCGTTTTGCGTCCCCGACGTCGAGATTTGTATTTTAGGGTACCTTGGTGTGAATTGGAAAACCTCTTCAAAGACCCGGTAAAGCTTTAATTCTGCATTTATTGTTCGTACCGCCGTTGTGGCTGCTAATATGAAATGCACATAAAAAAGTCTATGATTCAAAATAGAGCAGTTTTAGATATCATTATTTTATGCTGAAAATTGAATAAGTAGGTATAACTGAACGCTACGCACTGCGCATAAGGAATTTCAATAGGATCGCAAAAAAAAAAACTGCGGGATACTGGTAGCTTATGAACTGAATTATTCCAATTGCCAGTATAAAAAAGCTATAAAAATTAGGTACGTATATCGAATACGTACCTCATTTTTACAGTTTTTAATTTTTATTTTCGACCAGTGATTTTCCCAAATTTTTGCGTTTTTTGTCGCAGAAGAAGTGCCTGCGTGCTATAGTAGGTATTAGGCCTTTATGAATCTTGCAAACCTGTCTTTAAAATTTTAGGAATCTTAACGTTAGTCTCAATGTACATCTTCAAACAGCTAATGACAGATACGTGAGGGCAACCAAGTATGAGCACAGGCTTATCTTTAATCAGCTCTTTAGGTTGACATTATGTCAAAAAAACTGCTATGCCATGTTTGTCACCACAAATTGCCAAAATCAATAAAGGAACTCCCGGAATGTTTCGTAGAAAACTAAAAACATGAAAACAAAAACATTTTGGAAAAACATTTTTACACATTCGATTAATTGTTAAATAAATACAACATTAAATGTGCTACAAACTAGATTTTAAGACTGACTTATTAGACATTAAGGACAACTTTTCCACATGCCAATGAATGACAAAATACACTGGACCTAAAACGCTTCTACCACCTTGCTTGTACTCTATTTTTACCCGACTGCGTAAGAAGGAGGGTTATGTTTTTCGAGTGTATGTATGTATGTATGTATATTTCTTTGACACGCCCTAGAGCCTAAACGGCTTGACCGATTTTGATGTGAGTGGTGTCAATAGATTCATCTTAGTTGTGAGAGTGACACTGGGTACATCAAAATTTTAAAAAATCATAAGTTAGGCTGCAAAAACCTCTTTTCTGCAGTCGGGTATTTTGTTTTTCTTTTAACATTTATACTTGTTAGTGGAATAAACTCATTTCATTTCAAAAAGAGGAAAAGTTTATTCTATGGTGATATTTATTGATCGATTTTAATAATATTTTAATGTTTGGTACAACTGAACTGAAGTAACCAACTTCAAAATACGTAACTTCGTTTACTTGGATGACATTTTTCCAGTTATTTTGTTACAAAAACCAAAGTACTGACCTGATAATGATAAAATTTATATGGAACCACCTCTGAACTATTACCTACCAAACAAAAAGAATCATCAAAATCAAATGACTGGCCTTGTGGCTCAGTTGGTAGTGTCTACGTCTACCTGTCTACCTGCTGAACTGAAAGGTCGTGGGTTCGATCCCCACCCAGGGCAAACATTTGTGTGATGAGCATGGATTTTTGTACTGTGTCTGGGTGTTTCTATGTATCATATGTATATATTTACAAAAAAAGTATATATGTATTCTATCAGCCATCTAGTTCCATAGTACAAGCTTTGCTTAGTTTGGGCTAGATGGTGTTGTGTGAAATGTCCACAAATAAATATTTATTTATTTAAATCATAGTTGGCAGAGTAGTCCAATTGAGAACCTCATCCTTTTTGGAAGACTGTTGAAAATGAGCAAAATCGGTCAAGAGATTGTCGAGAAAAAAAAACTATGAAATCTCGGTTGAAAAGAGAACTTTTATAGGCTATTTGTCGACCGGTTCTGATAATATTGGCAAGCCATTAGATACGGAATTCTAAACAAGAATCTAGAATATGACCTCGCGAGTACAGACTTTTTTGCTATAAGTAAGTTTGCAAATGATTGTGCTCATGAAGTCTAACTGTACGGAGAACTTCTAGCATAAATTATTAATATATAATTATTTATAATCATTATTTGCTATAATTTAGAGTCAAATATAAGTACTATATGACATTAGAGGAAAACTTATTTATTAAATAATAAGATAAATAATAATTAATCAGAAACAACACATTATATTTACTAAATTGTATTATCACAAGGATGTGGCTATTAAATTATCAACATGTACTTACTAATTATAGTTATATAACCACAAAGTTACTTATTATTAAAATGATATTTAGTATTTATTAATGACTACAATATTATTTTTAGAAAATATATTGTGCAGGTGTTGCTTTGCGGATTTTTTTATTTAAAACTTAACATTTAATCGTTTAAATATTGATTTAAATGTTGATTTGCGGATATTTTTATTCAAAATTAAATTCTACTTACTTACTATATAAGTATATTAACATTTTGGTGTCTTCAACAAGGTACTCTTACCTGTTTCGACGTATTTAAGCTAGGTACTGTCTGCTTCGAAGTCTACAAGTTAGTACTCTTGTCTGCTTTGATGTGATCAAGATGGTACTCTTGTCTGCTTTAATGTGATCAAGATGGTACTCTTGTCTGCTTTGATGTAATCAAGATGGTACTCTTGTCTGCTTTGATGTGATCAAGATGGTACTCTTGTCTGCTTTGATGTGATCAAGATGGTACTCTTGTATGCTTTGATGTGATCAAGATGGTACTCTTGTCTGCTTTGATGTAATCAAGATGGTACTCTTGTCTGCTTTGATGTGATCAAGATGGTACTCTTGTCTGCTTTGATTTAATCAAGATGGTACTCTTGTCTGCTTTGATGTGATCAAGATCGTACTCTTGTCTGCTTTGATGTGATCAAGATGGTACTCTTGTCTGCTTTGATGTGATCAAGATGGTACTCTTGTCTGCTTTGATGTAATTAAGATGGTACTCTTGTCTGCTTTGATGTGATGCTTTGATGTAATCAAGATGGTACTCTTGACAGCTTTGAAATCTTCAAGCTGGTACTATTGATTTAGTACACAATTAAATTAGTACACATTTCTTATTTCATTGTTTTGTTCAGTCGAGACCACAGCACAGCACAGCAGCAGTTGAATAGTAGTAGTACATAATAGTACATATATAATCCAGATGTCAGGCTTTTGCCACGATAGTTCTATATTTAAACAGACTCGATAACATTTTATTTTAAATACATTTCATACTGAACCCACCGGGTAGCCAGCTCGCTATCTTACTCGACTTTATTTAAGTTTTATTTGGTCCCTGGTCGCGCTGGTCCGTCCCATAAATTATAGTTCGGTAGCTCTGTTAAAGGGTTCTCTGTGTTTTTTATTATTTAGCTTAGCCCATTGAAGAATTTATGTCCCGTCTTACTTAGTAGTGGCGGTCAGCCGTCCTGTCTGGCGGTAGATGCTGGTAGCGACCATATTTTTGCGAGTTCAAGGTAAATAACTTTTAACTTCTCATACTCTGAGAGTACGGTTAAAATTATGGGACCAACTTGGGAGCTTTCTCTATACATCAATTCAAGAAACATAAAAATTGGTTCACGAATGACGGAGTAATTCGTGTACATACATAAAAAAAAATATACGGTACGAATTGATAACCTCCTCCTTTTTCGAAGTCGGTTAATTACCTGAAAACAGGGATAAAGACGGTACTTTTCGTATCTGGGATTTTCCATGCTGTTAAGTTATTGAATTAAAAACTCATTCCGTCTTGACATCTTCAATAGTAAATAACAAAAACATACAACAGAGAATAAAAACTCATACACACAAAATAGGTACCAAAATAATGTTTTTGTCACAATCGGCCCCAGCTCAGCATAATGCTAGTTGTAAACAACCAGCGCTGGTCTTCCGCTGGGGCCGGTAGGAGGTTTCTGTGGTTTTAAAGTCATTGAACGGTAGCGCTCAGAAATAAATGCCACTCACGGTCACCCATCCGAAGACTGACCGGTCCGTCCGTTGCTTGACATTGGTGATCGTTTGGGAACACCTAAGTAGTGAAACTACGCCTCGGGCACTAAGTACGGTATTTATTATGGTATTAGGTATTTATTATATCAATAATAATATATTTATATTTAATGACATTAATAACATTTTTAATAGAGTTTTATTATTTACGAACAAATTTTATTTTTAATTTATATTAGAGTTTCAGAAACCATTTCCTATTTAGTTAATCTATATAGTTTCTATAATTAATATCACCCCATGAATTTTTATTAAACAAACTTCCTTTTGGATTTCCCGTAACTATTAACATTACTTATGTATTTTTTGTAAGTCTAGGTACATTTTAAATAAAAACTACGGGTCACTCACGCCTGTTTTAAGCCGAAAAATCCGACTATAGTTTCAACCGCATTCGGCGGTCTTTTTCAAAGGAGCAGCGCATAGAAGAAATATTTTCTAGCTAGCCGTTACGGTAGCTAAAAAATATTTCTTCAAGAAAAGATGCAGGGTATAAAGACGTAGTCAGGTTCTACTTTTTTAATCTATACAGTTTGTAACAAAACTACCAGTGGTAGGCCCCTAGTTCTAAGGCAGCTAGGCCACGTGCCACTGGCAGCCGGCTGGCAGCCGCTGCCGGGCAGCCGGCAGTCGTGACTGTCGACTGATAATGATTTACCGGAGCCAGCACTCCACGCCAGCGCGAATACCCTCCTTTTAAATGATTATCATTTTATTGTACTCCTAGACGAAAATGGTCTAAGATTGTACTCAAATAGGATATTAAATGTAAGAGGCTATGGTCGAGCGCTTGAATCTGTCGCGAGGTTGCTAGCTTGTCGGTTTTTTACCGGATCCATTTCGGTGAGCGTGCATCTGATCTGCATGATCTAATTCCTTCTAGCCCTTTTTTCTATAGGACGGTTAGAAACACGAAAAAGCGTCACCGTTTCATGGTGGATATCCCAAAAACCCGAACGAAACGCTTTAGTTCCACTTTCATCGTGCGGACTGCTAGAATGTGGAATGCGCTTCCTGAGTGGGTCTTTACCGATAGATATAATCTGGGTGTCTTTAAATCGCGAGTGAATTGGTTTATTCTAGGTAAGCGCACTCCATCGTAGACCGCAACGTCGCTTAACATCAGGCGAGTTGGCGGTCAAGCGCGAACCTATTTCTACATTAAAAAAAAAAAACACGATCGAATCTGTACGGAGCGAACATGGAACGAACCGTCAAAATTTTAATATTTCACTTATTTATAGATATATATATATATATTATACTCTTAAATGGTACCCATAGCAGTTTCATTATTATAAAGTGATTTCTATGGGTATTAACTCGAAATAAATGAATTTGAATTAGTTCTGTAGTTTTTTTTTAAACAAAATAAGTGGAAAATAATTCATCCCAGTAAATGGAATGGGGTATGTTAAGTTTTTTTTCGGTATTTTTTTTTATTTTAATAGTTAGATTGGGTCAATTTAAAAGAACTAGTTTCAATATTTTTGGATTCTGTTCAGTAGTTGTTTATTAATATTTTTTTTAAGAAATAGTCGTGATGACGTCACTAATGCGTCTGAATATAATAATACCAGGATTACCTACAAAAAAATCGTGCTACATGACAGTGATATTTTTGTTGGCTTTGTGCTTTGCGAAATTATGAAATATTTTTAGTGTAAGTAACTTTTTAAAATTATTTTTCTTACCTACAGATAAAAAAGGCGGTCTGTGACGTCATTTAGAGGTCGACTAAAGGTCAAATATGTTTTATATTTCCGTAACAATACGCGCCATATCATCATTTTAAGAGCCCAGAGTAAAAAAATTATGATTTGGAGACATATAATCTCGAAATGGTTTTGGAATCATCATATGGTACATTTTTCTTTAAATACCCCATTGCGTTGAGTTTTAGTACCTACCTATTGTTAGGTTAGCCCCTTCCATGTTGGTCTGGGAGAAAAAGAAAAACAAAATATCAGAATGTCAGTTCAGGAGCTTGAGGGAAATTGGTTTTATGTAGGCGATGGGCTGACCCCCTATCACTGCAAGCCTTCTGCCTTCCTGCCAGCAGTGGGACAGTTTGTACAAACAGGGCTGATAAAAAAATATTAGGTTAGTTCTTTTTTAATTTTGAATTACTTTTTAAACAAAATTTCAATTTATAACATTTCTATTATAAGAAGTAAAACAAAAGGTTCGTCAAGTACACATGTTAGGTATAGACCTAAGGTTTACTGAAAACCTACGTCGAAAGAGCGATGCCACGGCAGTGTTTGGTCATTGATAACAGCTGCATCTGATAAGCGTATCATGCGTACCTAAGTCTAAGCCTAGTGCATTACAAATAAGAAATAGATAGTAATTAGTAATTTATTTATGGATTAAGAACTCACGATATCGAAATAATTACAGTTTAAAAAAAGCTAAAATAACCGACTTCAAAATACGCAATTCCGTGTACTTGAATGACATATTTTTACCAGTTATTTTGTTTTAAAAGTCCGTAGTACGACCATTTTCCGTCTCGCTCGCGTATACCCAAATTTTTTGACTGCATAAAATGACTGCATGAACTTATAAAACATCGTCGTTTGTAAAACTAGAAAACAGCATCACTAGTGCGGCGCTCTCGCCGCAGTTGAATGTAACAAAGTAGCTATGAGTGGTGCCTGGTCTCGTACGTAAGTACATACCTACAGCACAATGTTTTTACGTCCCTAAATTTTCCCAGCTTGACCGTGATGTTTTTTTTAATTTCATTATACATACAACTATCATGAAGTATTTGACATGCCCAAACGATGAAAAGTGTGATGTTTCGGAATATTGTTAGGTAACCTTTTTATATCCTTAGCTGCGCCCCCTGTATCCCCGGGTATTGTTGAAAAAACGCTGATGGCGATGATTATAAAATATGTCGTTATCATTTCAGCCTATGTCGTTTTCCAGGACCTAAAGAATCTGTGTCCCCATTTTCACAACGATTGGTTCAGTCATTTCACCGTGAAAAAGTAACAAACAGATAGACAGACAGACAGGCGACAGACAGACAGAAAGACGACAGATAGACAGAGTTTGTTTTGCTTTTATAATATTGATTATTTTGGCATGTCAAAACCCGTGATACCCCGAGATTCTCACCATGATGTGTTGTAGTTTACATCGGCACACATTGTGATGTTTCGTGAACCAAAACAAGCAATACTGAGGAGCCACGGGACAACAAACGGTTCGGGGAACACGGGCGGAATCTAGCCTGACTGTCGTTACTCCACACCGTTACTAGAACTAACTAGGTACAACATAACTCAGAAGTTCGATATGCAATACACGACACAACCCAGAAGATACTCGTAGTAACAATTGAATTTGATGTAGCTTCAAGTGAGTTCTGAATTTGATATAACTTCAAGTTACATCGATATACAATACTCAAACCAGAAGTTTGATGTATTCCAAAAATTCTTATTTAAAAATCAGAATTTTTTTCAATACGATTTCTAGTTTTTGCGTAATACGTGGATAAACATACATACATATACTTATGAAATTTGGCACACGTGCTTAGAAGCCCACATAGATAACATGTGAAAATTATGCAATTTTAACAATATTACATGTATCCATATCAAATTGATAATCCCCTTTTAAACGATTAAAATATGCCTGCCTGGAATCAACGTATGATTTCGTCCCGTTTGCCGTCGAGACAGCGGGACCTTGGGGCTCAGAAGCCAGGGAATTTGTTCAAGATCTAGGACGGCGAATGCGAGAAAGAGGTCGCGACCCGAGATCTGTGTGGTACCTAGTTCAACAAATTTCCTTGGCCATTCAGCGCGGTAACGCTGCGTGCGTGATGGGGACTCTCAAATCAGGGTCTGCCAGCGTGGGACTTGCAGCCTTACATTCACATTAGCTAAGAATTTGACTTTATTTTACTATGTTAATATGTGTAGGTATTTTATATATTGTTTTCATATTGTTTTTACCCACATTATATTGTTCAATAAGTCGTAAACATAATATGTATTAATAAGTTACCATGTTACCCATACCTTTGTATTAATCCTTATCCCCTTTTATTGAAGTCGATGAAAAAAACAATGATGTAACTGAACCATGCAAAAAGCATGCAAATAAATAATACTCATATATCAACTGCAAAACATAACCCACTAGGCAACCAGTAAAAACACTTCACAGTAGTTGTTCTCGTCACCGCAAACGTCAAACTCTGTCAAAACAAGCCAGTCTGACAGACGTCACAAGCTTTGACAACTGGTTTAGTCCAGATCTCGATAGTGAAGATTATCTGTGGCCGGTAGCTGGCCACGTCACGACCGACGCCGGTTTTAGCTAATCTGCTTTTGATTTTGTCTCGAAATTTTAAGATAAGTGTTTTATGGAAGCTCGCTCGTGATAATGACCTCGTGTAGGCGCTTGGAGTAGTTTTTAAAGGATTTTACAGTTATGGGGTTTACTTTTTTTTTATAGTTATAGCTTTTGTATAATTTTATAAATTTTTCGTATAAATTTTACTCATGTTGTCTTTAAAAAGTATATAAATATTTTACATTTACAATATTCTCCGTCAACCATCGTCCGTATAAAATTTCGTGCAAATTTTATCCAAACTAACTTAAGTTAACTCGTATGTTCAAAGTATTAAACAAGAGGCCCTGTTTTAACTTCACATATATTATGATTTGCAACTACGGAACCCTACTTTGCGCCCGATACGTACTTGGCCAGTTATTATTTTATTAATATTGCTTGTTAACCCATTTCAAAATAGAAAACTCCCATTGAGATTGCATTCATACTCGTATGAAGAATGGCATTGGCATTTCCCAAGAAATACATTGTTTTAATTACATGATTGTCACAATAGATCTGCGAAGGTCACAGTGACGAGCCGGGGCTACCTAAGCCCGTTGGGCCCCCAAGGTATAAAATAAAAATAAAAATATAAAAAATAACAGGTAGACCAGATCTTAAGCGCTGGCGTAGCGTTGTAAGTACGTAATTTACCTCTTTTTTTTTTTTTTTTTTTTTTTTTACGTAATTTTCTACTTTTTTTTTTTTTTTTTTTTTTTTTTTTTTTTTTTTAGCATTAACGGTTTGACCGATTTTTATGTACGAGATATTCTTTACCTTCAGTACCACCAAAATGTGGTATAGCCATTTCCCGCACATTACCCTTTTGCAGTGGAAACCGGGCTGAAGGTACCATCGGAGTGCAGCACCGGCGCGCATGCGCGTGCACTGCACTGATACGTTATCACTGATAAGAGATCGTTATCACGGCGCACGCAGCGGACCGAGAACCCACTTAATGTCAAATACTTTGAGATATCAACATGTTCGCTTAAGGTGATAACGCAACGACTTTCTATATAAAATAATATAGAAGCAAAAAAACATTGCATTTTTTTATTTTCTTTAACTTACACCTTTTTTTAGACAAAAAAATTATATCAAATACACACAGTCAATATAATTATAGTAGTTTAAAAAATAAATGGCCAAGTGTGTGTCGTGCCACGCGCAATGTAGGGTTCCGTAGTTACATATAATTTAAATTAAATATTTATTTTTGACTTTTCTAGTAATTATTTGAAGTTGATCGACTACAACTCAATAACTTGTAACTATAGTTTTGCAGAGTCAACCATTTAGCCGGTAGAGAGAGGGAACACGTGCCTCTTATCACTTCAAAGCTTAACATTTCGCAAACAGAACGAATATTGATTGATTTTTCCAGTTATTTTGTTTTAAAAACCAAACTTGTGAACTGGTTTTCATACGATTTCTATCGGGCGAATCGCAAAGCATATTCTTTCAATTACAAAAATAGATATCTCTTAGATCTGCTCCATCCTCAGCCACACCGTCGCTTACCTTTACCTTACTTTTATTTTTGTGTAATTTTGTAATGTGTTTTGTATGGGTCAAAGATACCTGAAATAAATTGATTTTATTTAAATGAGTTGGTGATCAAACTTACATATATTTCAAGTTGAAAAAATTTTTAGAGAATATTTTTGAATCTTGAGCTTATGAACCACCTTAAAATCAAATAATTTTATTTATCAAAGTTAGATTTTCCCTTAGTTTTACTTCAGTTATAAAAGATAATTATGACTATTTTTATACCCGACTGCTAAGAGAGTAACAGTTTTTAAGTATATTTATATAATTAGGTATATATGTATAAATGTAAATAGGTATGTACTCGTGCGTACTACGTAAGTTTGTATGTGTTACCTTCTGCAACCTAAGTAACTTGTTTGATTTCGTTTTAGGTTCCCGTAGTCAACAAGGAACCCTTATAAATATATGAATATTAAAAAGTTGTAGAGTAAAATAAAAATAAAAATATTAAGGTACCCTACACGTAAAGTGGGGATGCTTTTTTAACCTCCCATGATGCATCACAGTCATGTTCAGTTTTACTAGATACCAATGGCATATTATAGTGTCAGTAGTTCTACTGGTTGTACTAGAGACATACCTTTTTTTACGTGACTCGACACCAGAGTGGTGTCCCCCCCCCCCCCCCCCCCTACTGACTAAAACCTCACGGTGTTCCCCCTTTAGCGCTTACGGCCAGACAGTGGGCATTCTTCTAGACTCTTCCACCGAACTAGAGACATACATTTTTTTTTCTTCCCAGGGGAAACCCTTTATGGGTACCACCGCGCCCCAGACATTTGTGCTGCCAGTTGCACTAGTCAGTAGAACTCCGGACACGAAAGGCTTTACCGAAAAACGTTACTTAACTTTAACCATCGTCTTAAATTCTCTGTCTTCTTTCCGCAAGTGTCAGTACGTGTAAGCGAGAAGTTGGCAAAATATGTTAAGAATTGCTTAAAGTTAAGTAACGGTTTTCGGTAAGGCCGGAAGCGTGTAATTAAAAAGTACTGTATATGTCCGAATACTATTTTTAACCGACTTCCAAAAAGGAGGAGATTTTTGATTCGTCGGAATCTTTTTTATGTATGTTCCCCGATTACTCGAAAACCCCTGGACCGATTTGAAAAAATATTTTTTGTTTGAAAGGGTTATACTTTCCAGGTGGTCTCATTGATATTTTATCAAAATCGGTTCAGTATTTTGGTTTTTATAACAAAATAACTGGAACAAATATGTCATCCGAGTAAACGAATTGCGTATTTTGAAGTCCGTTTTTTTTTTCTAAACGATTACCTGTTCCATTTAAGAAGAAAAGAAGAAGAATCTATTTGCGAAATATTAAGATTTAATATAATAATTTTTGTTGCCGTTAAATGTGAAACGGTACACGACGTTATATCAGTTAAATGTCAAACGGTACACGAAGTTATATTACTAAAATGTTAAGTATATACTTTTTTTCTGTGAAAGTCTGTTCATCAAAATTTTTATTATAGTTTTGATAAGCGATATCATAAGGCGCTCGTCATCCCGGAAATGGTTTGCTCAACTGTAACAAAAAGATCACGTTATCTCGCAGAGATTTTGATACAACGAAACAAATGTTGCAACCATCTCCCCTGATGTAAATATGGTTGTCAGATGTTAAGATAACATTGTGCTTAAAATGATTGTAATACGCTTCAAAACTAAGACAAATATTTTTTCACTTGTTTAGTTATAATTATAGTTTAAAACTGAATAAAAACAACTTCATAATATGCAATTCGTTAACTTGGATGATGTATTTTTCCAGTTATTTTGTTATACAAACCAAAGTACTAAACCGATTTTGATAAAATTTATGTGGGACCACTTCTGAAGACCTACCAAACAAAAAATAATCATTAAAATCAATTCACAATTCGCGAAGTAATCGGTGAATAAACAAAAAAAATACGAAACATAAAGTCGAATTGAGAACCTCCTTCTTATTGGAAATCGGTAAAAAATAAATGCGTTTGTATGGAACAGATCATATTAAATGCAACCTCTAAGTTCTGTTGAATAGGGAAATGCCTACAAAATATAGATTGACAATAATCCCCGATTTATAAATAAGCTGTACCCCTTTGTGTCACCCGAGTAAGTCCAGGAGATGACGGGATGAACTGGACTCCTATTGCAAAAATCGGACTCATAAGCCTTGGACCGAGAAAAATGGAAAGAGACTAGGCCATTTCCCAGCAAGACGGATTAGGCTCTAAATAATAATAATGTAGTTATTTTCGTCAGTAAATGGCAACCCTACATCCGTGATTAAGCGCGAACCTCGGTAGGGTGATACCCAGTAGCCGCATTATTTTCAAACACGCCGAGACAATGGTCTTTGTTGTCAAAACGATCAGTCAGCCAGCGCGAGATATAAAACTGCTGGCACGCATTCGATTCTTCTCTTTTCAATCGATTTAAAGTCAGCGAATTTTTGAAAAATTTCCATGTGGCACTTTTGATAAGATAAATGTTTAATAGAGATGAGTCATTAGAGATAATCACAAAAAATATGTGTCGATCGAATTTTTAGCTTTACCAGATATGTAACAGACAAAGTCACTAGGTAGACAGAGACGTCATTCAAGTGGCAGGAAGACTTTGGATGCAAGACGCTTCCATCAAGTCTTTTTGAAAATCCGTGGAAGAAGTCTAAGTCTTCTTGTAGCTTGGATGATGATGATGACAGAGACAATACTACACAAAAAATAAACAGATTACTCCAGACCGATAAAGGTCTAAAGATAATCCAATTGCTCATACCCACTACCAAATGGTAGCGTACCCAGCATGTTTCCAGCATTGCCACGTTGTATGGCAATACTTATGCGTTGGCCTTTGGACCAGATTCGCATCATTTTGGTTACGCGTCGCGTTGTTCAGGCGCTCAGATAATTTTTTGACAAATATTATTTTAAGTAGTTCTATATATGCTCGCTAAAAGGCATAATACTGTACAAAGCTTCAAAGCCTAGCAACTCAAATAAGACATTTAAATGAACATGTTTATATCTTAGCTTCATACGTCGTATAATATGCTCCGCTCGCTTCGCTCGCGCGTTGTATAATAAAATAATCATCATCATCATCATCTCAGCCATAAGAAGTCCACTGCTGGACATAGGCCTCCCCCATGGATTTCCAAAAAGACCGATGGGAAGCGGCTTGCATCCAGCGTCTTCCCGCCACTTGTATGAGGTCATCTGTCTATCTCGTGGCTGGTCTTCCTACGCTCTGCTTGCCGGTACGTGGTCTCCACTCGAGAACCTTTCGGTCCCATCGGCCATCAGTTCTACGTGCTATGTGCCCTGCCCACTGCCACTTCAACTTGCTAATCCGCTGTGCTATATCGGTGACTTTTGTACGTCTACGTATCTCTTCATTTCTGATTCGATCTCGTAGAGAGACTCCGAGCATAGCCCTCTCCATAGCTCGTTGCGTGACCTTGAGCTTCCTTATAAGGCCCATAGTTAGGGACCACGTTTCAGTACCGTATATCATCACTGGTAACACACACTGGGTGGAAACTTTCTGGGGAATATTGGATGAGAAGATGCTTTTAAGTTTCCCGAACGCTGCCCAGCCGAGTTGGATACGACGATTGACCTCCCTCGTAAAGTTGGGCCTGCCTAATCGGACCGTTTGTCCTAGGTAGAGTATAGGTAGGAATAAAATAATATAAATACTAAAAGATTTATGTTTGATGCAAAATGAAGCTTATTAACGCAAAAGATATTTGAATTCTACACATATAGGCGGGTACAATATGACTTTTGGACTATTTTATTCCTTTGGATGAGTGCAATCTGTTAAAAAATAAGGAAGTAATTAAAGTTTTTTTAAATCCTCGCTTAAAACCCGTTCGCCTTGCGGTTATGGTTAGTGACGTCGGAACGTGACAGCACATTCATCCAACTACGACGTAAGTACGTAGGCGTGTGTAAGCACAGTATACAATTAGTATGTACACAAGAGTGAGCGAGAGGATGTCTACGTCACGACAGCTCCATTGCCGTCTTTTTTCACCTAATTCGTGCACCGTTTTGCATATGGTACACTGAAATCGCTGTATTTTCAACGTTTTTCATCCAAAGTTTGACGTGATAACGTCTTATAAATCGATGAACGCCGACGATTACGAAAAAGCATGACTCATTGTCACATTCCGTCTGAGCCGAGCGTGCAAGCGAGAGCGCAGAACAAGAGATAGAGAGGCATGATCGGGGTAAGCGTTCGGCTTGTGACGCATCTATCATGCATGACGATATCACGTAAAATTATCGTCCGTAAACTGACTTTACAGACAACAATATTTTTTTCACAAATAATATTGAATTATCAGTAATTGCAAATCTGTGTAATAAATAAAAATATACACGAACTCCAAACACACTCACACCAGTCACATCATACACCAAGTCCAGTCACACCAAAAGTTTCGACTTTAGGCGTACCTAAAGTCGAAACTTTTGATAGTATGAAGTGTGACTCAACAGGTTAGTTCATATTGGTAGCGACAGACATTTCTTCGAATGATTCATATGGATCATATTGTCGTATTTTAAATACTTTAAATACAATGTGCAACCGCAAGTAGGTGAGAAAATACTGGGTACGTTATGATTTCGCATGCTTGCGTCACTAAGTTATGAATAACAGGTTGGCCCTTCAATACACTACTTATTGCTTGGTCCCTAAGTCATAATAAGGGGAACCTGCCTATGATCCGAAATTCATTTGTTGATATCTTATTTGCCCTAATCCGTTTAATAGAACTGTTGTTGCCTTGGGACTGTGACCTGAGTTCTGTTTTTTATCTGTAATATGTTTTTTATTTATAATAATATCTTTAGTTATTTAGGTCATTTATAGAAATAAATTTTATAGAACTGTCTAATTCTAGATATTGTGCTTGTTAAGAGTTTCTCATACCATAAGTCTGTTAGCCATAAGTTTAATTAAATTTTAATTTAATTAAACTTAATTAAACTAACTTAACATAATTTTCATTTAATTTAATTTTAATTTTACATTTAATTTGTTTATACTATCGATTATTTTACAATTCACGTATGTACCTTTTTTTATGGCAAGCGCCTTTATTATCAACAACACAACAATATACAGACTCAACTAACTAAACTACTACACAAAAAGCACATCGATCACCCCAGACCGATAAAGGTCTAAAGATAATCCAAATGCTCAAACCCACTACCAGTTGGCAGCGTACCCAGCATGCTAGCCGCATTGCCATCGTATGTACCTACATGTTATATGTACATGTTCACCTGTATTGATAATTTTTGACTTGTAACTGTGGTGTTACTAATAAATTATTTGTATTTGTATTTGTTTCACTTGCCCGGGACGCTTATTAGGTATTATACGGCGGATTATTATATAATGGATTTGATATTGTACGCCTATCGATTTCGGTCAAGCCGTTTAGGTTGTAGGTGCTAATTTACAAACCCACAAACTTACTTAAGTACATACATACATTCGATAAACATAACCCTCCCTCTTACGTAGTCGGGCTAAAATACAACCGTATTGACAACCTCCTCCTCTTCTGAAGTCTGTTAAAAATAAAACAAACATTTACTACTTATAACAGGAAAATGTCAAAGCCACGTCTTTATTCGAAGATAATTACCCATTTAGGATTTAACTAAATAATAATGATAATTCGCTAATTACCTACATAGTACAAAAACAAGTGACGGCAGAAGTGGGTAATTATAAATTTAGTAGAAACGAGAACTGTTTATATTTTCTCTGGAAAATGGGAATGAAAAAAGACGTGTGGCACTCGGAGACTGCCGCGGTAAAGCTATTGCATAATAACTTTACGCGCGGTGTGTTAGGTTATTTTCGTTACGGAATTTCTGGATTCGGTCTCCACGCTCAAGGCCCGCGATAGAAGCTATGCAATAGCTTAAAATAAATATTTATAACTAATTCTGTCAAAAAATTTCTTTTTGACGTGATTTGTAGATAAAAAAAAAGACGTGTGGCACTCGGAGACTGCCGCGGTAAAGCTATTGCATAATAGCTTTACGCGCGGTGTGTTAGGTTATTTTCGTTACGGAATTTCTGGATTCGGTCTCCACGCTCAAGGCCCGCGATAGAAGCTATTCAATAGCTTAAATATATTTGACTTTTCCGATAAAATAAAACATGGGCGGTTCACAAAGTACTAAAATTCTTATAGCCAACGATTTATAATATGTACTGACGTACTGAATTATTTGCTTATAACAAAGCCAAATAAATATAAAATAAATTGAACCAGTTACACATTAGGTTTATTGAGAAAGGGGGCAGAGCGATGAGGCTATTCTTAGCTTTTGCGTTACATTCACCTGAATTCTTTAAAATAACCGCAAATATATTGCATCTAATTGCTCTGAAATTTCGGGAACTCAACAAAATGCCAAACCACGGTAAATATAATAAACCCGAACCTAAAACTTTACATGAAACGTTGACAAAGTGTTTTAAAAATGTATTTTTTCAGCGCTGCTATCCCTATTTCATTATGTTTACCGACTTCAAAAAGAAAGAAGTTAACAATTCTGCTGTTTTTTAACTGATTTCCAAAAAGAAGGAGGTTATCAATTCGGTCTGTAAGCTTCTTTTTTGTATGTTTGTTCACCGATTACTTAGCGAATTGTGCATTGATTTTATTGATTATCTTTGTATTTGGTAGATCATACTTCAGAGGTGGTACTATATAAATTTTATGATAATCGATGCAGTACTTTGGTATTTATAACAAAATAACTGGTAAAATATCAAATAATGGTAGAAATGCAAGTCGCGTAAGTGCTTAAGTATATTGCGTATTTTGAAGTCGGGTTTTTTTCAGTTTTTTAAACTATAATTATTTGTGTTTGTTACCGCATAAGTCCGCCATTTATAAACCGATGTGAAAAATTTTTTTTCAGATTAATTCCATAGAAATTTCATCAAAATCGGTTCGGCAGTGTGGTTTTTAAAACAAAATTGCGCATATAGAAGTCGAGTTTTTAGTTTATATGTACATATATCTAATAAATGTATTTAATCAGTTCCCATTTTTGCAACGATAGTGTTTTATTCATACACTCTATCAAAGATAGTTTAAAAAACTGAAAAAAACCGACTTCACAATACACAATTTGTTTACTTGGTGTTAGGTATATCTTTAGAGGATATACTGGTATCATTCAAACTCCAAATTCTAGTAATTATTTGTAATCTTGAAAATTATAAAATATTACATTTACCGTAACACGGTTAAGTCGCATGTGTAGAATTAATATAATTTAAAGCGCGCCTTGCTGTTCACTTTTCAACAGGCATTTAGATGATATTTTATCAGTTATTTTGTTATAAAAACCAAAGTACTGAACCGATTTTGATAAAAAATATATGAAACCACCTCTGAAGTATGAGCTACAAAATACAAAAAAAAAACATCAAAATCAATGCACAATTTGCGGAGTAATCGATGAACAAACATAAAAAAAACATACAGACCGAATTGATAACCTCCTTCTTTTTGGAAGTCGGTTAAACACTTGTAGAATGCCAAATGTATAATTATATATGTAATAAATGTTTTCTCATTCTAGATATTTGTTTAGATACAAGGAATGCGGTTTTCTAATAGTGCTCGTTTGTTTTCTGTCGGTGTTTATATTTGCCGCAGAATCGCGGAAAAACAATAGAAAATAATATATAATGGTGTTGTTTGTTTATATTGAGAATATTCTAAAGATGACGGAATATATGTGTCGTGGCCGTCTGCTTTACAAATGGTGAGATAATTTATACGTATGTTGATGAGAGACATTAAAAATCCGAATTGATTTTATAATAATTATAGTTTAAAAAACTGAAGCAACCGACTTCTCATGGACGCCATTGTCAGAACTGGACCAAATTGAAATGGAACTACACGGGAAGCACCAGCTTTCAAATAAAAAAATAATCATCAAAATCGGTTCACCCAGTCAAAAGTTATGAGGTAACAAACATAAAAAAAAATAAAAAAATACAGTCGAATTGAGAACCTCCACCTTTTTTTTGAAGTCGGTTGAAAACGAAAGTAACTTAGTCTATCTGTCTGTTTGTTTGTTTGTTAGTTCTTCACGGCTGAACGGTCAACGGCTTTCGTTGTGAAATTTGGCAGAGTTTCTTTAGGACCTGGAGAAGGACATAGGCTATATTTTATCATCATCATCATCGCCGTTTTTCATCACTACGCGGGAGAAACCGCGGGGTGCTGCTTGTTGGATTATACTATATATGGATATTTAGTAAATTTTTTTATCAGCCCTGTTTGTACAAACTGTCCCACTGCTGGGAACGGGCCATCTTCTCATTGTGAGGAGGGTTAGGCCATAGTCTGCCGCGCTGGCCAAATGCGGGTTGGCAGACTTCACACATCTTCAAGATCATTGAGAACTCTCAGACATGTAGGTTTCCTCACGATGTTTTTCCTTCACCGTTTGAAGTTGGCGGCAATCAACAATACGCACATAACTTCGAAAAGACAGAGGTGCGTGCCGCGGGATTCGAACCCAGGACCTGCGGATCGCAAGTCAGACGGTCTCCCGACTATGCTGCCGGAAACTTTTAGTAAATTATTTGTTTTTAAACTGGAAATTGTTTCACTTTTACCGCACTACCTCAAGTACAAGTAATCGCTTTCTCCCAGTGCAGGGGTTTACAAGCACCTGGATATTTTACAATAAACCAATCTTATGCATACCTACGAGTATCTCTGAATTATAACTGTTATAGTAACATTGTCAAGTTTTAGAAAATAAATATTTTGTATACTATATCCTTAGCTTTTTGGGCATAAAGACGAATCTAACTATAATAATTATATATCTTCTAGAATAACGAGCTCCATCCTCGGCCACACCGTTGCTGACCATCAGACGAGTCGGTGGTCAATCGTAGATCTATTTCATATAAAATACGTAATTGTTTAAAACACAACCCATCGCTTTTATTCATTGAAAATCTGAACCTTTTTCAACTGACTTAAAAAATGATGTGGTTCTCGATTCGGTTGCATTTTTTTAAATGTTTCTTACCTCATGACTCTTAGATTTACAAACCGATTTCAAGAAAATATTTGTTAATTGAAATGTTATAAGAATGGTCTCTAGGAAATTTCACCAAAATCAGTGCAGTAATTTGGCTTTTAAAACAAAATAATTGTCAAAATTGTCATCTAAATGCATTTACGTATTTTGAAATCGGTTGTTTCAGTTTTTTAGAGTTTTAGTCAACTACGAACCCGTCCAAGTCTGTCCGTGACTTAGGTCGAACACCATTTTTGTACTAGAAAGTTGTAATTTTGTATGGATATAAACTTTATTTCTTTTAATTAACTAACATAATTTATACTAAATATGAATTATAAAAAACTAAATATTTGTAAAATTTTACTTTACTTTAGTAGGTACCCTAAAAATCAAGAAAAAAAACCGTCCTCACTTTACATGTAAGAGATCCGCTACATGTAAAGTGGGAATGATTTTTCTTGTTTACCCCATCGTGTGGAGTAAATCTTCTTCAAATGGTGGCATAGTTAGCCGTAAATCAGGCTGACGATGATGATGATAAGTATAGTTCATAAGTGCACCATATACAGTTGCACCGTGTCAAAGATGAAAGAGCTGAGTGAAACGCGCGGAACAATGGCAGCAGTTCTCACCGTCGTCGGGTAAGCGCCCTTCCAAGAACGCTGCGCAGACTTTCCATTAAATTTAGAATTACTCACTTAGATCGGGTTGCTTGGGATAATTGTCGTTAATTGTTAATTAACAAGCTTAGAAAGCTGGAAAACCTTTGTCGTATTAAACGAATTAAATGATTTTTATGACACATGCTAAGAACAAGCTAAGAACATTCACGATCAAATTCTCCAAACAAACAAAAAATTCAACCGACTTCAAAACAATCTAGTTAACTGATTAGTTAAAATTATACCTAGTTTAAAAAACTGAAGCAACCGACTTCTCGTGGATGCAATTGTCAGAATTGGACCAAATTGTGGACCAATATGCATATGTATGCATATTCGCGGTAAAAAATTAGTGGGGCTAATAGACGAATGCAAAAGTTTTCCTTAAATTCATTTGTTTATAAATTCAAAATTTCTTTATTTCAAGTAACATATACCCTTATTTACAAAGAGAAATTTAGTAGATACAGAAAATATTGTCAAATTGAAATGATAATGTTAAAAAACCTGACAAGTGCGAGTCAGACTCGCCCACCGAGGGTTCCGTACAAACTAGTAAATAAAAGGTTTTTTTTTTTTTTAATATTATTATATTAGTGAGGTGAGAGGTGAGTTTTTTTAATTATTTTTTTTACCAACTAGGCCTGCTTTTGACCACAATTTCACCTGTTGGGAAGTAATGATGAGGTGTTTCTGTGGTAAAATGCGGACGATCCAAATACGTAATGACCATGCACACATTTTGACACATTTTTCGCTTCACCTATAAAATAAATAAATAAATATTTGTGGACATTCCACACAACACCATCTAGCCCAAACTAAGCAAAGCTTGTACTACCTATTTGTTGTTGTTTGTGTTATTGTTTGTTACCTGTTTGTTGTTTGTTTTTGTTGTTGTGTACCTAAGAACGAAAGTTTTAATGTAAGTATCACTCTAAGTGCAAGTACTCAAAGTCTACCAACTCTAAGTGTAAATACATTAAGCTCGATTGTATACGGAAGCCTCTGTTCAAGTCCAAACAGGACACGCGTTCTACAAAGTAGTTAGAGATCAGTTAAACGAAGACTGGTGTAATGTAGAAGGTGACTCGTCTGGGCTCCAGACGCGTTGGCTTACACCGCCAGTACTCGGCGGGGGTCAGGTGACGGCTTCCTGGCGTCGTGTTTTCTGTTAAACCCGCCACACGACACCACACGGATTTTTTAGATTCCGCGGAAATGAGGAAAGGTAGAGTTGCTGGCTGTGGCTTGTTCGTGGATCGGGTAGCCGGCCTTATCGACGTTCTGGCTAAAGATTGTTGCCGGCTTCGTATATAGACATAGTATGTCTATATTTATGACAAAAGTTCATAACAGATGAAACTAGTTGCTCTAACAGTAGACCTCGTGTGCACAAACTTTCTGCAACAATGCTCGTTCAATCGAAATTAGTAAATTTCCCCCTCTTTTTGGGTGATACACATTAATCAAAAATCTCTAACTGATGCAAAATAGCATCGTATGTATGGGTCCTAAAATCTACAATAAGATTCCTAAGTCAATAAGAGACCAGAATAGTAATTTATTTAGAAAAAAGTTGAAGGCATTGTTATTGCAGAAGTGTTTTTTGTTTTAAATGTTAAATTTTAATTTTATTTGACATTATGTGTATCTTTTATTGCTTCTGCTTTGTCATATTATAGATATTTTTGGTTTGTGTATTAATCTAATAACAAATAATAATTATTATTATTTTATAATTTTTCGCATGTGCATGATGCTGTCTACCTGACATTTGTACGCCTAATCGGCACAACATGATTTTTAGCGACTAAATTTAGTGTAACATCTTTTATGCACTTGTTGTATAAAATTCTCGTGTTGTATGCAAATAAATTATCTTTATCTTTATCTTTATCTAACGACATTAAAGCCTATAAAAATTTAAAACCTATATATGTAGATGTATCAAATTTCGTAAAGATTGGTTGTAAAATACAACCTGTACGTGAGTATCAACATACAAACATCCGAACACATGAAAGCAAATACTGCCAGTTAATACAGACAGCTCACTTCGCGCACAAGGTCCATCAAAATCCAATATTAACCTATCTCCTTCTTCCACAGCATGATGGACTCCGGAGGGGCCGGATTAGAGTCCCCACCGACCTACCATCGGACATATGAGCAATACGTTCAAGGAGCAGTCGAGACCAGTGGCGACTCAACCCAAGACCAGTCCAGCGCTGACGCGATCCACCAAGTCGTGTGGTCCTTACCATATAGCCTGGACTATAGAGCGCAATACGACTACAGGACTTACGAAGCAAGAGACTACTCGCCACAGCAGTACGGAAGAGCTCCTTTTACTAGCAAGATGGGGCAGGCCAAGGCATTAAAGGAAGCCAGGATACGGAGGCCTATGAACGCCTTTATGGTTTGGGCGAAGGTAGAGCGGAAGAAGCTGGCCGATGAGAATCCCGATCTCCATAATGCTGACTTGAGTAAAATGTTAGGTGAGTGAGATTTTTTTGTATTTGCTTTATTCATTGATTTAAATTAAGAGGATTTTGGGGCCCAGCTTTTAATAAGCACTTTTTTTTTTTTTTAGTTAAATGGTTTCATTGAAAAGAGAGACAATGATGTAGATAATGTATTTACTGTATTCGACTAGAAAAGCCCTTTCGTTTGATACCCATATTGTGGGGGTTGTGAAAATATTAAACATATTGAATTTAGAATGATATTAAATATAGAACTAAATTAAAGACTAATTATACTAAATTAAAGACGTGTACCAAATATCAGATCAATCTATCAAAGGAAAGGTGGTCAAATTCCGATAACTAAAATTATCGGAATTTGACCACCTTCCCTTTGACAGTTAAATTTTATAATTTACGATCAAAATATTTATTTTATTATTTTGATACAAAAAATTTAGCCTATCTATTAAAAATTTTGACACTCAGGAAGTAAAAAAGAATCTAACGACAGTGCACATCAAAATCTGTCAAGTTTTTTTTTTTTATTGAACAAATTTATTCTCCACAGACTCCAGGGTCCGTGCCTTTTATGAACTATATGCATTTAAAACTACTTACTTTATTTTAAGTTATGCAAGAGGAAGAGTTTAGGCTGCAGCGATTATATAGAAACATACATACACTCGAAAACATAAACCTCCTTCTTACACAGTAGGGTAAAAAGTTAAAGACCGATTGTAGCTCATACCCTATGCATAACCATCCACGACAGCTTCAAACCAAATGTCAGCTCCGAAAAATATAAGCCCGATGACTCAGCGCGAAAAGCCAATCTTCGTGGACAACATTTGAATTTCAAATAACTTTACTCATGTCAGTTATAATAAGTATACTTACCTTGACTTTATAATGCGTAAGAGAATTAAAAAATATATGGTTATAATTTATTTCCGTTTCTTTTTCTGTATTACCATAGACTTTAAATTAAAAGAAAATAAAAACCAATCTAGCTGAAAAATTTTGTTTGTGACAATCAAGAGGTTGTTATTAATAAGGTCCTATGTAATAGGGCGAATTCTGTGATTAAGAATATGGGTTTCTTAGGGAGTCGAGTAAAAAACAAAATAAACTGTTTAGAAAACATTATCTTTGATTACATTCATAGAGTAACTCCTGTGTCAAAAATTAGGAGAGCTTTCGAGGCCACATTTTTTGACAGTTGTTAAAAGGCTACATAATGTACAATATTGCAATGTAACAGAGACCAATCACAATGACAAATTTTCTCAAATCCTTTAAGTCACTTTGACAATATGGTCAAAAGAGTAGCAGTTGGAGCATTCTGTTTTTTATTTCCTCCCAGTCCTGTCCAGCACATCAAAATAAAATAGCGTATTTCCTGCATCCGCCATGCTAAACTGCAAAAATAATGATTTACTCATTTATCCATACAGGAAGTATAAATAAACAACTTTCATTTATGTGATGAAAGATTTTATAATCAACATTGTAACCATATAGGTACATATTTCTATAGAACGCTATTTTTGCAATGAAGACCTTATAACAGCATTCTTGCATGCAAGAACTGCATACAGAAATGGTGCACAAAGATGAATAGAATGTTTACTTATAGCTTAATTAAAACTAGATGGTGATGAATAATTATATTTCTTGTTTAAGAATGTTGTTGAGCATGCATTTGTCTGTACAAAAGTAGAAAGCGCATTTCTAATCGTAAGTAACCATTGATAAATTTTGGTGACTTTTTTTTGTGAACGGAACCTTAAAATATCACTTAAATTAAACATTAGTACCTGGGCGCCCTAGCTCCACTCGGATTTTTTATGACTGAAAATACGAGCAAACCCGGGTAAAAATGAAACCTAGCAAGATCGATTTAATTTCCCTAATCTACCTACAAACCAAATTTCATTAAAATCGTTTCATTCAGTAAAGCCGAAATTGAGATGCCCTATATTATATTTTATATTATTAATATTTACCTAGGTTTGTATTTTCATTTTTGAAAATAGTTTTTTTACTATGTAGGGAAAAATCCGCAATATAGTGGCGGTAATTATTCAACGTTCCTTTCAAGTTCTATTGTATTGTGACTCAACTCAAAAGTATATAGGTATATGTAGTTGATATCATGCTGTCCTAGTGCTTAGCGTGGACCTCTTCTTTTTACCTGACTGCGTAAAAAGGGGAGGTTATATTTTTCGTGTATGTATGTTCTATATGATCGCTTACAGCTTAAATGGCTTGACCGATTTTCATGTACGATATGTCGTTAGACTCGTCTTCACTCCCGGAGTGTCATAAGCTATATTTTTTGTAATAATAATACAGCAAAATACAAATATGTACAAATTGTTTATTAATAACACCGTTGTTACAAGTTCAAAGTTGTTACAAGTTTCAGAATTTCAAATTAATAATAAAATAAAATTAGAATTCTACGTATACATTGTATTTACTTAAATTTAATAAACTAGAAATTGTAATGCATCTCTCGCAAAATAAAAAATGAGTTTTTTCATGCCGACTCAGGTACAGAACCCTAAAAATGAAACTGACTACACTTAGCAACAAAACGAAATATTTGAATTGTTTATAGGATAAGACACTCATTTTACAAGAAAGGAATCATCAAAATGATATACTAAATAGTAATTATTGTTATAATTATAATATAAAATACAAGGAATGTAACCTCGTTGGGATTTTCATATGTTAACGAGACCATACTTATCTACATTATAATACAGTATCCAGTAGATTCTTCTTCTATCTTACATTCACATGCAAAATGTTCTAATCCACACTTATCACATTTCGGAGGCCTTTTGCAGTTCTTAAGCGCGTGTCCAAAACTCCTACATTTAAAACATTGTACTCCTGTATAAATTTGAATTTCTACAGCACAATTAGATAGACGCTTTATCTTTTTAAACTCATTCACGTTTGCACCAATAGCTAATTCCACAAGTGCAGGCGGATATTCCGGATATTTAGTTTTTAATTTTGAAATAGTTGCTCCTTCATAACCTAGCGAAGCTAATTCTTCAACTAGCGTTTCATGGAAAACTTCTGGCAATCCTGATATGATAGCTTTTGGAGGGGTCTTTAGAAGAGTTTGCTTCTTTGGCTTATTGTTGCTTACTTTTTTATTCTGCGTTGTAATTTCTTCGAACGATACTGGAGCTGCATCATATAATGGAAGACCGCTGAAACGGTTTGATTCTTTTTTCTGATTATTGACTATTTTAGAAGTATTATTTTTCTTCTTTTGTTTCCTTTTGCGTTTATTTTGTCCATCTTCTGTATATTCTAAATTAACACATACATTAGTTTCGTTTTCCGTTTGTAATTTTTCAGCAACACATTTAGAATTTCCCGCCGATTCATAAGATTGTTGTTGCGATGACGTATATTTTCCTGTCGTAGGATTATAATATATTTTAAGATTTCGGTCTTTGGTTGAGATTTTTGAAATTTCATTTTTTTTTATTTCCTGCTGTACTGCAGTGTTAGTTTGCTCTACTTCTTTAAGACTCGCACGATCTTTCACAGTCATTTTATAATATTCATAATCCCATATATTTATACGCTTCATTGAAGTCTCTTGTTTCTTGTTATTATTTCCAATTTTCGTAACGCCTTTGTCAGTCACTTGCAAAACTTCACGTTTCTTGGACTCCTGATTTCCAATCCCATTCATAAGTTCTTTATCGATTTTGGTTTGAAGATTATTTTCTTGCTTATTCTTTTGAATAGCAGGGTCTTTCTTTTTGTCAGAGTTCAATTCAAATTTTTGATGATAGTACATATTAATTGATAAATTAATATTTATGATATTAAAATTGTTGTTGGTTGGTCGTGTGTAACGAATAAACGCAATTATGCCACTGGTAATAATTGAACTGGTTCGGAATTTTTATCCCGCTCGAACTAACACATATTGTGAAATACATAACTAAAATAAGAATATTAGGTACTTACTAACTGTATTGTTTTATCAATAGTTAGGGTTCCGCACAATACATTCAATGTTAAAATACATATTTTATTGTATTCTTATTTGTACATATTTAATAAATAAATGACCTGGTGATCATATCACATTACCACCACCACCACCAGTCCACCAGGTGAGTTGACGGTCAAGCGTAAGCCTATTTTGGAATAAAATAAAACCGGACAAGTGCGAGTCAGACTCGGCCACCGTGGGTCCGTACAAACTAAATAAAAGGGGGAAATCATATTTTTTATATTTTCCTTCATAAACCGAAAAATATACATCGTAAAACTATTTAAAAACCCGTTTTACCTGTTTCATAAGATACCTCACATGATTAATTCACTTAAAAATTTGGGCCCTCATTCCTTGCATAAAGACACTATTATTTTGTTATTAAATTAAAAATATCCAGTTTTCGGATTTTTCCCAATATGTGTACTCTAGCACAATGCTTCTTGCCAAAGTTCATAGTTCTAGGTCAACGGGAAGTATCCCATAGGTTTTGATGCCCTTGTGAGTGTTGAAATGTTCGTTTATTTCGACATATTCAGCTGTAAGTTTTTTTTACGAAAGCTGTAAAATTTTATTTTTCTTTCTGCAGCAAGAGACTATGGATCTGCGTATATGGTTTTAATTTCAACTCGATACCTTCACGCGTTCCCGAGATAAAGGTCTTGACACCCGGACAGACGGACAGACAGACAGACTGACAAAAAAGTGATCCTATAAGGGTTCCGTGTTTCTCCTTTTGAGGTACGGAACCCTAAAAAATGATATTATCAAACATATTATTTATGATACATTACGTATAAATATTAAAATATGGGATAAAACATCTATTTTTATCTTCTGTTTGATAAATACTTTATTATTTTATTACTTTATATATTTTATCACATTATCACCTCAACTTTTTAGGGATCCGTAGTTACGTACATCTACACAGTTACAAACAATGAATAAAATATTATTATTAACAATATATTTAAATGCCATTGATAGTAATATGCAGAACCCTGAATGAATTGTTTGAATCGACCGTTTTAATGGCTTTTCCTTATTAATCTCGTATAGAAACAAAACATCGAGTCATGTGCAATGTTTAAATATTGCGAAATATAATACAAGCCCGGGAAACCCTACATACGCGGGATGAAGATAATGATGACCCGGTGTTTTGTTAGCTATTTGTGAATATTGCAACAAGTGTTAATGTTGTTTGTGAAACAGTAAATTATTATTGTGTTAACCAGGTGACCCCACAGTCAACTCTATAAAGAGTTGGGTAGAACTGACTATTGTCTTTTTTTATTGTCCCTACAGATACTCATATAAGTATCTGTAGTGACCACAGACATAGGTAGTGACAATAGTCAGTTTTATCCAACTGCGCAAAAAGCTAGGTAATGTTTTTCGGTGGACGTGAATTTATGTTTTTCTTCTCCTACCTCCAATATTCTAGGCTAAAGCTTGGTGGCTTATCTTTTTTTAAAATAGTACATTTAAATGGTTGGTTAATAATACTGTTTTTTTTTATACTAGCAATATAGGGTCTACGCTACGCCACCACTGAAGTCCGATGACGAAAATTTGGAACTAGAACTTCAAGTCTAGAGTGAATAAGTAATAATATATCTTCTAGGTATACGTGCTTCATCTTCGGCCACAGTATCGCTTTCTATCAGCCGTGCTGGTGGTCAAACGTAGAGCTATTCTATATATTTAAAAAAAAAACTAAATTTAACAGGCCCGCAATTGTCTGCTGGTACATAGAATAGTATGTATGACTAGAATGCGATTAAAGCGCCGCATCTGAAGGACTTAAGTTTTTTTTTGAGCTCCACAGACTCCAGGTCCTTTTATAAGCTAATACATTTTAATTATTAACTATGTTTACATGTTTTTAAACTAGCATAGAAGACAATGACAGGACTTGAATGTTGGCGCGGACTCTAGTATTTTATGTCTGCTCGCATATTGCCATTGTTGTAACAGCCTGTCAGCCTGACAAAGCGTGTCAGTGTTGCCAGTCTCCAGTCTGTCACCATTCGCTCAGTTGTCAGGCGCGATTTCGGCGCACTATTATAATTACGACCTCTACTTTCTCTCGAGATAAGACCGACTTGAACCCGGTACGGTCGCCGTAACTCGGTACAATCACATGCTGAAGTTATAACACAACAATACTATCTATACTTAAAATGCTTTGTTCTAAGTGATTACCTGACTTAAAGACAAATTGCAGCCTAAACTGCAGGACCTAGTTTTTTTTTAAAACGTAGGTGAAGACCTTTCACACAACACCATCTAGACCAAACTAAGCAAAGCTTGTACTATGGAACTAGATGGCAGATAGAATACATATATACTTTTTTTTGTAAATATATACATATGATACATAGAAACACCCAGACACAGAAAAAACATCCATGCTCATCACACAAATGTTTGCCCTGGGTGGGGATCGAACCCACGACCTACAACTCAGCAACCAGACTTACTACCAACTGAGCCATAAACCCAGTCGTATTTAGAGAGTAGCTTCTTTGTAAAAATAATACATCCACTAAGGGATCCTTTTTTCATATATTATATACATATATAAATATTATCCATTAGGGGGCGTCCATAAATTACGTGAGGTGTTTAAGGGGGGGAGGGGGTCGAGTCAAATCTCATCTAATCTTACGTTGGAGAGAGGGGGGGTCTCGGCAAATATCACGCAATTTTTTTTTCTGATTGAAACAAAAAAAATATATTCTATTTTGGTCTATTTAATCCAGATTGTACATGCTTAAGATTTAATCTTAAGCGTAATCGTAGTACGATTAAGATCATTTACTAATTCGTTCGAAAGAAAATAATTTTATTCATACTTCGACGTTATACATTTACTGACTGTCAAACCACCATATTTGTTTTATACCAAATAGCTCAATTTAATCTGAATTTACGGTACAGTGTAGCCTTTTTAATACGCCACTGCCTACCGATTCAACCGCTGAATGGTTTCATCAGCACGCCTTATGATCTCTATTGCCCAAGTGTACGTGATGATTTAGAGAAAAGATGCTGCAGTACATGCGGTATTTACTTTGCATCTAGCACGAGAGCTGCAGAGCACAGGCGATCAGCCCACATTGCACCAGCTAAGCAAGCGCGTATGTTCCGCAAAGTGCGACCCTCACGGATTGTCACAAGACGAGCTAATGAGTTACTTTGTACAAGTGCCAATGGCTTAGAGTGGCTAGATCAGAACGAAGTTGAAGGAGCAGATGATTTTACTGAAAATCATATGGAAATGTTGGTTCCAATAGTCTCTCTTGAGACCGTGCATGATTCTCTATGGACTGAATTAGAGTAGATATTCTTTTTTTAATTACAGTATTTACGATTTAAGTATTCTATTGTTAAATTTTTATTACACTTATAATTAAACTCTCAGCAATATTGATTACTAGTCTTAACTAGTCGTAAATAAAAGGACGATGCAAATTTGTTTTTTTCTTTTTACAATAACAATCCAACGCGTTTACGTAAGAAACTCACATTTTGAAAAATCTCACGTGAGATTCGGGGATGGGGGAGGGGGTTGAATAAAATCTCACGACATCTCACCAGGGGGGGAGGGAGGGGCAGAAAATTTAAAAAAACACCTCACGTAATTTATGGACGCCCCCTTACGTTTTAGACACAGAGCATCACATTTTATTAGTTTACGAGGATATATATTAACATCGTAAGATTCGTAAGTGACAAGTATAAGGGCTTTAGGCTGAAAACTAGGCGATAATATTTGTGTAAATACGAAGTCGTAAATATGTATATGTGAGATAGATAAAGCGTAAAATCCACTGAAGGTTACGATGAAAACACGTTTTTGGTATAACATGGCGACCGCGATATTTTTAATTTTATTTTATTAATTTGACATACATTTAATATTTATTTTCACATAATTGATGGGCATGCAATTCAATAGTTTGCTATTATTATTTTTAATTCATTTGACATGTATTTTAATGGCATATTTTTAAATTTTAAATGACTATTTTCATTTTTCGCTCAATATTAATGCATGCTAACTTCATCTGTAATTATTGTGACATTAAGCTATATTTTCTTTATAAGATTTTTATTGTCAATCTATAGATGTACTATATACACAGTTGTGAACTTTAAAATAAATAAAATAAAATAGAATTTGCGTAACACTTGTGTCGCTGCCCGTACCGTCATAGCTCAGATATGGCGAGTCATTATACCTCGGCGTGGGTGGTGAGATCCTATCGCGTTTTAATGAAATAAACGAATAACAAAATACACGGCTATAAAAATTGGACTTGCGTACTTATGTCTATTCCATTTGACAATGTTGGCTGATGGATATAGAAAAAAAACAAAAAACAAAACGATAATTTCAAAATAATTATTTCCATAACTCTTCTTCTTCTTCCGGCCTTTTCCCATTGTCGGCTCTCCTACTCCTTCTTCGCCAGAGACTACGTTTCTGGGTCGTCTGTGGGTCGAAAAAGCAAGGTCTTTTTCGACAACATTCATCCATGTTTAGGGGGGCTTACCACGGCTTTTCGGTTTTGATTTCAGTTATTCCATAATTCATAATACCTATGCTGAAAACATATGGAACATTTTACTAACTACATCATGCGATTTTACCTGTTATTGAGAATTCCTTGACGCTGGATGCAGCAATCGTCAAGCCAGGTCAGGCTTAGTAACTTTAACACTAGGGCTGGCTACTCAGTCTATACGAACTTACTTACCGGGCTAACGGCACAAAACATAATATTATTAGCTAATAGGCTAATAAGTTTTTAGGCTATTAAGAATTAAAAAAAAAAGTTAAAACGTCAAATTGAAAGACGTCACATTGACGTCATTACACTCCCAGTTAGTCAGTACCTACTTACAATATGTTTCTGGCCCAGTAACAGCGGCTGTGACGTCACAATCGATGTTGTTTTCCCAAAAGTTATAAACTGAGGTATTTCAATATAATACCGGGCTGTATATTAATATTTTGTTATAAAAACCAAAGTACTGCATCGATTTTGAGGAGTTCGAGTTTGTGACCTCTGGTACGGAAACCATGGAGCATTTAAATGTACTAAGTGTTAACGTTTCGAAAATCTACTCTTTGTTATTTATTTTTTTCTATTCCTGGAAATGATAATTTGACACCTATGTAATAGGGCGAATTCTGTGATTTGACAGATAATTTCTATATTCTACCGTTAATACTATGCTCACTCATCCAGTCATATTCTGTAATATTGTTCATCTTATATTAAAACGTCAACACTGGCAGTTTAAACGTCATATTTTTTTTCGATATGATAATTTGACAGATAATTTCTTAGTAAGCTCACTCATCCAGTCATATTCTGTAATATTGTTCAAACTGACAGTTTAAACGTCATAATGACGTCATTCTGTTCCCAGTTAGGTATAATACCTATTACATCTGTGACAGTTCCCCCATTGAACACGCATGAGTCTTCAAGATATTAATGGACAAGGACAAAAGAATAATATCCTGCCTCTCAATGAAAAGAAACGCGCATTTGCTACTTTTCAGTATCCTCAAATATTATTTAGGTATATTATTCTTGATAACTATGACTAGCAATAGTATTAATAGAAGCAATAATAGTATATATAAATAAATATAAATATTTGTGGACATTTCACAAACACCATCTAGCCCAAACTAAGCAAAGCTTGTACTATGGAACTAGATGGCTGATAGAATACATATATATACTTTCTTTTGTAAATATATACACGTGATATATAGAAACACCCAGACACAGAACAAACATCCATGCTTACCACACAAATGTTTGCCCTGGGTGGGTATCGAACCCACGACCTACAGCACAGCAGCCAGACATACTACCAACTGAGCCACAAGGCCAATAAAATTTCACAAATATAAATCTTTACAGATAGAAGGCTTTTATCTGAATAGGGTAATTAATCCTAACTACTTTGTATCTTTCATGCTGGACTGGGAAAAAAATAACTATAGAATGTACCAGCTGCTTCTCTTCTCTTGTAAAAGTTCAGGGACTTAAGAGGAATTGGCATTTACACACAGAAACGACTGGACGATTCTCATGAAATTTGGTATAGAGATAGCTAAAACCTAGGGATGGACATAAGCTATTTAGATTTCATCGTCATGACGCAGGCGAATCCGCGGGGCGTAGCTATTGCACTTGGTATTCGGTGAAATTTATTTGATTTCAATGATTTGTTGTTTCAATTTTGTTTTCTGTATATACATATATATATTAATTTTTTTTTTTTATGGCAAGCGTCTTTATTAACTACAACACAACAATATACAGACTCAACTAACTAAACTACTACAAAAAAACACATCGATCACCCCAGACCGATAAAGGTCTAAAGATAATCCAAATGCTCAAACCCACTACCAGTTGGCAGCGTACCCAGCATGCTGCCCGCACTGCCACGTTGAATGGCAATGCTTATGCGTTGGGCCAGATACGCGCCAGCATTTTGGTCACGCGTCGCATCGATCAGGCGCTCAGAAAAATTTTTGAAAATGAGATGAGCTCCCGGTCCCCACGGACCCAAAGTTTCGACACCAAACGGCTCAAATATGTAACCTCTACCGAGATAATTTTTTTTTATTTTTTTATTTTATGAAGTCTTAAAGTGTAGATAGTAGAGGTATAGTTATGGTTCTTAGCACAAACATAGGTTCGTTAGTATAGTTTTTTCTTGCGTGTTATTTCTGTAAATAAATAAGTTTCAACGTTTTAATATAATTACTAATTATTTCAATGATCGTATTTAGCATGTGCAAAACGTCATTTAATTATATATATATACATATATTTTCCCGTGTTTATTTACATAAAACACACAACATAATTCGCAAATTCTCACCTAGGTACAATAATATGAGCATAATGTTGGAAATACCCAATAACGATAACCTAATAAAGTTCCAAGAACCCATGTAACAAGCTACTGTTTTCATTATTGTGTTAGTGTACATAGGTATTAGATTTATTATAACTTTAGACTTAGACAGAAATTTATTTTAAAAAGAAACACACAACAGAGAATAAAAATCATACAAAAAAATAGATAACTAAATAATGTTTTTGTCAATTTTGAATAAAATTCACGTAGTGAGCTATGGAGAGGGCTATGATTGGGATCTCTCTGCGAGATCGTATTAAACGAAGAAATCTGTAGACTTACGAAAGTCACCGATATAGCACAGCGGATTAGCAACTTAAGTGGCAGTGCGCAGGGCATATAACACGTAGAACTAACAGCCCGTGGGGCTGAAAAGTTCATGAGTGGAGACCACGAAGAACCGGCAAGCGCAGCGTAGGAAGACCAGCCACGAGGTGGACAGAAGACCTGTTACAAGTGGCAAGAAGACGCTGGATGCAAGCCGCTTCCAACCGGTCTTTTTGGAAATCTATGGAGGAGGCCTATGTCCAGCAGTGGACTTCTTGTGGCTGAGATGATGATGATGACTGTAAAATGTATTATAATTTTACATATTGAGAGGAATTACTGGTATTAAACGTCTATTTAAGGAACCGTTTAACTTGTGGCACGAGTGGATTTAGCTAATTAAATCATGGAGGTAATTATAAATAAATGATCATACATTAATGACACTTATTTTCCCTTACGGGCTAGGCAGAGCATCAAAAGCCATGAGGCCGATTGACGCCACATTTGACGCCACGTGGTTAGAGGATTACATATTGCAAAAACTGCTTTTCTGCAATCGGGTATATTTTTTTAAAATATATACATTGTTCATTTTAATACAATAATTTGCCACCCCAGTCATCATCATCTCAGCCATAGGAAGTCCACTGCTGGACATAGACCTCCCCCATGGATTTCCAGTTGAAGTTGTTGAAGAATACGTCTACCTAGGACAAACGGTCCGACAAGGCAGGTCGAGCTTTACGAAAGAATCGTCGAATCCAACTCGGCTTATAATATGTTTTGAAAACCGTAAAAGTACTGAACCGATTTTGATAAATTTTATATGAAGTATTATTTACCTACCAAATGAAATAAGAATTATTAGAATCTATAAAAAAAAAATTATTTTTATTTTTTGGGATTTATACTTCTTGTAAAAAAGAGTCCGAATTAAAAAAAAATAACAAATAAATTATAATTATGAATGATTAACTAAAATATTTAATACTTACCTAACTACTGGGCTGTGATATCATAGCCCAACTTAATCGATATAAATATAATAAGGTAAAAGTCCCAAAAATTAATTTTTATTACCAATGGTTTTTTTTATATTAACTTACCTATTAATACGCGTATGAAAGGTACACATAGGTACCTACTCGTATTCCTAAATAAGGCAGTAATAGGTAAGCCCGACCAAACCTAATTAGAGTTGACCTATCCACAGTGGCGTAGCGTGGACTAATATAGACGTAGGCGAAGTCACATCAGCGAGGTCCCTTTTTAACACGCTTTTATTAGGTCCACCTGTAAGTAGGTAACTAACTATGTAATGAAATCTAAGGTAACTAATTTAACCATATTCCAAGGATCGTAGCGTAATGAAAATTGGCAGCTGTATGTAGTTCTGATGACAATACAATAATATGGTACTGTCGAACTGATCTGATGATGGAGCCGGAAGATATGAACTAGAACTTCATGATGGAACATCGTATCATAGCTGTGTTTGGACTTGTTAGAAAAGTCTTGTAATGAACTTTGACCACAATAATTTGTAGCGTGTTTTTTAGTTTTTTAAACTGTAATTTATTTTAGTTCTCAAGATCCAATAAATCTATGTTTTCAAACATACTTTGACACGGCATGCCTACTCACATGATAGTGAAAAATATAAATGTGCGGTGGGAGAATATTGAAAAGCATATAGATTTGAAAAAAGTTCAATTTCAGATCAAATCTTTTTTATTTATTTAAAGAGGCCTCGCGAGACCGTGGGCGAGGGCCCACTTCGCACACGCCTAGCTACGCCACTGCCTATCCAGATTTACTGGGTCTTCCTTCCATCCCTTGTCTTTTCGCGGCAAAAAGTAACCTAACCAAAGACGCAATGACCTTCCATCTAGAAACTTCATTTTCGAAAACTTTATGAAATAAGTTTTGGTAATAGCACATTTTTTTATGCAAGGTCGATATACGATTGACCACCAACTCGTCTGATGCTAAGCGACGGTGTGGCCGAGGATGGAGCTCGTCGATCTAGAAGACACCTATTCGCTTTAGCCTTGAAAATTCCAAGAAAAAATGTATAAAATTGTAAAAAAAAAATTGTCATACTTAGTTACAATAATTTAATTTCGAAATTGTAATTAAGGTTTGACTATCCTAGTATCTGCAATACTCATGCGAGCAAATTTAGGGCTTATTTCTTACTTAAAGTACCTAATTGGTAACTGAAAAGACGTGTTTAGTTTCTGTGTTGGTTTGATAACTGACAATCTATCAAGTATGGTAATATCACAGGTAATGTGCCGACATCATAAGACTAAACGTCACTATAGACAAAATTGCGATACTAAAAAAAAAACAGACTAAAAAAACATTCAAACAGACTATGTGAAAAGTCCATATAGGGACATTACGCGAGTGGAAAAGAGATAGCTATAAATATAATTATGAAAACAATTTTTGAAAAATGTCGTTTATACAAGAAACGTTTGTTCTTAGCAATTTATTCATAAGTTGACTGAAATATCAATTTGTACAGCAGAAAAGAATGTTTTCACTTCCCTTACTCATGTTATTTTATTGTCAAACTAGCTGCGCCCCGCGATTTCCCGCGTGGTGATCGATTATGTTGTTATTGTTTAGTGTATCCTACAGTAACTGACAAATTTTTCGGGATAAAAAGTATGCCAGGTCCTTCTACATAGTATAAGTAGTAACCCTGCCAAATTTCGTCCAAATTCACCCAGTATAGGTTCGGCGTCCATCGAACACGCCGTACAGACAGACAGACAGACATACAGACAAAAATGTTGAAAATTACTGTGTTGGCTTCTGTATCGATAGTAATGCATCCTCTAATCAAAATTTTTCAATAATATTTAATGTACAGATTTTGACCCGTTACAGTCTTATTAAATGTATAGATATAGATAGATAGAGATATAGATAGAGATAGATGTAGATAGAGATAGATAGATATAGATGTGGTATAGATTCATGTCTTAATTTTTTCGGAGCACAAGCTGTGATTACAATTTATTAGATCTGTTCTAACATTACCTTCACATAACCACGTCTGCTCAATAACCAGCTCGACCTTGAAGCACCATCCTTGCTGCTAAATCGCGCGCCATGTAAGGTAGACCCTTGCCGTGATAATGACATCCTTCTCGCTATCTACATACTTATAGACCTTAATTAATTGGCCGCTCCATACCTGAAGATTGACTCAGTACCCAGGGTGATTTGAATAGAAATAAATATTCTAATGGTAGTTAGAATTTGAGGCCTTTGAGTGACGCTGATTTTGCTTTGTCCTGTAGGCATTTTTACGGTTGCTATTAAACAAAGAATTAACAATAAATATAGATTTCGTGTAGTTTCCTCCATAAAAAAGTACTCGTATAAAAAATACTCGTATATATACTTACCTATTAATACATGAAATGAAACTAGCATCAAACCAACGATATCTAAATATCCCTTTAATTTGTAATGGTAGCAATGTGCTATGGAGAGGGCTATGATCGGAGTCTCTCTGTGAGATCGAATCAGATATGAAGAGATCCGGAGACGTACGAAAATCCCCGACATAGGACAGCGGATTATCAAGTTAAAATGGCAGTGAGCAGGGCACATAGTACGAAGAAATGGCCGATGGGGCCAAATATTTCTAGATTGGAAACCATTGGCAAGCGCAACGTATAGGAAGACCAGCCACGACCTAATACAAGTGGTAGGAAGTCGTTGGATGCAAGCTTCCCACCGCGCAGTCAGCGTTTTATCAACAATTAGGCTGTTAGAAAGTACCGATCGAAGATGTAGCACGCAAACTTAAAAAGTATCCTAACACTCTGACCTTGAAAAACACATGTTGTATATCTCAGATAACAAAGAAGCTGGGAATTTATTCCATCCCGTGACTGTGCAAATTATAAACATAGAATTAAACCGTTTAGATATGAACCTTAGCAAAATCCTCAGTGTATCGGTGGTAGTGTGTCGACTTTCTACGTCTATTGTATATTTCTTGAACAAGAAAATAGTCGATACATTTTCGTTTCCTTGTCGCCAGTAAGACAAGAGCCCGTGTGTCACAGGCATTTGTATTCTGTTTTTGTTTTAATAACATTACTTTTTTATTCTTCTGGCCAGGATATAATTTGCTTATATTTAAATACATTATTTGCTATAGAATTCCTCGACAAATAGGTTGTAATAAATAATGTTAAATTCCGCAACAGGCATGTGGTGATTATTTTTTCCCTGTTAAGGTGGCACCGGATAAAATGTAGTTCATACATGCATGCATTTGTGTTGGTTGATCTCTGTGATTTATTGCTTTTGCATATTAATAACAGTGATATTTTTATTAATATACGCAGTTAAGATGATTGCCAAGGTGGTGGTGTATAAGTATATAAAAACAAATCCGATGTTATGAAGCAGATAGCACTAATTGCAATTTGGGGGATTCTTTGAAAATTAAGATACAAAAATAAAACAGAGATTCGTAATAATCGCTAATTTATCAATTTGCTGTATAAATTTGTCACAATAGATCTGCAAAGGTCGCAGTGACGTGCCGGAGCTGCTATAGCCCGTTTGGCCTCCTAGGCTTTAAATAATAAGCGGCCTGCGATTTCACCTGCGTAGTTATGAAACGGTGATGACAATGATGATAAGTAGCCTATGTCTGTCTCCAGGTCCACAACTATCTCTATGCTAAATTTCATAACGATCGGTTCAGCCATTTGATCGTGAAAAGGCAACAAACTTCATTTTCATAATATTAGTCAAAATTATGATGAAATTGTGACAGATACATTTCAAACACCAATACTTGCGTTTAAATAACATACCTACTAAATAATTTCTATGGCTGTCCTACTAGCCTTCCTTTCACCGGTGTTCAGATACATGTAACTAATTAAGCATACATTAAGGATCATTCTCAGGCATATCTTAGATATTTGCCGTAAATCTACCTATTTTTGGCCGTACCTCGCTCTGTTATGGCCATTTTTGGCCGCAGTTTCGCCATTTCCAGTTTTTACGCCATGCCCAATATGGCCACGAGTCTTTAATGGTAATATTAATCTTGATGTCTGTATAATACTGTATAATGTATCAGCTGCTAATTTTGTAAACTGAAATTAAAACTTAATTTATGGTATTAAAGATCAGATTAGTTAAGCAATATGGAGTTAGAGTGTAGGATTGTTGTAAAAAAATAACTACCCTTATCGGAAAGTATTATCTATTTACGGTTCATTTGAAGAATCCGCGTTACTTAGTTTGGACTAGATGGTGTTGTATGAAATGTCCACAAATATAAAAAAAAAAAAACTGTTGTGTCAGCTAAAATGCCTGCCTTACTGACAACAAAAAAAAATGTTTACCAAGATATGACGACGCCTACCATAAATATACAACATTTGTCGATGGTGACTAACAATTAGTTTTAGTAAAATATGGTTCGGCGCCAGTGGTACGTGACCACTGCCACTACCGACCACGACACTCTCATTGGACAAAAACATTTAGAAGTAGTTCTGCGAACAGTAGACATCACCAGCACATTTTTTGCAACAATTGTGGTCAGTATGTGCATCTTGTTATTATAGTAGCGTGCTCGCAAGATTCTCCTGCTCACATTCAAAATACTTGTTCAAAATTGAGTGTCGTAAATTTCTGTCAAATATCAAAATCGGCCGACAAATGACCTCGTAGGAAACTTCTCTTTTCAACTGAGACCTCACAATCTCAATCTTTATAGATCAAATTGCATATGTTACTAATCACCAACCATTAATTGTAATGATATATTGACATATAATATCAGAAATGAAACAAGTATAAGTTTCGAAAACTCAAAAAACCCCCGACAAAAATAACGGCTGAACCGATTTTGATGAAACATTTATTTATTTATTTAATCAAATTAGTACCGCGTTGTCGCGAATTACACTAATGATATTTACAAAAACAAAGTCAATACAGTTAATAATAAATCATTAAAATTAAATTACATATGTCAATATTAAAAAATACAGAAAAATTTATAGCTAAAAATTTAAACAGTAATATAGTCAATTAGTTAAAAATGTCAGAAAATAATTATAATATAATAAAAATAGAATGTCAATATAAAATGATAAAAAATAAAATGTCAAATGGAAAATTTCAATATTTTAAGAAATGCTCGACTGCTTGTGTGACATCACCTCACAATAAGACAAGCACTGTGACATGATGTCTCTCCATTCGCCCGCCAATAAGACGCACTCTGGATTAGTGTCAAGAAGAGAGTTCAGCGCCGCAAGGGATCGCGGTATCGGTGATGTCCGGTGGGCAACAGTTCTGCACTTCGGAACAGAAAACAGTTTATGTTTCCGGCTCCGAAGATAATTATCAGGGACGAAAAGAACATAACTAAGACACTCACACTCCCGACTCCTGAGGTGCATGTGTACCCTGAGGATGGGACTCTGACAGTCTCGAAACCGGTTGCAAGACAACGATCTTTTGACCGACTAATGTCGTGAGTTTTTCAGGTTATTTAAATAATATAGATTAGTATCCTATTCAAAATTCAAAATTCAAAATTTTATTTAGCTTGTGGTCCTGGGTACAAGGGTAAGTTGGTATTTACAATTTTTAGTAATCTGCCAGATCCTGCTTTAAAGCATACAAGCAGTTAATGACATGTAATTTTGCAATTATAACAATAATAATTTTAGTTAGTTATCAATTAATTTTTAATGCACTATAATAAGATTGTCAAAAGCTAATAAGGTATTATAATTATACATCATACATGTCATTTAGGTCTAACAACAGAGCACAACCAGTTACTTGATATCACTTAAGTACCGCCTAACACATTATATTTTTTGCAATAATAATTCAAATTTAGGATGAAGTGCTGGATGCGCCCTCTATTGGATCGTTTAAAAGAAAATTGAAGCAGTGGCTTATCGAGCAGGCTTTTTATACATTTGATGAGATGAATAAAATAAAGCAAACAAAATAACATGTACTGTTATAGATAGATTGTAATGAACATTCATTACTATTTAATTTTTATTTCATTTTTTATTCTGACATTGTTATTATTTTGTATTTTATTTTGATTATTATTTGACTAGATTTTATTATTCTTTTGTATGTTAAATTAGCTATTGTTTATTTTTGATGTTAAATGATTTTGTGTTTAACTGAATTACTGTACTTTGACATGTATCTTCTTAGATATAAATAAATAAACTATGAACTATGAACTATCTACTTACCCACTCGCTAGTCTACTCCACTATTTCGATCTACTCGGCAGGTTATGGGTATCGGGCTTTTGTGTTTGTGGTGGTTGGCTTGGCGCAATACGTCAAATTTTCAAATCGTCTCACGTTCTCAAATTTATTTACTTCAAATTTAGTTACTTTCTCATGTCGTCATATTTTTAAAAAGTCACATTCGCGACGTCATATTCTCTAATCGTAATGTTTGCGGAAAGCTGGGGGCAATTCAGTTATTCAAAACCGATCCGTAACTGAACCTTGTGCGAAGCATTTCCTGTCGGCTGCTATCATTTTTTGATTTAGAAACGAGCGAAGGACGTGTTACGTTTCATAAAATGTGTCAATTGTATGACATAAAAGTGACTGAATCAAAAAAACTATGGCGGGAAACGCTCCACATATGGTTCGGCTATGGAGCGGTCTTGAATAACTGAATTGGGCCCAGGTCATTGTTAGGATTTCAATTCACATCCATGAAGTTAGGTTACATTTCAGTAAATAGGTACGTCCTTAAATAATAATGTAGTTAACATACACAACGTACTACACAGTTACGTGATTTTGTGTCAAGTGTTTTTAATTTTTAGGGTTCCGTATCAAAAGTTCTGTATCCTTAGTAAGCTACCACTAATCTTTCGCTGCTGTCCGGTAAACTGAATTTTATTACTATGCCTTAGCTGCTGTCTATACAACTGTATTTCTGTTCAATTATGTTTTAACTTTTAACGGATATATCTTTATAACCAGTAGTAATTTTTACACAACATAATTTCTATAATAATAATGTAGCGTATTTGTCTATAACCGTAATTAATTTCAAATAGGCAAAATTAAATTTTTCTTTATTTTTGTTACATTTTCATGTCAAATCCAATGAGATTTTATTTATAGAGAGATTATACTCATTGAGTTTGAAGTAAAAGCATGACAAATCTTAGTTCTCAGCACTTTCAACGGTAAGACCACGTTAGTATTTTGGTTGTTATGGTGTTGCACTTTCTAACCAGGCAGGATGGCATTGTCACTGTTCACAAGTCACAAGGCAAGTTCACAAGTGTTCACGTCACGCGTCTAACAGCGACGCCCGATGTGTCGCGACTGAAGACAAGTCGGGCGATTACCTTACTTGAGGCTTGCCACGCTGGAAAACCTATCTACTTATAACACATCATAGGTCAAAACGGTTAAAAGGATCGTTGAGAAAGGTAAAGAGATTTTATGGACTTAATATAATAACACGTAAAAAAATAATTTGTATAGCAAATATATTTTATAATTGCTCAGTGATTTTACTGATTAGAGTACGAAACCCTCGCTGTGCGAGTCCAACTCGCACTTAGCCGGTTTTATAAACTTCTAGCTCTGTAAAATACAGTTTATATGCTAATAAATAGTTGACTATGAAGGTCGACGATGACGCACTACATAAGAAGATTAATTTATTTAACACTATCTGATTATAACTCGGGCTTATAAGTAATTTTAACAACTTAATTTCTTAAACGATTTTATTTTATTAAAAATTTCTTATTTGTTGGTAGACTAAGATTAAATGTTCTATCGTAAGAATGGGTATATTATTGTCGAATATCGATCGAGTCAGCGATATCGATCCACATTCTTGTTGCGTACTGCACAAGAATAGAATTCTTTGCCGCCATCTCTGTTTTCTGAGACTTACAATCTTGGAATTTTCCAGGCTAGAGTGAATAGGTATCTTCCAGATCGACGAACTCCATCCTCGGCCACATCGTCGCTTAACATCATGCGAGTTGATGGTCAATTGTAGATCTATCTTGTATAAAAAAACCGGACAAGGCGAGTCAGACTCGCCTACCGAGGGTTCCGTACAAACTAGTAGATAAAAGGGGGAAATTATATTTTTTTATATTTTCCTTCATAAATCGAAAAATATATATCATAAAAATAATTAAAAACCTGTTTTAGCTTGTGCTAATTGAGCTCTTTCATATGATACCCCACATGATACGGTTAAAGCACTTTAAAATTTGAACCCTCCTTCCTTGCTTAAAGACCCTATTTTTGTGATAAAATTAAAAAATTACAGTTTTTGGATATTTTCCTTTATGTGTACTATATGACAATGATTCTTGCCAAATTTCACAGTTATAGGTCAACGGGAAGTACCCCATAGGTTTTGATTCCCTTGCGAGTGTCGAAATATGCGTTTTTGCGGCATATTCGGCTGTAAGTTTTTTAATGAAAACTGAGAAGTTTGATTTTTCTCTCTGTCACGTACTTGTATATATATATATATATATTATTGTTTTGAATTGAGTATCTAAAATGTTTCAGCGACAAAATCGGCGGACAAACAGCTTCGTTATCTTATATATCTTATAATTTATCTGAATCAAAATGGAGAATTCTGTTTAGAGTTAGCTAAAACACTCTCGAAATTCTCTTTCCAACATCCCAGCGAGCAATACAGGAGACAGATTTAAGGGCCTATACGTATAGGCCCTTAAGTCGATCAAGCGTTACCCAGTAACCTTGTAGAGTAGGAACTGCGTCTACCGCTCCCATTTTCCCTCCGGACTACCTCCCATACCGTGACAACCTTTTAAGTCTCTTCTGCGACCGTCTAATTTACAAGCCAGCATTCAATCATGTCATTATGACACTTATGCGTGTTAATATAGTGATTTTATCGACCGCACGATAGAGTTTGCGGCGTATTTATCAGATGTGACAAACTGAATTAATTGTATTATTATGGGTGACGTGAATGGAATCTATAATGCAAGGTAATAACAGTATGGATAGGCGCACTGCAGCTTAGGCACAGAGTACCCTAATAGTATTTAACTACATACAGTATGGCCACTCCCTGTCTTCCGTCAATCTCAGATGTCTTATCCACCTGCGCTCGCCTATCGCTTTAATTATTTACATAAGTCCATCAAAAATTGCGTACAGTAAGCATATTCACAAAAGTGTTACATACATTAATAATATAACTACAATTGCTACAATAATTAAAGATGGAGACAGCATTCATTAGAGCGAGCAAATAAATTTTAAAATCATCATCATCATCTCAGCCATAAGAAGTCCACTGCTGGACATAGGCCTCCCCCATGGATTTCCAAAAAGACCGATTGGAAGCGGCTTGCATCCAGCGTCTTCCCGCCACTTGTATGGGGTTAATTTTAAAATATTGCACATTAAAAAATAATACTTTTTTTTTTTTTATTGGTCGTATTAATTAAAAATACTAGATTGGTCAGAATTAAATTAAAGATACTGAAAATTTATCATATGATTAAACTTGAAATTTACAACGATGATTATGTCCATATACTTAATGCAGCGGCAAAACATAATGATAAAATCAAATTTAAAAGTGTAAAATATCATGCTATATGTATAATGCTTTGACAGAGTCTGCTTCCCATCATCCATTCTCCACCCACTGCTGAGTATAGGTTTCTTCTTTAGCACGCTACTCTTTCCGGTCTTGTGCCAGTCTCATCCACTGCCTTGTCGATGTCATCTGACCATCTGACCATCGAGATTAATAAAAAAAAAACATAATACTAATATTAATTCTCGCAAATAAATCTTTTTTATCAAAAAATCAAAGTGTAACAGGAAATGTGTGAACCAGGAAATTAACAAATCGGTCATGCCGTGCACATGTTTGTTTCATATAACCTTCCCTGTAGATAATATTTTTTTACATGACTGAACAAAAAAAGGAGTCGCTTAACATAACAGGAAATACCCAATAATGTATTTATTTATGCATATACACACATTTCATCATACAATAGAAGTTACGATTTTTACTAGGACGCGAAAAAAGGGAGGTAATGTTTTTGGATGCGTATGTTTTTTTAAACGCTGGCGTGACGATCTTGGCAAATTCCAAAAAGATTGGCAGCAGATGGCGCAGGACCGTGACTTGTGGAAGGGAATGGGGGAGATCTTTGCCCAGCAGTGGGACAGTATAGGTTAATAAAAAAAATGTTTTGTATGTATGTATGTGTGAAAAATAAATATTAGTCATACATAGCTATGATGGGGTTTCAGGAGAAAGTGAAGTGTTACTGTACAATATATATTAAAGTTAAGTGGCAGGGCACATAGCACGTAAAATTGATTGCCGATGGCTTGCTTGATGTTTTTGAATTGATGAGCGCAGCGTAGGAAGACCAGCCACAAGGTGGACAGATGACCTCATACAAGTGTCGTGAAGACACTGGATGCAAGCCGCTTCCAATCGGGTTTTTGAAAATCCATGGCGGAGGCCTATGTCCAACAGTGGACTTCTTACGGCCGAGATGACGATGAAACTAGACGAATAATTGTGTTCCTTGCAAGTGCCCATACTGCAGTAAGGCGGTAGTTATCACGAAGTATGTCGGTACGTTTTGTTTAGGCTTCCTAGAAAATTTTCTGTGTATTCCGCGCGGTGCCGAAATGCCTCGTTCTGAGAATACACCGTGATGTATTGTCTAGCGGCTCGCAACGATACATGCATTTTACATGAAACTGACAAAAACTAGGAAATGGATCAGGTTACTATTCTAGAGGAGCCCTGATACTACTGCGAAGTTAAGAGTATGTAGTCTGAACATCGTCCGTCTCGCTCGCGCATTATTGAAGATATAAAATGACTGAATGAACTTATAAAGAAATCGTCGTTTAGAAAACTAGAAAACAACATCACAAATGTCCGATAAAAATGTCAATTTGATCTAAGTTAATTTTCATACAAAAAATTATTTTTGCATATCTAATAATTTATAAAAAATATTTTTATGTACGAAAATTAACTAGGATCAAATCGAAATGTTTGTTAAATATTTTTGATGTTTTCTAGTTTTACAAACGTTTTTTTTTTTTTTTTTTTTTTTTTTTTCACGAAGTTTCATGCGATCATTTTATATCTTCTAAAATGGGGACGATGGTCGGACTACGGACAAGTTCTTATCTATATTAAAAAAAATACCCGACTGCATAAGGACGATTTTCAAGAAATAAATGTTTACTATTTTGTTATAATAAATGTTTTTATGTATGTAATAAATTACTTTACATAGTAGCGTAATATGATCTTGAATGTACGTTTTCGTGAGAAAATAAAATCACTCGTTTGTCACGGGAGGCTACGTAAGATTACATTTTTATTTTGTTCCGAAAGTTATGTTATTATTGACGTGACAACGTCTAATAAATCGATGAACGCCGGCTGCATGCACGAAAAAGTATGACTCATTGTCCCGTTACGTTACGCTCCTTGTCCCATTACAACCGCGTGCGGTGAGGAAGCGGGCGGTGTGCGCCGCGCCCGACCGTCGCTTCAATTATCATTCCTCGGAGCTCGCGCGCGGACGTATGTCACGTTAAACTATCGTCCGTAAACCGACTTTACACACAACCAAATGATACATAGAAACACCCAGACACAGAACAAGCATCCATGCTCATCACACAAATGTTTGCCCTGGGTGGGGATCGAACCCACGACCTTTCAGTTCAGCAGGTAGACGTAGACACACTACCAACTGAGACACAAGGCCAGTCAATGTAATAATGTATCTACTATCAGTAAAATGGTGTCACAGGTGTGATCACGTCTAACTCTAATTAAAAATCAATTTAAACCACTCAGTGTGCTTAAAACCGGTGTAACAAGCTCTCAATTAGGACTAGCGATTACTGAAACGTTAGTCTAGCATTTAGTGCCTACGCTAGAATAATATGCTTGTTAATAATCATTATTATTATTACATCCGTGGGTCGGATGACACGCTAAATTGTAGGTCCCGGTTGTTCAGCAATCGTCAAACCAAGTCAGAGGCTAACTCTGACAATAGGGCTGGCCACTCAGTCTATACGAACTTACTTACTTTAGTAAGAGGCCTTTCGGCGGCTTAATAACTCTGACAATAGGGCTGGCCACTCAGTCTATACGAACTTACTTACTTTAATAATTATAATAACATTGTAAGGATTGTACCATAGATTAAGAGTCCGTGGGCTGGCCACTCAGTCTATACGAACTTACTTAGAGACCGTATTCCGACCATCGTCCGTCTCGCTCGCGCATACCCACATTTTTGAAGATATAAAATGACTGAATGAACTTATAAAAAAATCTTCGTTTGTAACACTAGAAAACAACATCACAAAATATCCGATAAAAAAACTAATTTGATCAAAATTAATTTTCATACATTAAAATGATTTTTGCGTTAATAATTTCTAAAAGTGATTTTAATTTTTTAAATTTTTAAAACATTTTGTAATTTAATCAGAAAAAAAACATTTAACTTATAAGTTAACTCGTATGTTCATAGTATGCCTATTTTAAGTTCACTTGAATTATGATATGGAACTACGGAACCCTACTTTGCGCGTGGCTCGACACGTACTTGGCCGCTCAATTCATCTAAAAGTTCAAAATTTACACTTTTAATTGTGAACTTTGGACTTGCCCTCTAATCTATTAACATTTGAAATAACACAAATTTAAGAAAATAAAACAAAGCCAAAATCCAAACATATATACTTAAAGGTCTTGCGCATAAGTAGAGTTTACTTAGCAGTCCACCTGCGCCCCCCTCCACTGTTACCAACCTAAATATCCAAAACCGACTGCATGCCTTATCGTGCCGACCGAATGCGAATTCAAATAAATTCGAAATTTAAAACGTCAATGCGGTGCGCACGCGCGGTCATGACTCATACGCCAATAGGGTCACGGGTCATAGATTAGGCAATAGTTTGTAAGAACTACTACGTAGAATAGGTGGTAGTTTCTACGTGGATCTTGTAGATTAGGTAATAGGTACCAGACCCACCGTCGAAGAGTACAAAACCGTATGCCGGTTACCAAGTTTTGATTACGTTTGTTGAAGTCTGTTTGATGGATTTATGGTCTTGATCGTTTTGGTTCATATTTTATTATGACAAATGGCATGCAAGTACCTTTCTTAGCTTGTAGCAATTCATGTTAAATATATGTTTATGTAATTTAAAATAACTGTGTATTAAAGTTTCAGTCGTTTATTCGTAATTTTAACCCCCGATCCAAAAGGAGGGGTTATACGTTTGATGTGTGTATCTTAGTGTTTGTATAACTGTGTGTCTGTCTGTGGCGTCGTAGCTCTCAAACTGATGGACCAATTTTGTTCTAGTTTTTTTTCTCTCTATTATATATACATATTTATAACTCCACGGAAGATTTTCTCACAGAGCTTCAACAAAGAACGTCTTAAAAGTGTGTCTAAAAGCACCTCTACGCAGTCCTGGATTTGTCGATAGGCCGTATAGGCCGCGGCCTAGGGGCGGCAGCGTCATAGGGGCGGCAAATTGAACTAGGGTATCGATTTTTATGATCAGTAGGGGCGGCAAAAATGTAATAGCCTACTGGCGGCAAAAGTGTAAATCCGCCACTGCCTCTACAGATGAGCAAAGTAACAGCGACGCCACTGATGTTGCAGTAGGCCATCAGATAAGCCTATTCACTGCTCTTTTTAGAATAATTATATAATACTTGAAAACACAGTTGGGATGCCTGGTGCATAGGTGCGTCCCCTCGCAGTGTTACTTAATAGCAAACAAGTTTTCGGTCAAGCCCAACCAAGCTTGTCAATGACAAAAACAACTTTCTTTCAAATAAAATAAAAATGTTTTATATTTTTTAACACCACAAATATCAAGACATATCCGTCATAGTACACGCGCCTACAACACTTAAGGTAGTATGTAGGTTCTGCTGAGAATACAATATATTTTGTACAAGTAGGCGCGATATGACTACGACAAATTGTTATTACGAATTAATCGATACTCTCGAGTCGATTGTCGGTGGAGACTATCGATTTGTCGATAGATTGTAAGATAAGCTAGTTTTGAAGATTGATTTCTCGATACCACGCATTGTCTGCTCGATCCTAGACGAAAACTTGTGATTTAGATGATAAACTGGATTTAATTTACATTACACGTTTTACAGAATAGTAAAGTTATACTGGGGCCCAATTCAGTTATTCAAGACCGCTCCATAGCCGAACCACATGTGGAGCGTTACCCGTCAGCCGCCATTTTTTTTTTGATTCAGTCACTTTTATGTCATACAATTGACACATTTGATGAAACGTAACACGTCCTTCGCTCGTTACTAAATAAAAAAAATGATAGCAGCCGACAGGAAATGCTTCGCACAAGGTTCAGTTACAGATCGGTTTAGAATAACTGAATTGCCCCCAGGGCCTTGTGGCTCCGATGGTAGTATGTCTGCCTGCTGTATTGTAGGTCGTGGGTTCAATCCCTATCCATGGCAAACATTTGTGTGATGAGCATGGATGTTTGTTCTGTGTCTGGGTGTTTATATGTAGGTATCATGTGCATATATTCACAAAAAAAAGTATATATGTATTCTATTAGCCATCTAGTTCCAAGTCTAGTTCTAGTTTAGTTGCATCTAGTACAAGCTTCACTTAGTTTGGGCTAGATGGTGTTGTGTGAAATGTCCACAAATATTTATTTATTTATAATTATTTTTTTGTACAGGGTTATGCAGAAAATGTATAGGTACCACGTAAAAGGAGGTGGAAAATAAGTTTGCTAAATAAAAAAATGAAAAACTTTTCAACCAATCTAATGATAGGTACATACTTAGGTGTCATAGGCTATATTTTTTGTAAAATTAATTCTTGAAAAAAAAACACTATTTCATAACCTTCAAAAAACGTTTTTTTATTATAAAATAGGTGTTTTTACAAGAATTATCCTAAATAATGTTCATCTCAATACAATTTATAGTAATTTATGCATAATTTCATGCGAAAACGCACACTCAACAGCATATCAAACGTAACGCAAGCGCAAAATTCGTTTATTTTGTTTTCCATTTTTTTATAGCTCCACAGACACCGGGGTCTGTGACTTTTGTCAGATTAACAAACTATTCTTATACACATAGTTACGGGAAGACATTTTTTTTCTGACTTATTCTGAGTATAAGGTTCCGTAGTGAATTTATTGTGACATGTGACATTTGGTTTCGCTAAAGTCGGGGAAAAATCAAGTTAAATTTGATTAAAAAAATGCATTACCATATTTACCATCTCAGTAAATAAATTGCAGAGTAGACTGCACTAAACAAGATCAAAGGTGAGCAGTTCCAATGACAAAAGTACGCCTCATTGCACATGCGGTCAGAATCATTGTCCTTCAAAACGTACTATAAAAACGCACACAGATATAACCAGCTTATTTTTTTTTTATCAGCCCTTTTTGTACAAACTGTCCCACTGCTGGGAACTGGCCATCTTCTCATTGTGAGAAGGGTTAGGACATAGTCTGCCACGCTGGCCAAGTGCGGGTTGGCAGACTTCACACATCTTCAAGATCATTGAGAACTCTCAGACATGTAGGTTTCCTCACGATGTTTTCCTTCGCCGTTTGAAGTTGGCGGCAATCAACAATACGCACATAACTTCGAAAAGACAGAGGTGCGTGCCGTGGGATTCGAACCCAGGACCTGCGGACCGCAAGCCAGACGGTCTCACCACTAGGCTGCCGGAAACTTGCTTATAAATATATTTAAATATTTATTTTTATGTAGAAATAGGTTTGCGCTTGACCATCAACTGAACGAAATAGAGAAAGCAAGTGACGCCCAAACATTTGAGTCTAAAGTTTGGACTTAAAAAAAAAACTTCTGTCATGGTGATGTATAACTTTTTTTCCAGTCGATCGATCTATTTAGATAGATCGACTAAATTTGTTTAAATTTGCTTTTTTATAATTATATAGACCTAAAGATTGACCACCAACTCGCCTCGTTCATCTGTATGGAAGTGTTTGTTGTATTTTCAATCATAATCACTTATGAAACCTCATACTGCAACCAATCACTTCAGCAATCACTGGCTTGACTAGGTCATGAACACATTAATCTTGGACTGTGTATACACATTATAATCTTATAAGTGCCCTTTCTGATTGTTAAAGAAAAAAAACTTAATACTCATTCGTTCCTTAAATTATTGTCATTCCATCAACTAACTTCAATCCACTGCTAAATAAATCTATTGTATTTTTAACCCCCGACGCAAAAAGACGGGGTGTTATAAGTTTGACGTGTTTGTGTGTGTGTCTGTCTGTGGCATCGTAGCTCCCGAACGGATGAACCGATTTTGATTTTGTTTTATTTGTTTGAAAGGTGAATTAGTCGGGAGTGTTCTTAGCTGTGTTTCATCAAAATCGGTTCAGCCGTTTTTCTTGTCGGCGGTTTTTGAGTTTCTAACCTTATACTTGTTATTTAAATCTGTTCGCATTCGCTAGTTAGCTAGCTCTCGAATTCAGTCCGTACTAATAGATCTATTTTTCCATGCACACTAGCAGTCCATCTTTACATTATTTTGTAACCATTCACACATAATTCAGCCCTATCACACTACTGTAGTGAAACAGGTCCCTGGTCCTTGATACAGGACCTAGACGTACTACTTGAACAAAAATTTAACTAGCTACCAACCGTCGCTCCTAATTCCCAAAATTAAAGCTCTAACCCATTGCAGGCACGGGTCCAGTATAGTGAGTATGGCCATAACTTTAATCGACCAATGTCTTGGTTTTTTTTCTATGTATTTAATTTTTATCTTCACAGACACCAGGGTCCGTGACCTTTGTCATAATTACAAACTATTGTTTACTACTTATCGTTACGGGAAAATTATTTTGTTTTAATTTAAGTACTTATTACTATGATAAAATTTTCAAAACTAACCAAGCCACAGGTTTGACTCATATACCTATTTAAATTTAAAAACTCAATTACGTCAATCTAACGTCAATTTAACGACTGAAAAGTGGAGGGGAAGAGTTGTGTGACTCGTACATAACCGATTTTCAGTTATTTTTGGCCAAGACCAAATATTTTTTTAATATGGCTGGATCAGCGCCTGGCCCTTTGTTGTTGATTTAGTGTAGAATAGTGAGAGAAAATCAAACTTTAGTTAGAATAGGTACAATTGCTTCGACTGCCAAAAAACATAGAAAAAAGCGCTTGTCACTGTCAAGTGATGACACTTCGAATTGACAATTCGCAATAAAAACCGAACGACACGACGAGAGGCCAAAGGTTGTAAACAACAAAACCATAAACCCATCCAAATGAGGCACAACATTTCGGCATTCTTTGAAACGAATTTCCCTATGAATAATGCTTATCGACATTATCTTCTTGGAAATCTATGACACCGCCATTACATACGTCAATTGTCACCATATATGCCGACAGAAGCCGAACACAGCCGAATATAGTCGATCGCAAATCGAATATGGCCGCACGCATTCCGATTGCATCTAATAACCTCAAAATCGAATGCAAAATGGCGTATTGAATAATGACGCCGCTTCGCTTAGCATTCCGACATGCCATAAACGTGTACGCATTTTCATTTGGGGCTATTGTGTTCGCAGATATTAGTAGTGATTTCAATAAATAAATTAATCGTATGCTGTCGCGTACTTATAGGATAGGTTTGGCACGCGACAGGGACAATCGATGAATCGCCAAGTCGACTCGTTATTACTGATTTTATATCTTTTGAGTCATGTTGTGTGTACGTGAGGTAGGGCATTAACTTGCGAGTAATTTCATTGCAAACAATGTTAGCAAATAAAGATGTAGGTGCAATTGTTTTATGTTACGGTATGCAGATGCGTCTGCTAGGCTTGCTGGCTGCAAGAAAAATGAAAACGTTTCTCGAATTGTAATTTATTAGTGAGATCACCGTCCAGTTTAAATTATTTTTGTTTGTTTTCCTACCGATCAAATATTTAGGTTAACACATTGACTTCGAGATATGACAGAGAAAAATTATTTGAATAAGGACTAGACAGGTATTCAACAAATAAAATGACAGAGTTTTAACATGCCTACAACATAATGACAAAACCAATTTAAAGTAGGTAAGCAGTATGCACATAATTTGACAGCTACCAGTTTGTGGCCTGAGGTAAGGCTTTGCGATTTTATGTACTTACCTACATATTTACGTAAATAGTAAAAATTTTGACGAATAAATAAGGAATATCTAAAAAGGACTTCGTTTCATTTGCAAAAATAATATCTGCATTGGTTAAAAATTACAGTCAACAAATAAGTGTGTACTTTTGTACACCATCTCATAAAATCTTGCTCGTTTTGCTAATTTAATTCTCAACCTTCGTTCATTAGACAAGTACTCATCAAACATTAGAATTATGTTGTCAAGAGCTCCATCTGATCTGAATATATTAATCGCATGTTAATTCTAGTGTATCGAACCGACATTAGAATAGCAAATTGGAACTGACTTTAATCACGCCCCCTGATTTATGATGGGCTATTTTAGGACTAAGAACATGTCATCACATATTGAAGCAGGATGATGGATTCATCTGCTTTAATATACTATATGGTAGAGCTCTTTTGCAGAGTCTTTCTTATTATATTTTTCTATTGGTCGACTAAACAACACTTGTGTCTTTCGTGGAGTTTAAGCTGAACACCATTATCAGAAAACAATCCCAAAGGTCTTCTTTTAAGATGGTTGCTATTATTCTGTCAAAATTAGACCAAGCCATTGTCTGCACGAATGGTATGTCATACGATATGTCAATGTAATTTCATATGGTACTTTTGAACTACTAAATATTACAACAATTATACAAATTATAATTTACTTAAATACCTAAACTACTACACAAATAAACAATTAGACAACCCCAGACCGATAAAGGTCTAAAGATTCAGACAATGCTTTATGCTTTGGGTCAGATAGATTGCGACGGTTAGTGAAAAGATCGCTGTAATCCAGATTTGACAGAACATTGACATTGACAACTGTCGTAATCTTACGACAGGCGAAACCTCGTTTCCAGGGCCTGTGTAGTGACCTCTATACTGCCCTACCGCTGCCAGTGACACGTGCCAAAATGACAATCTGCAAAGCCATTAGCAAATCAGTGGGCGTGCTCAGACAATGCGGTGGGCCCTCCTATGTCGGCTGCTTGGCTTGCGTTCAACTATTGTTAGGCCACCTGGTGTACGCACCATCGATTGGAATTGATTTAGTGTATTAGAACTTACTGAGGGCATATTTTTGCACAGATTATACAATACGATTACGCGAAAAAAATTAAGATTACATTAAGAAGATCGTTAAGATTACAGTATCTGATTACAATAATTCTTGTTTTAAAAACACAATAACTTTATTCAAACTTTTAAATTTGTATGTTGCAAAGTTATTCTTAACGCCAAAAATTTAGAAAAACATTTGGGGAAACATGGTAGCCTCACCTTATAAAAAAAAATAGGAATATATATTCTTCAGAAAGAAAAAGTTTTAATTCTACTACGAATTTTGATTTATGGCAAAACATATCTACATATGAAAAGGTTTGTTTTTGTGTTTCCACTTTGTACGATCAGGATACATCATTTGCTGCTTCTTCTTTCATTAATAGACAGATACATATATACCTATGCTTTCACATTTCAGTCCTTTGCCAAAACATACCACCGCAATGAATCGGTTAACCGCAAAGGAATATTGCGTATGCGTTACTACTTATATTCTAAAATCGAAATTGACAGCGTTTCCGATTTAGATAAGAGATTTAACGTATAATATGTCAGTGACGAGCACAATTCATTGTCGCACAGGATTTTGAATTGTAAAGTGCAAAGCTCATTTTGGCTATTTATTGACAATTGCAAATGATTTTATCCAGGATACTTATCTGGGGGGCAATTCAGTTATTCAAAACCGATCCGTAACTGAATCTTGTGTGAATCATTTCCTGTCGGCTGCTATCTTTTTTTGATTTAGTAACGAGTGAAGGACCTGTTACGTTTCATCAAATGTATGACATAAAAGTGACTGAATCAAAAAAACTATGGCGGCCGACAGGAAACGCTCCACATATGGTTCGGCTATGGAGCGGTCTTGAATAACTGAATTGGGCCCCAGGTAGGTATATAAGTATCATCTCTTATCTAATTAAACAAAGTAAGTAGTACTTACGCTATAAGTAGTCCAAGAGCCGATAGTGACGTGTTAAGATAATGATCGCCGCATCTAAGTGCAGAGCTGTGTACCGATTACAGGAGATTAATCGCCGGTTAACTATTGCAAACTGTAAATCGGTTGATTAACTGCGTAGTGCAGTACGTGGGCATGGAGGAACGGAATGAATTGTTTTTGAAATTGACGAAATATGGCACACTAGCTGTTACTCGCGACTTCACTCGCGTACGAAATACAACACTAGTAGTTTTACTAATAGTAGAAGTTGCGAGGACAAAGTTTTGGCTACAATAATTGATGCAAAACAGTCTGTGCTCGCGAGCTTTGCTAGTCATTTTCTAAATTCTTATTCAGAATTGAGAATTGAATTATTTCTGCTAAATATTATCAAAATCGACCAACAAATGTTTGTCACATTTTTTTTTACGTAAAACGGTTCTACTAATGACCACCAACTCTCCTGATGTTAAGCGACGGTGTGACGGTGTGGTGTGGTGTGACGGTGTGGTGTGGTGTGACGGTGTGGTGTGGTGTGACGGTGTGGTGTGGTGTGGAGGTGTGGTGTGGTGTGACGGTGTGGTGTGGTGTGGAGGTGTGGTGTGGTGTGACGGTGTGGTGTGGTGTGACGGTGTGGTGTGGTGTGACGGTGTGGTGTGGTGTGGAGGTGTGGTGTGGTGTGACGGTGTGGTGTGGTGTGACGGTGTGGTGTGGTGTGACGGTGTGGTGTGTAGTAAATAAATAATTAAATGTTGGATATTCTATGCTGGATTGGGAGAAAAGGAAGAACACAGAATTTGCCAACTGCATGCTTCCCGGACATACTGTTAAAGTCAGTTTCTTAACTGACTTAAGTCTCTTGACTTAAAGGGAACTTTTTTTTTATATACAAAATACTTAGATCTACGATGGACCACCAACTCGTCTGATGTTAAGCGACGGTGTGGCCGAGGATGGAGCTCTTCGATCTAGAAGATATCTATTCACTCTAGCCTTGAAAATTCCAAGATTGTAGGTCTCAGGAAACAGAGATGGTGGCAAAGAATTCCATTCTTGTGCAGTAAGCAACAAGAATGTGGGTCAATATCGCTGGGTACGGATTTTTGGCATTTCAACGAGAAATGGGTGGTAATTCGCCGACTTTCTGCTAGTCTTGTAGTGAAATGGGGAGGGTGGAATTAGGTCGTGAAGCTCTTGCGCACATCCCCCGAAATGAATCCTGTAGAAAATAGACAGACATGCTACTTTACGGCGGTGCTCGAGACTAAGTAGCTTCTTGAATTGAGTAAGTGGCTTTGAACTGGCGGTTATGTAGGCAATAGCCTGAACCTCTAATTCCCTCTCTTAACCCCTTAATTACAGTAAAAAGTGGCATCAAACTGCCTCGTAGACATTGATGTAAAAAAGGCATGATTTTATAAAATTATATTACCTATTTGTTATATGTAAAGTCATGTCTATGTTATTCTATATGGATTGAAAATTTGCACTCAAGGGATTCTGTTGAGAACTCTGCCATATTTTAAATTTAAGAGTGCTGTAGCCATCCGGATATAAGAAATAAAACCAGCCAAGTACGAATCGGACTCGCGCACGAAGGGTTCCGTATCTATAAAAACGGCAAAAATCATGTCTGTTTTATGGGAGCCCCACTTAAATATTAATTTTATTTTAATTTAAGTATTTATTTTAAGTGAATAATATAACTCAATATTCTGTGAATACCTATTTCAAGCGTCTACCTGTTGCCGATATCAATATCGAGCAAAACGAGCAAAAAAATCGCGTTTGTTGTATGGGAGCCCCCTTAAATATTTATTTTATTCTGTTTTTTAGTATTTGTTGTTATAGCGGCAACAGAAATACATATTCTGTGAATTTCAACTCTCTATCACGGTTCATGAGATACAGCCTGGTGACAGACGGACAGACAGCGGAGTCTTAGTAATAGGGTCCCGTTTTACCCTTTGGGTACGGAACCCTAATTATCATTAGTCAATCATCAAACTATCACATAATAATTGCCTCACGATATTTTTCTTCTTCACTCCAAACTCTTGTCTGCTCTTGCTCAAGTTTATTGCTTAAAATCGAACCCGCTCCTTCAGCATAAAATTCTTCATGCAACTGACTGAGTTGCCATGGATTCAACAGGTTTACCTTCAAAGGTACCGAAAAAGGCTTCGAAGAACGCTCTACTTTTCATTTGCATTCCTAACCTAAGTAATGGCTGAAATACTTATCGAAAGGGATATACATATCGAACACGATTTACTGAAGAAATCCTGGTTCTATTCTTTTGTTATTTTCAATAATTTACCTAACCGAAAACAGGCATTCTTTCACATTAAATAAAGCACTATATAGTGCAAATCAAAATTGCAAAACAAGTGACGTCACACCAGGTGACCCCTCACCTGGATCATTATAAATGTGAACGACTGTGACAACGGTGGGGGAGGGATCAAAAAAATCATGAAAATCGTGTGACGTAATTAATAGATTCCTTATCACAAAGAGCTGAACCAAATGCTATGAAATCTGGCACGGATATAGCCGAGAATCTGGGTACGGACATCAGCTATATAGTTCAACATCATCACCGGTTTTCATCACTACGCATTTGAAGCAACATAATAAAACAGACAAAAACGGCCTACTAAATTCACTATTAATAAAACCACCTAATACTTTCACTTTACCTACAAAAATCCAGTTATCAAAAGCTAACCTCAACATAAATCGTTTTTTTATTAAAATTGATTCAAATCCATTCAAAATCGACCAACATATCGATTTCTGCACAACATAATCACATATTTACGATCGAAAGATGCAAACGACCCAATCGAGCCGAAAATCAAAATCGAGTACCAGGCGTCCAGTAAAGTAAAGAGATGTTCCGATAACAGCCAGCGTTTCGCATTCAATCCATATTCATAGAGGTAAGAGATACGGCGGACACCTGTCACGGAGCCGGGCGAGCTCTCAGTCGCCGCCTCTTGCTTTGAACTCGCCGCCGCGGTGCGCTGACCAATAGTGACCAGTCGCGGGCCGTCGCGCGGACCAATAACCAACCTGCGCACGCGCAGAAATAACCGCTTTTAGTGATAGGGTTGCGGGCTAAATTGTCTAGTCTATGGATGCTGTTTTATGGCAGGGTTGTGTTGGATATGAAATTGTTATAACCATCCCATTATGTACAAAGCTACAAGCTCTTGTTTTGTTTGCGTATTGGATGGTCTGGAAGGGCTAATACATAAAGTTAAGACATACCTAATTTAAAACAAGAGGATCTAAAATACTTTCTAAATAGTTAACCTGTTATCTCATCGATGCAGCTACATTTATATATCTACTATAAAAAAAAAAAAAAAACAGAAAGGGTACAATTAAAATCTATTACAGAAAAAACTATACTAAGAACTATGACTAGGTATACTTACCTCTACTATCTACACTTTAAGACCACACAAAAAACAATTTTAAAATATATACACAGATAACAAACAAACTACTTAAATATACTACACTTTCATCATTGTCTCACCACAAGAAGTCCAGTCAGTCAGCCACTGTTGGGCATAGGCCTCCCCTCCATGGTTTTCCAAAAAGACGTGATCAAAGCCTGGATGCAAGGGTCTTCTTGCTACTAGTACCTACACTCCGAAAATAAAATTGAATGAATTGAATTGAAAAATATGTATTTTTTTACTGACTTATTTCAAAATTGTATTAATCCCAAAATCCCGAGATTTGTTCAATCTCAAAAGTTCCGAGACCAAAATACGACCGGGTTCCCGAGATCCCGGGATACCGAATCCTCTATTTACAACATTCTGGTTTAATTAACAAATAAAGATAAATTAGCGTAATATTTTAAGGAATTATTAACTACTGTAGGTATTACAAGTACCTATGTAGTGGACTACTAGTGTAATTTTCTATCTCCCTTGTAAACATCCCGGTATCGTGATCCCCAAACAAAGTCCTGCGATAGCGCATTTGCATCGGAACTGACGGTTTTTCGCCGCGACTACATATAGATAGGGCACAATTAGTGTCGCGCAGTCGAGTTTATCGATAAACAGTCGATAAAACTGTCGACATTAGGGTACCACCGCACTAGGTTGCAGGATATTTATGTGTACCAATATCTTAGACAACATATTTTTTAAACGGCTGCGCATGAAGGAGGATTATGTTTTTCGTGTATATGTATGTAAGTATGTTTCTATAAACAGGTTGGCCAAATTTGACATGCAAAGCGTCGGTAGAATTCTGAAAGTCATAGGGCGGTGTGGCGGGTCGCCCTCTTCCCTCAAATATGGTTGAGGAGAGCGATGGGTGGCACATACGTCAACTCGTGAACGGGTGCTGCTTGCGGGAGCTGGACTGCTCGGCGTACACACGCATGCATGTTCATGTTACTTAAGTATTAACAGTTATTAGTTAAGTATTAACGTCTTCCTCTTGTACTCTAGTTTAAAAAAAATGTAAAGTTAGCTAAAAAAAAAAAAAAAAAAAATTATTAGTTTATAAAAGGCATGGACCCTGGAGTCTGTGGTGCTCGAATTTTTTTCAAAAAAAAAAAAAAGTCATAGGGCACAATATTTTTATAATACCTACAATACAACTCTTGCAAATATTAAAAATTGCATTTTTCGTAAGAAATAATTGTTTTCCCAAGAATTATCTCCAAATAATGCTGCTTTAAATACATTTTGTATCGGCTTTGTGCAAACTTTCTCGCGTAAATGTACACTCAACATCATAGCGTAGCGCAATCGTAAGTTACACGATGTCTTGTTTTGATGTGATATCGTCTTGAACGCCGGCTGCACGCATGAAAAATCATGACTCATTGTCACGTTCCGCCTGAGTCGAGCGTGCAAGCGATAGAGAGGCAGGATCGGCCTAAGCGTTCGGCTTGTGACGCATCGTTATCACGTAAAATTATCGTCCGTAAACCGACTTTACAGACAACCATTTTTTCTTTTAAAATATATACTTGTTGTTAAAAAGTTCTGGATTCTGTATATCCTAGATAATATACCTTACAAGCCTTGTCTTTGGCTTTTTTAACTTGGCTTGAGGGCTCCCCACTTAGCCTCCCAGCGAACAATCGGCAAAGTGCGGTCTTACAATAAGGGTAAGAGACAGTCAGTCGACAAAACGCGATGGTATCGACCAAGCGCGATATAAAAAACTTTTTGTTTTTTTCACCTGTGTCACTGCGAGGCGGTGTGCGAGCGCTTGGCAGCTTGATGGTGTCCTTTAGAGGTGGATTGTACGATAATCAATAGTTAGTGTTGCACTACTAAAAATATTAATATTAAATACTAAAATTCCTCTAATTGATTGTTATGACTCAAAAATCATATAAAAAATTATCATCAAAGTTGCATAATAGAATTATTTGGATGTGACTGGCCTTGTGGCTCAGTTGGTAGTATGTCTGCCTGCTGCGCCGTAGGTCTTGGGTTCGATCCCCACCCAGGGCAAACATTTGTGTGATGAGCATGGATGTTTGTTCTGTGTCTGGGTGTTTCTATGTATATATTTACAAAAAAAAAAGTAATATAAGTTTGTATTCTATCAGCCATCTAGTTCCATAGTAGGTACAAGCTTTGCTTAGTTTGGGCTAGATGGTGTTGTGTGAAATGTTCACAAATATTTATTTATATATATTTATTTATACAGAAAGAGTTTTCTTCAGTTGTACTAAAATATATGCAATATTCTGGCGAAATACGATCTGAACGATTTTCTTATCATTATGGTCAAATGTTTAGCTGGGCGATCATAAATGTTCGCCGGTAAAACCACTCAATAAATGGAAATAAATTATTCAAGGAAAAAATATATCATGGTATTTATAATGCCTACTTGATTTCCGGTGTTGCGACGTCATACCCTCTCCGTTTTGAATTGCAAATGCGTTCTGAGTTTGAATTTTCGAACGCCTCTTGCGTGGGCGTGCATGCTTGTGTGACTTTTTTTCGAATTTTGGGCTCAGCGCGGTCCAGAAAAAGGTTAAAAGATTTTTTATTTAGGTAACTTCAAATGTTATAGACAGAATGATAAGAAAACAATTATAATACATAATAAACTAAATTCTTTGGTTCTATTCTAGGGATCGTGACATTTATTAAAAGATGCTTACATTTCTTTTAATTAAATCTACGATTGACCACCAACTTACCTGATGGACTCGACGACGTGGCCAAAGATGGAGCTCAGCGATCTAGGAGATATCTGTTCACTCTAGCCTTAAAAATTCCGTATGTAGTGGGCGTGATGGCATGAAAGTATCATGCCGTTTCTTGTCACGGCACAAAAATTCATTTTATTTCCAACGCGCACCGATAGATGATTCACGTGAAAAAAAATTGAACAAATTCCTATCAAGTTTTTATTATATTCCAGAACAAATGACCAAAGGACTGGCGCTTACCTCGGTCAGCGGATTAGCATTGCTATCCAACGAGGCAATGTCGCCAGCCTTTTGGGAACGTTGCCTTGGGACTGTGACCTGAGTTCTGTTTTTTATCTGTAATATGTTTTTTATTTATAATAATATCTTTAGTTATTTAGGTCATTTATAGAAATAAATATATTCCAGTCATAGTTTAACTCAGAAAATTGTGTTTCCCAATTCAAAGCAAAAACTCCCCTTAATATGTTGGCAACTCCTTGTTAGGTGTAGTACACACTATTTATAAAATACCTCAGTTTGCCCGCTCAATTCATAGTTTGAGATTGAGACCATAGTTGTCGCGGAATTTTTTGCTAGTAGATTAGCCTCACAACATTACCTATAAATATTATCCTATATCGATAATTATTTTCTTTATTGATTGGAACTATCTACGGTTTTTTTTTTTCCTTCATATTTTTACCTTATTTTTTAATTAACCTATACTCTCCCACTGCTGGACAAAGATCTCCCCCATTTCCTTAACTTGACAGATTAAAAAAGATATAAAGCGTTTAATCAAGAAATGATCTTTTTTATGAGGATTGTGTGAATGCCAACACTGACATACAAATTTTTGACAAATTGAGAAATCTCATGAGATTAATTCTTCACAATTAATTTGTTTGTATTTTAATTGTGTGAAATGTCCACAAATATTTATTTTATTTATTTAATTAAGACCATTACTATTATCATTGTTATTTTAAATTATCTACATTTTATTATCATTGTTATTTTAAATTATCTACCTTACTTATTTGAATTAGTGTAATTGGTTATAACGTAATACTAATGAAATAAATAAATAATAAACCGTATATTAAGTTTCTGCAAAACTATAAAATAGCTTATTGGCAGATAAGCTTTCTGTCATCTTACTCTTCAATGGTATATTTATTTGTTAAATAATGTAATGAGAGATTCATAAAAAAAATTAAACAGCAAACCGTAGAGGCATTGCCATTTATGATTCCAATTAGATTAAAAAAAACATCGAAATAGGATAAAAAAGGAGTAGGAAATAGTTTTCTCCTTATTTTTTAACCCCCGATCCAAAAAGAGGGGTGTTATATGTTTGACGTGTGTTATGTGTCTGTATATCTGTGTGTCTGTCCGTGGCATCGTAGTTCTTGATCTAGCTTTTTGTTTGACAAAGGATTTTGTCAAGAGTGTTCTTAGCTGTTTCATCAAAACCAGTCAAACCAAAAAAGTCCAGCCGTTTTGTTTTCGAGGTTTTTGAGTTTTCTAAACTTATACTTGTGTAAAAACACGACAACGCTTCTCTTAATTAAATAATATTTCTAAACCATAAATTGAGACCAATCAGTCAGCCATAGAAAAATATAGGCCCAATTACAGTATCAAGCCATTTTGGATTCAAGTTGGTTTGAACCAGCCCTTTGCACATGCGTTAAATTATTTTGGTATCCATTAATTATGAAGTTGTTTACTTCGATAATAACTCTAATTGTGGTACTTGATGTAAGAAAGTAGATCTTCAGTTACATTGTTATTGTGTTTTTTTTCTGACAATTTGTCTGACATGCGCGATTGTACTTTATAGAATATTTACAAATTCCGTTAGTTCAACTTAATTTTGTGGGCGGAACGTGAGTAGGCAGCCTTTCACGGGATATCTTAACCTACCTAACCTATTATTCATGGACAAACCGTAGCGTTTTAATTGTCTGTGACATGTTCGGAATGTGTGTGTGTTTTTCTTTTAATACAATATTACACATTATTTACAAAAATATTTTAAGTAAAGCGCATTTAAATAAATTTTACAGAAGCTTTAAGCAAACTTTGCAAAAACGTTGAGTGTACGATGCCATTCAGGCGTTATAGTTACACTACGAAAATCGCTTTTATACAGTTGGATATTATAAATATTTGTTGTTCAAAAACTCCTGCAGCACCCTTCTTCTTGGACTTATGGGAATACCAGATTATTATTGTAAGTAAATTATGTGTATTGTGAAGCACAACACATGTAAGAACTGGTATAAAAAGTTCCCGTTATTTCGCGGCTGCGTGGGCGGACCATGAATGGGCAGCTTTTGACGGGATATATCGTTCGGAACGCGATCGGAGCTTTGATCGCCATTGTACGGTACCGATTATTAATATTGTACGATAATAATTGTGTACTTAAATGTATTTTATCTATAATCGGGGTATGCTTATAAATTCGCGGAAAGCAGTTTTGAAATCGTTCGTCTCGCTCGCGCATAACAACGTTTTTGAAGATGTAAAATAGCTAAATGGACTTACAAAGAAATCTTCACATAGGCTTTAGAACATCACGAAAGTTTAACTAAAATTTTATTTCGGTCCGTTCATTGTTTTCTCATTTTAGGATGCGTTGCACCTTAAAATTAATAAAAACGAACTTAACCCTGACATCCAATGAGGTCTCTGATTTCGGAATAACGCGGTATTTTCTTTTTTCAACAGACTTAAAAAAAGGAGGAGGTTCTCAATTCGACTGTAGTTTTTTTTATATTTGTTACCTCATAACTTTCGACTGGGTGAACCGATTTTGATGATTCTTTTTTATTTGAAAGCTGGTGCTTCCCGTGTGGCCCCATTTCAATTTGGTCCAGTTCTGACAATGGCATCCATGAGAAGTCGGTTGCTTCAGTTTTTTAAACTATAATTATTTTTCATTTGAATGGGCTAACGTTTGACTTTCTCACATTAGAGTGAAGACAGTCTTAACGTGGTGCTCGCTTGCTCAGAAGATGGGTACTTATTCACTCTTTGTTGACCTGATAACGTCTTATAAATCGATGAACGCCGGCTGCACGCACGAAAAAGCATGACATATTGTCACGGTCCGCCTGAGCCGAGCGTGCAAGCGAAAGCGCGGAACAAGCGATAGAGAGGCACGATCGGCCTAAGCGTTCGGCTTTACAAACAACCATTTTTTTAAGACATACAGATTGTACGAAGCAGAAATCAAATATGCAGGCAGAAAGTTCCAAACACAGGCAGTACGGTTGATGGAGTTTCCGAGACGCTTCGTGATGATGAGAGGTATATCGACCACAAAGAGATGAGCTCCCAGTGGTCACTAGTAAATTCATTGTTTTTAATACAAGAATGGTTGACGGGTTGTATTGGTCAAGTTATGTTTTATTTTGACGTGATAGCATCTTATACATCGATGAACGCCGGCTGCACGCACGAAAAAGCATGACTCATCGTCACGTTCCGCCTGTCTCGAGCGTGCAAGCGAGAGCGCGGAACAAGCGATAGAGAGGCACGATTGGCCTAAGCGTTCGGTTTGTGACGCATCTATCATAACGTTATCACTTAAAATTATCGTCCGTAAACCGACTTTACTGACAACCATTTTTATGATTAAAAGTAGTCACTTTGCGTCTGTGTCCTTCAGTGGATGCGTCTTTTTACGTCTATATTCCCTTCAGCGTATATCTTTTCACATCTATATCCTTCAGTATGTTTGTCATTTGCTAGTATATCTCAAATTCGTTTGAATGTATCTAATCTTATATTTTATTGTTTCAGGTAAGTGATAATGCCAGAGAGGAGGAGGTAAATTGATATACTTTTCATAAATAGCGGCAATTAGTTCAGAAATAATTATAAATATAGGTACATAATTTAAAACGCCCATTAAAAATTATACCTTCAACTAAAAGCGTAATAAAATAAATACGATTAAATAACAATTCCTTCATGTTAATGTTCAAGAATTAAAATATTTGCATAAGTATGATATTATAATATTGCCTTGAGCTAACTGGCTGGTAAAAAAAATTTGACATCCAATTTTTTATGAAAACTTACGTGGTTATTACACATTTTTATTTTGAACAAACGGGTTACTGACGTCTGACGTATTTTTGAGCCGAATTCTCCGACTATGGTTTCAACCGCATACGGCGGTCTTCTTCAAAAGGAGCAGCCAGACGAGACAACGGAAATTATTGTGCGAAATAAAACTCCTAGTTGATTCCACAAAAAAAAAAAACGAAAAATGACAAGTGAAAGTTTCCTTGACAGTGGTGTCATGTGACATAAGCTTAAGAAAGAGTAAACAGTAATGTTAAAATCTCTTTGAATAAATAAAATAGGTCTGTGACACTTACTTATTTGAACTTGATATTGTACGTGAACGCTTCGCATTTCAGGCTATTCCTATTGTAGAAAATATGTGAATATTCTTAGATATAAAGCACATGCTTAGGAGTACGGAAGCCTCATCATCATCATCAAGCATCATTCACGGGTCAAGATGTAACAAAAATGTTGGTAAACCACCCATTTCTTGTTGAAATGCCAAAAATCCGTAGGTACTTACTCAGCGATATCGATCCACATTCCTGTTGCGTACTGCACAAGAACGGAATTCTTTGCCGCCATCTCAGTTTCCTGAGACCTACAATCTTGGAATTTGCAAGGCTAGAGTGAATAGATATCTTCTAGATCGAGCTCCATCGTCGGCCACACCGTCGCTTAACATCAGGCGAGTTGGTGGTCAATCGTAGATCTATCTTGTATAAAATATATATGTATATATAGGTACAGACCTCATTTTGTTTACTTATTTAGATACATCTTAAGTAGCATTGAATATTTCATTATTTATTATTTTCCTTAAAAATTCATAAATATATTACCACGAATTAGTACAGTAAATATTTAAATGTAACAATTGCTAAATATAATTCGAATCTGAGGTAAACGACATTCCTAGGTATGTACGTGTATTAAAGGTGTATAATTTTTTTTTCCTTTTACCTGTTTGTTGTTCTTTTAATGATAAAAACCACGATTTACATATTTCTCTCTTTTCCTCGGGTTTTATAAAACCTCCACTTTTTTACAAGTCGGTTAAAATAAACAAAATTGCAACGGTCGTTAACGCGCACGATTCGCTGTAGGTAGGTATAGCTGATAGAAATTGGGATGTGGTTGTGTCCTGGACACTTCAGTGTATTTCAAAATAAACAAGTAACTTGCCAGGTTAAAATCCGATAAAAAACAACTGAAGAACGGATTTTGATCAAACATAACTAAAATCAATTGAACAAATTGTTTTTCAAACAAAAAAAGACTAAATCAAACTCAGACACACAAATACACAGGTCTGTATCTGTGTATTTGTGTGTCTGAGTTTGATTTAGTCTTTTTTGTTTGAAAACAATTTGTTCAAATTAACAAAATTTTGACAAATTTACAAACACTTTTCTTTTTGGATCGGGGGTTAAAGAGAAGTAATAATGAAAGTACCTACAAAAGACATTTCACGTTAGTATAAAATCCGCATCAATTTAGTATCTTTGTAGTACTTAGAAAATCGCTATTTCTCTCTCTTTATTTGAAAAAAAAAATCGTAATAATCGATTAATAACCTCGCTAATAAATATTAATAAATTAGTTATGAACTTGTGACTAAGCGTGGTTTATAAATTAATTATTCTAGATAATGAAGAGATCAAATTGATTGCATATCAATTTGAAATCATTAACGCCTAACAAACTGTGTCAGACAGTCGTTTACAGTCGTTTTGATTACTAATCTCTTGAGAAAATAATCGAGAAACATCTCAAAAACGTACACAAAAACGTACAATGTTTGACGCAGAGTCAAAGTTACCCACGTTAACAGTAATGCTTTTGACTTTTAACTGTCAGTGTTTTATTCTCAAAAAACAAACGAAACCAATTCGCAAGAAAACCGTCAGCCAAGAGCATAGAGCTACCACCTGCTTTTTCTATTCTGCCCATCTTCAAGGCTCCTGTCATTTTGCCATTTAGCCAATAATGTTTGTAACACATATACGTAAATAACTAATTAAATAGTATATTTTAAACATAAAGATGCGTGCGCGTGGTGCTATGAAACTAACAGGCAAAATAGACGCCACGCATTATTAAATTAATTATGAAAATATCGTTTTTATTCGAATATTTTAATAAAGTATTTTTTGTACTGAGTTTAAATAGGTCTATACCAATAATGAAGGTCTAGATTTGCGTGTCTAGGTCATCTAGATGTATAGGCTCGACCTTGTGGCGGTTCGACCACAAGGTCGAACCGTTTTACTTATAAACTAGAATTAAAACTACCTAGATGTAATCTAGCAATGTGACGTCATTGGTCATAAAGACGACATCTGCCCTTAATTTAAATACTAGAGTTACACGCAGAACGTCAAGAACGCAAAAGACAAACACACAAAATATAAAGGGACGTAAGTTTTCGAAAATTTACAAATACGCAAATTATCATGTACGCAAAATGTTTAGTCGTGAAACGATTTGACAAATATAGTGACAGTTAGTATTTGTACCACACTACCAGACATTTACTTGTCACTTTCGGGTTTATACTTATATATTATAAGAAAGAAAGGAAATACATAATTAAGGAGAGAAAAAAATAAACTTTAAATTTGTAATTTTTTATTGAAAATTGCTTTTTTTTATTGAATAAAATGCATGTTCTTATTTTGTGTTGGACCTGCGTGATTTGCGCATTTGCCAGCGTCAAGTATTTAGATTTCTTCGAATTTCATGTCTACGTCGCATAAGTAGTATATATATATATATATAATTTTATACTGGAATACAGTGGAAAATGGACTGGCAAATAGTATTTCAAAAACTGAAAATGTTTTATAGCACTCATATTTTTTTTACGCAAGATAGATCTACGATTGACCACCAACTCACCTGATGTTAAGACAGAGATGCGGCAAAGAATTCCATTCCTATGCAGTACGTAAGTAACGAGTAAGGGTTTTTGACATCTCAATTCATGTTTTAATTCAAGATCCCAGCATTTACTCCAGTCTATTTAGACTAGCTGAGCTTAGCAGGGCATCTACCAATTTCAGCTGGTTAGAAACAAATTATAGTTCCAAAACATAATACGCAGGTTATTAAAACCCAGTACGCACACATGTCTTACATACCCATACAAAGGTGGCGTGGTAGACGAACAAAAGCCGCCATTCACGGCGCGATGCGACAGCTTACACGACACGCGTCATAACGTGACGGCTCGTGAATAGGACGCCGATATCGGTACATGTTGAATGAGTATTTGTTTTTTATTATTTTGGCTTAATATCTGACTAGATGTGCTCATGGTTTCACTCGCGTACAATTTAAAAGAAATCACAAACGAAACTCTTTGGTATTACTAATCAATAACCGACTTCAAAAAAAGGAGGAATTTATCAATTTGTTTGTTGTGTGTTACAAGATTATAAACCGATCTGTTTTTTATTTTATTTGAATTGATATGCTTTTAAATTCGTCCTAATAAACTCGACAAATGGCAAACGTGCAAGCATGATGCCAATATCAAGTTAAAAAAAATCGTTCTAAGTAAATGTTATCAAAATCGAAGCAGTTCGGTAGAGCTTTTCGTACGATTAACTTCGTTATTCAAAGACTACTAAACTGAAGCTCTGACATGTATATTATGTAAGTAATAAATACATAATTAGACATATACATGTATTTTATTGTGACAAAAACATACAACAGATAGTACAATAACACATTGAATTAAAAATAAAAATTGACAAATTAATTGATAGTTTGTAACAAAAGTTTTTCCCAAAATGACATATTAGAAATTTTTTTTGTTTATTCTATCCGCAACCTATAAAATCTACCTAAAAAAATTATTTAATTAACACTGAGCAAATAAGCGTAGCTCACACTTAAGGAAATCGATTAAAAAACTCAAAAAGGAATCATGCGAAGAGTTACCATTCAAAGTCAAAAATTTAATTTAACTTATATGTATATCTAGTGTGTTTCCGCTCCGAGGTCTTCAAGCTGGTACTCTCGCCTACTCCGAAGTCTGCAAGATGGTACTCTTCTGCTTCGGTGTCTTCTAGCTGGTACTATTGACGGCATCGATGTTTCACCTCTTCACGAGGCATCTTCAGGAGTTCTTGACTCTTCGAGCTCTTGTGCGAGAATCGTTACCATTTTTAACCGACTTCCAAAAAGGAGGAGTTTCTCAATTGGTCGGAATCTTTTTTTATGTATGTTCCTCGATTACTCAATACCCCTGGACCGATTTGAAAAATCCTTTTTGTAAACCGATAAACAGATAAACAGATAAACATTTTTATTGATAATTTGTACAATTATACGTCATGATTTCCATTTCCTTGGTAACACTACACATCATGTAGTAACAGTTCAAAAGATAATCAACAAAAATTTAAATATATTTTTTAAGACAAAATTCTAAGAATCGTATAAATAAATAAATTCAAATAATTATTTGAAAATTATAAAATAAAATGTCATCGACTGTCAATTGCAATTTGATAATAATCAGTAATGTCAAATAATAAATGAGTAGATATACTAAGTAAGCGTCTTATGTCAACAATATTAAATTTGTTTTGTATAAAACTCGTCAAGCGCATAAAAAGATTTTTGAACGAGCCAGTTTTTTAATTTTAATTTAAAAAGGTTATCGCTCCCAATACTGGTGATTTCCTCCGGCAAACAATTATAAATTTTCACCCCCAGCACGTGAGTGAGTTTCCTCGAACGCATGAGTCTCGTATTTACGGTCGCGAGTCTGTTCGCGTTGCGGAGATTATATTGGAAAGAGTAGCATGCTCCCCGTTTTTCGTACAAGTCCAGATTTTGCCTCACATAAAGAGCTGCCTGCAGTATTACAAGCGAGGGCAGCGTTAGTATTCCTAACGATTGAAACAATGGTCTCGCTGACGTTCGGCGCGACACCTGCGCAATTGCCCGTATTGCCCGCTTCTGCATTCTGAAGGCGCGTAGCCTATCCGCCGCATTCCCCCAGAGTTCGGCTCCGTATTGAAGGACAGAATGGACGGTTGCAAAATAACAGGTGCGCACTAGATCAGAAGGAACCACATGAGCCAATCGACTCAAGGCATAACTAGCGCTGCCCAGCTTTGCGCAAAGCTTATTAATGTGCGAAGCCCATGTCAGGCCGGAGTCAAGTTCAAATCCAAGGAAAGTGATAGATTCAACCTCGCTTATTGGTTCTCTGTTTATAACCACTCGCAGTCTGTCCACTTGACGCCCTGATACAGAGAACTGCATGAAATGAGTCTTCTTCAGATTTAAGACAAGACCATTCAATTTAAACCACTGAGCTAATTCATTTGCTGTCTCGTTCAGCCGAATCTGTAGATCGTCTGCCGTTTTTGCAGTAACAATCGCTGCGACGTCGTCAGCGTACATGAATATTTCCCCGGATGCAATGTAGTGGGGCAGATCATTTAACAGCAACGAGAAGAGGATATTGGACACTGACGATCCTTGGGCTACTCCTATGGCTGTAGTCAGCGGGTCCGACCTCGTCTCACCACCATCACCGACCACCACCTGGGATCTGTTTCGCAGTAAGTCTGTCAACAGTGCATGGGCGGGTCCGTTTATGCCATAATGAACGAGCTTGGCAGCGAGGACGCTGTGGTCCGCAACATCGAAAGCTTTTGATAGGTCGCAGCATAAGACGGCGACTCGCTGTCTCTGCTCACTGGCCTCCATCACGCGCTTGACCACCTCTCGCGTCAGCGCTGTAGTGGATCTGCCCGCCCGGTATGCATACTGCCGTTCAGAGAGTGCCATGGTGGAAGTCAGGTAACTTGTGAGCCGCGAACTCAGTCCGTTTTCGAATATTTTGGCCACGGCTGGTATGATGGAGACTGGTCTATAAGCATCCAAATCCTTACGTTTGCCCTTTCCTTTAAAAAGTGGTGACACTTTGCTTAACTTCATCGCACCCGGGTAAATACCCTCGCTTAAACAACGATTGTATAGCTCAGCTAAACAAGGCGCTAATGCTGTTTGGGCGAAACTGATTAATTCCATAGATATGTCGTATATATCTTTGGTCGGCTTCCATGGTATCCGCGACATAATTTTAAATACTTCGTCAGCTGTGTACCTAGTAAATCTCAGGCTAGTGTCCGCCGGGCGACGTGCAGCGACGAGCGCAGTGACGACCGCCGGCACATCGGCGCACGGGGCCCCAATCGCCGTCGCGGCACTTACGAATCTTCTATTCAAGGAATCAGCCGCGGCTTTTTTTGATGTGTACTTATGGCCTAGTTCGTCTCTGGCGACATCCGTAAAACCAACGAACGACTGTTTGTTAACACCCCTTTCTGTATTTACAACTTTCCATATAGCTTTGTGTTTGCTGGTGCTTTTGGATATTATTCGGGAATAAAAGTCGGCTTTGTGTCCTGTCAGAGCTTTGTCATATAGAGAGTTCAGTTCTGTAGAGATACGGAAGAGTTGGGCATCCTCCGGGAACTTTGTCATCAGTTGTGCGGTCTCATACAATAAAGTCTTAAATCTGAGCACGTCCTCATTGACCCAGGTAGACTTTCTGATATTTTTGCGTTTGACAGGAAAACATACATGATATTTATTTGAAATTATATTGATTACTGACGTGGCTAACCTCTCAGTAGAGTTTTGGTGTTTCCTAAAAATGTCTTCCCAGTCTACACTAATTATAGCTGCGTGAAAGTTCTGACGACTCACCTCAGAACAATCCCTGACCAGGCGGGTGCGTGGCGGCGGTTGCCGCAGCTGGCATGGTACTACAACGCGCACCGCCCTGTGATCACTGAGAGGGTCATCTGGGTTGCAGGACGAAGTATCCACGGAGTTTGCCACTACATTTCCGTACTGCATGTTACAGTATACATGGTCCAGACAGGTCGAAGAATCCCCGTACACTCGCGTCGGGAAGTTCACTATGTTGGTGAAATTGTATGCTGACAGGATATCACTCAGATGTTTTTGTTCATTGCAGTTTGTGCGTAGCCAATTAATGTTGGTATCACCGATAATTATACATTGTTTATTACAGTCACTGACTCGTTCAAGAAGTGGCTCAAAGTATGTAAGAAAACTACTGCTAGTAACCAAGTTGGTTCTGTAAATGCATAACACAATAATATTATAGTCTAACAACTCAATCGCGGACACTTCACAATATAACTCCGTTGACAGTTGTACAAAATCTACATATTCCACGGCTTTTATTCCGTCCTTAACGAAAATACACGAACCACCGCGTGCGGTATTTCGTCTACAATAGCTGGACATTAGAGAGTACCCAGTTATATTCACACATTTCAGGTTATCGCTACTGCACCAGTGTTCTGTGATGCCTAGTACTTCGCACTGTAATTCTTGCTGCAATAATACGTCTAATCTTTGAGTCTTCTTCACATTTAAAGATCTTATATTTTGCGAGCAAATTATAATTGTTTGTTCCGCGGCGGAATGCAACTGCACTGCATACCGTTCGTTCCTATCTTCACGTGTGTTTACATTCTGCACGGACGCGTCAACCGAGTTATGCATATTATTATCGTTGGCCGCCGCGCGTATGAGCGGCGCTGGCGTCGACGGCTGGCTTGACGGAAGGACGCGCGGCCCGCGCTGCCCTGCCAGTTCCTCGCTGAAACCACTGGGAGACTTTTACTCCCTGGGGCCACGAAATCGGCGAGCATATTTTATCGAATAAGCTTTCTGGGAATCCGATGACGAAAGCAGCGTGTTTGTCTGTCATTATGTCCCGTTTTTCGACAGTATATTTATCGTTAGTCGCAACAGATTTATTGATATATTTAAGGACGTTTTGCGCCGTAGTTTCCGGTTTAAACGACCAAGCTTGCACATAAAGTAGTTTTTCGGTTGTTTGAATATCTTCGTCAGCTCTTCCAGTCCCAATAACAATATGTCTTTGTTTATTACTAGCAACTCGTCTTCGCGTTACTCGTTGCCACTCGCCATCCTTAGGGACTCCGAGCTCTGGAGTCAGCGCATCATGAGTAATCACTGTATTTGTAGCATCGCTTAAAGATGAGCTTGCCTTCGGTTGGGGTGCTCCAGCTACGGTAGATACCGTCATGGGCGCTTCTCGACCGGTAGGAATGCTTACGCTATGGACAACTTTCTTAGCCGTGGTTATGGAATTAAGTGCAATATTTTCTTTTGCGTTTGCCTTCGCTTGGCGTACTTGGCGCTGTGGAACTGCCAGGGGTTTTGCATTTACTTCGTTTCTAGTAGTAGTGGGTTGTGTTTTCAAACTACCCACAATTTCGAGTCGTAATACATTGATGGTATCGACAAGACTCGTAATTAAAGTACTCTGATGACCAAGATTCGTCTCCATGGTGTTAATCCTTTCCGCCATCAGCACCATCGTATTTTGAAGCTCACGTACAACACTTTCAACACTTTTTAAGGTCATGATTTTAATTTTGAAACATTAAATTGTGGAGCACCGAAGTTACGTAGTTGTGTAGCTAACTTCACTGTATTTGAAATTTTGTATTTGAAAGGGTATACTTTCCAGATAGTCCCATAGAAGTTTTATCAAAATCAGTTCAGTATAAATAAATACGAATACAGTACAAATATATTTAAAACATTATAGATCGAATATAAGAATAGATAATAAATTATTGGGTTAAAATATTTTAGCTTGTTTTAAAATTACAATTATGTAGGGACATAAGAGTACGTTTCGGGATAACTGGGCTTAAAATGACGTAACTGCCATGATATCAATAGTTATTTATCATTAATATATATATTATATTTATTAATAATACGTTATTAAACACTGATAATGGTTAACTGTAATATTTAATTGCCACAGAATCCTAATATGGGTGATATGATATCATTTACATATATTTATTTTGTATCATGAATTTTCATATCTAGAAGGATTATAGAAAGAAAATATTTGTAAACATATACGTAGAAATTTATTCAAAGATATTTTCCTATCAGCTGATTTTATTATATCTTCTTTTATTAGGTATATTAATATATATTTCATTATATGTTCTAATAATCGTTGGCTCAGTGCTTCTTTGCCCTATCTACCATTGGTAAAATTGCACAGGAGTAGAGTTTAATGCTCTATTTAAAAAATAAAGAAGATATATAAGCAAATATATAGCTTTTACAAAAAATAGAGCAAAAATCTCTTATCCTGTGAAATTTTACTAATGGTAGATAGGTCAAACAACCACGGAGGCAACGTAATATGATAGGTTAGTTGAGCTGATACTTGTAACACTGGACCACAGCACTGGACACAGTTTATTCAGCGCTTTAAAGCTACCGAGACCACACACGTTAAAACGCAAAATATACCTAAACCATCACAATAAGTTAAATATCATCACAGCTCGCATCAAAGCGGCTAGCTTCTAAACAAGGCTCCGCATAATGGCATGCATTTATATGCATGCTGCATTATCCATGCGCGCATGCGCGCGCCAACAAATGGTCGTAAGCGCAAACTAATAGACAAACAATTAGTGATCAAACACAAATGTCATTTGGGCTCAAATTATGCGCACAGACTGCATATAGATCGAGCCATTACGCGCGAATTTGCTTTTGAAAATGGAATGTTTTGAATTTGATAGTTTTTTTATCGGCCGACGACGTCTAGTGGCCAGTATTCATAATATTATATTAAAACTAAATGTCGTAATGAAATAGTTTTGAAACCTAGTCGTAGAAACATGGCAGTAGTAAGGTACTCTTTTTAGGTTTCCGTAGGTACCTAGTTCAGAGAGTTAGAGACCTCAAAGACTTCCTAAAACTATTAATATTGTCACCAAAAATGTCAATATCGCTTGCCCTAGACATAGCATTGTACTGACGCACCATTCTCGACATTGGCCATGTTTTTGCAGACTGATGCTATATCCCGTTGATACTTTATCAAAGCCCAAAACCGAATTTCCCACCGATTTCTCACATTAATCGATTACTACGAAACAGATTCGATTCAGAAATCGGGTCGTGTTACAGTCATTCATCGGGATCAGTCTAAACACGGCTCCGGTGCCCGTTCATGTTATAACTTACAGTTTAATAAACATACACCTTGATATTAAAATACAGCCGTGAGAAGGTATAAGAAAACTCACCGGCCGATTGTATAACGAGCAATAATAATTTTATTATGTTAACGGAAGCAGAAACTTAAATATGATTCATTTATACGTTAATTTTGTTTTTTTAGGGTTCCGTAACTCAAAAGTAAAAACGGACCCCTTGTAGGATCACTTTGTTGTCCGTTTGTCCGTCTGTCAAGACCTGTATCTAGATTTAGATGACACTCTGGAATCGAAGACGAATCTAATGACACCTCGCACATCAAAATTGGTCAAGCCATTTATGCTATAGGGTGTCATATAGAAACATACATACACTCGTAAAACATAAGCCTCCTTCTTACGCAGTTGGGTAATTATATTGCAGGTCATTTTAACACAACATCATCTAGCCCCAAACTAAGCAATGATTTTATATACATAATGTATGTAGGTACATAATGTATGTAGGTACATAATGTATGTAGGTACAAATGTACCTAATATTATTTGTTCATGTTTTCACGTAATTTGATACAGGTGCAATTATGCTATTAGGGATATTATCACCATCTAATAGTGACTTTACTTTAAATTTATTTGTATTGTATTTTTTGACATTGTTTCACGTAATAATTGTAATTTTGACTTTATTAAATAATTTTTAGTATACCTACCATGTAATATTTAATTGCCACTTTTAGTATTAGAACAAATAGTATATATGTATTCTATTTAGTATTTAAGTATTCTATCAACACAATTTAGTATATATGTATTCTATCAGCCATCTAGTTCCATAGTACAAGCTTTGCTTAGTTTGGGCTAGATGGTGTTGTGTGAAATGTCCACATTTTTTTTTTTTTTTTTTTTAATTATAAGTAATAAATTATTGTTTAAAAAAGAGAAGCAAAAACTTAGCTATTTAAAACCATCCTAATATATTATTCTTATTTCAGGTGGTTACCATAATTAGGTAGATATCCTGTTATTACATAAGTACAAATAATAAGTACAAATAGTAAGTATCCAGGTAAAATTTTATAACAATTAGATCATACCAACATAATTATCGGTGTTTTTACATCATCTAGGTAATGCTCTCATTCTCTGGTAATAACTGAATTTAATTTGTAGGCATAACCTATGGAATAATACAGATGTTATTGTTTGAAACGTTTAACGGCAACTGGATACAAGCTCTGTTTGCCCTTTTTTTTTTTTTTTTTTATTCACTAATATATGAACAGTCCTAGATTTAGTCAAAATCTTTTACTAGATAATTTGACCGTAAGCGTGAAGTTTTTTTTCAAAGTACTCAAATATATTCTTGCTAGTAACAAACATAGTTTATTAAAGGTCTGTACGGAATCTGTGAAAGAGAAAGTAATAAATATAATAAAAGTAGTGTCCTTTTATTATATTTGTTAACCCCGACCCAAAAAGAGGGGTGGTTATAAGTTTGACGTGTGTATCTGTGGCATCGTAGCTCTCAAACGGAAGGACCGATTTTAATCTAGTTTTTTTTTTATTTGATAGAGAATTTTGTTGAGTGTTCTTAGCTCTTTGTTTATCATATAGAATATTTTTTTGAGTTATCTAAACTTATACTTGTAACCAAGATAAACATCGTAGTGATTAACTACAATCTTATAGTATAAATAAAAAATATTTCTCTGAAACCAACTACAATATTAACTAAAAGGTTCCAAACACACGATCCAAAAGAATTCCATCGCAACGAATCGTCGAGACGTGCCCGCGGAGGCCATAACTGCAAAAAGAGGCCAAATGGCCCTCAAACCCTGCAAATGACCAGCCGGCGGTGTTAAATTAACGTGCAGTATTTTCGAAAAAGGCGCGTCATGTTTCACTATGTTTGGTGATATACGGTCGCGAATTTGACCAAGTATGCTCGGTGAGCATGTCTGGCGAACATGCTGGGGGTATGGAACTGTTCACTGTTATAATATTTTTTTTATTGTTATATTTGTAACTTTTCTTTTAATTTATTAATTTAAATTTTAATTAATTTGCTGTTTTAATTAAATTGTTTTTTTATGCAATTTAGTAACGAGGCAAGCGAGTTGTTCGCTTGTTATTATTTTCAAATAACAGCACAATGCCTTCGTAATTAGAATTTAAAAATTAAATGAATGAACATCGACTTATAGATCGACGAACTTCATCCTCGGTCACACCATCGCTTACTATGAGGCTACTTGGTAGTCTATTGTGGTTCTGTTTTTAACTCCCGGCCCAAAAAGAGGCGTGTTATTAATTTGACGTGTGTATCTGTATATCTGTGTGTCTGTCTGTGGCATCGTAGCTCTCGAATGGAAATGGAATTTCGTTTGGAAAAGGATTTTATCAAGACGTGCTCTTAGCTGTTTCATTAAAATTTCATCAGCTGTTTTTTTTTTGTTGGGGGTTTTGAATTTTCTAAACTTATACTTCTATTAGATTTTTTTTAAATATATTTTCGAAAGAAATAAAAGAAATATAAATATACAAAAGAAACATACATACAATATAATTTACCACTCAATGCTGAGAAAAACATACAGTAAGGCGCACAGTACATACGGACAGTAAGAAGCACGAAAAAGCGACATCGTTACATGGCGCATGGTTGATATTCTGAAAACACGTACGAAACGCGTTGACTCCACTTTCATTGTGCGTACCGCCAAAATGTGGAATGCGCTTCCTGAATGGGTCTTTCCGAATAGATATAAGTAATCTAAGTGTCTTCAAATCGCGAGTGAATAGGTTTCTTCTAGGCAAGCGCGCTCCATCGTAGACCGTAACTGTCGCTTAACACCAGGTGAGTTGACGGTCAAACGCAAGCCTATCGTCGAATAAAAAAAAACAGTGCAGATAGCGAGGCATTCGAGTTTTGCCTATTTATGCTTGCATATACTTCAAAGAAAGCATGTTGGACAATATAAATAAATAAATAAATATTTGTGGACATTTCACACAACACCATCTAGCCCAAACTAAGCAAAGCTTGTACTATGGAACTAGATGGCTGATAGAATACATATATACATTTTTTTTTTTTTTTTTTGTAAATACATATGATACATAGAAACATATGATACATAGAAATGTATATACATATGATACATAGAAACACCCAGACACAGAACAACATCCATGCTCATCACACAAATGTTTGCCCTGGGTGGGGATTGAACCTACGACCATTCAGTTCAGCAGGTAGACGTAAACACACTACCAACTGAGCCACAAGGCGAGTCAATATTTTAAACTGCATGTATGAATGTCTCGATGGTTAATTCATTCACACAAATTCGATATGTAGCAAACTTGGTGCTAGCAATTTAAAAATAAATTAGACACTTTTTTTCATTAACTAACATGATTATGTTTTGAACAAATACTTATTTGGTCATATTATTATAAAAACAGGATTAAAAAATGTATTTTTTGTGGAATGTCCTTCCTCGGGTTTTCTTGCCGAGCTTCAACAAAGAGCGTTTTAAAAATGATGTTTAAGGACCTCTCCGGGCTAGCAAAGCAACAGCGAAGCCACTGATTTTGCAGTTATCCATAGGTGGCAGCGAGAGCTCGCGATGCTGCTCTTTGTCTAAAATATATATGTATATATTTAAATATTATCTACGACTTTATGAAGGACACTTCTCTCCAGGAGCAACGATCTGTTATTTTTGGGACTTACGCGGAATTCATGCTTTAGAGTGAAGTTACATATTAAGGGCCTTACCGAAAAAGTTACTTAACTTTATGCATTTCTTAATATATATTGTCAACTTCTCGCTGACACGTAATGACACTTGCGGAAAGAAGACAGAGAATTTAAGACGATGCTTAAAGTTTAGTACCGTTTTTCGGTAAAGCCCTTAATATGTAACTTCACTTTCCCAGGAACATCTTTACGTAGGTGATAAAGAAAGGTGATCTCCAAAAAACTCAAATCCCATTCGAAGGATGCTAAGTTCTGGGAATCCATCGAATTATCCGCGGATGGTGTGTGCGGTGCGTTTACGAGCGCAACAGTGTTGCTAGTATATGATTTATTGGAGCCTTCATGGATGAACGGTGGTGGAATGGCAACATTTTACTCCGCCTCTCGTAATTTTTAGTGCGTATTTTATATTGCGTAACTTATGTATAAAACGGCATGAAATTATTCGTACTAGTTTCCTTTGGATAAATGCATAAACTGTGTGAAGCCAAAACCTTCCAACAAAAAACAAGATGATGGGTTAAAATACTTACGTACGTGTTGAAGTTCTGTTTTATTTTCTTTAACCTATTTTATTTCGCGCTGTTACTTCGTAAAATTGAATTTATTTTGTCGGAAATAGCCCTTTTATGCTTCCAATGTCACTGTCACTTCATATGCATACATCGACGTCGATGATCCTATTATTACTTAAATATTTCCGGATTTTAAATGAGTTACTAACCAAATTTAATTTTTTTAAATACTCCTTTTTCATTTGCCGTACGTTTACAAAGTCTTACATATTACTTGAAGCCATTTCAAATCCGTTTCGGCAGTAACTCACAAAACTGGCTTACATTTCACACCCCTCGTAAAATAAACCCGAGGATTTACTCCAAGTAGCTGTCACTGTCAGCAATTTATATTTGTAGCTGTCAATGTCAATAAATAATTTATTCTTCGTAGCTGTCAATGCCAATATAATAATTTAAAGTTACGCTAATCTCGAAGTGAGGTCATCGTAAATACCGTAAACTGGTAAAATTATGCGTTTAAATAATATTTCTTATGTTTATGTCGGTTCGTGAATTAGTAAATACTATCCGTTGTTGTTAGTACATATAGATCGCTGGTTGTTTTATTGATTTTCATTGATCGAGAACTATTGAATTTTTCGTTGTATATACATACATACATTATTAGAGAGTGGGTATCGTGCTACCGATTACTTGAACATCTGAAAAAGTTACGGCAGTGGGCAAGACGCGACGAAATCGAAAATTTTGGTCTTTACGGTTCTCTCAATACTAATAATAATGATTAGTAGGTATACATATAATATTATTCTCGACAGCCTCTGTGTTGTCAACACTCCATCCTAACGGTCTTTTGAACTTTGAACATGTCAACTAACTTACCGAGAAACGTAAATGTTTTGTAAGATTATAATTTGTACAAGTAACTAAGTAAAACAATAGTAAAAAACCCTAGGTACTAAAAATATTAATTGTGTTTTTAAGTTGTGTTGTTATGTAGCCTTCATATCCATTCGGCATTCCAATTTTGAGAAAAAATATTTCAATGGAATCTAAATAAAATACGTTATGCACTGTATTAATAACCAATCAAAGTAAGCTACATTTATTTTGAAAAAAAATCAATTTTGTGGGATAGCGGCTAACGTGTTAACCGTTGAGTCCAATACCACAATATGAGAAAAGAAAAAAACTCAAGTAGCCTTTATGAGGTACGCGGAAGTGGGTTGATTTAATACATAATTGGATCGTATTATTCGAGTCATGGTCATATGTTTGTATGAGTTACATGCATCCTGTACATATACAATCTTCTTTGTGTATGTAATAGTTATTATCTCCACGCCTACATACTTCGATAATAAGTAATGAAAAATGCAATGTACAATGACACGTAGTCAAAATTATCCATGTTGACAGCATACTAACAGGTTATTTCCAGAATATACAACGTGGGTACACGTCTATAGTAAATGAAAGAAATAATAAAATTAATATTAGACCAGTGTCAGTTAGTTACGTTTATCAAAGCACAAAAGGGTCACGGCTCGAAGTGCGTCCGGCAACGGGACTCCAAATAAGATAGGTACATCAACAAACTCTCACCAAACCAAATCAAATCAAATATAGTTTATTTATGACACAGAAAGTAAAAGTGACAACACAATTAATATAGCGAACCCAAAGGCTCCTAGACTAGTAAATAACTGTGGTTCAGGAGCCAATTATATTAATGAATAATACAATTATATAAATTAATTAATTATGTTAATATTAATTAATTATGTAATATATTTCATACGTAAGATAAATAATAAATCATAGACAGGAAATGTGCGCTTTAAATTTCAGGTTACGAAAAGTCAAACCATGAAAATTGAAATTGAGTTAAAATAATTTAATTTATACACTAAAATAGATATTTATATGAAAACTAGAACACAAAAAGACGTCATGACAATGCTTCCGATTTCAAACTATTAAATAGACATGAAAAATGCGCTTCCAATTCCAAAATAGCGTCAAAAATGCGATTCCAATGTGGAATGGTCAATTATCGCCATCTACGCGAGCGAATCTGTGGTCGCGGCGCGAGCGAGGACAATGCAGCATTGTGTACAGCCACGTGCCAATGTTTACCAATTGTTCTTATCTCGCATCGTCCTTGCTCACGATTGTGACTTCCGAGATGGTCGTGCAACCTCTTTAGTGACAAATCTATGAATTTCTACGCGCTTGATCTGTGGACGGTTATGTCACCTGTCAAGTTGCTCTTTTGTTCTTTGTTTTCGATTTTGACAAACACATATGTATTTAGCCAAATTGAACCAATTTATATAAATAGATGTGGAATATAATGAATGTTGCAATACAATTTGACTTTTAATATTGGAGACGAAAATATAAGATATTTACCAAAATAGAAAAAGAGACTATTCGTTTTGACAAACAAATTGCTGTTATCTTTATAATTTTATCTTAAGATATAATTCAGATACTAGTTTTATTAATGTGCTAAAAATTCATTACCAACCTCTGAAATAATTATATTTACCTAACGATTTTGCAATAAAAATATAATAACTTAATACATCGGATTAAAAACTGGTTTGCAAAACAATCTTATACCAGATTTACACCGAAGTGATGCGGCGAACAACAAGTCGTATTTTGAACCTGTTAATACAATACAATACAAAAATACTTTATTGACACCATATTACAATAACAATATGAACATGATTAGGGCGTAAGAAAGGTACAAAAGGCGGTCTTATCGCTAATAACGATCTCTTCCAGACAACATTTAGAAGATAAATAAAAAAAGAATATTTACGTAAACGCTGACAGGGGTGAGATTACACATATGTTAATATATGTGTTCTTGGCATTTACCATGCAAAATAATTGGTAGAAATTAGTCAGGAGCAATTTTTTAGATAATTTAAAAGGAATAAATCCATATCAATTATTTAATGTAATGGTTGCCTGGAAGAGATCGTTTTTAGCGATAAGGCCGACTGTTGTTGCACTAGTCTATTTAAGTCCTTTGTTATTACTTTTAACGTGTGCACAATAAATAATTCATCTATCTATCAATTATTTAAATCAAAAGTAACGCGATGTTTAGAAGTCAAAATAAATTTGAACCTGCTTATCTAGACTACAATCTTAATACAGATGGGCGCTGGGTGCTGGTTCCCAAGAAATGATAATGAAGTCAGCTTCTCATTTATCCCTAAAATTAGCATAACTCGAGCAGATTTTACTCATTCTAGCGTTTAAGCGAAGACAATGCCTAAGGATAACTCAAATATCCGCGAATAGTTTGTAGGCATTGAAGATGTACAAGAGAGGCAAGGAGAAGAGTGGAGAAAATTTTGTTGCGATACATAATTAAGTTAACTATTTCTAAAATATAACATGTTCAACTCGCTCTGATTGTCGTAATATTTTCTTTCTCTCATATCATCATCATCGTCATCATCTCAGCCATAAGAAGTCCACTGTTGGACATAGGCCTCCCCCATGGATTTCCAAAAAGACCGATTGGAAGCGGTTACGGTTTCTCTCATATACTTACGGAAATTTTATTCCGCAACACGTTTGCTAAAGCTCTGTGTTAGTCTTATTAAGTCAACTAGTCGCGCTCCGGTCACACAAAAAATGCCATACAAGCACGTGTAAATGCAGCCTTAGATAACAAGATAACCCCAAAAATTACCATGCAAAAACTCCCACATAAAAAATACATCAATCAAATAGGTTCAAGAAATAATTACACCGAAAGGTCCGATTCCATAAAAAGAAGATCCCAAGCTTTTTTTCTTGATCCCACGGACCAGCTGATCGTCGTATTTCGGCCACCACTGACCCATATTCCGACCTATGACGTTGCCGACAACAATAGGGCATTGTTCGTTATATTTGCGTGAGCATCAGGAGTTCCTCAAGGTGGTTCATTCACATATAGTCACTATATAGGTCCATTTGTTTTTCATCATTGTTTTCATCAGCTGTTTTCTACGAGATTATCGTACCATTGATAGAGAGATGTAACAATGAACTTACTTATTGTCTCTTGCCTTGTCTTGTCTCATAGTTATATTGTTTTAGTTGCTAGTATATATTAAATTGTATTGTTCCTTGTGATGTAACTTGTTCTCAATTGGTTGTCTTTAGTCTAAGGTTAATGGTATTTGCGTTTGTTTTGTTTGTTTATTTTATTAGCTTTTGACTTGTGTAGTAATCTATTGAGTGAATGTCAATGATTTTTTTTCTTAATAGCTCCTAAAGGTTCTAAAAGGTTCTAGCACAATAACTTTAGTTTTTTATTAAAGTGCTTATCTGCTCTATATGTAATAAAAATCTTTTGATATTGACTGCTCTATGCTTCATGTGTAAAAAATAGACGTCTGTAGAAAAATAGACTGTATGTTTTCTAAAAAAATTAAATTAAAATTATAAATTCTGATGCGAAGCACAGAAATCCCACACTTTTTGGCCGAAAAACGCAATATCGTCGGTTTATCACGCACTAGAATAGTCTTGTAGGATTATAACATTTATTTTCCGAAAATAAATTAATCGCGAGAGCCAGTGATCCCTGATGATAAAAAAATAGGAATAACTTTTTTTTTCAACAACCTGTCAATTCCTATAGGTACAATTATTAAAAAAAAATGATGGCTTGGAACCAAGAGTTCTTTTTAATAGGGTTTCATATTTCAATTTATATTATGTTCACATCACAAAGTCTCAAATCCTTTCAAAATCTGTCAACAAATATATAATACCACAGGTTAATGAGAACCAGCAACAATCCACGGAGGTCGTTCCCCATCCATCGTAGAACGGTAGTGAACGTAGCGAACAAAAAGAACGAGTGAATGATAAATAGTTGTAGTTAATCCGGCGTTATCGGCTCACGAGCGTCCCGTGCGGTCCGAAAATGAGAGATGGACCCAATGAACGAGATAACACTTCTACGTAGCAGTCAGGGATGTGGAGAGGCGTACAGGCTTGTCTATGGAATTTTTTTTTTTCTGAAACCTCATAAGGATCATTACAAATAATTTTCTTATTGAATTACAAATGGTTACTAAACATCAGTGTGTACGCATCCTTTGATAAAGTATCAACGGGATGTAGCGTCAGTCCTCAAAAACGTTCGAGCTCAATGAGATCTAATGAGACCAATTATACGATTAAAATAATTTCGATTTTCAAAACAATTCGAAGCGGCAAAATAGACGCTTTAGCGCGGCGACATAGACTTTAATCAAAATCTTTAAGTTCGTCATTGTTGGTATAAGCATCGGTCAACCCAGGACACTATATTCGTGAATTTTGTTTTAGACTTTACGTCCACGTGATGGAAAGTCGTTGATGGCATCACTAAAATTTGTTATCCGAGTTGTTTCTAAAATTTAAGCCCGCTCTTCACCAGCGCAATTAAAGTATAAGTCTAAATAAAAGCTTGGATAAATTCCGGTATTATAGAAAATCACTTCGACAAACCTAACGGTCGGAGTTAGCGGTAAGGTTACTGACTTCAATGTAATTATTAATTTACACGATCCCACGCCTATTCAAACTACTCGTAATGTCGTTAAATTAATAATATTGTAGCTGAATCTAGTTTATTTATCTGTGGCTGACGTCAACTTTTCATTCTAGAGTTCTGTATGATTGTCTAAAGAACCCAAATAATAAGCTTTCGTCGTCTTTCTGTATTTCAAATCAAATCGAATTTATAATTTAAAATGGCTAATATCTAGGTTATGCAGCTATTTGACGGAAGGATACGAAAACAAACATAGATATAAAGTAGCACTAAAAATATTGTTGCTAGATAAAATACCAGAATAAGTTAATACGTAGGCCTTTTTAATGCTATCTTATTAGCTTATCTCATTTGTATTAAAAAAAACAGTCCATCTGCCATAAAATTGTAAATCACCTACAAACGATAGTATTTTACGTATAACAAGTACGAAACGCTTTGGCTCCACTTTCATTGTACGTACCGCCAAACTGTGGAATGCGCTTCCTGGATGGGTCTTTCCGACTAGATATAATCTAGGTGTCTTCAAATCGCGAGTGAATAGATTTCTTCTAGGCAAGCGCGCTCCATCGTAGACCGTAACTGTCGCTTAACACCAGGTGAGTTGACGGTCAAACGCAAGCCTATTTTCTATTTTTTTTTTTTTATAGTGAATGACAGTTTATTATCTGCCTACAAACTGATATGTAGTTTGGCAGAACTGTGTCATTGTAAATTTTCGTGATGTAACTAGAGAATAAGTAAATTAAAAATCCTTTTATCCCTTAACTGCATCTATAAATACAGCGGTTAAGGGGTAGCAATATTCGACAAAAGTTTTTATATAATTTCGAGATGCATTGGCAATGAAGAAGACCCACAACTTTTAGATTTCACCAATTTTTTTCATTTTTACATACAACAGGAAAATACTATTTCCTACCCCTAAATATTATTTGATTTCAATGATTCTTTTGAATTGTATTGGGACCATATTTGGCTAGGCTTTTTAATCCATTAGATTTAGATTTTAAATTAAAAATTTAATTCCAAATTTATAAGAAATTTGAGAGTAAACAAAAAATATAAGCCTAGTTTTGTCTAATACCTTTAAACGAGCAATTCTTGTATATATATAATCTGAATATCGGAAATGGCTCCAACTATTTTAATGAAATTTGGTTTGTAGGTAGATTAGGGGATGATAAATCGATCTTGCTAGGATTCATTTTTAGTGAACCCGGGTTTGCTCGTATTTTTAGTCATAAAAAATCGGAGTGGAGCAAAAGAATCATCAAAATTGGATAATGTTTAGGGTACATAACAGTTTTTTGGTTTGTTTTGCGCTGTCAATGTTTCTCTTCAATATTATGTCCGCTACTCTATGGTTCGTGTGTTCTGGACGCGTTGTCTATGACAAATGTTGGTAAATGTTGAGTTAGCGCTGCCTCGCTGCCGTATCGATATCTACTAATTGTGCCGGTATGCGAGGCTTAGTGATGTCACACATATATCGATATAGGTAAGTACTCAGATTTCACACGAAAAATAACTAGCTATATTCGCCTGAATAAACAATTTACCCAATTAAAATCCCCGATCAAGTTCAAATTTCTCGTAGCTTTGGAAATTTACCCCAGCTTTGTAATAGAACAAATAAAATAAAATATACTTACATAGGCTTTTGTAACATTTTATATTTCGTACATCATTTTATGCTTGCTCTGCTCGCTCATTATCATAATCAGTTCTACGTGCTATGTGCCCTTTTTTATATAATAGGTGAAGCAAAAAGGCAGACGGCTCGCCTGATGGTAAGCGATAACCGTCGCCTATGGACAACTGCAACATCACTGACATTACTGTTGCTTTGCTAACCCGGAAAGGTGCTTGTAGACACCCTTTTTTTGGCCCCGCTGCCATTTCAATTTTCTAATCCGCTGAGCTATGTCGGTAATTTTCATGGTCTACGGATCTCTTCATTTCTTCTTCTGCTCGCTCATTCAATGATTATTCTAATAAGATTGGACGCTAATATGATTATGCGGAGGAAATTTATCTGAGCGTTAAGCACGATAAAATTTCACAAAATTAAACCTCTTAATTACTTGAACAAAATTTTACAAATGATTCAGAAACATGAACAAATTTTGGATGGCGCGTTGATGTCTTTTCTATGGCGAAAATAACAAGTTGTAATTTTAGTAGATTTTCACCTAATATTGAGAAAAAAAATGAATATACTCGTATTGCAAATTAGTCTGCGCTAAGGGCTGTGAGCTTGAATTTAGTTAATGGAAAAAAAAACAATGATATTGTCTGACAATCTCACTTGAGAGCTAATTTTCATTCCAAATTAGCTCGTATACTTGACATATCCCATCACAGTATCATTTGAAATTGGGCAAGACACGATCAAATGTTAAAACTGTCAAGTAAAAACTCTTATACAGTCGGGTAAATATCGACAGTCAGTGCGCAGCCCTTCATCATTTGTCGAGTCGGTCAGGATCAGTAGTTATCCGTCAGACGTCCGAGAGTCTCGCTCTCGACCCCACGACGTGTAGAAGATAAACAGCTACCTTATTAACTGCGCTGTTCAATCTATAGTAATGTTATTTATAATGATTATTTACTTACAGGGAAAACTATAGAAAATATTGGTACTACCGCCGTGGGTAACTTTGAATCCGTGTCAAACATTTTACATAGGCTATTATGAATGACAGAAGAAGTTCAGTAGGGGTATTCAGAACTCATAAGGATTTGGAATCTATATCTCCGTCTCTGTCATTTCCATAGAGAATGACAGAGACGGAGATATAGATTGCACTACTGTAGCGGTATTCAGAACTCATAAGGAAACGGAATCTATATCTTCGTCTCTGTCATTTCCATAGAGAATGACAGAGTCGGAGATATAGATTCCACTACTCTAGGGGTATTCAGAACTCATAAGGATTCGGAATCTATATCTCCGTCTCTGTCATTTCCATAGAGAATGACAGAGACGAAGATATAGATTCTGAATTCAAATGAGTTCTGAATACCCCTAGTATTCAGAACTCATTTGAATTCAGAATCTATATCTTCGTCTCTGTCATTTCCATAGAGAACGACAGAGACGGGGATATAAATTCCGAATGAGTTCTGAATACCCCTACAGAAGTGGACTTCTTGTGGCTGAGGTGATGATGATAATTTCGAAACCAACAGAAGTTCCAGTACCGCGTAGAATCTAGTGAGTCATCTGGTTGCGCTAGAAGTTGCGTTAGTCTTAGAAGCTTTAGTTCTAACTTGCATAATGCCTTAACCAGGTTAATCGTTATTTTAGACATTCTGTCCTACTTCTTCGATGAAATCTGTAATTGGATGTTTTCTAGACTACTCCATCATAACCGTGGTAACTCAAGACGTACTGTGATATTTTTCAAATTCAAAATCATTTATTAACCGACTTCCAAAAACATGAGGTTATCAATTCGACCTGTATGTATGTAATATGTATGTAGATAGATAGGTTAAATAGATAGATAGATAAACTCTTTATTGTATACAAACACATTTTGTATACTTTATTGTAAACAAAAAAACAAACATAGAAACTTACAAAAACTAGTGTGACAACCGGCGGCCTTATCGCTAAAAGCGATCTCTTCCAGGCAACCGTGCTATGTATGTAGTTTTTGTATTTGTTAGTCTAATACCAGCTTGTAAAAATGTGTGCCAAATTTCATATGTGTTTAATCAAATGTAGCATATGCCCATCTCCAAGTTTTCAGTGGTAAACTAACAGAAAGACAGTTACTTTAACTTTTCAGACGTTAGGATTTATAATGGATAAAAATACACAAAAACTTCATTATTCTCAAATAACTAAACGTTTTCACCTAATTTAACATAACAAAAGGATAGTTTAAAAAAGGCTGTGTTGTAAACTGCTTGTCATCCAAGATATTAATACTTTTTAGATTTAATAAGCTTTGGGAAAGAGTTGCCCAGTCATGGAGTTAACATGTCAGAGTATTTAAATAAATCAAGTATTACAAAAAGGATTTTATTATCTATTTGTCCATGTGAAAGGGCATAGACTGGAATAAGAATAGGCTCTTAAATGAGGGAGCTGTAACACGCTTTAAGATCAGTGAATCAGTTTTTTCGTAATAAACAAGTGATTTTACTAGTATTATTTTAAATAATGCGCATTTATAATCTTTTACAGCTATTTTACGCATATTTTCTCACAAAAACCTACACTCAACAGCATATCAAGCATAAAAAATTTAAATTAAAGTTAAAATTAAATTAAAAATTAAAGGTAGACTGCAACAACTGCTTTTCTGCAGTCTTGTATTTTATTTTTCTTTTAACATATATATTTGTTTGAAGTCAGTTAACAAAGAGCATAAAACAGGCAGACGGCTTGCCTGATGGTAAGCGATAACCGTCGGCTATATACAACTGCATCAGTGTCATCGCTGTTCTATTGATAGCCCGGAGAGGCGACACTACCTATTTAAAGAACCTTTCAAAACTGTAAAACGTAATTTCTCCATTTGCTACATCGAAAATATTCGAATGTAAATGCAAAAAGTGCGTGAACGGAACAAGTTTGGGTCGTGCTCAAGTTTCATTGCTGTTTTACTTTAACTTGCCAAAGTACACTTCAACACGAAAGTTATACAGGGCTTTAAAATGCCTCATCTCAGCCATAAGAAGTCCACTGCTGGACATAAGCCGGCCCATGGATTTCCAAAAAGACTGATTGGAAGCGGCCTGCATCCAGCGTCCTCTGTAATTTAAACAAAATTCTATTTTTAAAATAAAAACATTGGAACTGTCAGCCTAAAACACTGGTACATATTTGAGTTTTGTTGATTGAAATAAGAAATAAATTTTAGACATATGGATCGTAATATAAGGTTCTTTTAAATTTTTCTCTCAAGCGTTAAAATATAACATTGTTGTGATACCGGACACTAGAATACGTCATAGGTATTTAAGGGCTCTGGGATGTGCTCATCACAAGAGCCCGGAGGCCACCATTTAGCACTAAGGCCCTTCGGTGGCCAACCGAAGAGGTTTTGGTGGGGTAATCCCACATAATCCGGTTGCATCCCTAACGTACATCGGGTAACGTTGGAAGATTTCCCCCTCGTCAAAAAAAGCATATATAGGTACTTGCATTTTTAATAAGACGGAGTAAACTGACAGACTGAAATGTCACTTTTCGAAATAATGATACCAACTCTCAAATCATAGTGATGGGATTTGAGTCACATATAGTTCAAAAACGGTCAGAACACGGAATGAAAATAATAGAAAAATAATAAATACATTTTGAAATGTTTATATCAGTGAATCGCTTTTATTGCGTCAGTAGCAACCTTAGAGGTATTCGCGGTGTCTGCATGCATATCTTGGTGTACATATGCGTGGCCTAAATAATTCCCTCTTTCAATATATCTTTTCCGTGATCTGGAGGCACGGCCGTTCCTCCGCCATGTAAGCCAACGGGCACGCCGCACTTTATAAACATATAAAAAAAAATATAGGTACTTAAAATGTATCTAATTATTTGTAATCAACGAAAGAAAGATAAAAAGTGATTCCATAATTGTATCTCCATAAAGTTATAGTGTAATAATTATTTCCTAAACACATGTAAGAAGATCGTGGTATGTAATAGCTTAGTTTGAAATCTTTGTCATTATCTTTATTACTAGTATGCAAATACACAATTAAGAGAGAAATTTCGATTTCTAGGAAGATTTAGAATACAACTTAATGAAATAGATCACGTCTTATATGAATTAGTTCATTTTAGTAGCTCTTTTTAGCACAGCACTATTTTCATATTATAAAATTGGCAACATTCGATCTGTCAATTTACTCCGTTTAATTAAAAATCCAAAGTATAGCTCACTCTTGTCTTATGACGTCAAAGCGAGAAGGTAGAATATGTTAGTAGAAGAATGTCTAACTGTCATAAGTTTGATTATGGAATAAAATGGTTTCACAAAAATATAAGACAGATTCAGTAAAATATAATAAATACTGCTGTTTTTCGTCGAAACCTAATTGTATAAATTACTTTGTGCGTGGAATTCTTGAAATTATGTGCCCGTGTGTACCTCATAAGACTCGGAGGCGATGGTGGTGGAAAAATCGTTAAGGCGCAAGCGTAACCGCAAACGAATATAAGCGAACTCAGGTACCGTTAGCAACTACATTACACATATTTAATCCCGACCCAAAAAGTGGGGTGTTACAAGTTTGACGTGTGTATCTGTGTCTCTATGTATCTGTGGCATCGTAGCTCTTACACGGATGGAACCGTTATGATCTAGTTTTTTTTTGTTTGAAATATGATTTGGTCGAGGGTGTTCTTTCCTTATGTTTTATCAAAATCAATTTAGTCGTTTTTTTATGTCGGAGGTTTTGAGTTTTCTATATTTACTTATTTCACATGTTTCTAAAATTGTTTAGATCTTCGTAGTATGCTTACGGCCACCGATGAACGAACACTGGCTAAGAGTTGACTGTGAGGAAAGACCAAGCCTAGTTTGAGTCCATCAAATTTATTTACTAGTTCTATGAAGCCATGCCTTGAAAGTACATTTATTGGGGTGTACGCTGAAGCGCGTTTACTTGAAACGGATTCAACGGCGATTTGAAGACAGATATTATAACTATAGAGACCACATCTACTCAGAAACCTTATTCCAAAATGTTGATGTACTGACATGATGAAATTGGAACTAAAGCATTTCGTTCAGGTTTTTAGAATATCCACCTTGAATCAATGGTTTGTAGCCGTCTGATTTTAAATCGTGATAAATTTGCATTTCAGGATTAATTTGAAATATTTTTAAGCTATTGCATAGCTTCTATCGCGGGCCTTGAGCGTGGAGACCGAATCCAGAAATTCCGTAACGAAAATAACCTAACGCACCGCGCGTAAAGCTATTATGCAATAGCTTTACCGCGGCAGTCTCCGAGTGCCACACGTCTTTTTTTATTTAAAACGCACATTTAAAAATAACATTGTATTTGGACTATGGCTCTCAAATGCTTTTGTATATATTGTTTTGTATATTTTGCAGAATATTGTTGAGTTCACCCTACCGTGACTATCGCTTTACTATTTTCTATTTATTAATCTCCGTACCATCTAACATGTTAATTAGTTTTACGCAATAAATGCGTTTCTTCAGTCGTGTATTTTGTTTTAAAAAAGATTCATAATTTATTTGAACCACTTGGAAATGTAATAGTACATTTTAGAAAATAGCATAAATAAATTGTAGTTACATATGTACTTAAATAAAACTAAACTAATATAACCTAAACAAGTTAAATAATAAAGATGTACAACTTAAATTTATAAAAGAGCTAAAAACGAACTAAATTTGACTCAGTCAAATAACCCGCCACTGACTGTTCCTGGTGTAAAGGTACCAAGTATTAGGTATTAGTATTATAATAAAAAAAGACGTGTGGCACTCGGAGACTGCCGCGGTAAAGCTATTGCATAATAAGCTTTACGCGCGGTGTGTTAGGTTATTTTCGTTACGAAATTTCTGGATTCGGTCTCCACGCTCAAGGCCCGCGATAGAAGCTATGCAATAGCTTAATAATAAATGAATATGAATACTAAATAAAAATGTGTCTGCGTTTTTGCTGTCCCTACCGCAGCGTTGCTGTAATAAACTTGAGTGAAGTCGCATAAAACCTCTATGTGATTTACTATGTATTTAATACGACCGCATGTAGTAGTCCGTATGTATCCGAGTGAAGAAATCTCCTGCTTTCGTATAATATTGCACTTTACATCTCAATTTTGATGGCGATTTTGTTTTGCTTAGAATATATTGAGAAAGTTATATGAAACCTGAGTGTATTATATTATATACAATTCAAAAAACAAGTGAAACATAGTAATGCGGGCAACATGCTGTGTACGCTGCCAACTGGTAGCAAAAACAAGTATTTAATATAGTATACAGTCGGGTAAAAAAGCCTTCATTTCTACTAAATTACATGTAAAAAAATTACAAGTTTAAATTTACATAAATCCTCCATAAAACCTCCCCTAACTCCCTCCATTCATCTCTGTCTCTCCGTATTTTTCGATAAATATATCTCTCCATCTTTTCTTTTGTCTACCTTGTCTCCTTTTCCCGTCTCTTGGTGTCCATTATGTACCTTTACCTCTGAAAATACTGTTGTTTTTATTCAAGACAGGTTTCCACTTGTCCGTCAACTTGCCTGAAGTTAAGCGATGTTACAGTCTACGATGGAGCGCGCTTACATAATAAAAAAAATACGATTTAACTAGCTAGTTTGTCGAAAACAAGCGTCGATTCTCCGGTGAGATGACACGACAGTCTGGGCGGTGCCTTCCGACGAGAGAAGGGGATATGTTAAACAATTTTTTGCCACCACCCGTCTGTACAGTGAGTGAAAAAACCTCTTGTCAAGGTGAAAAAATCACGTGATTTTGTGAACACGCTTCATGTTTAGAGGTTTCCTTTTTGAGGTTTTGTTGTTTTTCCTTTTTACTATATTTTATATTCAGCCAGTGTGGGTAGACCTAGGTGTGAACGGGTAAACGCTAAATGCATAGACACCGGGCATGTTTCTAATAGCTTTTTTTATTATGTTGTTTTTATAAAGAATTGCTTTGTCAATTGTCAACTTTACAAGCGGATAGATCTGAGTAGGGATGATAAAATATTTCTTCATAGTTATCGTCTTTGAGATCCGTGTGCTGGACGCGACTATGACATAATGAACACGCCCTAGAATATTATAGTAAAAACAACTGAAAAAAACAATTTCAAAATACGCAATTCGTTTACAAGGATGACATTTTTTTTTCAGTTAAAAAAACACAGGGCAAAACCAGGATAGATGAACCTTACCTTACCTTGGTTACCTTTTGAACCATCCTAATTTTAAAAATATTAAGTTTATAAATAGTGTCTACGAATTTAGCTAGTTTAATCCTTTATGTTTAACTGTGATTTGTTTTTTTGGATCTATAAATTACAGATTTTGCAGTTTTTAGCTTTTTGTGGAACTCCTTTTTTGGGGTTTTGAGGACAATTGGTAGGTATATGGTATTTTTCACCATTTCGTCGAAAACCAACTGCAATTGTTCTATAGTCCAAGAACATACTCGAGTTCGCACTCCTTCCTTTTTTTTGGATTTTCGTTGCAAGGTTCTTCTACAATCAGTAAAAATTCCAAATATAAATATACGTAAACACATAAAAAATATAACAGAACACAAAAATATGTTCAACATATAAACCATATGGGTATACATGGTGCATGGAGGGATAGATGCCCCTAGGGGCACCTACATCTCGAAAAATCAGGGCAACTGTCCTTTTTGATAGGGATAGATGTCCAAGAAATAAAAAACAAAAGAGCAACTATTTACATCTAGATGCATACTTGATGAATCAGTATATTGACGTAATTAAAAATATAACGGAATTAATGACTACTTATAAAGTTATAAACGGCAAATACTAACATTTAAAACTTTGACGTGTTCGTAAAATTCGCCGCGGAGATGAATGCATGCACACACGAGCGAAACGCGTGCTCACCGCACGACGACCGGTGGCTATCTTAGGTGCGGGGACTGCGGCTCTTAGTTATACTATTGTTTCATAGCCGCGAGTTTGGGAAGTTAGGTTTTTTGAAAATGAGGCATCTATCCCGCCTTTACCCTAAGTACTGAACCGGTTTTGATATAATTTACATGGGACCACCCCTGAAGTATGTCCTAAACAAAAAGAATACTCAAAATCAATTCACAATTGGCGGCGTAATCGGTGAACAAACATAGAAAAAAAACAAACACAGTCGAATTGAGAAACTTCTTAAAAAGTCATTTTTTGGAAGTGGATTAAAAACATTACTCTGTTTCGTCAGTCGGGTAAATCCAGTGCTGTTCTGGCTGATTGTACCGCACACCAGCTAGGTATTCTGACAGGCTGTTCCGACGCCCACGTCGCAATGAGTCGAGCATTTCTCGCTGTTATATTATAATCAGGAAATTGGTACAACTGTACTACAAATTGGTACCGCTCCGGCGCAGATTGGTACTACTTGTGTAACATTAATCGCTACGGTTTTTTTTATACATTATAGATCTACGATTGACCACCAACTCGCCTGATGTTAAGCGACGGTGTGGCCGAGGATGGAGCTCGTCGATCTAGAAGATATCTATTCACTCTAGCCTTGAAAATTACAATATTGTAGGTCTCAGGAAACAGAGAAGGCGGCAACGAATTCCATTCTTGTGCAGTACGCAACATGAATGTGGATCGATAAACGTGTTAGAAATTGACTGTGAAATTTTCGTGTAAGTTTATTGCGAAATCCCTGTGAATTATTTAATGTACTTACCAAACATTGAAGTTTTCAGAATAGTACTCAGCGATATCGATCCACATTCCTGGATCTCCTGGATCTCCATCCTCGGCCACACTGTCGCTCAACATCAGGCGAATTGGTGGTCAATCGTAGATCTATCTTGTATAAAAAAAAAAAAAAAGTTGTTTTTAGTTCACGTTTCTGAAATAACAATAAATCCGACGAGTTACGAGTTTCACTCCCACACCGAGGCTTCTGTACTCCAGTGCACGACATAATACATGAACATAAACACTGACACAAGTTCATGGAGATACTTATTTCTACTACACTACTTATTTCTTCTTGAGAAAAATCATGTCGCTATTCTGTTTTGTTGTTCTGTCCATTCTGTCTTATTCAATCCTTGTGAAAATGGTGGTATTAATTTACGCTTTTATTCATGAGTGGACAAGTGAAATAGTTTGTTTTTTATTTGCGCTTGACCGTTAACTCGTTGCGATCTACGATGGAGCGCGCGCTTACGTAGAAGGAATCTATTAATTCGTGATTTGAAGACATCTAAATATTTTTTGTGGACATTTCACACAACACCATCTAGCCCAAACTAAGCAAAGCTTGTACTATGGAACTAGATGGCTGATAGAATACATAAATACTTTTTTTTTTTTTTTTTGTAAATATATACATATGATACATAGAAACACCCAGACACAGAACAAACATCCATGCTCATCACACAAATGTTTGCCCTGGGTGGGGATTGAACCCACGACCTTTCAGTTCAGCAGGTAGACGTAAACACACTACCAACTGAGCCACAAGGCCAGTCATATCTATTAGGAAATAACCACTATAAGTAATCGATTAAACAAAAAGTCACTACTTATTTAACTTTTGTAAAACTTTTATTGAATTTGAACCCGCTTAGAGCATTTTCCAGTGTCAATTATTAAGATTTCTTCAAGTTTCTTGAATAAAACAAGACATAAATGTTCTAGACACAATCTAAGTCACGTATACAGTCATTTTCAAATTCAAGTCGTGCTTCAGTAAAGTAGTAGTGACTGTACTAGAAACTTCTATGGAGTTTTGCCGACAACGTTAAAAGACAAGTTTCTTCGCTTTATTTCACTTATCCACACTCACGCACTCGATCGAACACTTAATAAATAAAACAGCACCAATTTTATAGAATTCATATTCAAATATATTTTTTAGGAAAATAAATAGGAAAATAATGTTTCCACCAAAACTCCTATTTGATGTTATTATTCCAGGACAGGAAACTTAATAACCTATTTGGTATGGTAAATACACTAACTGCGTGAGACCAATACACCGTTTAGAGAAAAGAGAAAATATACTTATCCTATTATTTTTACGTCATTCTTTCATTGAACAGTGGTAAAAAATTGACACCTACAGCTGTAATATTAGCCACATTTCTCCAACTTAAAGGTTAAACATAGCACAATTAAGCTAACCGTACGTCACATCGCTAGTGTGAATGAATTCAACCGGTACTTTTTAAGCCAGCTTATTTCTAAACTTAAAACTACCCACACATTTTAAATTGTACCTTATTACGACGTATTAAGAGTGTAATTGATGTTTTCGTGTTTGAATGGGTGGTAAGTTATGATTGTAGTTGTATAATTGTGTAGAATAGTCGATCACCTATCGATATAGATGATAAATGATGCCATGTCGCAGAAGTGTGCGCTGCTTTTAGGGTTGCCGCAATGAAAAAATACAGTTCTCGTAAAATCGTATCATAAACATAGACATGTCTGACATGTCTACATGTCTGAGAGTTCTCAATGATCTTGAAGATATGTGAAGTCTGCCAACCCGCACTTGGCCAGCGTGGCAGACTAAGGCCTAACCCTTCTCACAATGAGAAGATGGCCCGTTCCCAGCAGTGGGACAGTTTGTACAAACAGGGTTGATAAAAAAAAAACATAGACATAAGACAAGGTTATTATAACAAAAACAAACAACAGAAAATAAAAAATCATACAAAAGAGGTAACAAAATAATGTTTTTGTCACAATCCGGCCCCAGCTCAGCATAATGCTAGTTGTAGACAACCAGCGCAAGCAATCCTATTTTTCTTCTTTTTCTGTTTCTTGTTTCCTTATTTTCCGGCGCATTGGACTCGCTTGGTAAGTGCTTTTGCCATTGTTGAGAATTAAAATTTGTTCACGTTTCATAAATAGTATCATTCCTAGTCCTCGTTTGTAAAATAACGTAAAGATCTATGGATAGGAAGCTTTACGTCACTAATTTTCCCGACAACCTGAAAGAGCAGGTTTTAGCCTACGTACACGCGTATAATCACACGATTAATTAATAAAACGACGTTTCAAGAATGAAGAATACCAAATTCAACGAAAGTACCACGATTTAATTGTTTATAAAGCTTCAAATCTGTCATATTACAGATATTAAATCTATTAAAACTGTTATGAAATTTAACTAACAGAGTTTGCAAGTCATCCATTTTTTTATTCTCGTATTTATCTACCTCTGCTGTGTGGCATTTCCGATTCTTGTCTATGATCTCCGATTTTTTTTCACTGGCAACCCTAATCAAAAGAACGAGTTTGTAAGCCAAATGTTGTACAGTTCATTCACATGGGTCGTGATTGGATCGGTATCAATGAGCTTAAGAACTAGGTATCTACTGTGACATTTGGCGTAACAAACCAGCCTGGGACCTCATTAGATGTACGCTATTTTAAATGGTGAAAGCATTTTAAAGCCTTCGCGAGTAGGCAGTAGCTCGCTTTTGACAGTAGTATAATGCAAGATAGATCTACGATTGACCACCAACTCGCCTGATGTTAAGCGACGGTGTGTCCGAGGATGGAGCTCGTCGATCTAGAAGATATCTATTTTTATTAAAATCGTTGGAGCCCTTTCCGAGATTCAGATTATATATATACATATATACAAGAATTGCTCGTTTGAAGGTATTAGATAGTACTTCATTAGTCATTGAACTTTTTCCAAAGTAGTCTAACCAAAAAAAATTCGCCAAATAGTTTTCTTGTAAATTACAGCATTAGCTACGAAACCCTACAATACGCGTGTCTCGACACGGTCTTGGGCATTTAATAGCCCAAACTGACTTCTGGACTAGTTTGACACATTTCATACCAAAATAGAGGGGATCAGTCAGTTTCACATAAATAAGTATACTTATTATTAGTGCGCCCTTGAAGTTCTCGCTTCAATAAACACATTATGGCGTCACGTCAGTTTGGAATCTACAGGGCGATATATTCACATAACCAACCAACCAACGGAAAACGTTGAAAAATAAGCTATATGAAGAAAATATAATAATTATAGTTTGAAAAACTAAAGCAACCGACTTCTCATGGATGCCATTGTTACAACTGGACTAAATTGAAATGGGACCACACGGGAAGCACCAGCTTTCAAATAAAAATAATCATCAAAATCGGTTCACCCAGCATACATAAAAAAACAGTCGAATTGAGAACCTCCTCCTTTTTTGAAGTCGGTTGAAAACGACTACGTCCACTGCACTGCATCTCTATTCTCACAGATATATTTAAAAGTGACCACATTTATAACATAAATGTACCCTGTAATACCTTCTAACCTTCTAGTACCCTCTCCCTTCCATCTAATCTTCTTCTTCTTCTTCGTTTTTGTATTGGACCCGCATTAAAGCATTTGCCAGTGTCAAGTATTAGGATTTTTTCAAGTTTCTTGAATAAAACAAATTGTGAATGTTCTAGTCACAATCTAAGTCACGTATACAGTCAATTTATAAGTCGAGTCCTGCTTCAGTAAAGTGGTGGCGACTTTACTAGAAGCTTCTATGGAGTTTTGTCGACAACGTAAAATGACACGTTTCACTGCTTCATTTCACTTGCCCACACTCATGTACTTGATCGAACACTTAATGAATAAAACACCACCATTTTTATCGCATTAATGTTCAAAATAACACAAGCTTAGGAAAATATAACAAAGCAACAACATGTTTCGATGACGTTCCCGCCAAAACTCCCATCTAACCTTCTAACCACCGTCAAATATGGCGTCAAACGGTTTTATGATCTTTGATGCCCTGCCTACCCCGTATGGGAAAATAGGTGTGATTTTATACCTACTCGTATATGTACATATTGTACATACCTAAATTAATCTTGTTTTTTTATCACTTTATACATCTACTTGTCGTACCATATTGAATTTAATGTGACGTCATCTACCCTATAATCAGCAGACGATCAAGATGCTTCTACTTCCTGCCACTTATATGCGGTCTTATGTCCACCTTGTGGCTAGTCTTCTTACGCAACGCTTGCGGTGCGTGATCTCCACTGGAAAACGTTTCGGTCCCATCGGCCTCAAGTATTATATCGAAGATATCCCAGTCATCAGCCTGTACGAAAATAGTATGGTCTTAAAACAGCTCAAAAACAACAAGGCACCGAGCGATGATGGAATCACAAAGCTCTTAAAAGCGTGTGGAACACCGGTACTTAGAGTCCTTCAGAAGCTTTTTATTTCCGTCGTGTTTGAAGGTACAAAGCACATTTACATATACCAAAACTTTACGTGAGAAGTACAAAATATCTTAATATGATTTCCATTAACTATTTATGTTATCATCATTTCTATAACTTAGCTAAGTCATTAAGTATCTTATACACAATAACAAGAAAAACTAAAGGATTCAAATTATTTTGACGTCAATTTTCCGCCTGAACAATATAAAAGGTACCTCGTAAACTTAACATAAAATTATAAAAATCAAGGTAATATTTTACAAAAATTTAAGAAAGACGTATTGTTAGAACACCCTGTGCCTCAATGGGCAGCGGTGCGCCAGAGGAGCGGCATTGTCGAGCCGTGTCGGACGACCTCACCACCATTCATCGCACACCGAACATACTCAATAATATACAAGAAAGAAGCTACCGCCAGTAATTCATGAAAATCATCATACATCATGAGGACAAGGTTGAAAGAAGACCTTAAGGTGGGGCTCGAAGTGCGCAGCTATCTCTCTCGTGCATCAAAACTTTTCTAAACATATACCTAAAATCATTGAGTGGGGATATTAATAAAATTAGAGACAGATTTCTTTATTTAGATAGGAGACATATTTCAAAAACAATTTTAGTTAGATATCAATACTGGCAATTTAGAAAAAAAAACACATATTTTGGAACTCATTAGCCAAGTTAAATGATACCGTTTTTTTTTAAATATCTTTTTCTATCTTTATAAACAAAGACCTGTCTCCCACTTTTCTAATATCCACACTCAGTGATTTCATATATTTAAAATGTTTATGTTTAGAAAGCGCTAATGCTTGCCAAACTAGAGCCCTTGCCCCACAAACCGGGGCACCCGCCCCGGGCGGCATTTTCAGGGGGCGCAAAAATCATAATTTAAAATAAAATAACTTGCTCCACAAAACGCCTAGAATACGAAAGCTTGGTTGACTCACCGTCAACTTTTAAGAAAAAAGCGCCACATAGTTTTTTTATTTTATTTTTTAAGTAAGTTATTTTAAGCGTTGGAGAGAGGGGCGCCGCCGTCAAGTTTCTGCCCCGGTTCGAAAAATCGTAGATCCGGGGCTGGTGGTTAGCATGCTGATGACCAAACAGATAGTCTTACTCTATTTTGAACGCAAATCGCGATTTGAACAAGGTCATTTGCCCGTACAGACTAACTCACTGATCGACTAAATTACTAACAAAATGTAAACTAACCAAAGACATTTTGAACTATTCCTATTCAAGTTTCCATTCAACTGGTAAGCAAATAGGTATGTTTGTTTGTAAGTTCCGGCTGGAGTAGATCGTACGGGAAGGCGAAAGGGGGAATTACTATATTTAATGCGTGCCGTGACCCGTGACAAACAGTTAGACCGACCTCTTCGACGTGTGGAGAACTTACCAACGACGAGGTTACTTTCTTTGTATCTGACTAGCTTTTCCCGCGGCTTCACCCGCGTTTTGATGAAAATCGGTGATGGTTATAAAATAATTATATTCGTCCCCATCTCTGAACCAAATTATCGCCAGTTGTTACACTAGTTTTTTTTTATTATTGTAAATTTTATGGTGTGTAAAATAAATAGTTTATCTATCTATCTATCCATCAAATTATATAGTTATCGGTCCAGCCGTTTGGTTGTGAAAGGAAACAAATAGACAGGGCGACAGAAGAGTCTTTTGGTTTCATAATATTGTGATAGGATACATGTTATGCGATAATGGATGAAATATAATTATAGTTTAAAAAACTGAAAAAAAACGACTTCAAAATACGCAATATACGCACATACGCGACTTGCTGTTCACTTTTACGGGCGCTTGGATAATATTTTACCAGTTATTTTAATATAAATACCAAAGTAATGCATCGATTTTGATAAAATTTTTAAGGGACCACCTCTGAAGTATGATCTACCAAATACAAAAAGAATCGTCAAAAAAACATTCAGACCGAATTCATAACCTCCTTCTTTTTGGAAGTCGGTTAAAAATTTAACTGACGAACTGAATTGAATATGGCGATTTCTGAATGGGCATTCGGCAAGTTGGTAGGTGATCCAAACTTTTTTTTATGTGGAAAAATGTATTTATTATTATTTATTATGATATGACCTGCAGCCACCTCCGAGGCCAATGGGCATGCCATTCACCTCAGAGGTGGCTGCGGGTCATATCAGGCTCGATACCAGAGTGGTGTTCTTGCCGACTAAAACCCCACAATGCTCCACCTTCGTGCTGCCGCGCAGACCATGGGTGCTCTAGCAGACTATTCTATGACGTGGCTACGCTGGTCCCTTCCACATGGATCTTCAGCTCCGTCTCCCTAATGATAATTTACTGGAACACTGGGCACTATATACATACATCCTTGGAGTAGGTAATCACCTACCAATCAACGGTAAAGCTGGTGATGATCTCGATCAAATTGGATACTTACGCTTAAGAGAAAGATCAGTTCAGAAGTATCCGCAACCGATGAGCATGTATGAAGACAATAATAAAAATGAAATAAGCGAAAGACGCTTCAGGATCGTAACAAATGGAAATAAATAGTGACAAAAGGCATGTTATCATGTGCTATGTAATATGGCAGTAACTGTCGAAGATTCCTAACTCGTCAACAAAAGAAAAGAAAGACAGATTCTCATAGTACAGTACTAGAACAGTACTAAGAACTTACTAAGCTAGACTGTACTAACAGATACGAAGAGTCTGAGATCCAGTCTAGGCCAAAGACACCCAAGCCAAGTCCCAAGTCCGAGACGCGCATCTAACTGTCGTCACGGGTCGCAGCGCCCAATCACCCCGCGCGCCCACCCGTGACGCGCCCGACCCGCTCCAATCAGAAATCAAAATCACGCTCAGACGTACACAGCGTTTGAGTTTCGAATATTTCTATTTTAGGATACAATGTTTTCAATGTTACAAAACTGGACATAGAGATAATCTATATTTCTACTCTCTCGTTTGCTTAGGTTACTATACCCTCTTATAAATCTTTAAGAAGTTATAGGTGTTTGACTAAATATAATATATTTAAATTAAGTATCTTATACTTTTCATTTTCCATCCTTACTCTTATCTGCAATATTGCATATCAGACGATATAAACGATGACTATCAAACGTAAGTAAACTAATAATAAAAATAAAAACCTTCTTAAAGAAAAACTCCAAAAGCGTAAAATATTAAGCAATGGGAGAGTTCATTGCAATAACTTTTTTCTTTCCAACCACATCTATTACAGTTTCTGTCAAAAAGTTTCCCTATTCAAATCAGCCAATGGCAGTTACCAAACCGTATCCCCGTTCGAAATTCGAATTAGTAACGTTCAGCACCAACGCCTCCGTCGGTTGGCGCGAACTTGCGAAATTGGAACGGATATCTCTGGTTCCTCTCGCTTGTTCGAAATTTGAATTTTGCCGGTTAACTGGCCTCATCCGGCCTCTTTACCATAGATAATATACTTTACGTACTCTTTACAGCGCTTTGTTCGTTTGATAGTAAGCTATTTAGTTTAATTATGGTATTTTGATAGTCGTAAGAATATTTACATGTTTTCTAGTAGTTATGTTCTTTTATTATGATCGATAAACCTAGGCAGTTAAACACAGCTCGACTGATGCTAAGTAACTATGAATGAAACTAGCATGGAATGAGAACTGACTCTCAAGTAAGGCTGTTATAAGCACACCGTTAAAAGTGTGTTTGTCGCGGAACTTTCGTCAGTAAATTACACGTTTTTCATACAACAAAAGAAAACTATTTTCTACCTCAAAATATTAACCGATTTCGATGATTCTTTTTTGATATAGATAAAATCATTAATAGCTATGCCTCAATGGTTTAACTAAGTAATTTGTATTTTTATTTTTTATTTCGAGTCTATAGCAAAATTTTAAAAATAAGCACTGTAGAGACTTAACCGCAGCATAAGGGTAATAAACAGTTGTTTTCTCCATTGAAATCGGCTGTTTCAGTTTTTAAACATTAAATTGGTTACTTAAAAAAATATTATTCCCTTTATATTTACTTATTTATAATTCCTGAGTACATGTTTAAGATGTTTCTTCTCATATTTCGTTGTGTTTTATGCAAATGCAAAGTTCATAATGCTAATTATTATTTCCTTTTTTGTTTCAGGTAAGAAAATGCAACTTGCGCATGTATTTTTTCTGCACGAAAGTCAAAGGTAACACATATTATAAGGTCTGAAATAACATACTGGATAATAAACAAAACTTTTTACCACCATTTTTGAAATATAAAGGTTTTTTAATTTAATTTTTAGCTCCACAGACACCGTGAACTTTGTCAATTTTGCTAATGTTTATGTGTATGATTGAAAAAAATATGAACCGTACATACTTTTTGTAAAAAAAAGGTACCCACTGAAATAAAAAACCAAGCTAAACTATATAAACGGAAACTCTTAGTACTTAGTAGTAAAATGATATTTTTGTATAACAAAAGGAACCAATAGCTTTAGAAAAGAAACCAATGTTTTCACTTTGTCTAGGGAGATATTTTTTTTTATTAAAAGTAGAACTTGGATCATAGAGGTATTATATAACATTCCACGAAAAAAGATATAGAGTCTTAGATCTTAAAAGAGTCTTAAAAAGATATAGAGTTAGATAAGGACTTAAGTCTCAATCGTTCTTATCAGTGAGACTTAGTCCTTATCGAGCCTTATGTGCTTTTGCAGCCACGAAAACTACATTGTACCCTACGCCCTTCTGTATGCGTAACAATACGCGAAATAATAATATTTACCGTTTTTTTACGAATCAAATTATCAAATTCAAATTTGTGTGAAAACAAACATTTACTTCACTTCAAAAAATGAACACAGGTGACAAAAAATCATAAGCTCTATCTTTTTTGTTTTGGTGACAAATGCAGAGTACTATTTGTCTTTGTCACGTAGGTTAAAAAGAGATAGGAGTTTTGCTTCTATAGTCTTCTCTCCCTATAGGCTGAACCCATTAAATTGACCACGACGATCAATACATTAACAATATATTCACTGCTCTGTCGGCAATTTTCACTTTAAAAATTCTACTGCTTAAATTTTGTCACACAAAGGAAAATATCCAAGTGCTTGACTACTTTTTAAAGACATTTCCATGCGACTGACAAAAATCAGAATCATGTGTGTGTCGAAAGGTAAGTGCTGAAAATCAGCGCTGCTTTTAAAAACCTTTTTTGATACACCGATATTACAGCAATAACTACATATTTTTTAAGCTCAATAGTCTTACGTTTGTTCTTTGTATTTGTGTTCTCTCTATTTGTTGTAGTGTATGGTATATAAAAATAAAATATTTTCTTTCTTTCTTTTCTTTCAAATAACAAACGACAAAAGGTATGTCGCTTACTTTGGTCAATAGATCACCATTTCTATCTGGCGAGACAATGTCGCCAGCCTTTTGGGAACTTTGCCCGCAGACTGTAACTTGTTACACCAGTGTCAAAAAACTAGACAAATTCCATGTAAAAAAACATACAGACATACAAACTTACATACACTTATGAAATTTGGCACACATATTTAGAAGCTGGTATAGACTAACATATACAAAAACTGTGCAGTTCTGACAATATTACATAAATACAGGTCGAATTGACAACCTCCTTTTTTTTGAAGTCGGTTTAAAATAAATAAGTGCTTCCATGATGTAAAAAAATACTGTAACACCTGTGAAGAAAAAACTTTAGATATTCAGATTCAAGTAAAACCCAATCCCCGCGTACAACCTCGTCGCGAGATGGCGCGATAGCACCTCCAATGGCGTACAATTAATACTGCAGTTATCTCTAATTAACGATTGCAAGCCGACCTAGAATCTTTAATGAGGCTGTGGCAAGATCCGCCCTGAAACGAGATCTGTTATGCATGGCTAGGTTGCCAGCATTGGACAATGAAACTTCATGTTGGTACTACTGACTGGCGAGATGACCATCACTCATTGACCTCTATTACCGATGGACTAGCGGCTGGTTTCATAATTGACGTTTAGACTTCGCTGTAGCCGTATAAAGTATCATTTTTTTTTAAATCAAAATCGGACTACTCTGTATGAAGGAATGCGTGGTCTGACATAAAAAAAAAAATATACGCGTCGACTTGAGAACCTCTTCCGTTTTTTCGTCGGTTAAAAAAGCTAGTCATCATAATACGAACTTCCAACTTTCTTACGAATTTCAGGTCGGTACTGTAATAATTGTAGTTTAAAAACTGTTTTTTTTCCTATATACGCAATTTGTTTAATTGGATGACATATTTTCCACTTATTTTGTTATAAAAACCAAAGTACTGAATCGCTTTTGATAAAATTTATATGGGACCACCTCTAAAGTATGATCTACCAAACAAAAAAGAATCATCAAAATCAATTTTCAACGACAAAGTAATCGCTGAACAAACATAAAATAAAAACATACAGTCGAATTGAAAAGCAGATACATCTAAGATTTACCACCAACTTGCTTGATGTTAAGCGACGGTGTGGTCGAGGATGAAGCTCGTTGATCTAGAAGATATATCTCACTCCAGCCTTGAAGATTCCAAGATTATTTCTGTGAAAACTTCCTACCTATTACTGTTTAAAAAATACAGCCATTTACGTGTAGAACAAACAGACAGACACCGTAGCCTCACGAATAGGCAAGCACCCTTAGTACGTCAGTCTTAAAAATACATAAAATCTAAATCTCCTTTTCTGAAGTCTGTTAAAAAGTATATCCATCTATTTTTGGAGGATATTGGAAGATATTTCACACAACACCATCTAGCCCCAAACTAAGCAAAGCTTGTAGTAACCAGATGGCTGATAGAATACATATATACTTTCTTTTTGTAAATACATACATATTATACATTAACCCCAGACACAGAACAAACGTCCAGGCGCAGCAGAAATGCTTGCCCTGGATGGGGATCGAACCCACGACCTACAGCTCAGAAGGCAGACATACTACCACTGAGCTATGAGGCCTGTTTTGATACCAAAGCCTCACTAATAATCTTCTGAATGAATATTTATTAAGTATAAAATTATCAACTTATTATGTAGGTAAAAAGAGATTAAAAAAAATTCAGATCGCGTACTATCAACGTGGGTAACTTTGACTCTGCGTCAAACATTGTACGTGGCCTTTTTAGAAGGTTCTCAATTGTTTTTTCAAGAGATTAGTGGTCAAAACAACTTTATATAAATTAATCTATTAATTTGAACACTAATCTGTTGTGGGAAAAATCGAGAACCTTCTAAAAAGGCTACGTACAATGTTAGACGCAGAGTCAAAGTTACCCACGTTGATGGTAATCTAAATAAAAAAAAGATTAATTTCTAAGACTACATAATTTAGTAAAAACTGTAGCATCCTTGTGTTCACAATTATCCATGCCATCTTCTGATTCATATAAAACAATTATTATAGTTACATCTAGAAGCAATGCCTGAAGGGCAGATATATTAAACAGTCAATTTGATTGTCTGTTTAATATATCTGCGTGTTAAAGTTCTGCCCAGAAGGTTCCGCACTGCTTTTGATACATAATATAGTTGTTTTGATAGGCTTGCCGTACTGGATGCGTACAAGCAATCTTATTTCAATATTACTTTTGTCTCGCTCTTTCTACAGTTAAGAGAGCAAGACAAAGGTCAAAGTAATATTTAAATAAGATTGCTATTATGATTGTGGACACCTACAGCTCACCTGATGTTGAGCGATGATGCGGTCTACGATGGAGCGCGCATAGAAAAAGCCTATCCACTCGTGATTTCACGACACCTGATTGATATCTATCGAGGAAAACCGATAGGTGGCGATTTTCACAATTTAGAAGTTCGTAGAATTAAATTGGAACGGAAACGCTTTGAAATTACAGTAAAGTTAAAAGGTTTAAGAACTTTTTCGGTCAGACGTTTATTTTTTGTTTGTACAACACACCTGAAATAGATAAATAATATATTAGGTAAACGATACTTAAGAGAATGTACAAGTTTTACAACTAACCGCTTAGTTTTTTTTTTAATAGATCAAGTGTCTTTATTAACATAAATACAACAAAACAATATAAAAATTTCACATTCACTATTCAAACTATCACAAAAAGCAAATCGATTACTCTCGACCGTTAAAGATTCAAAGATAATCCAATTGCTCAAATCCACTACCAGTTTGCAGCGTACCCAGCATGCTGCCTGTATTGTCATGTTTAATGGCAATGCTTATGCGTTGGGCCAGATACGCGCCAGCATTTTGATCACGCATCGCATCGATCAGGCGATCAGATATTTTTTTTAAAAACGTGATGCTCCCGTTCCCCACAGACCTAAAATCTCGACATCGGACGGCTCAAATATGTAACCTCTATTTCGAGTTATCTAAACTTATACTTGTTAATCACTCGTTCCACGCCTCGTCTCATTTCTGTCTATTCCATTATTTTCATCGATTTTAGCGATGAGGTCGCCTCTTACTTTACTTTTTGGTTTCGTTTAAGTAATGACTGTTCTTACTAACTAACTCTAACTATGGGCCTTATAAAGAAGCTCAAGGTCACGCAACGAGCTATGGAGAGAGCTATGCTCGGAGTCTCTCTACGAGATCGAATCAGGAATGAAGAGATACGTAGACGTACAAAAGTCACCGATATAGCACAGCGGATTAGTAAGTTGAAGTGGCAGTGGGCAGGGCACATAGCACGTAGAACTGATGGCCGATGGGGCCGAAAGGTTCTCGAGTGGAGACCACGTACCGGCAAGCGCAGCGTAGGAAGACCAGCCACGAGATGGACAGATGACCTCATACAAGTGGCGGGAAGACGCTGGATGCAAGCCGCTTCCAATCGGTCATATTGGAAATCCATGGGGGAGGCCTATGTCCAGCAGTGGACTTCTTATGGCTGAGATGATGAATGACTGTTCTTTATTTTTACTTTTAAGGTGTACTATATAGAGTTTATATATCCATCGTAGGGCTTCTTTTTCCATTCCGAGCGGATCCCTAATTCCGCTACGCGTTGCGCCTACGGCGTAGCGGTTATTTTCCGTTTTCCTTATTGCTCAATTACCATAAGACTTAAGGCTTCTTGTTATGCTAATTATTTAATTACTGTAACGGGCGTGTGGTCATTATATTGTTCATTTAGATGTTTACTTACTTTGATTGGACAGTCTTGAATATAACATTGATCGGTAGGTTTTAGGTTGATATCAAAGAATTCAGTCTAAACTAGAACAGACATTTCAAACAAAAAAACGGTTGTCAAAGCCGCATCGCTAAATTATTGCATCTCACGTCACTGTCTAGCAGACAGCTACAAGGTGTAGACACTGCTCTGCAGTTGCAATGAACAAAGCGAGTGTTCAAAACACGAAATCTAATATGTTAGTACATATAAATCGCTGGTTGATATCATAAATGTAATAAGCTTTGAGTGCGAGTCGCATGTAGCAAAGTGAAGCAATTTTTAACAGGCCTCTTACATCTAGCCGTCGCTACACACGACAAGAAAGCAAAATTTGGCACAATTTCACATTTCCACTCTATGATAAATACTTTTACTCACTTGAAACATCATGCGAACGGTCATGTGCATGTCAAAGGCAGTGCGTGAGTATCATGCAAACATTTTGATTGATTTTTGTCTTCAGCTACATATGATTGAACATAATATGTATATTTCTCTCTAGTGTCATTACTCTAAGGTTGATATGACATTGATTGATCTGATTACAAAAATATCCAAAACAGGCTAATTGACTATAATTGACAACCACCAAATGTTGGGGTCTACGATGGAGCGCGCCTGTTTATCATAGAATCACACGATTAATTCACTATCTAAAGACTGTTTAGATACAAAATTCCTAAATTCTCCTAATATGTATATAAAAGTATTTTACACCAAATATATTTTAATACACATACAAATAATCTGAGTACTAAAAATTACATACAAACTTCTTATAGTACTTATCATTTAAGCGTCAGCTCCATTGTATGAAATATACGTATAAGGTTATACTTCTAGCTAAGTGCCAGCATATTAAACGGTCGATTGTACAGCCACGGTAGAGAAAACATATGTTTTTCCCACGAAAAAAGGGAAATTAACCGTAGTGAACATGTCGAAACACGTTGTGAAACATTGCATGTTCTGTGGGCTGGCTTGAAAGGCCTAGTGCATTGACTTTTTGCTAGATAACTGCAAAGCTAACTTACCTATTGGCAAAAAGGAAAACCGTGCGGGTCAAAGAACTATAAAAAACGACAGTTTACAATTAAGCTAGCATTTACTTTTTTATTTATTGCTTCTGTTATTTGTATGTAGAAATCGTATGAAGAACCTACCTACTTTATTAATGCGCCTTGTAAAAAGCAAGTTTTTCAAATACAATACCAATACTGTGTCATTTAAAGACAATAAAAAATCGTAAAAGAGCTTTAACAATGTTCCGAATAAATGTCCTATTTCTAATTGTGAAATAACAACAAAATATTAACTGTGTTGGTTGAACCGTTATTTGATAGTTTTTCTACATTACTATTACTAAGACTATTACTAAGAAATTGATAATTTGAAATGTAAATTAAGTGAAGAATGGAATCTAACTGTCCTGTTTTTTATCTATAAAAAAAACTTATCATTATACTGTCGTTTTCGCAGCTTTTAAGCAAAAAAGGTTAAATATTTCTTCTTCTTCTTTTTGCCCCTCACGGGGGTTGTACTCGCGCGGTTAGCGCATGTTGCCATGTTCAAGCTTATAATTATTACAGTTTTAATTAAAAGTTAGGGAAACGTGACATACGATAATTACCTATATTAGGTAATAGGACAAGATAAGATTAGAAGAGTTAGTAAATAGATGAAAAGAAATAAATATGTCATATACCTATAGAGTAGGTAAGTACATAGATGTTTACAAGGTTTAATTACAGATTTATTTATAGATAATTATGAAGATAAGGATGCATAAATAGCAGGTGAACAACAACTAAGAAGATATTTAATATTTACAGGTAAGTTAGATACTTGCCTCAAAAAAATATAAGAATACACAAAAAAAGAAGACATAATATACAAAATCAGGGCAATTAAATGAGACGAATGAATCAGATTATATAAGAGGAAATTAAATTAAACGAAAACAAAGCATTAAAAAACTATTCAATATACTGATAAGAACGGGTGGGGCCGAAGCGAAAGCTTATTAATTACTACAGACCAATCAAAATATTGTTATTTTTGAGGCGCCGCCCACACACACACATTGCGTTAAGATGAATAGTGTTACCACACTACAAAATTAATTCGAGTTACTTTAAACCGATACAATCTTCAAGGCGAAGCTATTCAGTATTCAATGCAATGGTTAATGACCCGAAAATTAAATTAAAACATACACTACGGCTAATTGAGCAAGCTTTAATTTTTGAAACAATACTACTGGCAAGTTTACACTTACCGTCTTACATATAAACGTGCAAATATAAACTCGACAAATGGCAAATGTGCAAGCATGATGCCAACATCAAGCAATAAAAACGCGCAATAAGCGCATTTTAGTTAGACAGTGTTTTGTTCCATTTTCGCGAGTGACAGTTCCCGTCTGATAGAAGTCCTTATTTAGTAATTAATGTTGTTTTGAAATTTTGAAATGCGTTTAAATAATTCACACCATAGTTCATAAATATGAGCAAAATTCGTCAAAGGGTTGTTGAAATAAAAGATCATGAGAGTAGGCAAGTGAAATAATGCTGTGAAACGTGCCTTTCTACGTGGCCGGCAAATATCATAGAAGCTTGCAGTGTGGCAGTGTGGTGACTTTCAAGCATGATTGGGACTTAACCGCGATTTATTTAGTATTACTCTAAGTATGACTATTTTGACTTATAAATTAAAAATAATAATAATAATGAATACTCGATAATGAGTAATGCAAAAAACGTGCAACGTCATAATCCTCCTACGAGAAAAAAAGTCCTCGTGTCAAAAACCATTAAAATCATTTTGATACTTGGTCCTTTGGTCTGAACTTGGTCCTAGAATAATTATAGTTTAAAAAACTAAAAAAACCGACTCCATTTTTTTTTATAGCTCTGTTTGTACAAACTGTCCCACTGCTGGGCGCGGGCCATCTTCTCATTGTGAGAAGGTTAACGCCATAGTCTACCACGCTGGCCAAGTGCGGGTTGGCAGACTTCCCACATCTTCAAGATCATTGAGAACTCTCAGACATGTAGATTTAGGTCTCAGACTTCAAAATAGGCAATACGATACATAGATATGTACGCGACTTGCAGTTCACTTTTCTACAGGCACTTGGATGATATTTTACCAGTTATTTTGTTATAAAAACCAAATAACTGTATCGATTTTGATAAAATTTATATGGAATCACCTCTGAAGTATGATCTACCAAATACAAAAATAATCATCAAAATCAATGCACAATTGGCTGAGTAATCGGTGAACAAACATTAAAAAAACATAAAGACCGAATTGATAACCTCCTTCTTTTTGGAAGTCTGTTAAAAATGTCTGTAATTTCCAACTTATTTAATCGTTAATCCTTGAATGTTATTGAAGTTATCATTTAAATTGTAAATAATAATCCACGTCGCATAAAAACATTCTGGAATAATTAATGTCTTATTATCAAAATGACCTTTGACATGAATTAATTACTTTAGCCCTTGAAATTGTATTATACAACTTTTTTTGTTATTTTTTGTTTCGCTTTTATAATGTCGGTTAGAATTATTTATAGAACGATTTTGCACTTAAATCAAGAACAAAATGAAGTTTGCACACTACTGCATGGAGTTTTAATAACCGGGGCAAAGGTGTGGTACTTTTTCAGATGGGATTTGAAAGAAGAGTACTTCAATGTGAAAAAAAAAACAATTTAAAGACTATAAAGTTCTATTTTCGACTAAAATAGCAATGTACATTATAAATATTCAGTCACTTCGAAGCCAACATAAAATAATGCCTATAAAAATTATATTTCCATTGACGAAACTAACTGGAATCCATCAGCTGATGGTCGGTTGGCGGCGGAAGTGACGTCACGTGCGCGTGCGCCCTTATTCCGTATTCAGGACGTGTGCCCCGGCCTTAGCTTTTACCGGTACGTATTGAATTTGGTGTTTATAACTTGGCGAAGTTTTTTATTGAAATTTTTTGTTTGATTCTGATGCTTTATTATCAGTAAAGTGTAGCAAAGGTTGGAAAACATATAAAATACTTCAACATTTTAGGAGGTACTTTATCATAAGGTGAATTATTAATTATTAAAAACATAAAAGCCTAAGAATTTTATTCTTGTTCAGTACCAAACCAACATTCCTTGAAAATATGAACATATTATCTGTCCTGCACGTCATTATATAATATTTCAACGAAAATAGCCACTTAAATTTTTAAACAGTAAGAATTTCAAAATTAAATATTCCTAAGGCAATATTCTGGTAACTTCTCGATGACACGAAATGTCACTATCGAAAATAATACAAAAATTCGAGGCATTGATTAAATTCACCCCGGTTGTTGTTTCTTTATTCTCTGTTGTATGTTTTTTGTTATAGTAAATTTATGTCTATGTCTATGTCAAACTGTAATAGGGCGAATTCTGTGGTCAAACTGATGTTTTTCTTCAGTCAGTTAAAAACATCTGTAACCTTTAATTAACTCCTATAAGGTTAATCAAGTAAAATAGATAAATTAGGTAGCTCGTATTCGGGAGCGACGAGTCAAGGATGGCTGCGCAAGAGTGGCGCAATACTGTCGCAAGCGGATTAATTGCCACTCCATACGTACAGGCTGATGCCATATGGTTAGAGGATTCACGCGACAAAAATAATGTTGGTGATAAAGTCAAAATGTTGGTATATGTCAAAGTCAAAATTATAAGCTTGGTCTTCTTCTTCTTCTTTTTTGTATTGGACCCGCATTAAAGCATTTGCCAGTGTCAAGTATTAGGTTTTTTTCAAGTTTCTTGAATAAAACAAGTTGTAAATGTTCTAGCCACAATCTAAGTCACGTACACAGTCAATTTATAAGTCGAGTCCTGCTTCAATAAAATGCTGGCGACTTTACTAGAAGCTTCTATGGAATTTTGCCGACAACATAAAATCACACGTTTTACTGCTTTATTTCACTTGCCCACACTCACGCACTTGATCGAACACTTAATGAATAAAACACCACCATTTTTATAGCATTAATGTTCAAAATAACACAAGTTAAGAAAATAAAACAAAGCAACAACACGTTACTAAGACATTCCCGCCAAAACTCGTAAACGTAACAACGTGGGTAATTTTGACTCTGTGTCCAAGATTGTCCAAAGCAACTACTAATTAATTAATTAAATAGTTAATAAAGTATTTTAACTACTAATCTATGCCTTTGAGGTGGTGCACATTTTAACAAACTAAACAATGTTAAAGTCAAAATATCAAAAACAAAACCATGGAACGGATGTTTTGGTTGCAGACATTTTTATGTCAAATTATGAAAGTTGTGTATACATGTACAAAAAGTGAGTTAACTTATGAAAATAATCTAGTAGGTAATTACGGCTAAGCTCTTGTCGAAATTCAAAAAGAGAAATCAATTCAGAGCGTTTTAAAAATGTACCCACAAAATAAATCCGGCGATGTAAAACATCAATACCACCATATGTATTGCAGTTATCTTTAAGCGATGGATTTCATGCCAACTAGAGAATTATACGTTTTCCGCTATTTTAACTATCCACCAAAAAAAAAACGCTTTTCATTATATTTTTTTGTACTACTTCATTTTTTTCAACTTCATTTGTAAGAACTACAAATATGTATAAAAATCAGTGTAATTAAACATGAAAAAACATGTTGGGTATTGACTGGCCTTGTGGCTCAGTTGGTAATATGCCTGCTTGCTGAGCTGTAGGTCGTGGGTTCGATCCCCACCCAGGGCAAACATTTGTATGATGAGCATGGATGTTTGTTCTGTGTCTGGGTGTTTCTATGTATCATATGTATATATTTACAACAAAAAAAGTATATAATGTATTCACATGGTGTTGTGTGAAATATCCACCAATATTTGTTTTTATTTAAGTATTTATTTATTGACACTAGTTATTTACTTAGCTTACTAAAGTTCAAAAATAATGATTTCCTCCATAAATACTCACAAAGTCAGATATTCACATTACAATTTCTAATCCTCATCTACTCATAAACTTGTAATAAACCGCAGCGAAATCCAAACAGCCTTTATAAGTACAGTTACCACTAACCGTGCGAAAATCTGATAAAATGTTTTATGTACGTATTAAAGATATATTTTTTCCGAGACAATAGCCACCAGTGTGTACACAGACCATATGCACCGAGTTTTTTGCTTAATTAGTCAGTCGCCTTTCTAACTTCGAGGTCAGGTGATCAAGTTGAGATGAGATTACTTCTTGTTAATTTTAGACGTAATTTAAAGTAAAATATAGACTGGGTGAAACGGTGTTTCGGTAATAATTAGTTTTAACTGCATGTACGAGTACCTATAACCAGTTCCGTTGCAGATATGCTAGACCAAGTTGGTTAAGTTAACTTGATAAGTAATGCTAAGTTGTGACCGGTTTGTGACAAAAGTGACTGGAGTTTTAGTCTATTTTTATAGGTTTATATTTTGTAGATATTTTTGTCGCAAATATGTCTATAACTAAATATTTCAGGACTATAGGCTAAATATATTTTTAATTTAATAATTATACAATTTACATAAATTGTACTAAAACTAATAAATAAATAATAAATATTTGTAATGCTGAGTAATTAAATAAATTGGTCAAGTGCTTGTCGGATCACACGCAGGGTAGGGTTCCGTAGTAGCGCTGCAATATACAGGGCTTAAAAGAGTAGAGTAGAGTTATTTGTTTGATTTAAACGCCTTGGCGTCAAACGATCTCATTGTTTCTAAAGCCCTGCCTTCCTCGTTAGAGAAAATATGTACTTGTTTGATACGGATGAATATATTGATAGATTTTGCCAATTTAATTTAATTTATGCGAAATTTTCCTCTCCAAGTACGTTTTACTAACTCGCTAACGTGTAAAGCCTATTTACTTATAATAGTTTTCGTTTTAATTTCATTATTATATGCTACAGCCATGATTTTCCCATCTCCAAAGCCAATCGTTTAGTTGGCAGGGTGTGGGAACACTTGACTCTAACAAAACTTATCACATATGATTGTGATCATAGTGATCAGTTTGGCCTTTTGCAAGGTAATAAAATCATCCAAACATGGTTTTGTCAAACCTACAATATTTTTTGATTATCCCACGAGACCAAAACAAAAAAAAACAACGGGTTGCACTCCGGGAGTGCCGGCAGAAGTGAAAACTAAAAAATAAAAGAGCAACAAGACTAACTCGTGAAGGATTTGAATCTCCGCCCTCCGATTGACAAATTGAAATTTATATCGGTGCTCTAACCTATTGAGCTAACGAGTGTTACGTGCATGTGACGAAAATAAGCATTCGGCGCAACGAAATGACGTCATGCTAGAAGGACAAACTTGTACAATAATGAACTTTAAATGCAGAACGTCAGAATAGGTTTCTGACAGTCCGTCTTACGATCTGACGATCTAACGCGAATTTAAAAAAATTTACCCATCCCAAAAATGCACAACGCCGCTAAAGAAGTTTTCACTTCAATAATTCACCACCACTTCACATGTAAGGGACCCTAAAAATATAATAAAACCGGTTATTTTATATTCATATTTATTCTATAACAAGCCCTTACTCTAATTGAAACTACAAAATATATCTATTCTATAGTTTTTAACTAACATGTAACATAAAAAAATATATTACGCTAGAACAGGCCATCAAATGATTTCAAGGACCAACCGTATTTCCCAAGACCTATCGTCCAATCTTTGTCCAATCTAAGGCCTAGCTCACACATTCATAAATCGCGGCTGACAATGAAACCGACGCTAATAAGAAGTGTTTTCGCACGCGCGTTGCACCCGCGCGCCGCTGACTTGTTGCGAAAAAAAGCGCACGTTGCGCCACGGCGAAGGGCGTATTGTGAGCGTGTGTATGCAGCTTTTTATCGGGTGGTGTCGGAGTGCTGGCAGACGGCGAGACGGCTAATCTTATGTAATACCTTTAAACGAGCAATTCTTAAATATATATATATAATCTGAATCTCGAAAACGGCTCCAACGATTTTAATGAAATTTGGTTCGTAGGTAGATTAGAGGACGATAAATCGATCTTGCTAGGTTTTATTTTTAGTGAACCCGGGTTTGCTCGTATTTTCAGTCATAAGAAATCCGAGTAGAGCTCGGTCGCCCAGGTACTATTAATAAAATAAGGAAAACAAAATACTGCACCAAAAACAACAGCCTATGACCTTTGATAAATGGGAATGTCATTTGCCTATGACGCTCGGGATTCGGGAGGTCCAGACGAATCTAGCTACAAGAATTTTTTACAAGATTTTAAGCTACAACAAATAAAATAATATTCAAATATACGAACACGTAGTAGTTTAGTTAGTTGAGTCTGTATATTGTTGTGTTGTAGTTAATAAAGGCGCTTGAAAAAAAAACCACGTATATATTTACTTACAAACAGCCCAGAAATATCAACTTCGTTTTTGGTAGTCGAGTAGGAAAATTAAGTGATATTTAATCAATAATAATTATTTATTACAACCATAGAAAGTTATCTCGATATATAAATTATATCTGGCTATAGGCTTCATCATAGATACTTATAATATGACGTCATCTCACAGGGGGATCTCAAATGAGCAGTACAGATGCTATTTCTACTTGGCTATGCGTTTTACACTTCGTATATTTATTAAATTTAATATTCTGGTGACAAAAGTCACCGACATAGCACAGCGGATTAGCAAGTTGAAGTGGCATTGGCCAGGGCACATAACACGTAGAGCTGACAGCTGATAGGGCCGAAAAGTTCTCGAATGGAGACCACGAACCGGCAAGCTCAGCGTAGGAAGACCAGCCACAAAATGGACAGAATCTTCTGTCACTTCTGCCACTTGTATGATATCTATCATACAAGTGGCAGAAAGACGCTGGGTGCAGGCCGTTTCCAACCGGTCTTTCTGGAAATCCATGGGGGAGGCCTATGTCCAGCAGTGGGTTTCTTGTGGCTTAGATGATGATGATGAATATTCTGGTTACATTGCACTTTTATGACCAAACATGACACTTATTATTAGGTAAGTTACTTGTTCATCTTATCACTCAAATCTGAGTTCTAAACTATCTTCTGCAATATTTTTATTATAATATCTGTAATGGGCATATAGCGTCATTTATTTAAACTTAACATCTTTTTTTCTTTATTTATGTTTACAACAACTTATGGTTTAGACAACTAAAACTTACCTGTTAGGTTTCATTAGCGTATTTTGGAACGTCACCCATTTTGACAGTTCTCTGAAGCGCCATCTAGCCTTCCTTCTTTGTTCGACCTCAAAATGGCGAAGTTGTATTTTTAACTTTAATTTCGTTTTGCAATAAAACTCAAATATTATAAAGTGTTGTTTCGCTCAAGGACCTCAATAAGTCGAACAGTACCAGAGCGTGGTTTCGATCCAAGGAAATTCATTGGCTTATAATAAAACTAAAATCTCAGATCACTTTATTATTAGACCACACAAAACGCTCCTTCACCTGTTACACGCTACATCTCGCTCCACACCCGCTGTCCGTTTTGTGCAATACTAGTCCTTTGTCAAATAATTACGCCTAATGTTATAGAATCGGTTTTTCTTGTCCAACATAATGTCTGAACCCTTGTCCTACTTCAGTATGAGTAACCAAACGGAATTATGGCAAAAACCCGCCTATTGTACGGCAAATTGTATAATGAGATAGAATAGTCATAGTACAGATTTGTTACTTTGCAGTTCCGTTACTGCGTTTGAACCACAGATAATAAAAAGTTCAAAGTTCACAGATCACAAAACTCGCAAAAAAACACTAGTCTATGGTTCACCATAGACTAGTGTTTTTTGCGAGTTAAAACTATGATTCCCTGCTGATTAGACATGCCCTAACACAATCACCTCATCTCGAACAGAGATTTCTAAGGCAGAGATTTTTTTTTTTTTAAATTTTCGTGGTCCAGCTTTGCTTAAGCAAAGCTTTAATTATTCAAAAAGATGCGCATATTATAATCTTTTACAGTGATTTTACGCATACTTTCTCACAAAAAACGTACACTCAACAACCTATCAAGCGTAACGAAATCGTAAATTTGACTGCAATAACCGCTTTTCTGCAGTCGGGTATTTTGTTTTTGAAAGGAAAACATAAATACAGATACTTGTTTTCTACATATTTTCCAATCACTGAAACATACCAGCACGGTTCCAGTGTATCCAGGGCATTCAGATTGGGTAACACTTAGCATAGGTCATCACCCGCCCCAGTTGTAATTAGAATTGTACATATACATGTTAATCAGTAGATACAGCCGACTCATTTACCACTGGAAAGTTTCAGGGTTTTGTACCAAATTCACTTCATTAAAATATTTCGACTTTAATCAAGTAAATTTATATCAAATAAAATTAATAAAGTAAAGGATATAGGCCTTCCCCATAGATTTCCAGAAAGACCGGTTGGAAGCGGCCTGCATCCAGCGTCTTCCTGCCACTTGTATGATATCTTCTGTTCACCTTGTGGCTGGTCTTCCTACGCTGCGCTTGCCTTGCCGGTTCATGGTCAAATTTAGTCGCATATATGAAATCACGACTATTTTAACCGACTTCCAAAAAGATGGAGGTTTCTATTTCGATTGTATGTTTTTTTTTATATTTGTTCTTCGATTACTTCGCTCATTATGAATTGTTTCTGATGAGTCTCTATTGATTGGTAGATCGTCAGAAGTTATCTCATATTTTTTTTTATCAAAATCGGTTCAGCACTTTGGTTTTATTAGAAAATAGCTGGAAAATATGTCATCCAAATAAACGAATTGCGTATTATGAAGTCGGTTTTTTCAGTTTTTAAACTATAAAATTATTAAATGAATGACAGACCTCCTGACTCAGTGATAGCACTGAGCCACACCTTCTGAACTGTAGGTCGTGGGTTTGATTCCCATCCAGGGCAAATATTTGAACTGATTGACTCTGCTAAGTATGGATGTTTGTTCTGTGCAATATTTTAATCTTACAAAATATTTTATTTTCTTGTCTATTTTGGGTAGAAACATCTTGACTTGTAATAACCGTCAAATGTTGCGTCAAATGCCTCAATAGAGAGATAAATTTGCGTGATTTTATATAAATACCTATTTTGGTCTGAAACAACTGAAATATCAATAACAAAACAACTGAAATGAGGCTTGAAATAAACCCATTGCGCGTAACAAAACGTCTTTCTAACGGAGTGATATCTGTTATAAGTCAAGACACGCCTCCATCGTACCCCCTACAAACTTAGTTGGGAAACAACTTGGCTGTTACGGCTTGCACTTTACCATTACATGTTGAAGTGCTCTAAAAAAATGTTTTTTCAAGATTTTGTTGTACGACTTTGTCCATAGGATTCATGCTAAATTAAAGTTACATTTCTAATACATATAATCTTTGAGCAAAGCCATGGACAGACAAACAGACGGACATGACGAAACTAGGGTTCCTTGTTTACTACGAAAGCCTAAAAAATATACTACATAAATAATAAATAAATATTTGTGGACATTTCACACAACACCATCTAGCCCAAACCAAGCAAAGCTTGTACTATGGAACTAGATTGCTGATAGAATACATATATATACTTTTTTTGTAATTATATACATATGATACATAGAAACATCACATAAATGTTTGCCTTGGGTGGGGATCGAATCCACGATCTACAGGCTCAGCAGGCAGACATACTACCAACTGAGCCACAAGACCAGTCAATATGTACATGGATATCTATGCCAGTCTACACTTTAGCAATTCGCATATCACAGAGTCACACAAAGCTGTCTCATCTTGTAGCCCCGCTTCCAAGTTTCTCCAAGGCCCATACGTTGTTCTTTCACCTTTGCTCCACTTGCGTACGCACCCACCCGTGACAGTACGCACCATCGCTCCGACCCGGCCTCTACCACCGCCCTACCCCCTTCTAATAAGACTCAAATTAGCACAGAAAAAAATCTTCTCATACACAGCTTACTTTGCTGTCTTACTCCCTTGTGATAGAAGTCATATTGGTGCTGAGGGTTTGCTTCATAAATTACGGCTTCCTCTTTGAATTTTAATGGCACGAACAAATTGGTTTGAGATTTGTATGTAAAACAGTTGTAATTAGAGAATTTCGAGCGAGACTTGGAACTTCTGTGAAAGTATCTCGTAGTGTTAAGACCTTTTTGCAGAGTTCTCTTTGAAATCCGCTGTGCGCTTTTATACGTCTAGATCTATTCGTTTCTGATACAATTTAGAAGAAAAACCCCGAGTATCGCCAACTCCAGCTCGTTGCGTGACTTTGAGCTTTCTTATAAAGCCCGTAGTGAGAAACCACGTTTATGTGCCATATATTTGAGGATTACATACATGCCACGCCGATTTTCCATAGGTATATGGGTAGGCAGAACATCAAAGACCATGAGGCCTCCATTTGATGCCACATTTGCTCGTAGTTAGATGGTTAGATAGAAGAAGGAGAGGGTATTATGGCATTAAAAGAACTTAGAAGATAAAATATAATGTTGGCCTGCAGTAACAGAGGGTCCGCCCATCGCCTATATAAATAACAATTTTCTATAAGCCCTTTAACTTTTACAATATGCCCGAAATGCCCAATATGCCTGGTACATGCTATGTTTTTCTTTTCCCCACAGTCCAACATGGAAAGAGTAGTAATTTTAAGTATAAAAATGATATTAGTCTGACAAACATCTATACGGTTTTCTGTGATAGCTTCCCATATCATAAACCAAAAGTTCCCGACTGGGCCCAGCATGCGTAGCGTAGCCGTATAAAAGTGTTATAAGATTTTGATCCCCTTAACAAGCTATTCCGTTTTCTGTGATAGTTTCCCGTATTTCCCGTATTAACCAAAAGTTCCCGACTGGGCCCAGCATGCGTAGCGTAGTCGTATAAAAGTGTTATAAGATTTTGATCCCCTTAACGAGCTAGAGCGATCGTATAAAAGTGTTATAAGATTTTGATCCCCTTAACGAGCTAGAGCGATCGTTTGTTCACCGGCCGTGATCCACAAATGATGTAGGTGACACGACGTGTGGGAGTATCACACTATTGTCTCACACTCTTGACTTTCACGAATATCTTAATTAAACGTGTCACCAATTTAATTTAGTGTAATTGCGGTAATGTGAGTCTTGGCATAGTTTTTTTTATTTGGTGGATGGAAAATTTGGGACGGTTACATTTTTGGGAGTGTTGTAGCAGCTAATAAATAGTCTGAAGGCTTTTAGCAATAGTTTTAACTATTTGGGATGAGAAAGTATTTACATGGACATAGACATAGAACTAAATTTATTGTAACAAAAACACACAGAAAATAAAAAATCATACACACAAAATAGGATATAATTTGGTTTCTTTTTTGACGTACATTATAAATGAACCAACAAATTAATTGATGATCAAACACTAGGTATGCTTCTGTTTTTTTTTTTTTTTTTTTTAATTTTGGGAAGTAAGGATTTTGAAAAGAGCAATAAATATTTTATATGTCTAGAATATAAAAATAATCACTGAAACCAAACCAACAGTTAAAATAGAATTATAAATCAGTTTTCATCTTTCGTATGGACAAATACGCACGAAAATATGCTTGCAAATATCAAATGTATAAGATCGTAACTATGATATTTTGATAACGTGATAACGTCTTATAAATCGATGAACACCGGCTGCACGCACGAAAAAGTGTCACGTTCCGCCAAGCGAGAGCGCGGAACAAGCGATAAAGAGGCACGATCGGCCTAAGCGTTCGGCTTGTGACGCGCCGTTATCACGTAAAATTATCGTCCGTAAACTGATTTTACAGACAACCATATTTTTCCATTATTTGTATGTATTTAATGTTTATCAATATTAAAATGAACCACCGCGTAGCAAAGTTTACATAGAGCATAAAAACAAAAACTTTCGAAAAAAAAAAAAAACGAGTCACGTTTAATAAACATATTTATTTACAAACAAACAGATAAACTATCATTACAGTCATGACGAACAGTTTACACGCCTTTTAATCAGTTCACTAATTATGACTACCCATTGACTGCATTGCGCTGAATAAATATGGACACAATTCCCAATCAATAAAGTCTAAATTGCTTTGACGAGCTGTAGTAAAGTATAGTTCAATTAACAACCATATTGCCCGCGCCTATAAACGACTTTCCATTGAAAATATGACTCTGAATATAATGAGTTAAAGTTGAAATTGGATTGTGCTTGTGATATGTTTTTTAATATATGCTCATTCATAAAATTATCCGCTTGGGGAAAGGTGTTAAATGATATGTAGGAAATGATAAAATTATATGATCTAACATCTATAAATGTTTTTGAAACATTTTGTTCTCTAACGTTTGTTAATCACCCAAAATAAATTTAATACAAAACTGAAATCTTTCCAGCATTTTACCCGACTACTCAAGAAGGAGGGCGTGTTCTGCCGGTGTAATGGTACATTATATATTTTTATTACGCTTTAAAACGTATTGACTCTAATTGGAGTTCGCTTTTGCTTTATTTGAGTATTAACTCGAAATAAATGAATTTGAATTTAAGGATTTTATAAAATCATCCGGAAAGAGGAAGGAGGAAGGAGAGGGATCTCGATCAATTATGTAGAAAACTATAAATAAATCTAAACGCATCTGAAAAACATATTCAACGAAGTTTTGTATTATCTTAATTCCTTCATCATCCGTACTGCTACGCCTTGGAACTCAATTGAACTATAGATTTGTTTTCCACACCTTACGCAAGTTTGTCTCGCACTTGACCGGTTTATAGTATTTTTTTTCATTTACATCAAATTAAATCCTACAATCTTACCAACTTTGAAATTTTTATCTATGACCGTTAAAAAGATATCCGTTCAAGTGTAGGACAGATTGACAGACACCGTAGCCTCACGAATAGACTCTTAGTACGGAAGGCTTAAAACGTAGATTTTTCACGGACCACTTGCCTCCTCCAGCATTGGCATGCATAAATGTATATTTATAATATGTATAATTGTGAAAAGCGTATAATAGTCGTACAATAGTTATAAAGAAGCGCGTTGTGGCGAAGTAGTGCAATATGCATGAGTCGCGGGCAGTTCCCATGACGAACATAACTGTGCAGCCGTGATTGAGTTACATATTTATGTATTTTTACGCTAATTGCTCGGGTCAGCTAACTTTGAACCCGTTGCTTTATTCAGGAAGTGTTATAAGAGAGCGAATAGTTTTTCATTGACGCTTGTAGCTGTGGATTGACTTTCTTTTCTGTGACAGTTGCAAATTCTTACCCTTCAATCGAAGAAGCTTCCTTGTACTATGATTTATACTAAAATCTGTCTTGACTGTATAAAGGTTGGTCAAAAGATTTGTTTACCGCCACTTTTCCATATAAAAGGAGAAACTGATTTCTACCTTAAACGTTATTTAATTTCAATAATTCTTTTTTATCTGATTGTAATCATAAATAAGCTTCCTTGAGCTTCTATAAAAGGCCCATAGCGTTTCAGTGCCATATGTCATCACTGATAACACACACATTACTCATGTTGGATATGGGCAAGCGGCTTAACATCAACGAATTGCGTCTCATCGCCCAATTGATTAAAATAACTTAAAACCAGGTTATACACCTTCAGGCGTAGCCGTCGCTCAATACTGGTCAAAAAAATTGTAAATAAAAAAAACCGGACGAGTGCGAGTCAGACTCGCCCACCGAGGGTTCCGTACAAACTAGTAGATAAAAGGGGGAAATCTTATATTTTTTTATATTTTCCTTCCTAAACCGAAAAATATACATCGTAAAAATCACAGAATTCGCCCTATTACATAGGTAAAAATATTTAAATACCTGTTTTAGCTTATGCTACTGAAGCTCTTTCATATGATACCCCACATGATACGGTTAATTCACTTTAAAATTTGGACCTTCATTCCTTGCATAAAGACACTATTTTTTTGTGATTAAATTAAAAATGTCCAGTTTTTGGATTATTTCCTATATGTGTACTCTAACACAATGTTTCTTGCCAAATTTCATTGTTGTAGGTCAACGGGAAGTAGGTACCCCATAGGTTTTGATTCCCTTGTGAGTGTCGAAATGTGCGTTTTTTACGATATATTCGGCTGTAACTTTTTTTTACGAAAATGTAGAAACTTTATTTTTCTTTTTGCAGCAAGATACTATAGATCTGCGTATATGGTTTTAATTTCAACTCGATACCTTCACGCGTTCCCGAGATAAAGGTCTTGACGCCCGGACGGACGGACAGACGGACAACAAAGTGATCCTATAAGGGTTCCGTTTTTTTCTTTTGAGGTACGGAACCCTAAAACACAAAAAAAAACAACAAAAACCATCAACGCGAAAAATGAACCAGATTACCATAAAATGTCACCCCAAAACTTACAGGGTCATGACCATTTCTCCAGCATGACCTCATCCGGAAGGTCATGCGTCACGGCTAGTCTGCTCTAACTGCGGGACTCTGATTACTTATAATTACCTATAGTATGTGACCCTTGGGGACAAATGAGTGCCCTCTATGGTAATTAAATAGTTTGTCCCATGGGACAGTGTTTTTCTAAGTAGTAGTGTATTAATATCGCTATCCCTCTGTACAGCTATGTTAAAATTGTTAGTTTTTATTTGTTTTATTTTGTATTTCAATTATTATTTATTCTGTAATCAAACTTAGTAACTATGTTTTTATTATTTCTTATAATATTTAATTTACAATGCTAAAATGTTTTTTTTTAATTACCTATATTATTGTAATCTGACAATGCATAATTAGTTTTTCTATTAGTACAATATCTAGTTATAATAGTGGATTATCACATATGTGAATAAATTATATCAATATCAATATTCTTCCATAATTTAAGACAGGCCTTATGGCTCAGACGTAGGTCGACTATCTCCTGAGCTGTAGGTCGTGGGTTCGATCCCCAACCAGGGCAAACATTTGTGTGATGAGCATGGATGTTTGTTCTGTGTCTTGGTGTTTCTATGTATCATAAGTATGTATTTACAACAAAAAAAAGTATATATGGATTACATAAGCTTTGCTTAGTTTGGGCTAGAAGGTGTTGTGTGAAATGGCCACCAATATTTGTTTATTGTTTATTTATATATAGCATACTTCGGATAAACTTACTGACAGACTGTTGACAAACAACAGACAGCCTATTTCTAGAGACATACAATTTGGTGCTACAATAACGTTATTCACGCGTAGATTTAAGTATCGGAGGGGGTATTAGAAGAAAAAAAAAATACGGTCTCGGATCTTACCCTCAAAAAAGGTTTTAGTCACGGGGGGGGAGGACGACGACTTATATCAAACTATCATAACCCACCTTTTTAGCCTCCATCATGTATGAAACAATATTCATACGTAATTAAAACTAAACGTCATAGGAAAATTCAAAATTCGAACCCGTCGAAGCGTTAAATGAAGTCGATTGTCGTTCGAAACACACCGATCAATTTCCTGTGCCGTTCATGAATTAAGAAAAAAAAACTGGCATAAAAAGGCAAAGTTCGCCTGGTGGAGACCATTTCTTCGGGGTCATAGCACCTAACAGGAAGTGAAGTCGCGGGTCGCCGCGCGCGCTCGCCCGCTCTTAGTCTACTTTCAGACTATGCTATAATATATGGCGTCATAGATTATTTTATGGACTATATATTCATCGCAACTATGTAGTTTCAAAGTACTATGATAAACTATTTAGCCTGGGTAATCCACTGATCTTGTATTTCATTTTAGAGTTCCATACCTAAAATGGAAAACGGAACCCCTTTCCTAGATTCAGATTATTTAGATACATATACATAAAAGAATTGCTCGTTTAAAGGTATTAGATCAATAAATCAATAACACTTTATTGACACCACAAAAAGAATAAAAATAACAAAAACACTTATGAAACAATGCCACAAAGGGCGGTCTTATCGCTAACAGCGATTTCATTTCATTTGATCAGATTTCATTTTCATAAAATAATGCTTGATCGGTAGCTTACTCTGAAGACGCCATACGAAAAATAATTCTTTTCTAGGTATAACACATAGCCAGTCATTCGAGTAAGGAGTTAAAACCATTTTATGCGTACGCGTGTTTTATTCCCCGTACGTGATATGATGTGGGCGCGAATAAGTATGCGAAGAATAATAAGCGAATTTTCAATATACTTTTGATGTGTGTATAGAAAAATAAGTACACAGTTAGTAAGTATTTTAATAATGCACGCTTATTTTATTATCAATGAATAAAATATGTTTTTTTTTGGATTCCGTAACTCAAACTGAAGGCGTGTGCCAAATATCAGATCAATCTGTCAACGGGAAGGGGGTCAAATTTCGATTACTAAATTCACCCAAAAACATATAACCAACAACAAACAGAGCAAGCTAAATGAAACCGTTTAAAAATCATACAGTCGAATTGAGAACCTCCTCCTTTTCTAAGTCGGTTAAAAGTTCATTCGTCTATCAGTTTCCTAACACAATCCAACATCCAGCCTGCTAACACCCAGACACCCGTTTGCTCCGCTTGATCCATCAAAATTCATTATCTGTGCACAAAAAAACTAGGTAAATTTATTCATTATATCGAAGACGTTTGACCCCTCTCAGTATGCAAATATCCCGGCAAATAAATGAGCGTAAAAAGCATTTCCGTCTACCTTGACCACACCGGGCATCGGCTTAATTATATTTTTTTAATTCGAAAATTTATAATGACACAGTTCTGCCAAACTGTACAGCAGTTTGTAGGCAGATAATAAACTCTCATTCACAATAACAAAACTTTAGTTTGTAGGTGATTTTTATATACAAATAAGATAAATAGATAGCATTAAACACTACACATTACACTCTGGATGAATTTCTAAAAGATAAAATATAGGATATAATTATTTTGACATAGATACATAATTTAACTTGATATCTATAATTGTAACGTTGATTGATATTAATAATAAAGAAGTTAACCGCAGGGGCGGCTTTGTGGCGAGCCGTCGGTGAGTGGTGACACCGCGTACCCCGATGTTTCCCTGGGGCTAAATGAGACCCCTGACCTCCAGCTTGCCTTAATTGGCCGGCTGGATGGTGGAAACAGCAAGAGCTAAGTACCTAAGCTCCAGGGTGGAAGTGTTAAAGGGCATAACGCCGCTAGTAGATCTTAGTGAACACGCAGCACACCTCTCGACACCCTTAGCCACCCACACCGATGTTGTTTCTCCGGCGCCAAAATGCGGCGCCACTATGGGGGCCCATTTAGTGGGTGGAGAGTCATCCTGCCTAGGTATTTTTGCATGATGAGACGGAATTGGCAGGTGCCGTTTTCTCATCCTGGTGCTCTCACACAGAGGTACTTCATCTTACCTGCTGTGTGAGAGCATCAACCTATAACCTAGTTTTTAAGTCACTAACATTCCATCACAATAGCCAAGATCTGTCAAACTCCATATTGTACAATAATCCATTCATACTTTCATAGTCCATTCATATACTCAAACTGTATTTTTTTATTATACATTTGTAAAAGTGCCTCTCAGTGTTGGTTCCGGCCCCACTAATTCCTTTCAAAGGTCCGGGCTTAGACCCGTGTATAAATTTAAATAAAGTACTTAGATATAATTATATAAGTGTATAAAATAAATATTAAATGTTTTAAATATTAGTAAATTTGCACGCCTCAAAGAGGTTAGATATAAAGATACTTACTAAATATATTATTATTTAAGACCTATTTATTGTACCCATGTCTTAGTAAATAAATCAATTTGAATTTTAATTTTAAAAAGACCTACATACGTATTAATTTACTCTGGTATTTAATCTAGCAACAATCTGTTTAATGCTATCTTATACCTATGTCTGTTTCTAAATTGTTTTTCGTATCCTTTCGGTAATTCGTTAACTAAATGTATGACATACATACTTTATATTATGGCTTCCTACTGGCTCTGCCTACCTAGATGAGTTGTTCCACTATTAGTATAGTGTAGTGTGAAATGTCCACCTTTATTTATAATTGTTATATTTATAATTAATACAATGTAAAAAAAATATAAAAATCAAATGTATAAAATCCTTTACCTGATCTCACTATTTCATTTCACATCTCAATCTTGAGATGACCATCTCACAAATCTGTAAAATCGAAGCATGTGACTCCAGTTTTCTTAACTACAAAAATATGAGAATTTTTCTTAAAAAATTACGTAATGGGGAAGGGGTACTTGGATTAGTTACTTATAGTAATCATGACTTATACGTAACATTTTAGCATAATCAACATCTCCATTTCTTTCGAAATTTTCACCTACAACCCAACAAACTTATCTTTAGACTCGACAAAACATGGAACTAGAAATCTACAAAGGATGCCTGTCAGAATTGCTCAGAATTTGCGACGATGGTTCCCTCACTTGAGTCCAAAGATGTTGGTAGAAAACTTAAATTATACCAACAATTTCTTAATAAAGAAAGTTGACCCGCAAGCGATTTTCCCATACAACAACGAGTTGAATTGATTAATTTATCATAATCGTCTTTTTAATCGATTTAATTGCCAGTGCCAGCTTCCGTGTGTTTTTTATCGATTATATTTTAATTGATTTTAATCGATGGTTCGTTGAATCGATTATTCTTGGGTCAGCAGTGTTTAATAATTAAAATCTCTCCGTATTTGTTTACGTTTTTCAGGTTACCATGTTAAAATTTCATATTGCAGTAATTTTTGCGGTGGTTTTTAATATTAGAATATTTCTGTGGTTCTTATTTTGTTTGTATTATGTATTATGTATCTATCTTTTTTCAAATATTATTAGGCTCAAAAAGGTAATATTGAAATATATGTAATACTTATATTATTTACATGCATACAAAAAACATTATCTTCTTCGAGCGCACTCGGTTAAACATAATATATTTAAACATAATTTTTATACATCATTAGTCAGATCTCAACTAGAATACTGTTCATCCGTTTGGGCACCCATCTATAATGTTGATAAAGACAAAGTTGAGTCGATCCAGGGACGATTTTTAAGACACTTGAGTTCTAAGCTGGGTTTAAGGAAAAAACTGCCTGAGTATGAAGACCGACTTCACCATTTCAAGTTTCAGTCTCATTCAACGACGTAAAACTTCCGATTTATGCTTACTCCATAAAATTTCGAATGGCTTAATTAGTGAGGAATTACTCATGAATTTAGAGTTTGTTACACGGAAAAGGTCTAAACGTAGACCCCAAACGCTTTTTTAATATTCCACCGACTCATAATAATGTAGGGCGTAATAATCCACTTCATCGTATGTGTAAAAATTACAACGAAATCTGCTCCGAACTTGATATATTTCAACTGAACTTGTATAGCTTTAAAAGAGTACTTCACAAAATTTATAATATCCCCATTAAGTCTGATGTTGGTATTTTAATGCCATAATATGGTTAAAAGCTGTGTACAATATTTAGATTAACAAAATAGTGTTTTTATAAGGATTCGTTTTTTTTTTAAGTTTATAGGTTTCGTTTGTTAATTGCTTTTGTACCTAAATAAAATAAACAGCGACACTGGCTGAAACACGTCACAAACATTTTCCTTTATTAAACCTTCGCGGACAAAAAAAGAAGCCGCCGGTTGCCAGTTCATCATTTTGTCAAATAAAAAAGTTAACTGGATAATATTTATGTGGTACGGAATAAGTGGAGCGTTAATCCGATGTCGCACATTCAACACGTCTTGAAAGCGCGATAATTATATTTATCGTTTTATAATGAGCTGCTTGCGGCCCGTGTCAACATGATAAATATATGCTACAGCATATTAAAGATAAATAAATAATACTCACAACTTTTGGAATGCATAATCTGTGGCATATCTCTCGAAAAAAATCCCGCTTTATAAAATAATTGCTCGCATGAGACCATAGACAATTGACTTTTTTTTTTTAAGATTGTGAATTACAATTTTGAATATTCATTTCTGATATCGATTTGAGTTACAGTTTAATTCGAATATCAAATGAAATGTTTCCTTTCCGTCGTAGTGTTGTAACAGCTAATTCGAATGTTAATAATAACATACAATCAACGCTTCGATTCATTATTAAGAAAATATCATTGTCGCACGTTCGCGCCAACTCGTAATTTCATATTTCGAACACCCACAACGTTCGAAACGTCCTGCCCTCTTCGACGCACGTATAATTAGGAGGAACGACCACGGACTTTATGCACAACAGGCGTCGAAAAGGCGAAACCTTACACGCAAAATATGACCGATTTTATTATACCTCTAATAAATGTGGTCATAAAATCGAAGATCGTGTTTAAATAACACTTACGAAATATTGTCAATATTTTCGCTGGAGACATGAATGAGTCAAATTCATTCATGCAATCATTCTAATAGCATAGAATTTATTTTAATAATGATATTCAATTATTCTTAGAAATTCGACCACACGCAATCACGACCGACGAAATCGATCGATTTATCGATGAAACGAAACGGTTCCAAATTTGAAACCGGCATATTCTCCTCTCTAATTCCGTTTCTCCGCCTATAATTGACACTGGCGGGTCGTGTTTTGTCACTTTCTAACTTTAAATTGTTGCGTCTTTCTATCCTTTTCTTGTTTGATGTCACGTGCGGCTGTCATCGGAGTGACTATTTTGACAATTATGTCATTTGGCCGTTACGGGTGTGTCATTTGGGCGACGAACGATTGCTGGCCTGTAATTTTGTATGGAATTGTGGAATTTTCGGGGTCGTTGACATTGTGCGAGTGGATAGATGTATGGGAACATCTGGGCAGTGGGAAATGCAGTTGTCACTGACCTTCTAGTTTTGACAGTGATACATGAGTAATTTACGTCATTTAACTTTGACAATTGTTCTTTTGATGATATTTGAAATTATAGTAAAACTATACCTATTTATGTTTATTTATATATCGACGTTTTTTTATCTACGTACTTACTAGCTGCGTCCCGTGGTTTTACCCGTGTAGGGAGCATATGGATAAAAAGCGACATAAGCGAATATGATATTTATATAGACATTTCTAATGTACATATGACGCAATAAATGTATGAGAATGATAATAAAATATAGCCTTTTGTCTTTTTCCACGTTCTCCAGGTCACAAAACATTCTGTACCACATTTCATAATGATTGGTTCAATTGTTTCATAGTGATTCATTCGAAAAGCTATCAAAGAGACTTTTACTTTTATAGTATTTTTTAAAAAGTTAGGATTTCAAGTATTGCTTTGCGCTTTGAAAAATACGCTCACGCAAAGGCAGGCATATTCACTACTCAACTAAATTACTTGCTAAATCGCTTGAATTACACCACATTTTATTTATCGCGCCTGCCGGCAGGGACAAAATAGTGTAATAAAAGGCAGGGTCCCGATCTCCATAGATCCCAGACAGGGGCCTGATAGACAGAACCCGAGAAATCGGTGTCAGCAATCACAGTGAAGTACACAAATCCACGTCACCACCACTTTTTACCACCACTTTCCACCACTCCGTTTCCACCACTGTTTATTCACTTATTTATTAATTTTTTTGTTTACTTTTTTTTTTACTTTTTTTGACCACTTATTATTCGCTCGAAAAATTATACAAATCTAGAACGCAGACACAGACTGTTCCTTGCGACAAAGCGACGCCGCGACACGCCGCGACACCGGCGGCATGCACAAAGAACGCCGCAACGGTAGCCGACACGACGGTTCGCCATTGATTTTACAAACGCACTTACCTTTCAAGACACTGTTTATGTTTTCCTCGAAGATTACTTGAGAAGCCACTGCGTTTTAAACAATGATGATAAGCAGAAAGTTTGCTGCCCATACACAAATCACTGTTTATTTATTAACTACAACAAAACAATATACAAACTACATAAAATTTACTAACTAAATTACTACACAAAATGCAAGTCTATTAACCCAGACCCATATAGATCTAAAGATAAACCAATTGTTCTGTTTCTCTACGATTTCTTTGGTTTTTAGGGTTCTGTAACTCAAAAGAAAAAACGTAACCCTTATGATCACTTTGTTGTCCGTCTGTCTGAGTGTCAAGACCTTTATCTCGGGAACGCGTGATGGTATCGAGTTGAAATTAAAACCATATACGCGGATCCATAGTGTCTTGCTGCAGAAAGAAAAATAAAATTTCTCAGTTTTCGTAAAAAAAAAAGTTACAGCCGAATAATTCGTAAAACGCACATTTCGACACTCACAGGGGAATCAAAACCTATGGGGTACTTCCCATTGAGCTAGGGCAAGAAGCATTGTGTTAGAGTAGGTACACACATATAGGAAAAAATCTGAAAACTGGACATTTTTAATTTAATCACAAAAAATAAACAACAAAACAACTTTGACGTTTGGTCACACACATGACTTTGGCAAAGTTATGAAATATCTTCACAAGTCATAAATTGTTAAGATATTTCATAACTCTGCCAAATATCATGTGTCTCAGATTTAAACGCAGAAATTTTAACAGTCAAATGTTAATAATTCTAATGTCTTAAGAATAATGTAGCTTTCTATTAATTTTGGAATTAATAATTAGTAAATTAATAATAGTAGTTTTTAAATTACTTATTTCAAATATTATTACAAACTATCTCTCTATAGTAGTGTAGTATTGTAGAAGTGCAGATTATATAAAAGTATAGATACTGTAACGTGTAGACACCAATTTTAGCGGGAACGTCATAGAAACATGTTGTTACTGTGTTTTATTTTCCTAAACTTATGTTATTTTTAACACGCTTCTATTAGGTCGACCTGTATGTAACTATGTAATGAAATCTAAGGTAACTAATTTAACCATATTCCAAGGATCGTAGCGTCATGCAAATTGGCAGCTGTATGTAGTTCTGATGACAATACAATAATATGGTACTGTCGAACTGATCTGATGATGGAGCCGGAAGATATGAACTAGAACTTCATGATGGAACATCGTATCATAGCTGTGTTTGGATTTGTTAGAAAAGTCTTGTAATGAACTTTGACCACTATAATTTGTAGCGTGTTTTTTAGTTTTATAAACTCTAATTTATTATTAATATTAATGGTTCTTCACTTTGTCGACAAAATTCCATAGAAGCTTCAAGTCAAAGTCACTTCCAATTTACTGAGACCTAACTTGAACTTGAAAATGATTGTGATTTTGTTTGTGACTAGAACATAAATATAACTTTTATTTATTCATTTGTACAAACATAAGTACTTGACAATGGCAAATGCGCTTATCGCGCCAGTCCAATATAAAAGCTAAAGAAAAAATGCAGACAATTTTTTTTCATTCCGCATTCAATGAATAAAGTATTTCCGAAGGAAATTGCTATCCAATATCTTATGATTCCCGTAGAAATTCGATATTTATAAGTCTCCTATGGCTCGTGACTGGCCATTTTACTAGACTTACTTATCGTTTCTCAGGGATTGAGACGTAGATATGAATTATATATGAGAGATTAACCTGAGGTTCAGGCCGTATAGCGTTAGATTTATTTGATAGGACGAGAGGAATACAATTTACTCTACAAAATATATTTTAAAAAAATTGGGTGTCTGTAAAGTCGGTTTATGGACGATAGTTTAACGTGACAACGTCATAACAAAACATTGATGAAATGATGATGATGATAATGATGTAACGGGACAATGAGTCATACTTTTTCGTGCGTGCAGCCGGCGTTCATCGATTTATTAGACGTTGTCATGACAAAATATTTATTTATTTTATGTAAGTAATTTTATTCCGTATGTCGTCAATTCTGAAGGCACCACTTAACTAATTAAAATACAAACTAAATTAACAAAACTAATAAACTCAATAAATTCAAAATAGGAACAAAAGTTCTATGGGAATTTCGTTCGTTATTAAATTTAGTTATTTTAAACATTCTAATTATTTAAGTGGTGCCTTAATAAAAAGCTCTATTATGTATTTGTATATTTAAAAAAAAATCAAGCTGATTGTAACTATTACAAATTAAAAAAGAATCTCAAATTTAAAAAAAAAAAACACCGCTCTCTGTCATTTTGGGTACGTGAACACAAATAGTAATAAAAAAATAGTGTATTAGATTAACACAATTTGTGAATTTAAATCGAATTTCATTCATAGTACCTATTTAAGCACTTTGTCTTACCATGTTTTTTAGTAAAAACTAGAAATTTTGTGTATCTTAAAATATCGTTGAGTGAAAAAGAAGTCTGAATTCGACTGTTAAGCCCAAACGTTTTAAATAATAAAGATTTAAAAAAAAAAAAAAATTACGTTTCACTCAAAAAGTGTAATGACCATAATATTATTTACAACATCTCCCCATATAAAAGACATCAACGCGCACGCGTACTTTCGGAACGTACGCTTTTTAAACAAACGTCAAATCAATTATCTTCTTAGGAAATTAGAGGGAGTTTTGGCGGGAACATCATAGAAACATATTTTTGCTCTGTTTTATTTTCCTAAACTTGTGCTATTTTGATTCAAATATGTTTAAAATACAAATATGCAACATTAATTAATTACAAGTGTTTTAAAGGGGCTATACATGTGAAATAATATATTATAAATATTATTTAGCAGGCTTAAGATGGCTATAGTATTTCTCAAAATACTCTTTGAAAGTGTATATGGTTCTATCCAACAGTATCTACTGGAAAACTCAGTTTCATCACTTATACATTTTATGAACTCAATAAGTTTATTGAATAAAGTTTGGCCCATAATCGTAGACAACTTTTCTGTCACCTTCATTTAATTCTAACCCTTGAAACAAGTATATTTTATTTAATAATTTTACTTATTAAAAAATGCTCAACTAAAACAAAAACGTCCTTTAATCAATTAAAAAAAAAACAAAAAGAATGCCAGCTCAATTTTGAGCTGATACTAAATTAGTTTGTAAAAACGGTACGCAAAATTTTAGACGTATTAAAGGTTAAGCGATGTTTGGTAAGACCGCCAACGTCAGGTAAGCTATGGTCAAATATCTGATGAATAAAATAAAAATAATATTTGTGGATATTTCACACAACACCATCTAGCCCAAACTAAGCAAAGCTTGTACTATGGAACTAGACTTCTGATAGAATACATATATACTTTTTTTTTGTAAATATATACTTATACATATGATACATAGAAACACCCAGACACAGAGCAAACATCCATGCTCATCACACAAATGTTTGCCCTGGGTGGGGATCGAACCCACGACTTTTTAGTTCAGCAGGTAGACGTAGACACACTACTAACTGAGCCACAAGGCCAATCAGGCCAATCATAAAAAAATAACAGTTCCCAGTATCATACCAACATTTAATTACATTTACTTCTATCCACCCTAGGGTTGCCTGGAAGAAATCTCTCCATGCGATAAGGCCGTCTTTGTAGTGTCGTTTAAATTTATTGTTTATTTTTAGTTTTTACTGTATGGATGTACAATAAAGTTATATTCTATTCTATTTAAGTAAAATCTGGAATCCCGTCCACGTGAGTGACATCCTGCGCTGTTTCGCTGAACTGGGCGCGGAACCTGGAAGTCAGCACACGTCCTTTTAACGTTAACAATAATAAATAACTATACTAACTGAACTAATAATAACGTAACACTAGTTAACGCAAACCGTGCCGCGGTGCGACGCGCGCGTTCCCATTGTTTCTAACCGTCTTACTTATAAAACGCATGTTAAAATCTCGTTCACTGAATAAGGACTTGTCACTTTCTGTCAGACGGGAACCCGACACGTGCGAAAACGGAACGAAACACTGTTTAAGTAAAATGCTTATTCACCGTGATTATTATACATTATAAGTAAGACGGTAAGCGTACGGCCCGGGTGCCCGCTTGAATCGAGCGGCCGGCGGAGCGGAGCGTACGGCGTTCATGATAAATACATGTTGCTGTAAAGACAAGACGAAAAAATATAACTTGCGTAAATAAAGAAATTAATCTAGTCACAGCAGCGTCGGAATCTTCAAGGCTAGAATGTATAGATATCTTCTAGATCAACGAGCTTCATCCTCGGCCACACTTAACATCAGGCGAGTTGGTGGTCAATCTTAAATCTGTCTAACTTAAAAAAAGAGTGAGAGGCCAAGTTCACCACTGCCATGATTAGATTCGTTTCTTTATTGAAACGGCTTATAGTCTATAAAATAAATACCTAATGTATCCTGGAAATTACAACAGACCTCAACTAGATCGTCTATAAGACTGTAATTAGACAGTACTGTGTAACGAAAGGAACGAAACCGTGTTCAATCTTATGTAGATAGTGTTTTAAATATATAGTTCTTAATCTTGTCTGGTAACATTGCACGAGAGCCCCAAGATACAAGCTGCGAGCTAAGCTTAGGGCTCATTGCGCAGCTCATTGCATTGTGCTCTATTTATACCTATACAATCAATCAAAATACAATTAGAATTACAATTTCTTCTTTCTTTTATATTAGTTACTTTATAAAATTGTAAGTTCATTGTAATTTATTACTGATAAAGATATCCCACCAAAAACATTTCATGTAAAATTGGTTGCCATGTGTTGCATTGTCATGCCACTTTCACTGACAAAAAGATATCAGATGAGATCTGACTGAATCTGAAGAGCCAAGCCGCTAACTCTACAAAATCTAAGGCTACAATACTTATCTCTGTAAGCCTTCAATCTTGGTAAAAAAGCATGGCTTGGCCGTTTTCCGACGGTCAGTTACAAACATATGTCGCATAACATGTCGTACATGGACAAGGAAGAAAAAGAAACTAAAAGTTCTGCTCTTGAATGTTGTATAATTGGAATAGTAATGTAATAGTTCCATGAAAGTGAAACGACCAAGCCATGCTTTTTGACCAAGATTTAAGGTTTACAGAGATAAGTATTGTAGCCTTAGATTTTGTAGAGTTAGCGGCTTGGCTCTTCAGATTCAGTCAGATCTCATCTGATATCTTTTTGTCAGTGAAAGTGGCATGACAATGCGACACATGGCAACCAATTTTACATGAAATGTTTTTGGTGGGATTTAATTTCTTTTTGTAAGAGACCCTGTAATTTCTGCAACGTTTTGTTTTAACGGAATGTATTTCCCTGTGCATTTGTTATCATTTCTTTAGCAGTACACTCTCTGTCATAGCCTGTTTTTCTTGTTGACTTATTACTTAAAATAGATGATAGCTGCTGTAACCTTCAATTCTGATGTGGCGCCATACTATAGCGCGTGAATAAGAGTCGGTTTCCAGATACACTCTTCAGCACAAGTATAAAGTTGCAAATCGTCCCAATATTCTACAACATAACGAACAATAGCACACCTTAACTTGCAACGCCACATCAAATACGGTCTTCTATAGATTGAGTAAATGTCAATGAATGGAAAAGGCATGAACCATTTCCAGGCATACTATGAACTGTAGTATAGACGATAGGGCCCTAGCCCTTCTCCCAAAGAAATTGTTTCGTTACTCATATTGTTCGTCTTATTTCCTTTATATAGGAATACGTCCACTAAACCAACTTTAGATTTATTCTTGTATCCAGACTATTATTCAATAACTTAAATTCTTAACCTATATCCTAATACCCCTTCTCCAACAAGATCGGTCCCGAATCCAAGCTTCTAAATAAGCTCTCGGTTGAAAGTATTATAATTTTCTTTGTAAATAAGTCCCTAAGCCTAAGTAAGTACTACCTAAAACAAACCAAGTCATCAATTTTATTAAAGTCGAATAATGTATATATATATAACATACAAACCTATAACCTAATGTATATATTTAAATAATACAAACCCATATTTACTAAACAAACATGAAACAACGAACGAAAACGATACTATTTATCCTTATACCAAACAAACCGTTATCATAAACGAGAACCAAATCAGAACGAACGAATACACAACACAGACCAACCATAAATACGGAATACATAGGTGCCTCAGCGTGTCGACTTCCAAAATTGATTTGCGACAGAGCGCGAGAAATGATACCGTGTGCTAACTTGAGGCGCACGCCATCTAGTATCGCCTTTTGAAACTAATTAGATAAACGATCCTCACTGAGTGGTAAAATTGTCGTATTTTAGATGTGAATCATATCTAAAGTACAAAAGCTAAATAAATGAAACTTTGTATGTTTTATAAATGTACTGTCTACTTTTTATCCTGAAAATTTGGGCTCTCTAGTATTATCCATATCGAAGTTATGTTGTGTTACAGAAATATAGACACACACACAAGATCACACTTTAAAAGGGTTGGAGGGTGAAAAATAGAAATATCGTAATTTTTCTGTTGTTTATGTACCAATCGTAGTTTGCATACCAAATTTCAGCTTTCTGAAACTTCAGGAAGTACCCTATCTTTTTGATTACACTCAGGGTGTGTGCTCCCACAAATAAAGGGTTGGAGGGTGAAAAGTAATAATATCTTAATTTTTTTGTGGTTCATATGTAAATATTAGCTTACACACCAAATTTCAGCTTTCTAAGACTTCAGGAAGTACCTTATATTAATTATTGATGAGAATAACGTAATAGCCCCCAAATAAGGGTAGAGGGTGAAAAATACAAATATCATAATTTTTCTGTTGTTTATGTACCAATCGTAGTTTGCATACCAAATTTCAGCTTTCTACTACTTCAGGAAGTACCCTGGAATATTGATGACGAGAACGGGATAACCCCAAATAACCCCAAATAGGGGTTGGAGGGTGAAAGTTACAAATATCTTAATTTTTCTGTTGTTTGTGTGCAAATTGTAGCCTACATACCAAATTTCAGCTTTCTAAGACTTCAGCAAGTACTTTATCTTTTTTATGATCATCAATTAATTTGTGCCAAATCGGCGTATTTTAGGTATTAATAAAATCGAAAGTATAAAAGCTAGATACATGAAACTTTTAACATTTTATTAGACCGTGGACCACACTTGATCCTGAAAATTTGAACCCTCTAGTGTTATCGAGGCCGAAGCTATGAGGGTCTAAAAATCCGACGAATGTGTTCGAGAAAAGATAGTCCCGGCCGTACCCGCTGGCTCACATGGCGGGTGCACGGCCGTGCCCCCAGATTTGATTTTGATATTTGTTAGGATATCCGTCATATTCTAAGCCCGCCGTGAGTCAACGTGCCCACGCGCTGCGCAGGCGCGTGCTGGCGACGTGACCGCTCGCGTCACGCGCCGCGAATAAACGTACCCGTAATGAGCACGTGTGCCGCCGCCTTTATACAACCTTACACCACAGACGTCTACACATATAGCTGGAATATTTCACAAATCATTCACATTTATTTGCTCATACGCCTACGGTAAGGAAATTGTCACATTTAATTTGACTCGTACACTGAAATTACTGCGTGCAGAGAAAAAATAACAAGTCCATTACCACTTGGGATAGCTAAGAAAGCAGCAGAAATTCATCATCATCATCATCTCAGCCATAAGAAGTCCACTGTTGGACATAGGCCTCCCCCATGGATTTCCAAAAAGACCGATTGGAAGCGGCTTGCATCCAGCGTCTTCCCGCCACTTGTATGAGGTCGTCTGTCCATCTCGTGGCTGGTCTTCCTACGCTGCGCTTGCCGGTACGTGGTCTCCACTCGAGAACCTTTCGGCCCCATCGGCCATCAGTTCTACGTGCTATGTGCCCTGCCCACTGCCACTTCAACTTGCTAATCCGCTGTGCTATATCGGTGACTTTTGTACGTCTACGTATCCCTTCATTTCTGATTCGATCTCGTAGAGAGACTCCGAGCATAGCCCTCTCCATAGCTCGTTGCGTGACCTTGAGCTTCCTTATAAGGCCCATAGTTAGGGACCACGTTTCAGTGCCGTATGTCATCACTGGTAACACACACTGTTTACGATATATTCGGCTGTAATTATTTTTTTACGAAAACTTAGAAACTTTAGTTTTCTTTCTGCAGCAAGATACTATGGATCTGCGTATATGGTTTTAATTTCAACTCGATACCTTCACGCGTTCCCGAGATAAAGGTCTTGACACCCGGACGGACGGACAGACAGACATACATGCGGACAGACGGACAACAAAGTGATCCTATAAGGGTTCCGTTTTTTTTATTTTGAGGTACGGAACCCTAAAAGTGTCTGATCTGACAAATATCTAAGCTAAAACTCACAAAAAAACAGTAACCATAAAGGTTCTACGCCAGTAATACAAATAAGTTTCCAGTGCTTGAAATACGAGTAGTACTTGTACTAGCTGACAACAAGCTAATACAAGTGCAATAGTGGGCTCTTGCCCACTATAGTTCTTGTACTACTAGACGCGACGCGACGAATTCAGCTCCACTTGTGCCACAGTGACAAAAAACTCATCATAAATTATTCAGAGAAATGCTAAAAAGCCTACAAATTCAACTTTATGTAGTGGTATGTGAATATGTAAGCGTTATGTTGCGGGTACTTACTTGTTTTATTGCGGGTAGTCAACAACAAAATAGATTAGAAATGGCCGCGAGGGGGCGGCGCGGCGTTAGACTTTACCCAGCATTCACAAAGAGATGCCTAGGGCTAGGCTTTTATTGGATACTACAAAACTTTACTACGTGGTACATGTTGGTGGGGGCTGAATTATGAGAGCTAGCGGAGGAGATAGCGAATTTAGTTATACTGTAAATATCTGGGGGCACGGCCGTGCCCCCGCCATGTGAGCGAGCGGGTACGTACGGCCTAACATTTACTGTGAAAAAGTCAAACTCTTAGCTATTACGGCTTCTTCGATGTTGGCACTGCTGCTATATGGCTCGCGTGTGACACATTATTTACTCGACTGCGTAAGAAGGAATGCTATGTTTTTAGAGTGTACGTCTGTTTGTATGTGGGTATGTTTCTATATGATCGCGTACAGCTTAAACGGCTTGAACGATTTTGATGTGCGAGGTGTTGGTTAGATTGGTTTTGACTTCTTGCACTCAAGACTTTGACACTTCAAAGGTAATATTTTTCGTAATAGTAGTAAACATCACTCACAAAAATAAAAAAATGCGTTTTTTCGTAACCTCCAACGAACTTTTTCGTAAAAAACGAGTGATTTTACTAGAATTATTGTAAAAGATTCGCATTTATAATCTTTTATATCAATTTTACGCTTACTTACTCACAAAAAAGGTACACTCAACAGCGTATAAGCGTATCGTAAGTCAGGCTGCAAAAACTGCTTTTCTGTAACCGTATATATGTATAATTTAACCGACTGTATATTTTGTTTTTCTTATAATATAAATACTTGTTTGATACAAAATCATCAAATATCTCTTTTTATGCATGATCTTTTTACTACCGTTCAAAATTAGCTTGCTCGTTTTTACTTTGCTGTTAAGGGAACGAGACAGAAGTCAAGGTGACTTGGTTCGTTTCGACAAATGGTAAAAAACAATAAACCGTGGTTCAAACTCCTGTTTGTCAGCTTGTTTGCCTATTTATGTGGGTCAACAGTTCCTGCCTTAAGAGATCCCAGATTTGATACTCGCGGGTGCGATGCTGGAGTTAAGGTTTTGGGGGAAAAAGGGGACGCGGGGGGAACTATAATGACAACTAGGAAAGGTTTATTTTTTAGTCTTGAGTAGATGATGGTGCTGCTGGAAAATAATAATTTGTGACAACCAACCCTGATTCGGGGTTCGTTTTGTAAGTTTTTTTTAACTGAATGGCGGAGATTCTCGGTAAGAACGCTATACAAATATATATACAGCTGGCAACACTAGTATGTGAATATACATGTTATTCTGTGTTCGTTATTATACATTTTCCATATCATCGCTGACAAACAGCCCCAGTCGTGAGCCACAAACATTTATAACCTTACAAAAATTGTGTCACAATATTTTAATCGCTACCTCTCGTCACATGTACCATACTCCGAAACTGCAGGCCATTTGTTACCAACGACGTGCGCGCGTCGAAGCCGAATAAACCCGGCTTTATGGTTTTCGGCAGCGTCGATCAGCCGGTTCCCGGAACGGACTCAAAGAAAAACCGTTTCGAAAATAAATATACAGGAATGGCTCGCGAACATTGAAATATCTGTAGACACTACTGTTTTTGCATTCCTTTCAAATACCTAGCCTCTTATACCTCGTAGGGTATACAGAGGATATTTGTACTGGGTATTAGGACAATGCTATTATTTCTACGGCGACCCGCTCTTTTCCTTTTTGACATGTCCATATTGTCGGCCTTACCGAAAACGTTAATTACCTTTTAAGCATTGCTTAACATATTTTGTCAACTTCTCGCTGACACGTAATGACACTTGCGGAAAGTAGACAGCAAATTTAAGACGATGTTTAAAGTTAAGTAACGTTTTTCGGTAAGGCCGAGAGTGTGCAGTGGATTCTTACACATCATAATCACAAAATTATACGAATTTGATATATTTATGAAACTCAACTCGTACAAAAATTGTACGAATGGATAAAACAACAAAACAAAACTTCTTACAAACTGTTATAAATTAGAAATTATGAGTATTAAGAATTAGAATTAGTGGAAACATTATAAATCCTCTATAATAAATTAAACCTCTGTAACATAATTATGGTTACTAAAATTCACAGACAAATATTTTTCATTATTTTTTTTTTAACCATCAAACGAGAATATTCATTTTAATAAAATTTATATATATACATTGTCAATAATCTAAAACTAAATTAGTCAAATAGCCCGCCCCTAACTGTTCCTGGTGCAAAGGTACCCATAACACTCGCTGCGTTACCTCGCTGTATGGCGATTGCCAGTCGTTGCACCAGAAACATCTGTCCAAACCATCAAACTCAAATAGTAACAGTCAAAGATCAATCATACTGTTTCTGTGTAAGATGTAAAATTTATAAGTATTTACTCGTACTTCGTTCACATCTCGCTAGGTTGTTTACAACATGAAAATGGTGAAGTAGGCAGCTTGCTACGCTCGCTTGAACTTAAGATGCCTATCATATACACTTATAAATCTATGCGTATTCATTTTATATCTTTAATAGAGATCATCAAAGCGTCCAGTGTACTCCTTGACAGTATTTTCTTATTTTAGAACGTTAGCGGTAAAGTTAAATCAATATATTTTCGCTTGACCTAACACCCTGAATACGTCCAATTGTGATATGAAACGATAAGTACTCTCATATCTAGGTTAGGACTTAGGATTAACACTAACTTACCTACTTTTCTTTATTGTATAGACTCTTTTGCGAAAAAAATCTTATAAGTTTAAAGGCTCAGTCTTCACCTAAATTGACAATATTTAGTAACCCTTGTCACATTTTTTTAAATACGAAGTTTACGGTCGGCGTCCTCAAATACGCTCCTACAACGCGAGAGAGCCAAAATCGTAAAATAACTCGATTCAAAACAATAAAACGAATGCGCCTCTGTCCACAGCACTATGAGACAGGCCGCTTAAAAAAACAAAATTGACCACGCACTCGGAATCGAAATGCAAAAAAAAATATTTTGCTGAAACGAGACAGCCTTATAAGCTTCGTTCTAGATAGAAAGGAATGGCATAAATTTCGAATTTAGAATGCAACTCGTGCGCTTCGACATCCGTTGCGGCAAAAAAATCCATGCTGCCATCTATCGAGTGAGCGCGACACTACTGGCTGGTTAGATGGAGTTCGAAAAAGTTTTTTTTGGGTTTTTTTGGGATTTGATTAAGTGATAATAGACAATGAATTATGCACGAATACCTGATTGGCTTTTATTTGCAGCGGAATTTAGATACTTTAAATTAGATCTTTAGATCTTAGCTGCAAATATTAAATAAAACAATTAGGTATAAACTAACCTAACTCGAGCGTTTTTTTTTTCGGAAAACTTATAGCTATGTTTACAAGTATAATTAGATCTACAATTCAAATCTATAATGTTGTTGGTGAGTTATTATCTATAAAAGACTCATCTGAAATACTATTATTATGTACGTAACAGTATAAACAACTAAATAACTGGATTGCGTCGATATTCCAAACTTCCATACCTTATTTGGTATGAAATAATATAAACTTAATTTACAAATGTTGTCTTTCATCAATTAGGTTTAATATCGTTCCTCCTCTTTTTATTAAACGCGCAAATGTGCAGTCAAGCGATGCCATTTTCATTCCAGCACATCTTCCACATAAAATAGCATCGAAATGACAACAAAAACTCATAATTAGAAATATCAAGATAGATCAATCGATACGATCAGTTAGTCGATTTAATTATCAGAAATCGTCTTCACTAATTATCCATTAAAATATTTAGAAGTTTTCGCAACGTATCGTTAAAAGGAGATTTTTTTTCGTAGATCGGTTTGCGCTTGGCCGTCAAGTCGTGCGCTTACCTAAAAAAACTTTAAGTGTGATTTAAAGACACCCAGATTATCCGATATACTTATAAACACTGATTAAGCGATTTTTAGTTAAACAGTGTTTTGTTTTGTTTACGCGTGTGACTGTTTCCGTCTGACAGAAAGTGATAAGCCCTTATTCAGTAAATAAGATTTTAACGTGCATTTATAAGTAAGACGGTATATCTGTGTGTATTGAAAAAAGTTAAAAAAGGATTGTTTTTTTGTAACTGACCACCGTGTCACCCGAAGAACTAATTTCTCAAAATAAGATGTGCGTCAGTTTTTAATGACACTTATGAAAAAGACCAGTAGCTCACTCTTCACAAATTATTTGTTTAAATGTTCTTAATTATTAAGCCGGATCAATTAGGTACTTTTCAGTGCCTATAATTTTTGGTTTTGCTGATTTAACCAAGTTTCAGAAATGCTCTTAATTACAATTAATTAAACGATTTAAAAATACCAAAACTAACGCTCCAAATGTCAAAATGTTTTTGAATATTTTATACTAATAAATAAATAAAATAACGTTATTAACGCCTAAAATTGCGGGTTTAAAAAAACTAAAACGTCACATAGCAGATAAAAAAAGAAAACGTCAAACGCGAATTAAACTAAGTACTATATCTAGACACTATTTCGCTTGAGCGTTGCTCCAATTAAAATAGAGGCGCACCGATTTATAATAATTTTAATCGAATGATTATCATTAATCGATCTAATGAATGATAGGGACGGACCACCGAGTCATAACACGGATGATCGATAGGCCCATTACTCGATCGTCATTAGGCTGGTTCGCTTTTTGTGGAAACACAGCTTCTGGTTCTAATGTTACTAGGTTACTTTAGTTGACGCCATTTTGAAATAATAAATTATCTATGGCTTTTTTCTTTTACCTATCTGACAGTCTGGGAAGTATGGAGATTGGGACCCTGTCTCTTATTACACCGCCCTGTCCCAGCCGACAGGGCACGATAATTCGGGTAGTGGCCTTTAACTACCACAATTTTTTTTTTTACTAACGAGCATTTGTTAGCTTTGCATTAATTTTTATTTGCGGCCTTGTATTAATTTTGACGAGATGGCCACTTAACAGTTTATTTTTATTTAGCAAAACCTGGATATTTGAACTAATTAACTTACTAAATTTGGTGTGTTTTTTGGGTATTTATTATACTTAAAAAAAAACTTTTTTTCAATTTGAACATTTTGCCTTGAGACGAAGTTCGGAGAACTTCAAATAAATACAATTCCTACATAACGTGTTATTGATAACCATATAGATCACATTTATAAATCTCTATCAATCAATCCGCATTTCTGGAAAACCACCCAAAATATAAATATCTTATCGTTATAAATGACTGGTCATTAACCAGAGACCAGATTTAGACGCGACGAGTTAAATCTTTTAAAACGTCAGGTGGCCACGTGAAAAAATATTTGGTGAATGACATGCATCAATCAAGATTGTTGATATGATGTTTTTTGTCAATATTACGTTTTTGGCCGCGATTTTTTTTTTTGTGTTTACGGAGCGTGTTTCGGTTATTCTGTGGGGTACATCATAGATAACAAATGAATAAGTAGGTGGTATATTTTTGCAATTAATAACTTTGATGTGTATATTTCATCAAAATCTGTTTCGTATATAGATTGGTTTTTAGTAGTTCTCAAACGGATTGACCGATTTTGAGCTGTTTTTTTTTCTGTTTGAAAGAGGATTTCATTCAGATCGGATATGAATGTCGGATGTTGTTGAGTTTTCTAAACTAATTGTGCATTTTGCAGTCGGTTATATTTTATTATAATATTATTATTAGTAATTTATTCAAATAGAAATAAACTGATTTCTACCTAAACATTTTCCAATTTTCGATTATTACATTTTTTTAAACGATAAGAACTATAAAGGGTTGCATTACTACCGTATAAATAAAAAAACAAATTAGAATTGATGGCAAAATGCACAAAATGTGCGAGACGCAAACACAAAAAAAAACTAGAATTGCAGAGCATAAGAGTAGGTATAGACTTGGTATAGACAAGACCACCGCGGCGCCAGCAACACTACGCCATAGTTACATGCAATCAGTGTTGGCACACGACACCGCGCGTGCCTAGACACAGGAGCCGGGGTCTATGGACTATTCTCTATGACGGCTAGGCAATATCAACATATCAGCTGACTAGGATATAGGCATCAGCTGGCTATCCATTGCGGAATCGCCTATGTCCGGTTTTTTGTTGATAGTCATTTGGCTTTACCGACTTGGTAGATTAGGTTCTCAATTCGATTGTATTTTTTTCTGTTAGTTACCGCCTCCGTCTTTTATGAACCGATTTTGATTTGTGCGTTACTCAATGATTTCCCATCACGTGGACGTAAAGTCTACCGATAATTATATACCAACAATGACGAACTTAAAGCTTTTAATATAAAGACTCTATGTCGCCGCACTAAAGCCTAATTTAGATTGAGAAGTCTAGACATGTTCATTTTGCCGCTTCGGATTATTTTGAAAATCGAAATTCTTTTAATCGTGTAAGGGGTCTAATTAGATCTCATTGAGCTCGAACGTTTTTGAGGACTGGCGCTACATCCCGTTGATACTTTACAAAATAAATAAATAATTTATTTGAAAGGATATGCTTTAGATTGGTTAAATAGAAATTTCATCAAAATATCTTTAGTAATTTGGTGTTTGAAACAAAATAACCGAAAAAAAATCATCTAAGTATATGAAATTAGGTATTTTGAAGTAGGTTGTTTCAGTTTTTATACTATAATAATTATTCAATGCAATATTGACGAGCGTAGCTAAGGAAGACCAGCCACAAGGTGGACAGCAACGACCTCATACAGGTGCCAAGAAGACGCTGGATGCAATGCGACCGAAACCGGTCTATTGGAAATTCATGGGGAAGGTCTATTTCCAACAGTGGACTTCCTGTGGCTGAGATAATAATGATTTGTTTTTAATTTTAAATAATATTTTCAAATTATAAAAATTGTATGTCTAGGCCTAGGTATACACGGGGTCTCTGCAAGATCGAATCAGAAATAAAGAGATCCGTATCCGTATGAAAGTTACCGACACAGCACGACGGATTAGCAAGTTGAAGTAGCAGTGTACGTAGCATATAGCACGTAGAACTGATGGCCGATGGGACTGAAAAGTTCTCGAGTGGATACCACATAGCGGCAAGCACAGCGTAGGAAGACCAGCCACAAAGGGAACAGACGATACAAGTGACAGGACGCTGGATGCAAGCCGCTTCCAAGCGGCCTTTTTGGAAAGGACATAGGCCATAGAGGTATGGCTTATGTCCAGCAATAGACTTATAGTGGCTGAGATAAAAAAAAAATAACAATACCATCTGGCCCAAACTAAGCAAAGCTTGTGTACCTACTATGGAACTAGATGGCTGATAGGATACATATATACATTTTTTTTTATAAATATATACTTATGATACATAGAAACACCCACAGACAGAACAAACATCCATGCTCATCACACAAATGTTTGTCCTGGGTGGGGATCGAACTCACGACTAGATAATGATGATGATAATGATGATGATTTATACCTAAACTCGTGGTTTCTGTTCACCATTTCGTTAATTGACAATCGTTGTCTCGAGAAATGGCGAAGCTCCTCGTAATAACGCACTAAAAGCTTTATTAGACGCTCGGTAAAATATTTCCACCGGCGATGTACTTTTAACGTACTGTTGACAACAAAAGTGTCGGTGATGAATTTTTTATGTAGTAATAGGTTTGCAATTGGCCGCAAACTCACCTGATGTTAAGCGACGTTGCAGTCTACGATGGAGCGCGCTCACTTAGAAGAAACCAATACAGTCGCGATTTAAGGAAAATTAATTTATTTTAGTATCCTGAGTTTTGGATTCAAATCCTTTTTATGAGTACTGCATAAGTATTGATAAATTCTAACCAATATTATGCAAGTATTTAATATTTACATGTATGTAAATATTAAAAGAAAAACGAAATATCCGAATGCATAAGAGCTTTTAACCCACGACCAAAAAGAGTTAGTTTGACTTGTGTATCTGTTTGCCTGTGTCGTAGCTCTCAAACGTATGGACTGATTTTGAACTAGTTTTGTGTTTGAAAAAAAAAATATCGTGGATGTTCTTGCCTATATTTCATCAAAATCAGTTCAGCTATTTTTAAATCGGGGGTTTTTGACTTTTCTAAACTTATACTTATAGTACTGTAACTTACAATTGCGATTACTGTAACTTACACTTGCGATACGTGTGATATGCTGTGTTGAGTATTTTATTTGTGAGAAATTATGCGAAAAACTACTATATAATTATGATTTAAATGAATATCCTTCAGAATAGTTTTTGCAAAATCACTTTTTAAAAGTTCGTTGGGAACGCATTTTATATTTTTTTGTGAGAGTTGTAAAATAAATAGCCTATGACACTCAGGAGGGAAGACGAATTTGACGACATGTCAAATCAAAAAACGGTCAAGTTTATGCTGTAGATGTAGAAGGTAATCTAGAAACATACGTATCATACTATATTTAATCAAGTTGTGTGTTTTTAACCGACTTCCAAAACGGAGGAGGTTCCCAATTCATGTATGTTCCCCGATTGCTCGAAAACACCTGGACTGATTATATATTTTGTTGGTAATACTTTCCAGGTTCCATAGAAATTTTATCAGTAATTTGGTTTTTATAACAAATAACTGGGAAAATATGTCATCTAAGTAAACGAATTGTGTGTTTTGAAGTCGGTTTTTAAAAGTTTTTTCCACAAGTGAATAGTTTACTTCTATGTGATCGATCTCAACGACACGTCATCATGGTAACATCACATAGAAGTTGAGGCAAACATAAATAAAAAAAAAAAAAAAAAGAAGAAGTTTCACTTTTGTTCCCCACAGTAGTGTCGTGTAGTGAGGTGACAGCGCGATGGCATCCGGTAGTCAAAATGTCGATGGTAATCTCAACAAATGACTAATTTGAACAAAAAATATCACTTGCCGGGGTACTTGACCGGACGGATTGTTGTTCGAATTATATTGTACCTACCTGTGTATAAAACATTTAGTTGGGTGAGTTAGTGAAATATTATGTTTATTGTGATGAAATTTAATATAAACAGTCAGTAATTTGTTTGTAATTTTGAAATGCAAGGTAAAATTTATTTTTGCTGTGTTCTATTTTAACTAGATTGTTAAAAAAAAGAGACTACTCATTAGAATACCAAATACTCGAATTTTCGTTGTTTAAGTTTGTTCAACATAATATGAACATACTGTTTATATAAATTATCTCCTTTAGCCTACACGTCTGAACCGGTTTTGATATATGTCAAGATTCGTCTAAGTTTTAAATTATATATAAAAAAATACTTTTTAACCGGGGCTATTCTATTTTAGTGAATTTTTGGATAAGTATAACGCCAGTAAAAGAGAATTCAGTGCATTTTTTATTTTTTTTATTAATTACACTTGTCATCTGTTTAAACTTTATAGTAACTAAAAAAACTATATACAACAAAAATTTAAGTTATATTAACAATGCTGTACATGTATCATACTTACATAATTACATTTAATACTTAGTTACGTACATAAACAAATTTGTTTTATGTTTATCTGAATAATCTACACTAAAACAATGTCAATAAAACAAACAATTTAATGTCACAAACTAAAACTAAAACATTAACACGACGAGATATCTCCCTATCTAATAAATACTAGGTCAAAACAGCAGCTGAAAATAATAAATTGAATAAACCAAAATATTTATACGAAATTCATGCTGACATGACAACTACTCTTAATCTCGTAGATAGGCAGACTAATATGTCATTAATTATAATTATCGATAAACAAAAACATCGATAATTTGATGCTCCACACTAATGGACATAGACCGGCCAAGTTATCCTAAAAGGTGGCAAGAAGATGAAACAATAAAATAGTAAAGAAAAAACGACAGTGTCTCTCTAATTCAACTCAAAAAATATGTTTGTCCAGCTGCAGACGGCGCTACAGGAAGCCCCTTCCCGTCATTTGTCAAGTTGACATTTGACATCAGTCAAGCGTATTCGTTTCGATATCGGTATTGCTAGTTCTTGTACATCACTGTTTGAATGTATTATAACAGTTATGTCGTCGATATACTTTCACGATATTTTTCAGTAATTTTTTTTAACAGCATTGCATTACATAGATGTGTTAAACCTTTATGTTTTTACGGTATATAAAAACAGATAAACTTTATTTTTTATGCGAAATAGCAAAGTTTTCAAATGCGAGTCGTTTTCCATGGTCTGGCTTTAATCAAGCCAACTTGGTTCAGTTTGATAGATAGATAAACTCTTTATTGTGCACACTTTAAAAGTAATAACAAAGTACTTGAATAGACTAGTGCAACAACGGGCGGCCTTATCGCTAAGAGCGATCTCTTCCAGGCAACCATACCGTATACCATATAGTTTGAAGCCGCTTAGGCGTCCAACAGGCTGACTAGCCCAGTGGTTTTACTGACGGGCGTTGTCATCGTTGATTATACAGCGCTGATATATCTATCAGTTGAAGTTAAACTATCCTCATTCCTATGCACATAATAAATCTCAATAAATCGAATAAAGGAGCATATGCAAATTACAAAACACTAAGCCGGACTCAAATTCATAGATTCGTTATCTTTAAATTCATACATTCGCAAATACCTAGCAATAACTTGTTTCTTGTTTCTTCGCAAATGGATATGCAAAATAGTGACTAATAATTGCATAATGTGATTTATCACCACAAACCATAGACCCTATTCATTTGCACCCTACAGGTCTACACATTGCAATTTATCGATAAGTCGATAGAATATTCATCGATATTTCACATCACTAAAAGTGAAGTTGTTTGTTTTGCCGGTAGCAAGTAGTGTCGCTTTGATAAATATCCTTAAAGATTGTTCAAGACTCTTCGATAATTTCTCTTCGGAACTTCACACTTGATTTTACAAACTATTTAAACTCCTATTTTTAAAATGCTAAGGTTGTATTTTGTGTAAAAGAATGATGGTTGTTGGTCAAATGTGGTACAAATAATTTATGACACGCTCAAAGTACGTGTTTTATAGTTATTTGATAAAACACTACCGTGATTATTTAGCCCGACTCCGCGACAGAAGCTACTATTTTATTTATTTAAGACGCCTCAAATATTAGTCTTGGTTATGTTATCTAGATTCGTAAAGTAATATTCATAAACATGGTATTACGTTTCATTTATCTGAGTCTGATAAATGGTTGGTACAAGGTATCGTTAGAAACCAACTTATTACGTGCAGTTGGTTAGAATCCATTCTATAGTAATATCTGGACAACATTTTTAAATCTCAACTCTATGGCTAAAGGACAATGGCCGAATTTGGCCCAATAGACGAGAAATATAAGTACAATGAAAGGTTGTTATGAACTTTCTATGCCACTCAATGTTGGCTTCAGCTTTTTAATATTATGTGTGCCAATACACTGTGCTCGTCACTCGGAGAGAGATTTTAAATCTACCGCAGTAAAAGCATCCTAACAAAGTAAATTCTAAAGACACCAACTAAATTAAATTATATTATTAAAATCACTGACTTCAAAAAAGGAAGAAAAATTGTATTCGACATTCATTTGTTGTTATTTTTATTTAGCCGTTTCAATAAATTTAATTAGTTTACGTTGTGCCTTTTGAATTGACCACATTATATGGATATATAAATTGTAGTGTTGAGACATGCAAATATGTATTAAACTCCGTCCAAATGAAGACTTGCTTATTAAAAAACCAGCGTGATTAAGACACAAAATATTGACTGTTAATTGAATAATATTATTTGAAATAACAATAATATAATAGCGTGTACGTATTTGGATACTTATTTACCATTAATTACTTACCATACTTTTAGCAGCTTCTACAATATCCAAACCCATATAAAAGCGGCAATTTTCCTCTGGCGTACCTGCTTTAGCTGGGCTTCATACGCCGTTTATTTTCTCCTTAGGTAGTCGTACAGAAATGTGTCAAATTGGATACAATGTACTCACGAACGTCTTTATTTTTTGCAGGTAAAAAGTGGCGATCGCTGACACCGCAGGACCGCCGGCCGTTCGTCGAAGAGGCAGAACGATTAAGGGTCATCCACATGACGGAACATCCTAACTACAAGTATCGGCCTCGGCGGCGGAAGCAGAACAAGGCTCGCCCCAACCAGCCCCCGACGCCGTCCAGCGCTCCCCCCACCACCTCCGCCACGCTAGGCTCTCCATACGCCACCAACACTGGCTCTCCAGATCGCTTCACCCATAACCCAGGAGCTGGCTTCTCCCCGTACCGGACTTCTCCCCTCGCATCTGACTACCAAGGGAATCAGTTCAACGGCCACGTGCAAACGCCTGAATCTTCGCCGGCGAGGTCTCCCGAGCCACAAGGTAGGAGGAGTGCCCCGGCTGAAGCTCCTCTACCTACGCCTGATGCATCTCCAGTGGAAAACGAAAAGGAGAACTTTTACGAGGAGAGACGACGAGCGATCAACGCATCTTCGTTATCTGATTCATACTCTCCATACAAGACATACACGCACAGGACACCAGGGTCTTATTCTCCAGCTCCTGTAGCCGCCATGGGCATGGCTAATGGGATGTACGTTATGTGCACTCAGAGAACTCTGACAGAACAGCCACCGCTGGTAACTGGAACTTTCTTCCCGCCAGTAGCGACATCACAAGACCAGCAAACACTTGGTACATCGACTCCAAGAGTCTCGTCTGCGTTAAGCGGCTCAGTACCATCAGAATACACTATCCAGTATCATCCGTATGATCAGTACGAGCAAATGTATAAGACCGAAGACTCTTACGTTTCCCATTACCCGGAGCAGCCCAAGACTGAATACGATACTGGAGGGTCGTATTTCTCTGAAGAGCCTCCGAATCAGGGTCAGGACTCTGAGCAGTTTATGAGCCAGCGACCCGAAATCAGAACTGGATCGCCTGAGTCGGATGTCGATGCTAGAGAGTTTGATAAGTATTTGGACTACGCTCAGGAAGGTGCTATGGAACAGCATCAGCAGCAGTACAGATACGAACAACAGGGTTACAGGCCTCTTTACTGCGGGGAACAGCCCCCAGGGCCGGAATATGGCTCCGAAAGGATGTACCCTTCTCCATACGCATCTGTGATCTCGGGAACACCTCCTGCCACATACGCTCCGGCCACTCCTGGTGCTGAATCAAGGCCAGACGACGAATTTAGCGTCATTCTAGCTGGGGTCAGGCAGACCTGCTACAGCAATTGACTACGGACTGATATGGGGTAGGAAATGACTCTTCCTTTGATATAGCCCAAAGAGTTTCTTGAACTTTTCACTTAGATTGGATGTAATGTGTAGAGCGAATTATTGTGATATTTGTGCCCCAGTTTCACCATCGCTGAATATATATATAGTTATGAGTTTGAACATGGATCGTTTACGACATTAGAACCAATGAAGAAAATATGATTCCGTATTATTATAGTGTTATTAATATTGTTCATATATATGTAAAATATATAATATGTTATATTCTTGATTATGCATCAAATGACAACTTAAAAGAAGATTCAGATTCAGTTTATTGCCATTTCATAGATAATACAGAGTTGATAAAACAAATAAGCACCAGTAGGTTTCATAAGTACCCTGTCGGGTGTAACAATATAGAAGAGAGGAGGACCGCTATTTTTTACAGCTAGATTTCAGTCTGATGTTTGTTTAATTACTAGAAAATACTTTTTCCTATATGTTAATTTTGCGGTATTTTTATATATTTAATTGTTGAAGTCTCATTAAGGCATTGTAAATGCCTACATATCGGCTATGGTTGAAAATTATTAAATATAATTATCGAAATACCTTTATTCGTTCTAATATATTAGTGAAATTTTTAACTTTTTAACATGGGTAGTTTATTCTACATCGAAATTAGTGTTACATATATCTTTGTGTTATTGAATCCTTTGAAAAAATTGAAATAATATACATTTTGTGACCCCCTTCGACAAAATAGATATAATTTCATTTTAACATTCCAAACTGAAATACACCAACTAGGACAGTAATTAATTCTTTAAATTTGTGTTCCTTAAATCCTAGATAATTTAAAAATTGTAAACTATCTATCAGATAACCTTCAGTTAAATAAGATGGTGAAACTGTGTGTGCCTGAACAAAGGACCAATGTAGGTTTTCTATGCTTGAGAGATATAGCAAAATTATTTTTAATAAAATTCCTGAATATTTCCAATTAAATAAAAATATATTTTTGTGTTGTAATTTTATAAATAATTAAGTGTGCTAAAATGTTAATACTTTTCGATTCTGCCAATAAGGTTCCTATTGAAAACTTCGATCGAGAAAATAATCGAATAAAAAATCGATTGTATATTATGAATTTAGTGACAGCAAACATGTAAAGACAAAGATAGGACTGATAAAAAAATTGGATAAATGGTTTGTGTTTTAGCCGAGACTGTGAAAAAAGAAAAAGGTAAAATAAAAAAGTTGAGCGCACCTTGCGGATTGTTTCATATAATAGAGAAGACTCTTTTCTACCCGTTCTTCTTCTACCTTATTTAATTACGATTTAAAAAGGAAAAAATAGTATAATAATAAAATTGGTTGCCTTTCCTTCTTTAGCCACGGAACTATACTATAATAATTATAGTTTAAAAACTGAAGCAACCGACTTCGCATGGATGCCATTGTCAGAACTGGACCAAATTGAAATGGGTCCACACGTTGAAAGTTTGAAAGTTCTGAGGTAACAAACATAAAATAAAAAAAACAGTCGAATTGAGAACCTCCTCCTTTTTTAAAGTAGGTTGAAAAATCATCAAAATTGAATAATGTTTGGGTAGAAATTAGTTTTCTCCTTACGTATGTACAAATACGCGATTTTCTTAAGTATATCTGTTATTCAAATTGGTGCTACACATATTTCGAAATATTTAAATTTGTGCCTATTTTAATACGATTTCGTCCAAAACCGTGTACCAAGAGAGGTAGCGATTCCTATAAAAAAATATTTATTTATTTGTAACTATTTTTGTATATTTCGTGTATTAGTTAAATATTGTTAAAAATAATTTGTATTCCATACATTAGATCTTCCATTAAGTCTGTAGATAATAAAATTAATTATTATTTTTATAATTTCTTATTATTAATCGTATGTTTGTATAAATTGTAATATCATGAATAAAATATCTCATAGATGTATCACTAAACTAAGATGTAATGTAACTGTAGATTATTTTTGCAATTTTTATTTTTAAATTGGATAGTCGCACCGCGAGACTAAGTTCTTCCTAATTTTAAGAAAATTCATAAGAAACAATAAAATTTATATTCAATACGTAATGTTTATTATTTTACTAACCATATTCCTTATGGGGTCATTGTACTGACCAATATGAACAACTATTGACCTATAGCCAACGCTAGAACGGGAGCGCACTACAAAAACTTACTTCAACGTGTACCACAATGAGATCCAAATCGGGTTAAATGATTAGTGAATCCGTAGTAACTCCTGAATACAGCGGGTTGCCTGCGCAAAGCTTGAAGCGTTTCATATGGGAGCCAGATTTTTGTGCGTGTTGATTTTTTTTCGATACCACGGGTAAATAAGTATTTTTAGGGTTCAGTACCTAAAGGGTAAAACAGGACCCTATTACTAAGACTGACTGTCTGTCTGTCTGTCCGTCCGTCCGTCTGTCACTAGGCTGTATCTCATGAACGGTCATAGTTAGACAGTTGAAATTTTCACAGATAATGTATTTCTTTTGCCGCTATAACAACAAATACTGAAAAACAGAATAAAATAAATATTTAAGGGGGCTCCCATACAACAAACGTGATTTTTTTGCTCGATATTGATGACGGCAACAGGTAGACGCTTGAAATATTCACAGAATATTGAGTTATATTATTCACTTTAAAAATAAATAATTAAATTAAAATAAAATTAATATTTAAGGAGGGCTGCGTGAGTCCGACTCGCACTTGGCGGGTTTTTTATTTGTCTTTTGATTGCTACCCATCAATGACCACCTATAAGGATGAAAACTACACCAGGAGATGATATAAGACATGAACATGACACTTGAGCTATCTTGTGGTGTAGTTTTCATTTTGATCGGTTATCATTTAAGGATTGTCATAGAATTTTTTTTTTATAAACAAATATCTTAGAAACGGCTACACCAATTTAGATGAAACTGCACTTATTAGTTACTAATGCCGGTCTATGAAACGAATATACAAGTTACCCTAAAAAAAGGTTAAAGCAAGGCTCCCATACAAATGAGACGCTTGGTCAAAGCAATTTTAATGTAGCCTATTACGAAATATGCCAATCTGAGATCAGGCAACTCTTAAAGCGCGCAGCTATCTCTTTCACGCATCACAACATGTTTAAACATATAAAATCATTGAGTAGGGATATTAGAAAAGTTAGAACTAAAATTGTTTATTTAGAGAGGAGAAACGTTAAAAAAACAGATCTCATTTGTACTGGCGACGGAATTAGAAATAATGTATATTTTCTTATTCCTCAGCCAATTTAAAAGATATCGAAGAAAAACTTGTTTTTAAATATTTCTCCTCTCTAAATAAACAAATTCACCTCTCATTTTTCTAATATCACTATTCAATGATTTTATATGTTTAAAACGGTTGAAATGCGCGAGAGAGATAGCTGCGCGTGTTGAGCGAATCCTGCAGCTAACTCTTTCGCGCATGACGATATTTTTAAACAAATAACTCTCCGATTATAGAGTGAGAAAAATGAGAGACAGTTTTGTTTATTTAGAGAGGGAAAAAGTCTTCTTCTTTTAACTTATAAACGAAATAAATGTTTATTCAAAACTCCATTGCTTAATGTATTTAAATGATATCTAATTAAAACTTTTTTCCCAATAAAAACTTTTCCTAAAGTTTTAACTCTACCTCAGTCAGTGATTAGATACTTATGTTTAAAAATGTTATGATGCGCGAGATATATAGCTGCGTGCTTTGAACCCAACCTTAAAAAACCGCGGAGATCTTGGATTTATACTTACTAGTCCCAAATTCGATTCTCAGACAAGCTTGAGACTAGCAGATTATGCTGGCTAGATTAACTAGTTGCTGCTATTGGCTAGCCTGTTCTGTGGATGTAGATGATGTAACTCCAGAAAAGATTACACCTTTCTACCAGCACCTTTCCGGGCAAGCAAAGCAACAGTAATGTCACTGATGTTGCAGTTGTCCATATGCGATGGTTATCGCTTACCATCAGCCGAGCCGTCTGCCTTTTTGCTGCACCCTTTATATTAAAAGAAACTCAGCTGCTATTGGCTAGCCTGTTCAGTGGATGTAGATGATGTAACTCCAGAAAAGATTACACCTTTCTACCAGCACCTTTCCGGGCAAGCAAAGCAACAGTAATGTCACTGATGATGCAGTTGTCCATATGCGATGGTTATCCCTTACCATCAGCCGAGCCGTCTGCCTTTTTGCTGCATCCTTTATATAAAAAAACTCAGCTGCTATTGGCTAGCCTGTTCAGTGGATGTAGATGATGTAACTCCAGAAAAGATTACACCTTTCTACCAGCACCTTTCCGGGCAAGCAAAGCAACAGTAATGTCACTGATGTTGCAGTTGTCCATAGGCGATGGTTATCACTTACCATCAGCCGAGCCGTCTGCCTTTTTGCTGCACCCTTTATATAAAAAAACTCAAACTAATAAACAACGCTTATCTCATAATCAACCCACAAACTGCTCATTTATTTAGATAACATCAAATAACCAAAATAAAATTATTAATCATTTGTATTAACACCAAATTCGTACAAGTATCGACGCCCCGCACAGAAAGCCGAGTAAGTACGAAAAAGAATAAAATCAAAATGGCTAAATAATTTGCTCGCCGGGCAGGGGTGCACATATATCGGCCCGCGGGGCCGCTCGTCTGTAATTATTGGTGCGGCCCGCCTGTGCACGCCCCTGCCGTGCGCCTGCGCAGATATTGATGCATTGATGTTTCAGAAAAACAACATGCTTAAAAATATTTTGGATATCGAAATCAATTGAGTTATCAGCAATTTTTTTGGTTGCAAGTAAACTAGTTGTATTATTGTGTTTTAATTTAATACAGGGCCTGTACCACAAGTGCTTAAACAGTCTTATTTCTTTATTACTTTGACTTTTGTCTCACTCTTTCTACTGTAGAGAGAGGATGTCAAAGGTGAAAGGAATATTGAAATAAGATAGCTTTAAAAATTGTGGTAACCCTCCTGAAATAAAAAAAAAAATATCGTATAAATTACTAGTAGTTTTAAGTACAATAGACTTCGCGAGCACAAACTTTTTTGCAACTGTGTTCAGTCTTTGCATGATGTTTTTAACCACCAATCCAAAACGAGAGATGTTATAAGTTTGACGTGTGTGTCTGAGTGTTTGTGGCATCGTAGCTCTCAAACGGATGGACGAATTTTGATCTAGTTTTTTTGGTTTTAAAGAGAATGTCATCAAGTTTCATCAAAATCGGTTCAGCCGTTTTTGTTTATCGGGGATGTATGAATTTTCTAAACTTATACTTGTCTATCCATTTTGGCATAAAAAGAATTCATATACCTACGAAGTTTCGTCTAGATTTTTTTTATACAAGATAGATCTACGATTGACTATCAACTCGCCTGATGTTAAGCCGAGTGACCGAGGATGGAGCTCGTCGATCTAGAAGATATCTATTCAGTCTAGCCTTGAAAATTCCAAGTTTGTAGGTCTCAGGAAAGAGTGATGGCGGCAAAGAATTCCATTCTTGTGCAGTACGCGACAAGAATGTGGATCGATATCGCTGAGTACGGATTTTTGGCATTTCAACCGAAAAATGGGTAGTAATTCGCCGACTTTCTGCTAGTCCTGTAGTGATATTTTGATAAATACGACTTGTAGGTAAACAAATCATCAACCAAATGAAAGCAATTTTTTTAGTTTTCACAATGAGCTTCGTTACCTTCAGTGGCTCGGTGATCAGGTCATCATCAACATCATCATCATCTCAGCCATAAGAAGTCCACTGCTGGACATAGGCCTCCCCCATGGATTTCCAAAAAGACCGATTGGAAGCGGCTTGCATCCAGCGTCTTCCCGCCACTTGTATGAGGTCATCTGTCCATCTCGTGGCTGGTCTTCCTACGCTGCGCTTGCCGGTACGTGGTCTCTACTCAGGTAATTTTGATTAAAAACAACATCAAAAACAACAACTAGTAGCAAAATAGACGTTATCACACAAGGTAGGCAACAAAACTAACTAACTCTGGCAAATCAAAATCGATCAAACTAATTAAGCTTACAGGAGGAAATATAAAAACATAATCATTTTCATCTCAGCTACAAGAAATCCACTCCTGCACATAAGATTTAGGAAAATACTCCTGGAAGCAGCTTGCATCCAGCGTCCTGCCACTTTTTGTGGCTAAAATGATGATGAACTGGATTTATTTGAAATTATTTTTAGTAAATTTAATAAAATCGACATTTGATTATATATCAAAACTCCAAAAATAACTATTGTGTATTTATTTAAGTACTTATATCGGAAGAATTGTCATAAAAATGGCGCCAGAGCTTCCATAGGAGTTAGAAACCGTATAAAATATTCAATGACTGGCGCGTAAGCTTTACTTCCAGTGAAAGATAAGCTTTTAAATTAAAGTTGATTCATCATCATCATCTCAGCAAGTAGAAGTCAACTGCTGCCACAATTTCTCAACGTGTCCTATAGGTACGTTTACCAATACGCTGTTTTCACAATTACAGAGGATTTTTTTTACGACAGGGAATTGTTCTAAAGATACCCAGCTGCGTTGTACGTTGGAGATGCAACCAGGTTGTGAGATAGTACCCACTAAAATCCCCCCATTGCCAGCCTTAATGCTAAACAGAGAACTCTGGGTTCTCGTGACGAACGCATACCGGACCCGTCAGCATTGCGACACAATTCCTCCTCAGCCTGCAGTCCTAACCGCTTGAGCTCTTGCGTCCACCTTGGGCCCGTCTGAGTATAGGTCAGGGTCCCACTCCCAACCAACCCTACGGGGTTACTCTCAACTTTTATAGTGATGCAAAGTTCGCTAAGCGTCCGTTTTTATCTTGCTCTTTCTGTAATTAAGAGTATGAGACAGAAGTTCAAATGAGCCTACTTTAAATTGTGATATTTTTAATAATAGCTTCAACTATTATGTCACTCTCTTAATTGCAGAAAAAGAATATAAAAATAAAACCAGCCAAGTGTGAGTACGAAAGGTTCCGTACCATTATCTATAAAAACGGCAAAAAAAATTACGTTTGTTGTATGGTAGCCCTTAAATATTAATTTTATTTTAATTTAATTATTTATTTTTAAAGTGAATATAACTCAATATTCAGTAAATACTTCAAGCGTCTACCTGTTGCTATCAATATCGAGCAAAAACAAGCAAAAAAAAACACGTTTGTTTTATGGGAACCCCCTTAAATATTTATTTTATTCTGTTTTTTAGTATTTGTTGTTATAGCGGCAACTGAAATACATCATCTGTGAAAATTTCAACTGTCTAACTATCACGGTTTATGAGATACAGCCTGGTAACAGACGGACGGACGGACGGATGGACAGACAGCGGAGTTTCACTAATAGGGTCCCGTTTTGACCCTTTGGGTACGGAACCCTAAAAATGAGCGCTGAACGAACTTTGCATCGCTATAAAAGTTAAGAGTACGGCTGCTGATCCCAGTACTTAGTCCCCTTTTAGTAGGTTCTCACTACAGGTAGAAAATACCGTTGCCGTATTCTAGTGACCTGGAATCAGGGTGATACAGAGGACAGTCTTACACGTTTTATCGTCGATGACGTTGCCTCAGCCAACGCAGTTCCTGAACATGACAAATACAGGTGACTATTCCAGGATAAACAAACAAAATGGCGTAAATTTTGTATAACGACATATCCAAATAAGTCAACTACAACTCTTGTAGGCATATGAGTAATTGTGTACAAGCTAAGACAATAATTATGAGGTCTAATAAGCAATAACCTACGTTTACCCTGAATTTGTATGGGAATGACGCGCTGAAAATGTATTTCATGATTTAGGTACAATCATCAATATTCACATGTGCTATTGTTATTTTTGTTGTTGTGGGCCAGCGGATGACTACAACCCAGCTGATGTTGGTGTGATGTGGTAAAAAACGCTGCCGTACCTGTCAGATGCCTACGCGCTTTCTACAGCTGCTAGAGACTACAGACATTATGTATTTGACAGGAACGCGTGGAGGTATCAAGCTGAAATTGAAATTATTATTTAAATCAGCTTGATACCTTCACGCGTTCCTGAATAAAGGGTCTTTCAGCTTGATTGACATATTGGTTGAAATACTGGACTCTAACAAAGATTATCACTTCAAACTTTACATCCCAGATGCGCAGAGTTCGAGCCAGCTCCGACACACAAACATAAACATATCTTGCATAAATAATGCAAGAAATCTTGCATAACTTAAAAAAATTAAGTAGTTAAAAATGCATATATTAGTTTATAAAAGGCACAGGCACCTCGGAGTCTGTGGAGTTTTTTTTTTTTTAACGCATAAACGAAAAAAAATGGTCTTTCAGCTTGACAGGGTCTAGACGAACAGTCAGACTGAAAACGAAGGGTTTTGTTTCTTTCTTTTCATATAAACCACATAAATACCATTTTGTATACTTACTTAGAGTTAAACACTAGAAGCAATGACATTCCCATTACGTGGAAATTATTATAGGCCTTACCGAAAAACGTTACTTAACTTTAACCAACGTCTTAAGTTCTCTGTCTTCTTTCCGCAAGTGCCATTACGTATCAGCGAGAAGTTGATAAAATGCTTATTGCATTATTTGTTGCCCCCCTTATATATTAATTTTATTTTAAATATAATTATTTATTTTTAAAGTGAATAATATAAGTAAATCAATATTCTGTGAATATTTCAAGCCTCTACCTGTTGGTGTTATCAATATCGAGCAAAAACGAGCAAAACAATCACGTTTGTTTTGTTGTATGGGAGCCCCTTAAATATTTATTTTATTCTGTTTTTTAGTATTTGTTGTTATAGCGGCAACAGAAATACATCATCTGTGAAAATTTCAACTGTCTAACTATCACGGTTCGTGAGATACAGACGGACAAACAGCGGAGTCTTAGTAATAGAGTCTCGTTTTACCTTTTTTGGGTACGGAACCCTAAAAATTTGAATAGGGTCCTAAACTACCTATAGTCACAAAGGTCACCTCTAAACTATGAATGAATTGACTCATCGCTTGCCACATGTAAGTAGGTAAGGAATTAAGGATATACATAGGTAGTGTGGATAGGTTTTTTTATACCCAACTGCGCAATAATATAGAGGGTTATGTTTTTCGAGTGTATGTATTTTTCGAGTGTGTATGTGTATATGGGTATGTATGGTACTATATGATCGCCTAGAGTCTAAACGGCTTAACCGATTTTGATGTGGGAAATGTCGTTAGATTCGTCTTCACTCCCTGAGTGTCACATGCTATATTTTTAAGCTATTGCATAGCTTCTATCGCGGGCCTTGAGCGTGGAGACCGAATCCAGAAATTCCGTAACGAAAATAACCTAACACACCGCGCGTAAAGCTATTATGCAATAGCTTTACCGCGGCAGTCTCCGAGTGCCACACGTCTTTTTTTAAATAATAATACTTTCGTAATACTACATAAATATTCGTTCGTTTAGTGATTTCACTAGAATTATTCTAAAAAATACACAATTATAGTCATTTACTGTATTTTACGCATGCTCTCTCATAAAAAACGTGCACTCGACAGCGTATCAAGCGTAACGAAATCGTAAGTATGACTGCAAAAACCGCTTTTCCGCAGTCGAGTATTATGTTTTATTTTATTTATTCTTTTAATATAGATACTTGTTATAATATTGATCAGGATACTAAGGCTAGTAGTCTAGTAAAAATAAATCCGTTTGTATGGAGCAGATCGCAGTATTTGCACCTGGGGGGATTCTTTGAAATTATGATAGGAAAATAACTAAAAATCATAGATCAACAATAATCCCCGATTTATAGACTAGCTGCGTTGCGCGGTTTCACTCGCGTAGTTATGAAAAACGGTGATGATTATGATGATGATAAGTAGCTTATGTCCGTCTCCAGGTCCAAAGCTATCTCTATACTAATTTTCATAACGATCGGTTCAGCTGTTTGAGCGTGTAAAGGTAACAAAATTCGCTTTTATAATATCATTATGAAATTGTGTCAAATGTATTTCAAAACACCAGTACATTCATTTAAATAACAATATACTTAGTTGTCTTTTATGTTGTCACAAATCTTATTTTTACTAGACTATAGTTAGGATAGCCGGTAGCGCGAAGCTCCCAGTAATCTCTAACCTAACATTCGCGGCTGCCGCGGCGGCGCGGGCGCAAAGAGATGCACTTTTGTAGATAGCTGATACATTTATTGTACCAGTTTGCATACGGGGAGGGACGCGGCGTGCGGGGAGGAGGGGTGCTGGAACGATTTAAATACGCTTTAATATATAAGTAAACGATAACACTTTGATTGATAACCGACTTCCAAAAAGGAGGAGGTTCTCATTTCGACTTTATATTTTTTGTATGTTTGTTCAGAGATTACTTCGCATTTATGAATTAATTTTGATGTTCTTTTTATTTGACAGGTTTTTTTTTTTTTTATAGAAGTAAGATCTACGATTGACCACCAACTCGCCTGATGTTAAGCGACGGTGTGGCCGAGGATGGAGCTCATCGATCTAGAAGATATCTATTCACTCTAGCCTTGAAAATTCCAAGATTGTAGGTCTCAGGAAACAGAGATGGCAGCAACAAATTCCATTCTTGTGCAGTACGCAACAGGAATACAGGATACTCCAGAAGTTTTATCATATTTATATATGTAAATTTTATCAAAATCGGTTCATTTCTTAGGTTTTTAAAACGAAGTAACTGGAAAAATACGCCATTTCGTTTACTTGGATGACCAAGTAAACGAAATGGCGTATTTCGAAATTGGTTGTTTTAATTTTTTGATTGCAGAGAAAACAAGTTAAAGGGTCGAGCGCGATCCAACTTTGCGTCGTTAAGAAAATCTAGCTCAAAAATCTGACACTGTCTCTGACCAGAAGTTCCCATTCGTTGACAGGACCAACCGACTTCCAAAAAGGAGGAGGTTATCAATTTGACTGTTTTTTTAATGTTTGATACCTCATAACTTTCGACTGGGTCAACCGATTTTGATGATTCTTTTTTGAAAGCTGGTGCTTTCCCGTGTGGTCCCATTTCAATTTGGTTCAGTTCTGAGAATGACATCCATGAGAAGTCAGTTGCTTCCGTTTTTTAAACTATAATGTTCACAGAAAATCACAGAGATAAACTCAAACAACAAGGTTGTAAAAAATATAAATGAACGTAACCTCCCAAGGCGCTGCCTGCTGTCCTTATTTCATTATTTTACTAAATCCAATTAGTTCCCATAATTTGCCACTTTAGTTCTGTAACCAAACATATTAATAGTTTTCTTACGCAAAACAGGGAAACCCCTGTACGTAACCGCATGGCACCGCTAGTTTCCCATATGCTAATGCTTTAGCTGAATACGCCACTTCCTAGAATACACAACTTCCTGATGTGTCATGTCATTTGTGACAGGATACAGTGACGCAGTTTCAACAGATCTGTCAAACAGGTAATGAAAGGGAGGTGTATTATACCAATAGCACTCATATTCGAAATTTATTCAGAATTCTGTATAGAAAATCGACCGACAATAATAATCACATTTTAAGAAACTGAAAAAAAAATGGTTGTCTGTAAAGTCGGTTTACGGACAATATTTTTACGTGATAACGTTGCGTCACAAGCCAAACGAGCTTACGAGCTTAGGCCGATCGTGCCTCTCTATCGCTTGTTCCGCGCTCTCGCTTGCACGCTCGGCTCAGGCGGAACGTGACACTTTTTCGTGCGTGCAGCCGGCGTCCATCGATTTATAAGACATTATCACGTCAAAAACTACTTCAAAATACGGAATTCGTTTACTTGGATGATATTTTTTCAGTTATTTTGTTAAAAAAACCGAAGTACTGAACCGTCCTACAAAGAAAGAATCATCAAAAATAATTCACAATTGGCGAAGTAATCTGAACAAACATAGAAAAAAACATACAGTCGAAATGAGAACCTTCTTTTTGGAAGTCGATTAAAAAAGCCTCTTAGCAAACTTCGAACCTCTCTTTTCAACCGAGATTAAATAACATATTATTTCGATAACCTCTTGGCCGATTTTGTTCATAAGTATTTAAAATTCTTCTCCCTACCCTCTTATCCCCTTTAACTCTCTGATACCTTCATGTAACCCTCTAACTACGGTCAAATATGGCGTCAAACACCCTTAGTGGCCTTTGATGCTCTGCCTACCCCGTAAGGGAAAACAGGCATGATTTTATGTATGTGTTATTAAATGTATTTATTTATTTATTCAACTAAAACGGTATTCACCAATTACATTAGCTAATATACATATTATTTTATAATTGACAATAATAAAGTTAATAAAATCAAAATCATGTATAATTAACTATTAATACGTAATATCCAATAATAATAATAATAATTTCAAAATAAAAATAAAATTAAAAACGCCAAACAATGTCAAATAAGATAAATCGGTTTGTAAATAACGCCGAATCAAATCCTTTTTTTTTGGAAAATTACTTACCCCCTATCTCTGAGGAAAAGTTTAATGAAACAAATAAATTGGCGACTAATTCTCATAGAAAATTAATATTGTAATTATTAATATACAGCCACCATACTTAAGTGATTATTTTTTAAATATATCGAATCGAAATCGATATGGCGAAATATATCGGTCATTATCAAAAATCCTTCCGGCGCACCCCCCGTTGCCCCGTTGCCCCCCCCCCCCCCCCCCCCCCGCAGCTATGATTCCATTAAATAAAATCAATCAGTCAAAATGTCGCAAAACCAATTTTCACGAAAATGCTAGCCAAAATATTAATGGCCCAATTATCCCAAAACAATTCATGAATGAATACGTTCCATTTCCTACTAGGTCGGTGTTATCGCTATCGCTGCATCTCTTCTATTTTCTGTGGAGTGTTTTGAAAGCTGTATTACGAGCCACAATGGCTCGTTAAATATGTTTTGGTTTCCAGAAACTGGGTAAAAAGGACATCTTGTGGTCACGTGGATCGAAGCATGCTTCTATACGTCTTATTTTATTTTTCCGGTGCAATTATTGAAATTTTAAATTCATAAAGTATCTATAATTCGATAATTGCGGTCTTTTTCATAGGAGCACGCCACGCACTCGCTGCGTGCGTGGCGTGGCGTGCTCTTCAGGCACAGAATGGCACAGATGATTCAGATTCAGATTCAGATTCTTTTATTGCATTTCCATAGTATATTACATAGGTGGTAAAACAAACTGTTCAAGTATCATATGGACCCCGTCGGGCGCAGCAATATTACAAGAGAGGAGGACCGCTATTTACAACAGATTCCGCGATTTATGCATTATAAAAGAGGAAACATTCAATAATTCTAAAATAATTCACATCAATTAAGATTTAAAAAAATAAAATTAAAATAGGTACAAATCATATGTCAACATTTAAATAAGAAGTCATAAGATGTCAAGTAAATACAGTCAAACAATTAATGGTTAATGTCATGTTTTTATGTTTTCTCTTTTTTTATGCATTTAGTGTTAGTGTCATATTTATTATACATTTATTTTTTTGTCTTTCATGAACTCGTCAACTGTATAGTAAGACTTGTTTATTAGAATTTGTTTGTATTTCTGTTGCCGCTATAACAACAAATACTAAAAAACAGAATAAAATAAATATTTAAGGGAGCTCCCATACAACAAACGTGATTTTTTTTTGCTCGATATTTATAACGGCAACAGGTAGACGATTGAAATATTCACAGAATATTGAGTTATGTTATTCACTTTAAAAATAAATAGTTAAATTTAAATAAAATTAATATTTAAGGGACAAAAGACGTGATTTTTGCCGTTTTTATAGATAATGGTACGGAACCCTTCGTGCGCGAGTCTGACTCGCACTTGACCGGTTTTTTTTTTAAATAAAATCTCTATAAATTAAAACCTCAACCAAACGTTCTGTTAAATCTCATGTTCAATAGACTAACAGCAAAATACATGAATGAACGCAACGGACAAAGATGGCGTCTAAACCAGACATAAACACGCTTAATATTCATAAATCGACATGTCTCTGTCACTTCATAAATAAATTAAAAATTCATAAAAAAACATCTCGTCAGACCACCCTTAGCTCGGCATATTCACATACTCATCACGAACCCTAAACACATTTGAATAAATACTATTTTCTCATTCACAATAAAATAAAACCTTATTCTTAGTGTCAAAAAGGTTTTTATCTGTGGCCATTGAGAATCAGGCTGAATGTGTAACTTTGCCAATGCCACAATTTATGTTTTGAAAAAAGTTGATTTTCTTTTTTTAGGCACGTGCCATCGTAATTTTCGAATTTCGAATAGTTTCGATGTTTGATTTGCATAGATATAATTTTCGGAAGCTAGACACCAAACAAAATAACGATTTACGGAGTTTATATGAACAATGGAAAGAATTGTGATAAAAATTACTAGCAGCTACAACTTTGAATAAATTATTTTAACAAGTATCTATGTTAACAGAAATACAAAATACACGACTGCAGAAAATCTGTTTTTGCAGTCCAACTTACGGTTTCGTTACACTTGAGATGCTGTTGAGTGTTCGTTTTTTGTGAGAAAGTATGCGTAAAATCACTGTAAAATATTATAAATGCGCATTCTTTAGAATAATTTTAGTAAAACCACTTATTTCTTACGAAGAAGTTCTTTGAAGGATACGAAAAAAACACGTTTTTTGCGTGAGATGTATTATACATCATATTATATGATTACGAAAAAGATATATCCTATGACACTCTGGAAGTGAAGACGAATCTAATGACAACTCGCACATCAAAATCGGTTAAGCCGTTTAGGCTGTAGGCAATCATATAGAAACATACATACATACCCACATACACCCTTACATACATACAACACTCGAAAAACATAACCCTTCTTCTTACTCAGTCGGGTAAAAAGATAAATTTGTTACGAGGTCATATGTGGGTCTATTTTTTAACCGACTTCGAAAAAGGAGGACGTTATCAATTCGTACCGTATTTTTTTTTATGTATACACACAAATTACTCCGTCATTCGTGAACCAATTTTTATGTTTCTTAAATTGATGTATAGAGAAAGCTCCCAAGTTGGTCCCATAATTATTTTGGAAACATTGCTTTATAACTTTTTGAATAATCTCTAAAAGTAAAAATATTTTCATTGTATTCCTGAGTGAGTGCGTCAGATTATAGAATCGCAGAGTTCCACTGACACGTTTTTCTTTGCAAAAGTGTCAAATGTTGAGGTTTTTCGTATAAACATCTGCACATTTTCTAATCTGCGACGACGAAGCATTTGACATTCAGTGACAAATGTCATTCCTGAAAAAAAAACGAGCGGGTGAATAGAGGTCTTTTAAAAAGTTTACAATCGTGAGAGATTTATTGAGCTTGAAAAGTAAAACCTACTTACTCCTCATCCAATGTGTATAAGGAGAAAATAGAGTTACTTCAACGCTTGAGCGCCTTGTTTAATTATTATCCTAACATATATGTATTACAAGTAAACGAAATAACGTACATCGAAGTCGGTTGTTTCAGTTTTTTTAACTTTAAAATTATATAATATTTGGTAGAATCATTCAACACTCAATTCAAATAACTCAATTCGAAGACGCGCATTTATAAGATTTCTCACCTATTTAAAAACCCTATCAATAATGAGCTAATTGCCTGCTTTTAGCTAAGCATTCGCGTAATGTAGGACGGAGCATCCAATGTTAATGGCGCAAGATTCCTCCGCGTGGCTGAGTTAAACTGGATACTGCACGTACATACGATAGGAAAATATATTCTCCTAAAATGCATTATGAAAATATGCGAGACTAGCTATGCCCCACGGTTTCATCAGCGATGTGATGAAAAACGATGTTGATGGTGAATGATGATGATGAAAAATATAGCCTATGTCCGTCTCCACCTGAAGAAAAAACACCGAAAACAGTGTTTTATAATAAGAAGCTAATTAAATAACCAGCCAAGTGCGTGTCGTGCTACGCGCAAAGTAGGGTTCCGTAGATTTACACCATAATTTATGTGAACTTAAACCAGGGTCTCCTGTTTGATACTATGAACATATGAATTAACTTATGTTAACAGAAGTAAAATTTGCACAAAATTTTCATATCTTAATTCTCTAAGTACACTTTTAAGTTGATCCACTATTACTTGTTAACTTGTAAAGCCTTAGCTGAGAGTTTTCTTTCAATTTTATTATTATATGCTACTATCATGAATTTTACACATCTCCAAAGCCAACCGTTTAACTGACAGGGGAAGGAGTGGCTCTTGACTCTAACAAAATTTATCACTTTAACACTTAAAATTTCGCAAACGGATCCCTGAATAGAAAAATCGCTAAAGACGATGGGGTAAAAAAGACACAAATATCCCCGCTTTACGTGTAGGAGAGGTATATGAAAACTCCTTTTTTTTACAAGATTTTATTCTACTATATTGTTGGCGTCATAAATATGTATAGTATACTAAATGGCAACTTTCTAGTACTCGTAGTCTAAGAAAAGCCGCGGTCGGACAACCAGACGGACGCACATGACTAAACTATAAGGTCAGGTCATAAAATTATGTAAAATGTCGAAAAACACGATAAATCCGTTAAGAAAATATTGGCTATAAATCCATTAAAATTTGTTTCATTTCAATAAGTAACAATAGCGAAAACCTTAGAAAACATTATGAAACTATAAGGATTCGTAGTTGGCTACGGAACCCTAAAAATGGAACACTTATAATGGCTTATGGAACACTTTATACTCATTACAAGAAGGTAAATCCTCTTTCGTCCCGAGCATACATGTCAATATTTTATTTATCGGCGGCCAGTATCGGCGATATCAGCGGCGATAGCGCGGCAGGTAAATGAGGCCCAGTGGCCACGGGACGCGGGACGCTGCCACCAGCGCATGCGTGATTTATTGCAACGCAACATACCACTAGATACATATTTTTAATACTGCTCGAGAATGCTGTAATTTCACTGGCTAAATGCGCATATAGTGTAGAGTCAAAAAAAAAACGATACTGTCAACAATGTTTCACAATGATGGATTAGGTATTTTTTATTTAGACTTCTCTTTCTACGAATATTACACGTGTTTAAACGTGTGAATTCCGGAGTTTGAAAATAGAACATTTTATCCCAACTCTGGAGATAAATAGATAGATAAACAGAACTGTTTATTGTACACACCATAAAATTTACAATCAAGAGAAATTAATTAAGAACTAGCGTAACAACTGGCGGCCTTATCGCTAATAACAATCTCTTTCAGGCAACCTTAGGAGTTGAAAATGGTCCGATGCTCAAGCCCTAGTCTAACCCTAACTTCAAAGGTATGCATCTTTGAAAGCCTACTGAGCGTAAAAATTCATAAAATATTTTTTTTTTGTATATGATTGCAACTTGCGTATATATCACTCGTTGAATGGCGTGTCAGACTTGTGACCAAACTAAGGGCCTTATCGAAAAATGTTACTTAACTTTAACCAACGTCTTAAATTATGTCTTCTTTCCGCAACTGTCATTACGTGTCAGCGAGAAGTTGACAAAATATGTTAAGCATTGCTTAAAGTTAACGTTTTTCGGTAACTTCGTTCGGTATGTTTAATTAATTTTCTTAGACGTTTCGAATGAGTTTTACACAGAATTGCGTCAAAATAAGTTTAACTTATACTACACGAGATGTTTGGACCAACAGCAAAGCTCCATTGTACCGGTATCATCGGATCTACAGTCGATGGCACCAATCCGATCGATCTTGCGGATTGACGGCACCAATCACACCACTTTTTTTTTTTTACGTGTATAGGTTTTCCCCAGCTCTGCGTGGCAAGCATCAAGTAAGGTAATTGCCGGACTCGTCATCAGTCGCGACACGTCGGACAACGCTGTTAGACGTTTTGTGTCATGACTCGTGACGGGGGCTACCACAATCGTAACAGCAATCTTATTTCAATATTACTTTGACTAATGTCTTGCTCTCTCAACTGTAGAAAGAGTGAGACAAAAGTCAAATAAAAAGAACCATCTAAATTAATTCATAATAATTGACGAAGTGATCGCGTAACAAACATTGAAAAAAAATAGACGAATTGAGAACCTCCTCCTTTTTGGAATTCGGTTAAAAATTTACGGAAATGGAAGTAAACTGCAACCTTGTAATTTTCAAGGCTATAGTGAATCTTCTATATCGACGAGCTTCATACTACCGAACTCGGTTTTTTGACGTGATAACGTCATAAAAATCGATGAAAGCCATTCACGTTCCACCGGAGCCGAGCGTGCAAGCGAGAGCGCGGAACAAGCGATAGAGAGGCACGATCGGCCTAAGCGTTCGGCTTGTGACGCATCTATCATTACGTTATCACGTAAAATTATCGTCCGTGAACCGACTTTACAGACAACCATTTTTAGGGTTCCGTACCTCAAAAGGAAAAAACGGAGGCCTTATAGGATCACTTTGTTGTCCGTCTGTCCGTCTGTCTGTCCGTCTGTCCGGGTGTCAAGACCTTTATCTCGGGAACGCGTGAAGGTATCGTATTAAAATTAAAACCATATACGCAGATCCATAGTATCTTGCTACAGAAAGAAAAATCAAATTTCTCAGTTTTCGTAAAAAAAAGTTACAGCCGAATATGTCGTAAAAACGCACATTTCGACACTCACAAGGGAATCAAACCTATGGGGTACTTCCCGTTGACCTAGAACTATGAAATTTGGCAAGAAGCATTGTGTTATAGTACACATATAGTAAAAATCCGAAAACTGGACATTTTTAATTTAATCACAAAAAATAGGGTCTTTAAGCAAGGAAGGAGGGTCCAAATTTTAAAGTGCTTTAACCGTATCATGTGGGTTATCATGAATTAATTAGCACAAGCTAAAACAGGTTGATAAATATTTTGACATATTTTTCGATTTATGAAGGAAAATATAAAAAAACATATATAATTTCCCCCTTTTATCTACTAGTTTGTACGTAGCTGCGCCCGACGGGGTCCACAATGTAACTTAAAATAATTTCCTACCACCTAATTGAAACTTGTGGAATGCTAATAAATAAATAAATAAAAATAAATATGAACCCTCGGTGGGCGAGTCTGACTCGCACTTGTCCGGTTTTTTTTTTTTAACAACGTCAACATTTTCATTTGCTTCGAAAGTGAAACGGTTCTAATCCTCGGCGTCTTCAGCTAGGTTGTCAATTACCCTCCCCGCTGATAGTTTATGGAGTGCGTGTTCTATAAAGCAGGGCGATGGATCGTTTTATCACAATGGCCACGGTAGTCGCGGCTTGTCCGCGCGGTGCTTTGTGGAGGCCGCGCTGCGGTATAAGGACATACATACCGTGCTAAGTAGGTACGAACGGCAATGTAGAGTATCGAATATTTGTAAGCTTTTTTGAAGTGAAAACTTCTTTAGCGGCGTTGGGCATTTTTGGGATGGGTATAAAATTTTAAACTCGCGTCAGATCGTCAGATCGTAAGACGGACAGTCAGAAACCTATTCTAACGTTCTGCATTTAAAGTTCATTATTGTATGTACAAGTTTGTCCTAGCATGACGTCATTATTTTAGTCAGAAACCTATTCTAACGTTCTGCATTTAAAGTTCATTATTGAATTTACAAGTTTGTCCTTCTAGCATGACGTCATTTCGTTGCGCCGAATGCTTATTTTCGTCACATACGCACGTAAGACTCGTTAGCTCAATAAGTTAGAGCGCCGATATAAATTTCAATTTGTCAATCGGAGGGCGGAGGTTCAAATCCTTCACGAGTCAGTCTTTTTGCTATTTTATTTTTTAGTTTCACTTCTGCCGGCACTCCCGGAGTGCAACCCGTTGTTTTTTTTTTATTAACCCTGTTTGTACAAACTGTCCTACTGCAGGGCGCGGGCCATCTTGTCATTCTGTGAGAAGAGTAAGGCCATAGTCTACCACACTAGCCAAGTGCGTGTTGGCAGACTTCACACATCTTTCAAAATCATTGCGAACTCTCAGACCTGTAGGTTTCCTCACGATGTTTTCCTTCAATGTTTTGAAGTTGGCAATCAACAATACGCACATAACTTCGAAAAGACAGAGGTGCGTGCTGCGGGATACGAACCCAGAACCTGCGGATCGCAAGTCAAACAGTCTTCCAACTAGGCTGCCGGAAACTTCTGTAAACTTTACTTTTCTTTTGTAAGCTTTTAAGGCAGCCTAAGTAAAACGTACAGCCAAATTTACAACATTGTGTATGCCTCAAAACATCTTTTTATGTAGAAATAGGTTTGCACTTGACCGCCAACTCGCCTGATGTTAAGCAACGTTGCGGTCTACGATGAAGTATTACAACTTTATCATATAAATTATAATATTGAAATATCCTACCGCCTCAGTTATTCTGTACTTTAAAATCAATTAGAGCATCATTCTTGCTTGGCTGTCTATCTGTCAGCCAAGCGTCTGCTTCCGCCGGAAACTACGCAATAAATCCGAGACGTAATATGTATGTTCATCGAACATCGGCGCACGCGCATACGTCTTGTACCAGTACCATACAATCAGATGATGGTGTCTGCACTTTTGTAAAATTTAAGATTCTTAGTAGCACGCCACGTGATGTATTTAGACATTTAACCACCGAGATTTAGTATTTCAAAGTGACGAAACCGTTTCATTCGAATTTTTTAATGTCCTTCATGAAATTCTCCAATATACCCAAAGAGGATTTAATACGCTAACGGATGTCTATGCTCCTTCCGTATCATCAAATGACTAGGCTTCTATATTTTGCTTGTTTCAATCAGATTAAAAAATAAATAATCATATTAAAATAACATCGACGTACATATACGTATACTGCTCGGCGTACACACGCATGCATGTGCATGTTGGTTAAGTATTAACAGTTATTAGTAATAACGTCTTCCTCTTGTATTCTAGTAAAGTGTATTAGTTTATAAAAGGCACGGACCCTGGAGTCTGTGGTTTTCGAATTTTACAAATAAAAAAAATAAAAATTTTGACAGAGCGATAGCTGGCACATGCGTCAACTCGTGAACGGGTGCTGCTTGCGGGAGCTGGACTGCTCGGCGTACACACGCATGCATGTGCATGTTGGTTAAGTATTAACAGTTATTAGTAATAACGTCTTCCTCTTGTATTCTAGTAAAGTGTATTAGTTTATAAAAGGCACGGACCCTGGAGTCTGTGGTTTTCGAATTTTACAAATAAAAAAAATAAAAATTTTGACAGAGCGATAGCTGGCACATGCGTCAACTCGTGAACGGGTGCTGCTTGCGGGAGCTGGACTGCTCGGCGTACACACGCATGCATGTGCATGTTGGTTAAGTATTAACAGTTATTAGTAATAACGTCTTCCTCTTGTATTCTAGTAAAGTGTATTAGTTTATAAAAGGCACGGACCCTGGAGTCTGTGGTTTTCGAATTTTACAAATAAAAAAAATAAAAATTTTGACAGAGCGATAGCTGGCACATGCGTCAACTCGTGAACGGGTGCTGCTTGCGGGAGCTGGACTGCTCGGCGTACACACGCATGCATGTGCATGTTGGTTAAGTATTAACAGTTATTAGTAATAACGTCTTCCTCTTGTATTCTAGTAAAGTGTATTAGTTTATAAAAGGCACGGACCCTGGAGTCTGTGATTTTCGAATTTTACAAATAAAAAAAATAAAAATTTAGACAGAGCGATAGCTGGCACATGCGTCAACTCGTGAACGGGTGCTGCTTGCGGGAGCTGGACTGCTCGGCGTACACACGCATACTCGTACATGTGTTAATCACATATTCCGTCTTTCTCTTGTATTCTAGTATAAAAAAAATATGTAAACTTAGTTAAGAAATAATATGTAAGTATTATTTTATAAAATACACGGACCTCGAACTCTGTCGAGCTAACTTTTTCAAATAAAATAAAAAACATTGAGGCAGAGGAATCAGTTTATTATTTATTTTTGACGATGCGTTTGACGATGAAGAGGTTACCTAATTTCTCCAATTTAAAGACACATATCTATTTATACACAAACTGCTCCCAACACTCCCAGCTCCCTAGTAGAATTTTCTGTGTAGAAATGCCACTAAATACGTACAATAACGGACAATTAGTCAATTAGCAAACCCCAAACATGTCCAGCCGGGGATCAAACCCAGGACTTTCTAAGCCACCGCAGAGCCAAACAAGTCGTCACATAATGCGCAGATCATGGCACAGGTAATGTGGATGCGCAAGCGCACTGTATCAGATACTCGCGATCCGATAGCCACGTATCTGATACGCGATAAGCGCAGCCGAAATACGGCGGGAGCTGGACGCGGGCGGGATGGAGAACTGCAAGATGACACAAGCACAGGAAATATTTTTTTTACATAAACAAACTTTTTTGTTCTAGAATAGGCTTGCGCTTGACCGTCCACACATAACGATCGTTGTGGTCTACGATACGTTAATCTTTTACAATACTACGATTATTATGTACTTTATAAACAATCTGCTCTCAGCACGCATAACTCTCTACTAGCATTCCCTTTGTCGGGAATGCCACAGAATACATACAGTAATAAGGACACCCAGACCCTGAACAAATCCAGCTGGGATTAAGGCTGTGGCCCCATGTCATCCGGCACGGAAACAAAAGCCGGCGCGGCTGAGGTCGGGCCCTAAGCTAGGCACTTTTCGCGCCACCGCTGATCTGATCCAAACAGGTCATCACAGCGCAGATCATGGCACAAGTAATGTGGTACGTCCAGGGCGTATCAAAATTTCCTTGGAAATATGCTCATTTCCGGTAACTCCCATTAGTTCTATAGAACTTTTGCTTACCAGTATAGTATAACTGGAAAAGGTAACGATTTCCCAAACGAAGTCTGTAAAGTGTACCACTGCTATCTCTCATATTTCATCATCATCATCATCTCAGACACAAGAAGTCTACTCTAAACATAGACTTCCAAAAAGACCAATTGGAAGTGGCTTACATCCGGCGTCTCTCCTATTTGTTTTAATGAAAGCTCATCGGAAGTTCTTGCCTCCGAAGCGTTTAACGCGATCCCGGCGGCGAGTGTAAAGGCTAGCGCGACAGTGTTATTTAGTACTGCGCACGCGCTGTCCTCCGACGATACGTCCGCGGTAAATACGACCCACGAGCAAAACAACCCTACCCACCGATCACGGAGAAGATAATCTGCAAAGATAGAGCACTCATTGTAAGCTGATGATAGGAAAACTGTACCTAGCTAATAAGCCAACGCGCGCCGCGTCCATCAAAAAAAAATCTTCATTTATTTATTTTTTAATTTTGTCACGTTTTCGCACGGTAATAGGAGTAGATTTTTTATGAAGGCATGCATCTTAGGCCTGCTTGTCGTATAATCTGCTATTAAGGTGTCTCATCCATCTTGCCGCTATTTGATAGTTAACTAACACCTATCTAACAATACTAATGCATTTGATAGCAGATGGTCTATTTTTTGTGACATTGGCGGAGATATGCCTCCATAAAATTGCCTCAAGCCTTCTCAGCATCATAATACAGATCAAAAGTTATTATTGGGCGAGTATCTACAATTTAACGAAGCCAACACAAGCATCTTAATCGTGCATATTGATAGATCAGAATACAGAAAAATGAGATTGATATATAATCCAAACTCTGTAGGTATGATTTTATCATCACCTTATGTTTTCTATGTATGTGAGCTGAGCGGTTTTTACGGGATATCGGGTAGTATCATTTCTGTGTTTATATATTTTCAAAATTTTCGTGCTATTTTTAACACGCTTTTATTAGCTACATACGTATGTTAGTATGTATGTAACTGAAACTCTGAACATGATTTTGACCCACTTCAAACGGTCAGATTTCATTCAAACTTTGTAGATTTATCGAGGACCGATGACAATACAATAATTTGATAAGTGTTTTTTTTTTGTTTTTTAAACTATAATATTTTATTTTCCTATCAGTTAAATGTTACGTAGAATTTTGACATATACGATTAATACGGAGATAATTTTAGAAAAAAATATTATAAAAAGTGAAATACGGAATTTAGCACGAGTTACTATATGACTAGACTGTATAACACGAAAAGTTAGTCAATCCATGGGAGTTTCGGCGGGAACGTCATCGAAACATGTTGTTGCTTTGTTTTATTTTCCTAAACTTGTGTTATTTTGAATATTAATGCGATAAAAATGGTGGTGTTTTATTCATTAAGTGTTCGATAAAGTGCGTGAGTGTGGGCAAGTGAAATAAAGCAGTAAAACGTGTGATTTTACGTTGTCGGCAAAACTCCATAGAAGCTTCTAGTAAAGCCGCCACCACTTTACTGAAGCAGGACTCGACTTATAAATTGACTGTATACGTGACTTAGATTGTGACTAGAACATTTACAACTTGTTTTATTCAAGAAACTTGAAAAAATCCTAATACTAATACTAATACTATCCTAATACTTGACACTGGCAAATGCTTTAATGCGAGTCCAATACAAAAAAGAAGAAGAACACGAAAAGTGACAGTTGTTTACTCGTATTGAAGATAATAATCTAACGAGTTTATGCACAATATCTATGGTTTTGTTGAGATTGTTCTCTGTACATTCGCTACTCCATGGCACTACCGAGTTTACTCGGACCCTGAATAAATTTGCATGGAAAAGTACTTTATTGGAGGCTATGATGTATGGGGAAATGTTGGTTTTGCGGTTATTTATTACATTCAGAGATTTCGCGGATTTAAAGATCGTTTTTGAAGATCAGCGTCAGTTTCATGATTTTATTGTTGTTGTAAACTTTAACTTGAATTAAGTAAATCTGAACGAAGAAGCGGTGATGGCTCAGTCGGCTGTTGGTAGTGCTTGAGGCTCGGGTTCGAATCCCAACAATAGGCTTTCGTAAATCTTCGTGAGATTAGGTTACCTATCTACAATACGAATTGTGAAATATACCGTCTTCCTTCCACTTGTATAAAGTCTTCTGTCTCCACCTTGTGGCTGGTCTTCCTACGCTGTGCTTGCCGGTGCGTGGTCTCAACTCGAGAATGTTTCGACCACATCGGCCATCCGTTTGTGCTATGTGCCATGTCTACACACACTTCAACTTCTTGCTAATTCGCTGTGCTATGTCGGTGATTTTTGTAGGTCTACAGAGATCTTTATTTTTCATACGATCTCGCATAGAGGCCTCAAGCATAACCCTCTCCATGTCATAAAGGCAGTATGTCCCCACCGGTGTTAGCCTGCCTACTGGAGAAAAAAGAAAAAAACAAACCGAATCGGATAGCAGAAGATTGCGCACCACACGAGTTTCCGTTCACCATACAGCGATAAATAATTAAGCTTAATTAGTAGTATCGGTAATTGCGAGGACTCACGCCGGCGACCTTTACCATCGGCTATTTCAGCTATGTCTAGATAGCTAGGTATGTTAGATTTATTGCTTTGTTCCAGCTATGCGGATGTTGTACACTTGACGCTGCATTTGGAGCTGTATTTTGTTCGTGGTCTTATAAATAATTGAATACAATAAAACTAGTAAATAATTAAAAAGTCGGAACTTCCTCTTCTTTGTATTGGACCTGCGCGATTAGCGCATTTGCCAGTTTTAAGAATTGAAATTTCTTCACATTTCGTGAATAATTCTAGTCACAATTTAAGTCTAAACATGTCTTGTTTTACTAAACTATTAGACCTGAAAATTCATGAATAACCGTAGTAGTAGACCATATCAAAAACTTTCAATGAAAATTAGCTTGAACACTCTGTGATTACAACTTATCGAGATAAAGCGCTATACACGTAAAATGTTTATGTCATTATGGTGGAGGTATTTTTAACCCCGACGCAAAAACGACGGGGTTTTATAAGTTTGAGTGTATGTGTGTGTGTCTGTTTGTGGCATCGTATCTCCCGAACGGATGAGCCGATTTTGATTTTTTTTGTTTGAAAAGTGAATAAGTCGAAAGTGTTCTTACCTATGTTTCATCAAAATCGGTTGTCGTTTTTTGACGGGGTTTTTATGTTTTCTAAACTTATACTTGTTTTCTTTTTTTTTTTGATCTTTGCTGTAGTTTCGAAGTCCTTCGGGTGTACAAATGAGACCAGTTTCCCGATTCGCAAAGCTAGAACAATTAATTAAAGTGTAATCCGATAGCCATCAGGACTGTTCCGCGGCCCACAACAAATAAGTACGATTCCATCGGCCCTGTGCTGACTGCGGTGATCAGGATCTCGGCGGACTGGACCTGCTCTTGGAAGAAAGGGTGATGAGGATATGCCCTACGTGTATACTACGTATACTAAATATACTACGAAATACCGAACATTTTAAGCATGTTATTTTTTTCACTCCTCTTGCTCAAAAAGTCCGTCATTGTAGCGTACTAGAGCGAGAAAAAAATAGCATATTTTGCTCTAGGGGAAAAAGTATTTTTATTTTCTATTTTTATCTGTTACGAAAGAGCCTACATAAATGAAACAGTCTTTATTCAAAAGTAGAGTAAAAGTAAAAGTAAAAAAGTAAAAGTAAAAAAGCCTTTATTTCTATTACTCCATAATCATGCATATTGTAACAAAACTTAATTTTTAAAGCAAGCAATTTCTTAAATTAGATATAAGTACGTTATTTATTTATAAAGGATAATGATAGGTACATACTTAAACACAAACATGCATTAAGCAAATTCTTAATAACTAAATAGCATAGATAGATAATAAGGTACCCATAATACACACAGATAGAAATAATAATCAAATATTAATAACTTACAAAAACTGAAAACAATATTTTAATTTTCCAATAGTACTCACAAATAAAAAGATATGATAATTTTATTACATGCCTACTATTAATATTACTTTTGTGGGATAAGATGATTTGTTTATGTATCTTTTACGTTACATAGTATATTTAATAACATGTAAGTTTAACCAATTTGACATGTACATTATAAGATATTTTTTCTAACATTGTTAATAATAGGTTAAGGTTGCATGAAGTAAGTTAGATATAAACAATCGGTAGTAAATACATATTATACGTATAAGCAGGCACCCAACCAAAATATGCCATATTAGACATTTTGTTTTCAAGCAGGTGTTTTGCTTACTTTAATCATAATCTAACGAGTAAAAGTCGCTTTGCAGCGAAGGCCTCCCCCAGAACAATTAGTATTTATATTTACGTATACATACATATTTAATATTTCTTTATACTATACACAATAATAGAAACGTTATTAATATTAATTGTTTTTTCTCGTGTGGGGGGGTTTTGGTCTACTCCTCCACGGGGACCAACCGGCTTGGAGGAGGATCCTGTAGCTTGGTGCATATACTTTGGTTGATATATATAAAAACATTTGTTATTATTGAGAATTGGTGCCGCCGCACTTATAAACTTGAGTTGCTTGTTCGGTGTTCTCGTGTTACAAAGGAAGTCAAGTTGTAAGTTGTAATTTTTTTTGTTGGATTTTTACCGAAATCACTGGTAGTCTTGCGCTCAGGCGTTTCTGATAGTTTTCTTTTATGTTTATTTGTCTTATCACTTCCAGAAATTAATTTTGGCTTCTTGTCTATAACTACTATTTTGTCGTATTTAATGATTGCTTTCTTTCCCTGTTGCCGTAGTTTTCAACTTCTTCTCGTAACTCTTTTCTTCTTGCAAGTATTTTTGGTGGGAAATCTTCTGTTATGTAATAGTTTGAATTTTCTAACAATTTCTTCTTCTTAAGAATTTCTATTTTAGTTTCCATTGAATGTAACGAAATCATCACTGGTCTAATTTTCTCGTTTTTCCTTCCCAGTCTTCTAATGCTACTAAATTCTTGATAACTACAGTCTAATTTCAGTTTTTCTTTAATTATTTTGATCACTGCTTTTTGCAACTCCTTATAATTGTTTTCCGTTTCATCGACGCCGAAAATAAGTAAATTTCTCTGCCTTAACTTCTTTTCCAGAATATTTATCCTAAATTCTTGTTCTTCTATCTTTTCTTTCAATTCTGTGTTTATTATTTGCAAAAAATCGAACTTTTCGTTAATATTATTGTTTACTTGTTCGGTGATACTTTTTGTCATTTTTAAATTTTGTTGTGCTATATCTGCCGAAATCTGCTTCATCATGGTTTTTATATCTTCCATTGTTTGCTAAAGATATAATAGTCGTCGTAATCACAAATTAATAACAAAACAATCACTTTAAAGTGATGTATGTAGGGTAGTCCTGGATAATTGTGCGGACAAGAGATTTTTGTTGTGTATTTTTGCACTTTTAGCACTGAATTCTTGAATAAAATGATAAATTAAAACGTAAAATCACTAGACACTAATGTTAAACACTATTATTTTTTGATCTTAGAAGCAGTTGAAGCGTATAGACATTATTTTTACTGTAAATAGTCGGAGCACAGTCGAATCGCGTGTTGACGTTTAGGCGGCGACGAGCCAATCCCTGAAGTCCAAAGTAGAGTAATCATAAATAAAGACTCGGCTTATTACTGTTTCCTAAAAAAGAAGAATATCATATTTTTTTAAATTAAATTTAAAACGGCGATCTCTTTGGAGTATATTTAAATTGTCTTTGCAAACATCTCGTTAAATATCTAGAATTGTACATTTCATTTTTAATAAAATATACTTTGAATTATTGTATTGGATTATTTTATTTTCTCGCAATCGTAGTGAAAAGTAGAGTCTAACACACGGCGGTAAAACCCATTGTTACTCGGTTTCTATGTACTCCCTCGCTAAAGCTCGAGAGTAAAAATCTACCTCGTTACAATGGGTCTTTTAGCCCCCCAAAAAGAGGGGTGCTCTATGTTTGACGAGTGTATCTGTATATCTATGTATCTGTGTGTCTGGCTGTGGTATCGTAGCTCTCAAACGGATGGACTGATTTTGATCTAGGTTTTTTTTTTTTAAAGAAAATACACTCTCGACAAAATTTTCTTTCACTAGTCGTTTTTATTTTTGTCGGGGGGTTTGAGTTTTCTAAAGTTATACTTGTAGTCAGTTTAATTCATGTCCACATTACTCTACTTCGTTGCAATTAAAGATTTTTTAAATACCCCATTAGGAGTCCTTAATTTGTAAACTGTTCCAACGCTTATCTACCATTTCTGCAGCCAAAACCAGTCTTACGTGCTCAGCAATAAGAGACAATTTTGACAAAAGTCAGCCATCTACTTTGTAGGTTCAAGCTCAGAAGTCCGAGACTTTTGTGGCTAAGAACCGCAGTAAACTTGGACGTTTTCAGACTACACTACTGTCTCGCTCGTATGTTTAGTCCTTTTTTTCAGTTTTCATTCAAATTCAAATTCGTTTATTGAGATAAAAACTGGACAAGTGCGAGTCAGACTACCAAGGGTTCCGTACAAACTAGTAGATAAATCGGGGAAATCATATATTTTTTTTATATTTTCCTTCATAAACCGAAAAATTTACATCGTAAAAATATTTAAAAACCAGTTTAAGCTTGTGCTAATAAAGCTCTTTTATATGATAATGCACATGATACGGTTAAAGCACTTTAAAATTTGGACTCTCCTTCCTTGCTTATAGACCCTATTTTTTGTGATTAAATTAAAAATATAGTTTCCCGTTGACTTATAACTTTGAAATTTGGCAAGAAGGATTGTCTATTGGGTTGGATATTATAGTACACATAAAGGAAAAAATCCGAAAACGGTACATTTTTAAAGGTTTGGTCGAGAGTGTACTTAGCTATGTTTCAACAAAATCAGTTCAGTCGTTTTTTATTTTATTTATAAGTGCATGTTAATGTCTTCGGCTAATTAATAAATCGCTCCTATGCAATCGGGTAATTTTTAACCCCCGACGCAAAAACGATGGAGTGTTATAAGCAAGGCATATAAGTTTGACGTGTCTGTTTGTGTGTCTATGATGAACAGATTTAGATATTTTTTTTTTTGTTTGAAAGGTGAATTAGACGGGAGTGTTCTTAGCTATGTTTCATCAAAATCGGTTCAGACGTTTTTTATGGTGGTTTTTGAGTTTTCTAAGCTTGTTATGTATCCCTACTAGTCGGGTATAGCACAGTCCGAAGAACACTAAAACATTAGTTTAATAACATGCTATTAAAAGTTTAAAAGTGTTGGAGGCGTAGACAAAGTCGTAAAAATTAAAATGACTTAATTTTTTTCTCTCTTTTGAGGTAAAATAAGGCTGTCTTGTAGTAACAAGGGAATACAATCTCAATATAACGAGATCTCGAAATATCAAGACAATCTTATACCCAAAATTAAGCTAGATCTCGCTTTCTGAAAGCTAGATCTCGCTTTGTGAAAGCTAGATCTCGCTTTCTGAAAGCTAGATCTTGCTTTCTCGCTTTTAGATTTGCTCTTGCATCTTAATAATTATAGTAGGACCAAACGAAAATCTAGGGTTTTTTGACCGAGTTAGCGAAGCGTCTCTGCGTCAACTGGCCAAATTTTCTTTCGTCTGTCAGTTTGTTTGTGAATTGTGATTTGTTAGTATGTTCGTACTTGCGTACAGGGCGTAATTTTGAACCAATTTTGATGAAACTTGGTATAAATGTTCTATGGATTATAAAAAAAAATTGTCGTTGGCGATTTTTGATAAGAGGGGTGGTTCCCATGAAAAGGGGGGAAGTTTATTGCGGCGTTAATTACCAACCGATTTTAATGATATTTGGTTGGTAGGTAGGTAGTAAAATACACAAATATTACAACTTGTGGTAAAAATGAACAGAATTGGTCAAGTGGTTGTCGAGATATGACAACCAACTTCAGATTGCATGTAAGGGCGCGTGGATGTGCTTGATGCATTTTAGCGCTGAATAATTTTCTTATTTTTACGTGTTCTCCATTATTATTTGTTTTTATAAGAATGTACATTGTTTTTTTTTAATTAAGAGCACCTAAACATATCCCATTTTTTTGTATTAATTGTGTATTAAAGTTAAATTGATCTTTCAAGGTAAGCACCTAGAGAACTTGTGAACTTAGAGAAAAAAGTTTTTTGACCGTGAAATAACGTCTGTAAAATCACTTAAAATTGCGAAATCGGCCAAAATTTTACATACAGCCTCCTAAGCCAACTTTATGTAGGTATTATGTACAGATGATCCAAGGTGAGCTGCAAACAAGTTCTCTCGCGAGGTCTACTGTTCGTAGAACTACTAGTTTATTTAACGACTAAATCATACATAGCATTAAATAAACCTTCAATGATGCATTTTTTTTTTCAAATCTACATTCCAATTACATTTTTTACCCGCAATTTTTGATTGTGTTTATGAATGTGATGAACTTCATTTTTTTTATCAGCCCTGTTTTTAAAAACTGTCCCACTGCTGGGAACGGGCCATCTTCTCATTGTGATAAGGGTTAGGCCATAGTCTGCTACGCTAGCCAAGTGCGGGTTGGCAGACTTCACACATCTTCAAGATCATTGAGAACTCTCCAACATGTAGGTTTCCTCACGATGTTTTCCTTCACCGTTTGAAGTTGGCGGTAATCAACAATACGCACATAACTTCGAAAAGACGGAGGTGCGTGCCGTGGGATTCGAACCCAGGACCTGCGGATCGCAAGTCAGACGGTCACTAGGCTGCCGGAAACTTATAACTTCATTTGTTAAGTTCGTTTAATTGTCCAGTGAACTTTGAGATAGGTATCGAGCTTGAAGATTTACTGCAAGATTGCATTCATTGGTAGTAACAACATAATTGTAGGAAAACGTAGCTTCTGATTATTTTAATTTTTACACAACTACGCAAAAGGAAACCACGAAAAGGAAGAAAGTTATGTATTAAAATTCGAACTTGCTCTGAAGTTGTCAGGCATTTGACTGTAAAATACGTCTAACTTTCTAAGTACTTTCTAACTATAAATATATTAAGAAATTCAGAAAGTAGGTACCAGCACGAAGGAAGAATGTTATGCATGTATTAAAATTCAAACTAGCTCTGAAGTTGTAAGGCACTTGACTTTAAAATACGTCTAAATTTCTAAGTACTAAAAATAATTGAGAAATTCAGAAAGCAGGTACCAGGAGTGCAACGGAAGGAAGAGATTGCCATCAGCTGTCACAGCAGAGCTGCGTGCACATGAATCTGAAAACGGCATTCTTTGCAACCGATACATAACCGATTTCTGTTCGGCTGGTGCTTCTGCCCCATTATTTAACCATCATCATCATCATCATAGGCCTTATTTCATCTTGACAGATGATTTAAACAGCGTCATGGATTGGAACACTTGCGTTGGTGGCTAAATAGGCCAATACGGGAACCGCAGCTACGGCCGCACTGCTGGCAGGTATGATATTGTACGTTTGTCGGAGGTGCTAAGTTGGTGGGATTTGTTAAGCTGTGTATCTGTTAACCGCGTACGGTTTTGGGCCAGCACCTCCAACCACGCGTCGTCATAATGCTTAAGACCGTCTGCGGTGATTTTTCTCCACTGGGTACAATCTTCTGCAAGTTCTTCCCAGAGAGAAAAATCAATGTCAAATGAGATCATATCTCGCTTCACAGTATCCTTGAATCGTGAAAAAGGACGGCCGACTGGTCGCTTAGCATTGGCAATTTCTTAAATTTAACCATATTTTATAAAAAAAAAATATCTTCAAAGTAAACTATCATACTCGTAAAGGATAAACAATTAACTTTTAAAACACTTTTCCGTGTTCATGGTGATGAATATACTATATAGATAACATATGTAATACATAATATATGAAAACTATCCATAAGAGGTGTGTTCACGTGCGTTTTAATTCATAATATGTTTATTTACGCATATGGTTGTACAAAAAACCGGTTGAAATGTTGTATAAATAACAGAACTCCATGTCCGACCTTACGGCATGCAAAAATAATATTAACTTATAGATGAAATTATTGTACTCTCAGTCACTAATACAGTATTTAGAAATAGAAATCATTGAATGTCAGTGAAATAAACCAAAAGCTCATACCTCCAGTCATAAACAAAATACTTAATTGAAAGAAATCATTGCATACCCCACACATGTAAGTGACATAAAATGTTAACAGAACTTATGTACGAGTACATTGAGATTTGTACATTTGATTGAGTACATTTTGTTTGCTTTTAATGCGTACTGCACAGGAATGTCAGGAATGGACTTCTTTGACGCCTTTTCTATTTCCTGAGATATTCAATCCTGAAATTTTCAAGGCTAGAGTGAAAAGATATCTTCTAGGTCGCTGAGCTCCATCTTCGGTCACGCCGTTGTTTACCATAATATATATCTAATCTATATCTACATATAGATATGTAACGCGGTAGTAGGTAACCTTCCCCTGTTTATTAGCTTCCAAGTAGGAATTTTTCACAGCTCTTATCACAAATGTACAAAGTGTCCAACATTTTATCAACCTTCTCCAAAGCGAGCTACTGGATACGATCACTTAGAATGATAAATCGACGCTCCATCGCCGACCGACTCGTCAAAATGAACTTATTTGTCAAACTTAGATCACCTGCCTCGATAAAGAAAACAGGAAATTGAAATTTGTATCACTACCCGAAAATCTCGCGCCGGCCATCTTGGATGCTAATCGTCGCGCGTCGAGATTTGAATATGTAACTTTGTGAAATAGCTTTTGAGGATTTTCTTTTTTGTTCGTGGCCTGTTTTTTGATGGATTTACTGGTGTGACAGGAAACTTTTTAAAGTTTGTTTTTTGTTGATTCATACAGTTATATATGGAGCGATACATATTAAACTATTTTTAACTCAAGTTTCATGTTTAGTCACAGACTTCAAACTGTTTCCTATTTAGGTATTGTTATGTATATTATAAAATGACTTGTTATAAGTGAGAAGACGTAGTAGACATTTTTCCAAGCATGTACATACAGAGATGTACAATGTACATTGATGTTTTTAGATTGTAATTTGAATTATTACTTATATTATACAGCCACGCCATCTCGAAAAAAAATGTATATCGATCCCAGAAAAAGGTTTGTTATATATTCACAATCATTTGAATTCGAAATCGGGTCGGAAACTATATCTCCATCTCTGTCATTCTGTATGGAAATGACAGAGATGGAGATACGGCTTCCGACCCGATTCCAAATCCGATAAATTGTAAGTATCCAGGCTGCAGACTATTCTACTAAGGCGCGTCGCTCACTGGTAAGTCGAGGCGCGGTCGCGGCGACGTCGCGGCACAGTCGAGGCGTGGTGTTTATGTTAGAGTCGAGGCGCGGGCGGCTATGCTTCCTTCACACATTACAGTGTAAACACGTCTACTCACGAAACAAAATAACACAATGGCGGTGGAGTCGCGGCGCGGTCGCGCACTGCACCCCTGCCGCGACCGCGCCTCGACTCCACGTCACCTGCAACGCGACCCTAGTGTGTGGGCGCACTGCCATTTGAACCTGAAGGAAACGTAGAAGCGGCGCGCCGCTTGTGCGCCCGTGCCTCGACGCCGCCTCGACTCCAGCTCGTGTGGGCGACGCGCCTAAAACACCTACTACACTACCTACCCGATTTATCATACCCTGTTGCCAGAGACATACTGTCAGCGTAGTGTAATAAAAGACAGGGTCGTCCCGATCTCCATAGTTCCTAGACAGGGACACGATATAGACAACCACTCCAAAAGGTTGTTGCTTTGTTTAATTTTCCTAAACTTGTGTTATTTTGAACATTAATGCTATAAAAATAGTGGTGTTTTATTCTTTAAGTGTTCGATCAAGTGCGTGAGTGTGGGCAAGTGAAATAAAGCAGTAAAACGTGTGATTTTACGTTGTCGGCAAAACTCTATAGAAGCTTCTACTAAAGTAGCGACCACTTTACTGAAGCAGGGCTCGACTTATAAATTGACTGTATACCTACGTGACTTAGATTGTGACTAGAACATTTACAACTTGTTTTATTCAAGAAACTTGAAAAAAATCTAATACTTGACATTGGCAAATGCTTTAATGCGGGTCCAATACAAAAAAGAAGAAGAACCACTCCAAAAATCGGGTACTGTAATAGGCCCTATCGCCAAAAGAAACAGGGATCGCTCGACCTTCCGAACAATATCTTCAGCAGATCCCTTCAACAGTGCCTCGCTAACCTTTCCGCTCCTCACGATCCAAGAGCTCAGATAATTGTATTGTTAAATGAGAGGTTGTGGAATATTTATGTATTGGTGCAGGTTGCGGCGATCAAATTTAATGTGCGGCACATAGAAACGCACCCACGCTTCGCCCACGGTGCTGGGGTGGCCATACCCGCTGAGCGTCCTGGAAACGGGATGTTTCTTTTTTTTCCGACTACGCCGATTACATGGACATGGTAACTATGACCAATGGCCATTTTCAGACAACCAATTTTGACGGGACCAGAAAAAAAATGAATTTTCTACAAATTGATAAAGCTTAAAAAAATCTACTTCAAAAAGCGCAATTTTGTTTCAAAAACCAAATTGCTCAACCGATTTTAATGAAACTTCTATAAGATGAATCTGAAAATATATCCTTTCAAACATGAAAATATTTTAGTTTAGGATAGAGTACCAAACGTTAATAAATATAATCATTTTTGTTTTAAATATAATATATGTATTGACAGATACAATAAAAAATGTAATTAGGTATTACATAATATTATAAAAAAGTTATTTTAGTTTTAGTTTTTAATTAAAGTTTATAAATTACGTAATTATTCGTTAACATACATAACATATATAAAAAAATCAGGCGAAATGTCAACCTCCTTCTTTTTGAAGTTGGTAAAATCCATTAAATCTTGCTCTAACTAATTTATTCTCCGACTCATGCGCACCACACAGCTGAGAGCACGATTTTTCCGGCAGATCAACGCAACGATCTCGGAACAATCAGAACTGCGGACCTCTGCCGTGAAATATGATTTACAACTTTTCAAATTTATATTATAATCTTAGAATTTTCAAGGCTTTAAGTGAATAGATATGTTATAGATCGACGTGCTTCATCCTTGGCCACACTGTCACTTACCATCAGGCGTTTTGGTGGTCAAATGAAGATCTAATTTCATATAAAAAAACTACTTACCTACAATGATGTAATTATACATAGATAGATTTTCCCCGTACGTAGATACGTACTGCACAGGAATGGAATTCTTTGCCGCCATTTCTTTTTCGTGATCTTTGAATTTTCAAGGCTAGAGTGAATAGATATTTCTAGATCGACGAGCTCCATCCTCGGCCACACCGTCGCTTAGCATCAGGCGAGTTGGTGGTCAATCGTAGATCTGTCTTGTATAAAATATTGTCTCAGTACAGACATGCCCAAAAATACAAAGGATATTAAATAAATAAAGAGAGGAAGGAGTTTTGATAATGGCCAGGATATTTCGAGGGGAGGAGGGTTGAACCCCCAGCCCCCCCCCCCCCCCCCCTGCCTACGACTATGGTTACATTACAAATTTTTTTCATAATAAAAGAATATTTTACTGCAAACTTCTGTCCTCAAAACTATTCTGAAGTTTTTATTATTTACATTATCATAATATTACGTTTGATTTATTCATTTCAGAACGTATTGGAATAAACGTTTTCGAACGCAGTCAACATAAGTCGTTCGTCTTGACAATTGAAACGCTTGTAGCGCCACCTAGTGATCAACATAAGAAGTAAGGTTATTTAAACCCCTCATTAGTAACGAAGTGAACATATGCGCACGATCACATAGGGCAGTTGTTAGCAGTAACGTAGTGGAGGCGTGATGGCAAGAAAGAGCGTCATGCCTTTGTCTGTCACGGCATACGAGTTGGTTTACTGCCAAGGCTCACCAATTAGAATAATTTTTACATGTATAATTTTAGAAGCTAAAATTAATCTTCCGGTATTCCAATAACCTTCGAGTAGGTCGCAAAAAACGATAAAAAATCTACATGATCAAATTCCATATGTAACTAAAGAAATATCCTTCTTGAAAGCAAATCAACTTTCATACAAAAAACAACAGTGGCTCCCTCATTCTGAAAATTCAATAATCGCATAAAGTTCATTCACCCCGGCCGCACACGCGGCACATCTCCCAGCGCCATCTGTCGGCGGGCGGGTCGCGTCACGCGCCGTGACGTCACTCGCTGATTGAGCGATGAGCTGTGCCGTGTGCGCCCGCGATCATTGCCGTGTTATTAGACGCGGGATTATCCATTCACAATGTGCATTACAGTGTGTTGCTAAAATACACTTTTTTACCCGACTGCGTAAGAAGGAGGGTTATGTTTTCGAATGTATGTATGTTTGTTTGTATGTATGTATGTAATAATAATAATACATCTCTTGTAAAAATAAAAAACGCGTTTTTTCGTAACTTCCAATGAACTATTTCGTAATAAACAAGTGATTTTACTAGATTTATTCAAAAGAATGCGCAGTGATTTTACGCATAACTTCTCACAAAAAAATTACACTCAACAGCGTACTAAGCGTAACGAAATCATAAGTTAGTCTGCATAAACTGCTTTTCTGCAGTCGGGTATTTTGTTTTAAGTATTTAAAATATATATATATATATATATAAGTATATATAAGAAAAAGCTCATTCGGTGCGCACGGACACCCCATATAGCCGGCACCACTCTAACAAAAAATATCACTACACAAACGGATACCTAAATCACTCTAAATAGAAAAATAGTCTTCGCACACCACATTTTTAAAGGGGTGCCTTAAAAAATGTGGGTGTGCGAGGGGTAGAAAAGAAAAAATATTCATCCCCACCCCACATTGCATGTGTATGTACTCACCATTTATTTTTTCAGAATTGTAAGTAGGTTTCACTTTGTCGGCGTAATTAATATGTATACCAGTACCAAATTCCAGCTTTCTAGTAGGTTTCTTTCTAGCTTTCCCACAATAGTATTTAAGCATAGCTTGGACGAACAGACAGACAGACAAGGCGAAATTAAAAGGATTTACTACGGAACCCTAAAAAAGTCATTATGCTATCAGTATAATTACTAACGCGCCGACAACATAAACTTTGTAATAGGCTCCCGCTAATTAAGTAATACGTTTCCGGCAGCCTAGTAGGGAGACCGTCTGACTTGCGATCCGCAGGTCCTGGGTTCGAATCCCACGGCACGCACCTCTGTCTTCGAAGTTATGTGCGTATTGTTGATTGCCGCCAACTTCAAACGGTGAAGGAAAACATCGTGAGGAAACCTACATGTCTGAGAGTTCTCAATGATCTTGAAGATGTGTGAAGTCTGCCAACCCGCACTTGGCCAGCGTGGCAGACTATGGCCTAACCCTTCTCACAATGAGAAGATGGCCCGTTCCCAGCAGTGGGACAGTTTGTACAAACAGGGCTGATAAAAAAAATTGTACGGAAGTCTAAAACTGATCCCTTCAACGATTCTCCACACCCTGTATCATCGAAGCCGTTACAGCATCGTTCAAGGCATTTAATAATAACGAAGAAAGGTTCGAAATCTTCGATCAAAAACATACAGTGGGTGTGTCCGGCGCGGTAATAATCCACTAGTTCGAATATTCGCAGGGTATTGATGTTTTCATAAATAATTTTGCATGCAATATGCGCTTGACAGCTAGTCTACACGGCGCGTTGCGTCGGCGCTGCGTCACCGCAACGCAAATATTTTAAAGCATAGACGGCCACACGGGCGCTGCGCCATCGCAGCGTTACTACGACGCAGTCGTGACGTTCCGTCGTCGCAGCGGCGACGCACAGTTACGTCGACGCAGCGCACCGTGTGAACACTATGATTATTTGTATGTAAAACGACGCAGCGACAGCGCTACGTCAACGCAACGCCGACGCAACGCGCCGTGTGGACCGGCTCTGAGCCTGGCCGGTTTTCATGTACTCTTGGGTTTTTGTCTAGTTAACCGACTGTACAATGAAGGTAACGAGAGGACGATGATTGGAAATAGATTGGAAAGAAATATAGATTTGTAAAAATATCCTCATACAAGTGGCGGGAAGACGCTGGATGCAAGCCGCTTCCAATCGGTCTTTTTGGAAATCCATGGGGGAGGCCTATGTCCAACAGTGGACTTCTTATGGCTGAGATGATGATGATGATGAAAAATATCCTAGCCTACAAGTACTTATGGGCGTGCTCAAAGCACGCAGCTGTTTTTAAAAAAAACAAAATACCCGACTGCATATAAGTGGTTTTTGCAGTCTTACTAACGATTTCGTTACGCTTGATGTTGAATGCGTTTTTGTGAGAAAGTATGCGTAAAATCGCTGTAAAAGGTTATAAATGCACATTCTGTACAATAATTCTAGTAAAATAACGAATAATTAATACAAAATAGGTCGTTGGAGGTTACGAAAAAGCACCCTTTTTATTTTTGCGAGAGACATATATAATTATTATTAATTTAAAAATATAGCCTATGACACTCGTTAAGTGAATACGAATCTAACGACATTTCGCACATCAAAATCGGTGAAGCCGTTCCGGCTGAAGGCGATCCAAAAAAAGTTGCTCTATCTTTTCTATGAGGCGATCATGTAGAAACGTACATACTTACATACATACCTACATACATACCCACATGCATGCATACACTCGAAAACCATAACCCTCCGTCTTACGTAGTCGGGTAAAAATGAATGAATATTATAAAAGTAAGACATAGTTTTTTTTTGAGTTTGAGAAAGTTTTTCTTAGTTACATTTTATCTCTTATATACAAAATTATTTTAATTTTAAGTTATTATTTAAAATTAAGTTAACTTTTATACCTACTATATAATAAGGTATTTTACAAATTATTAACGTAAAAATCATTTTTGTTTATTAAAATTAACTTGGATCAAAATGAATTTTTTGTCGAAATATTGTGATGTTACTTTCTAGTGTTTTGTGGGACGATTTTTTTTTTTAATATCTTCATTCAGTAATTTTATTTCTACAAAAATGTTTATATGCGCGAGCGAGACGGACGATGGCCGAACTAAGACGTTTATTACGTACCATATTCTCGCTACTATAAAATTTATAAGCTCATTATTAATACTACGTGAATAGGTAATATAAATAGGTACCTAATCAACCAATCAATAACACTTTATTGACACCATAAAAGTAATATAGTATATACAAAATACACACATAAAATAATGGCACAACGAGCGGTCTTATCGCTAACAGCGATCTCTTCTAGACAACCTTAGGATGTATAAAATGAGAGAGTGGGTGGTGGTGTTTGTAATAATACTACAGTAAAAACCTAAGCCTTAAATATTTCTAAAAATATGCTAAACACAAATACCTAATGTAAATAAATACTTAATATAATTGGTAAGTAAGTAAGTAAGTTCGTATAGACTGAGTGGCCAGCCCTATTGTCAGAGTTATTAAGCCGCCGAAAGGCCTCTGACTTGGCTTGACGATTGCTGTACAACCGGGACCTACAATTTAACGTGTTATCCGACCCACGGTAGCGCTCAGAAAGAAAATGCCACTCACGGTCACCCATCCGAAGACTGACCGGTCCGTCCGTTGCTTAACTGTGGTGATCGTTCGGGAACACCTAGTCAAGCTACGCCGAGAGCGCTACATAATTGGTAAATATGGTATAAGCTACCACATTACCGCATTGCAGCCACTCCGACTTGGTCCATGTATTATTTAAGTGTTCTAATAATTAGTATACACTTATTAATCGTAAGTACTGCACTGCACAATTTACAATAAATGTAGATTACATGAAGTACGCATTTTATACCCGAACATCGACCGAAAACATTATTGTGACGTGCAGTACTTACCTACGATTACCTGGGCTACTAGCGAAAACTTTTGTAAATTTTCATCTACCGATTATCGAATTTTTAACACAGTTTTTAAATTATACCTAAACTTGTAATATAACTTTACCATCTAGCCAGTTCAGTAGCCTGTAGTGAAGATACTTATTAATAGATTTGCAGAGTCCCTAAGCCCTTTGTGTATCCCATTGAGCTAGAGCCCTAGGCTATTATAAATAAACTGAACCTATTCTACTTAGCTGGGTAACTTTAAACAAATACGGACATAATCGGAGCCGTAACATCTCCACTTGGGTTCAATCACTGATTACATAAACTGCAGAGAAACAGCTAGCTACAAAAATAAAACTACATTCAATTGTATAACGGAACGTAAGTTGCTTGCCTGATGTTAGCTATGCACTTGCACATATCAAACACACAAAGAACTTTGAACTTCGACAGTTTTAAACTATGAGTGACAGTGACTCGACTCGATAATCTAACGAAAAAACTAAACTAAAACTATGTTATAATATAATTATAGTAAAAAACTGAAGCAACCGACTTCTCGTGGATCCCATTGTCAGAACTGGACCAAATTGAAATGGGACCACACGGGAAGCACCAGCTTTCAAATAAAAAAAGAATTATCAAAATCGGTTCACCCAGTCGAAAGTTATGAGGTAACAAACATAAAAAAAATATTTAAAAAAATACAGTCGAATTGATAATCTCCTCCTTTTTGGAAGTCGGTTGAAAAAGATACTACTACCTATTCAAGACGACGGCCCGTTCCATCCGCCCGTAGTTTTTAACCGACTTCAAAAAGAATGTAGGTACGTGTAAGAGTGTATTATGTGTCTTGACTGTATTTTTTTTAATGAAACTGAATAATAAGAAGAACAATTCGTTCGTCGTACTTTAGCACTAAACCACGCTCGTTACCGTGACATACCTACATTATTTAATAATGTCCTTCAATCCTGACTACAGCTAATTTCACGCTACTGCTTGGCGGACGAATATTTTATCTTCCAAAATGTGGTAAAGTGAGTCCAGGATAACGAACCCTGTTCGTATGCCTAGTCCCCTACTTCTTCAAGGTATTTTTAAGCTATTGCATAGCTTCTATCGCGGGCCTTGAACGTGGAGACCGAATCCAGAAATTCCGTAACGAAAATAACCTAACGCAGTAACGTCGATACAACCAATGCCACCTAGAGGCGATTTGCAGAACTAAAGAGACAAGCGTGATATTTCAAAAAGTCATAAAAAGTTCTGCTATTCATAGATGGCAAAACTAAAAACTAAAAAGTATCACCGCTGTGCTGGTCGGAGTGGGGGGTGTTAGGAATACTGCATAAATAAAATAAATAAATAATTATAATTACATAAGTTGATAAAAAATGCTATGCAATAGCTTTACCGCGGCAGTCTCCGAGCGCCACACGTCTTTTTTTTTTAATTGTGTGCTTGATATGCTAATCCATGACACATTTAATCGTCCACAACGTTTACTTGCTATATTGTGGCATACGACATCGATATCGTCTTACCCGTTTACCTGCTTTATGGAGGCATATGGGTGTCATTTATTTTGATATACTATTTATGCAAGTTTCGACGATATGCGGATGTCGATGACGATGTCTGTATGACTCATACTATGAAAGTTCACATTAGCGTTTATTGAAACATTTCGGAGAAATTGTTTCTCTGTACTTTTTCTACCCTTCAGAGATGCAAGCTTGAAGCAAGGCACCCATGCAAAAATACCTTTGCCCTGCCTTTATTGAATAATCCCAGATCTCAGATACCGGCCCATACAAATTAATGTGCTCGGGCTCGGTATTAATATAATTAGTTATAATTATAATCAACTTTATTTCTCTTTTAACTTGTGAAGGATTGGTGGGAAATGCGTGGATGTTTTAAATACATATTGCAGTTTTTATTTAAGTGTATCGTGTCTGTATAAATTATTGATATATTAGGTATCAGTATTTATGGAGGATTTAGTGTTACATAATAATTATCAGTTTTTCTGAATTTATTCGAAGATAATGCGCTGCATGTCAACGATTTATAATATGTACTAAATTATTTTGGCTGCAATGTAATACATATTAGATCAATAGGCTGCAGTAAAATATATATTTACATATATATATATAATATATATATAATATAAATATATAATATATATAATATATAAACCGTAAATGTGAAAATGGCCTATGCTTATCACTGAGAATTTCAACAAAAAGTAAAACCGCGAGACACAGCTTTATTGAAAAATATTGGAATGAAATCACTATCGAATAATAATACTCTAGCTTTGCTCTAGCTCTAGTAGTACAGTACTCATTAGACTCTGTGAACAAAATGGTTTAATAAACTGCCATCTAGTGAACTTGAATGGAACCAGCATGCAATGCAAGACAAAAATATCTGACAAACGTTTCTATTTACACACTATTCTTTATACCCTAGGTGAAAAATACGAATAACATTTTCGTATAAAAAAAAATCTTTTCGGTTAAATTCAAAACGAAAATAAGACTTCTTTAAATTCAAAACAATACATGATAATAAGTCAGGCGGGCACCCACATGGAAACCTAAATACATCGTCGTGAGTTGATGCAGATAATATAGAGACCGTAGTTTGGTTCGCTCGCTCGTTACATCATAAATTTAAATCTATTTTGAATATAAGCAATCGTTTTTGTTAAACATTTTTTGTAATAGTCGCCATGTCGTTTCCGCAGGCGCATCGCGTCAAGAGAGAAACATAGGCCATACTAATTTGTCTAATTTTCTTTGAGAAACATGAACAGGAGAAACGAAACGTAACCTAATGTCAATGCAAACAAAACTATGTCAAAAATATTTCTAAATTTTCTGTAAAAACAATTCTAAATCCACTCGAATTTTTTTTGTATAGTGATCCATGTTCTTCCTATAATCCTTTATTCTACAATCATTCGGAGATATGGCTGAGAAGTGAGTAAAAAACATTTTTTGTAGCATCCTTTCATATTGTTGTCATCGTACGTGCTTATCACGAAACAAGTTTTTGGTGATTTATTCATGATTTGTTGTCCTGCGTAATCCGTGTAGAGATTTTTTCGTTGATTTATTAAAATAGGTTCCGGTCCAGCTGTTAGCATAATAAACTAGGTTTCCAAAGGTCAACAAGAAATACAAGTCAATCGGTTCCTATGATTGGTTCCAGTGTTAATGTTAATTGCTTATCCTCTCTGTAAATTCAAAGTAACTGGTTACCGTCAAGTCTGAGGTAACTGTATCTGCAAAATACTAGGTAACAAAATTGATCCACTTAGTAGGACAGGGTTGACCTCAATTTGTTTACGTGTAGTTTAGCTGCCAAATTATTTTGATGCTTGTTTTGTTTTATCTTGAAGTGTTGGTTGAGATAAGCTTACAGTTAGTTCACATATTGATCAGAGTTTAGCGAGTTCATATCAGTTACCTACATCTCTTTGTTTATATTTGGTTATGGATGAGGTTACAAAACTTAACTATCTAAATAGCTCTTAGTGGTATGGTTTTAGCGCCTAGATAGTTTATTACTTAACCGGAGCTTTTTTATTCCATACAATGAATATATTGCATCATATCAGGTACAATTAATTTCCATGCATCATCAAAATTATTAGTAACTAGTTAGTTGAGCCTTGGGGCTTGTATTTGCTCATATTTACCTAAGCTCAATTTCTATGGATATCCACTATGCACTATCCACTATGGATATGGATTCCATGTTTTGTTGATGATGATATAAATTAACAAAATTGTTGTATAGTCCACAAATACGAGAAATTTTGCATATTACTATAAAACACTATTAAAAAAAACCTAAACTGTGAATGAGAAACCTTTTCTTAGTAACCACAAGAAGGCATCCTCCAAAATTAATCGGTGGTGGTTTTAGCTGTATGTATTTTTTTATGTAGAAAGATCAGCAACCAGGCAGACAGCACACTTATTGATAAATCAATAACCTATGGAGAACTATAACATCAATAGCATCACAATGCTACTTTGCTAGCCTAGAGAAACACTTGTATACACCTTTTAAATACGCTTTTATAAGCTTCACCTGTATGCATGTTTGTTTGTTTGTAACCGACTCCTTTGGACTTGATTTTGACCCTCTTTAAACTGTCAGATTTAATTCAAACATCTGAGACTTATCGAAAACCAATGACAATACAATAATTTGATGCGTGTTTTTTGAAACTATTGTTATTTAAGATACTTTTTGTTATTTATATATCTTTTGTCAGTCAGTTATTCATGGTAAAGCTAGCATAGATATAGTATATGCTGGTTGAATCCATCAATGTAGATATTGTTATTACTATAATATAACCTTCATTCGCTCATGCTATTACAGATCTGCAGAAGCCAGCCCGAGTATGTCTTGCAGCTCGCCAAAAGATGAACAGCCCTCCAACAATTGGTGGGACAGCTGGATCTCCTCAGCCAAAACAAAAGTCAGTATTGACAGAATATTTAAAATTGGATATGTTCAATGATACAATTAAACTACATAAGTATTATTGATACATAGTTGTACACATTGTCAGCTCATGAAAACAGTTGATGTAACTTACAAACATAGAGGTAATACTTATGCAGGTATTTCTGCAAAAAAAACACCTCGCATATTTGAAAGCAAAGCCATTTGACTTTGACGAATTAAAAGGTTTTGAAATCTTGGTTTAAAAAATAAGTTTGCTACAAGACCATTTGTCAGCGTTTATTTTTAATATTGGACATAAACATTTGATACTTGATTCTGAACAAAAATTTCGAATATGCTCACATTTCAAACTGCTTTGCAACAACCATTGTTGCAAAAAACCTGTGTCCACCAGATCTACCGTGCCAAGAACGACTAGTTGTTATTGATGTTACAGTCAGCAGAAGTGTACACAATGGTGAAGAAAGACCTGGACGAGATCGGATCTGCGGTGAAGAGTGAAGCAAGCCATGTCTTCAGCTCTACCTCCAACGCTGTGTCGAAAACTCTCAAGGTATAGTAACCAGCTAGTGGCGCCCCGCCGTTTCACGCGTGTATACGTTATAATATGTATATATATTTTTATGCTGTAATAGGTTTGCTAGACTATGGCCTAACCCTTCTCACAATGAGAAGATGACCCGTTCCCAGCAGTAGGATAGTTGGTACAAACAGGGCTGATAAAAAAAAAAATAGGTTTGCGGTTGACTACCTCACCTCAAACAATTTGCGATGGAGCAAAACCAAATAGGAAATTGTGCGTCTCGTATAACATATACCAGCCAAATTTGTGTTGTACACCAAAGTTTCCTAATCACTCTAAGTTAATAAACCACAAAGCCCTGGCTCTAATATATTTTTTCTTACAAAATAAAACTAATTTTGATTGTTGGAAAACAATTGGCACGATTATTGAAAAAAATACACATGAAATTTGATAGGTGTAACGACATGTAACTAATATAATTTTCGTTATATAATTTTCATAAAACTAATAATAATATTCGTATATCTTTAAAAGATATCTTCACTTACATAATAGTTCTTTAAACATACCGAATATGGCTTTCTATATTTGCATAATTTCTTTCATATTTTTCCAGTTGGATGTACCTGAATCACCAGCAAATGTAATGAAGAAAAGTTTTAGCACATTTATTGGTAAGTGAATACATATGTATTTATAAAAAAAAACCGGACAAGTGCGAGTCAGACTCACCCACCGAGGGTTCCGTACAAACTAGTAGATAAAAGGGGGAAATCATATATTTTTTTATATTTTCCTTCATAAACTGAAAAACATACATCGTAAAAATATTTAAAAACCTGTTTTAGCTTATGCTACTGAAGCTCTTTCATATGATACACACATGATATGGTTAATTCACTTTAAAATTTGGATCTTCATTCCTTGCATAAAGACACAATTTTTTTGTGATTAAATAAAAAATTACCGGTTTTCGGATTTTTCTTATATGTGTACTCTAACACAATGCTTATTGCCAAATTTCATTGTTCTATGTCAACGGGAAGTATCCCATAGGTTTTGATTCCCTTGTAAGTGTCGAAATGTGCGTTTTTTACGATATATTCGGCTGTAACTTTTTTACGAAAACTCAGAAACTTTATTTTTCTTTCTGCAGCAAGATACTATGGATCTGCGTATATGGTTTTAATTTCAACTCGATACCTTCACGCGTTCCCGAGATAAAGGTCTTGAAACCCGGACGGACGGACAGACAAACGGACAGACGGACAACAAAGTGATCCTATAAGGGTTCCGTTTTTTCCTATTGAGGTACGGAACCCCAAAAAATACAATACCGACTTCGATCAGCATGCGCGTAAAAAAACGTCCAAACAAAATGTTTCTGTTTTTCGAGAGACTATGATAGACACTTGTTAATGAATCACTTATGTTGCTTGTGAATTTATCAGAGTAAACTTGTTTGGTTAAGGCTTCACCTTTGACTTTGTATTGCATCAGAAGACTAAAGTCAAAAACCGTAAATGCACAAAAAAAACTACCAAAGTCAACCTAACTTTAGAATCATCTCAATATGGTATTTTACCCTAATATAACAAAAAATAAAAAAAATTACAAATGAGATAGCCTAGGCCCTAGGCTATAACTATAAGAAGCCGGAAAATGTTAGTTTCAGTTCATAAATTGACAAAATAAATTTTATAACCCATTTCAAAGTTTTCACTTTTTTTGTCAAATTTCATAGTTTTCACTTTTTTTGTCTGTTCTTTTGCAAAATGAAACGAAAGCCGCCATATTATTATGTCACACGGCTGTGTAAACAACGAAGTATCAACCACCCTTAGTACAAGTTTTTATGAATAAACGCGACGATGAAAGTTTTCGTACGCCTCCATTCGTTTTTGAAAGCGCCCTCTATGGATTACGAAGAGAAACGTAAAAAAAATATGGAGGCGTACGAAAACTTTCATCGCCGTGTTTTTTCATAAAAACTTGTATTAGGGGTGCTGTATAATGAAAGTCAAATTAGCATCTTATTATTTTACTGTGAATTGAATTTGATTGCACTACATCCGTTTCCAGACCGTGTGACGTCAGCAACATGGTGTCTAGTGCTTTCTCCAAATTACGCGGGAAACTTTAAAATTCTTTTTTAATGTATCTTTATATCACATATCGAATAATTTTTTTATATTTTTTTTTATAACTTTATTATCACCTCAGGATCAAATTGAGACACTTTTCTAAAAAGGGTGTAATACCCTATCATTGTGTGTATAACAGGCATGTCCATATTGTCCGTGTGTGTATTTTCGCAGGTCAAGTGAGCACAGTACTGAACCCCGAGCCGGACGATGAGGACGACACGGAAGTAATCCTTTCATCCGGTGATACAACCATGCTGTCCACTTATAAGGTAAATTAATAATTATATGTTCTTTACTTACGGTCGAATTTTTTCCATGCAAAATCAAATAACGAAAGGGTACGTCAAAAAAATTATGGAAGCTGGTAAAAAAAATATTGAAAAATACACGCAAAATAATTGTTTGATGTAAAGAAACAGCATAATATTCTAAACATACAGGTACATATAATAAAACCGGCCAAGTGCAAGTCGGACTCGGGTTCACGAAGGGTTCCATACCATTATCTATAAAAACGGCAAAAAAATCACATTTGTTGTATCGGAGCCCCCTTAAATATTTATTTTATTCTGTTTTTTAGTATTTGTTGTTATAGCGGCAACAGAAATACATCATCTTTGAAAATTCTCTAACTATATATCTAACTGTCTAACTATCGCGGTTCATGAGATACAGCCTGGTGACAGACGGACAGACAGACAGACAGCGGAGTCTTAGTAATAGGGTTCCGTTTTACCCTTTGGAAACAGAACCCTAAAAATTCATGTCAGTTGATTGACGTCACGAACAAGCAACAATCAGTCGATTATAAATTCATACATGCGTGTGTGTTACAGACGTCAACTTGCGTAGGTATGTGTCATTCATGTCGGTCATTGATTAGCGTGCCATTGTATGGAGTGTCCGACGTGTAATTGATTTATTGAATTGAAATTCTAGAAGTGCATTTTAGAAATCCCACCAAGCGCATGCGCGCATGCGCGAGTTGCGCATGTGCCAGGACTGTAGAACGCATATCGAATTCGAAAATCAAAATTTCATAAAAAAATGACGAGGCGGTTTCTTTTTCGAAGTTAATTTTTTTTTTTTTTTGTGAATATTTATATACCATTAGGATGCTATTGAACGTAGGTACTACATTCTTTTTTTTTTTTTTTTGTCAGCCCTGTTTATACAAACTGTCCCACTGCTGGGCGCGGGCCATCTTCTCATTATGAGAAGGGTCACACTACATTCTAATTTAATGAAAATAATTAATAGACTTACCTGGGAAAACATATTGTAGTGATGAAATTTTTGAAAGCCTGCATTTTACTGGTACTTTGCTGGCCACCAAACCACAAATGATACTGCTTATTTTAAATAAAAACTACGGGTCACTCACGTCTGTTTTGAGCCGAAATATCCGACTATAGTTTCAACCGCATTCGGCGGCCTTTTTCAAAGGAGCAGCACACACGTCACTCTCGGTCGGTGACGTGCCTTGCTCTGACAAACTATAGTCGGATATTTCGGCTCAAAACAGACGTGAGTGACCCGTAGTTTTTATTTAAAAATGTGTGAAAACCACGTTAATTTCCATAGTAAAATTGATACTGCTTATTTCACCAAACACTCACTAACACACTATACACTAAACATTACGTTAATATCATAAAACATATTAATTTATATTCACTAAAAGCACTCAAATCGCAAAAACTAGATACTTTCTCATCTAAAATAATTAAAATAGCAGGCAAAGTATACACGCACACGCCGCAGTCTTTGATACTAAAGCGGTCAGAGGTCACGCCACATAGTAGTTCTTCTTCTTTTTTGTATTGGACCAGCATTAAAGCATTTGCCAGTGTAAAGTATTAGGATTTTTTCAAGTTTCTTGAATAAAACAAGTTGTAAATGTTCTAGTCACAATCTAAGTCACGTATACAGTCAATTTATAAGTCGAGTCCTTCATCAGTAAAGTGGTGGCGAATTTACTAGAAGCTTCTATGGAGTTTTGTCGACAACGTAAAAAAGTTTTACTGCTTTATTTCACTTGCCCACACTCACACACTTTATAGAACACTTAATAAATAAAACACCACCATTTTTATAGCATTAATGTTAAAAATAACTCAAGTTTAGGAAAATAAAACAAAGCAACAACACGTTACTAAGACGTTCACGCCAAAAACCCCCCACATAGTAGTTTTTAAATCTTTACCTCACTTTTTTCTTCTACGTGATGGCCAGTTTTTTATTTTATGAACGGAATTTTACACCAATGACAAGCATTTATAGCATGAAGGCGTTTGACGTTCCACAGCCTAGCGTGACATCTCATTCAATAGGTACCCACAAAATAGAAGTGCTCAGCGCGCCAAAAAATTATTTCAATTTCAAAAAATCGAAATCAGATAATGTTGTTAAGATGGCCATCTTATCTGGGGTCCAGTTGCGAACGCGCTTCCAGCCATTAAGCCCTTTTGTAATCACCCCATGCCTCACTCACTTGCATCGCGATTCCTGAGGAATTAACTTAAGAATTATAAAAACCACATTAACCTAAGGTGATAGCTGTATCTATTTTTTTTTTTTGTTTCTCCCTCTCATCACAGAAAGAATTAGAAAAGATCCAACGTCTAGACGCCACATTCATCGTGCCACCGCTGGAAGCCGAGTTCGGTGCGTGGTACTCGAGCCTCGAGGCGACGGAGGGTGTGATCTCGCCGACAGCAGCCGAGAAACGACTCGAGAGCAGCCCGCTACTCGCCGCGCAGTACAAGAAACTAGTGCCCGATGCCGTCACCAGGGAACAGTTCTGGGAGAGGTGAGTCTCGCGTGATCTCGCCGACAGCAGCCGAGAAACGACTCGAGAGCAGCCCGCTACTCGCCGCGCAGTACAAGAAACTAGTGCCCGATGCCGTCACCAGGGAACAGTTCTGGGAGAGGTGAGTCTCGCGTGATCTCGCCGACAGCAGCCGAGAGACGACTCGAGAACAGCCCGCTACTCGCCGCGCAGTACAAGAAACTAGTGCCCGATGCCGTCACCAGGGAACAGTTCTGGGAGAGGTGAGTCTCGCGTGATCTCGCCGACAGCAGCCGAGAGACGACTCGAGAGCAGCCCGCTACTCGCCGCGCAGTACAACGAACTAGTGCCCGATGCCGTCACCAGGGAAAAGTTCTGGGAGAGGTGAGTCTCGCGTGATCTCGCCGACAGCAGCCGAGAGACGACTCGAGAGCAGCCCGCTACTCGCCGCGCAGTACAAGAAACTAGTGCCCGATGCCGTCACCAGGGAACAGTTCTGGGAGAGGTGAGTCTCGCGTGATCTCGCCGACAGCAGCCGAGAGACGACTCGAGAGCAGCCCGCTACTCGCCGCGCAGTACAAGAAATTAGTGCCCTATGCAGTCACCAGAGAACAGGTTTTAGGCGCCATTTTGGCAATATGGTGACGCGAACAGCAAAGATATAAAACGGGAAAGTAAAAAATTGGGAAAGAGCACATAGAAATCTATAAATAAATATATTAAACTCCCGGGAAACTGTCCTAGTGGAACTACCAACTGATTGTTCTGTTACATTCTATATTTTATCTTGCAGGTATTTGTTCCGCGTGGCGCTGCTGCAAGACCGTCTCGCGGCGGCGGCGCGCCGGCAGCCTGCGCCCGCGCACAACACCGACCCCGTGCTGCAGCACTTGCCTCTCGAATCGGAGACGCAGGAAAACAAACCCATACAACAGTGAGTTGTATACCCATACACGACAATTCAATTCAATTTCAAAGTATATTTATTTGCTAATTTTGCTATAATTATACTCGAATTTGTACGAATTAGGGTAAATTAGTTCCTAGTTGTACATTGTCTTGAAAATACATTTATTTACCAATTTCAAACTTATATGTAAGGTAAATTGTCTTTTGCGACAAAGATATCATAGACTTCTATAGATACCCCAAGTGTACCTAGCGTGTCAACAAGTACGATAAAAAATCGCAGTTGACGACTAAGATTTATTTAATTTCAGGTGACATATACTTCTGATTCAATATTTTGTCAACTAGTTACTCAGGTGACATATACTTCTGATTCAATATTTTGTCAACTAGTTACTAGCGTACAAGCGCGCGGATGCTTAGGGTTGAATAGATTTCGCGCGGATGGAACATTCCATCACAAAATCGTTTATGTGACGTCACAGTCGTTACCAAAAATGTGGCACGCAAGGTTTTCATATAAACGAAGACGCATGCTCCATCTACTATGTCTGTGGATTATACAAATGGCAAATAATTGCGGATATTATACATTATATCACTATAATGATAGCATTACGTTTATAATGGGAGAATCACATACACAACAAAGATACAACACACACAGTCGAATATTTGTCGCAATTGTTATCTTATTTCAGAAGCCCCAAGAAGATTATCTCAGAAGTGGTGGAGACCGACAAGTACGTAGAAGAAGAAGAAGAAGACAGTGCACCAGTGGACACGGTCGTTGCTTGGGAAGACGGTAAGTAATACTTACTAGTCTTACTATGAAACGGTGAGTTTACATTCATATAATAACTAACTATATCAGCTAACCCAAACAATTTATAGACATCTCACTTGAGACAAAAAAAGTGCACCACGCATCAGTCAAAATAGTCATATGTAATAAGTATGCTATAGGTATAAATGTTAAAGGTATACATATCAGAACCTATATTAGAGATTACCTACTAAGTCAATGTAATATGTATACTGTTGGTGTTTCTAAAATAAATAAATAAATAAATATGCTATGACCAGGCGTGACCTTGTATTGTGATAGGCAATAATAGCAAGTACGATGTTGCAAACAATTTATAGATTATTCACTTGAGATAATCAAAATGAACCTCAGTCAAAATAATCATATTGATTAAATAAATAAATAAAAAGTAATTATATTTAAATGATGTGCTACGACTAGCCGAGACTGTGTGATAGGCAATGGCAAGTTAACTACGGTGTAGTCAATACTAGGTATCTTTTAACTAAATAATGTGTATTCTGCGTAACGTCTATTAGTGAAAACGATACGTATCTTTAAAACAGCAGAACGATGTTTATCCTTAAAATAACCGTAACCTTGTAATAGTCTTTTTTATTTATTCGACGATAGACTTGCTCTTGACCGTCAACTCACCTGGTGTTAAGCGACAGTTACGGTCTACGATGGAGCGCGCTTGCCTAGAAGAAACCTATTCACTCGCGATTTGAAGACACCTAGATTAGTCAGTGTTAGTATTGCGTGTCCTTAAAATAGCCAATAGCAACACGGGAATCCCGCATTGAAAAGAGCTGTTTCCGATATATTACCGAAATATATATCTCGATTGGAATATTTTTGTGATAGCCACACAATAGTAACAATTTGTTGCCGTTCAAATATTACACATTAGAAGCAACTTTAAATCAACTTAAAAATCGAATAATTGAATCATAAAGATGAAAATCAAGTGATTTAGTCTTAATTATTATATCTTATTAAAGTATTTTGTTGGTTGTTTACCTTTTATTATACTTACATTTCCTAAATCAACGTCTAAAATGTCCTAAATCATAATCATAATAAAAAAATATGAATACAACCTATCATCCACAGAAGATTTCGCCGCCGATGTGGAACTAACGGAAGAGCAACAAATCCTACTCCTAGAAGAATACGAAAAGGAAATCGCATCTAAAAAACAACAGCAACAACCCAAATCCCGAGACATAGCCAACAACAACACAAAGACAATAACAACGAACACGGACAACACTAAATCAAAGACAAAAGCCGCTCAAACCAGAGACAAAATGAACAACAAGACAGATAAAAAAATAAACAAATCACCGAAAAAAGGAGCGAAAGAAACCGGAGATAACAAAAATAGAACGCCGAAAAAATCTGCCAAAACTGACGTTTGCGGCAATGATTTGGTAGAAGACTATTTTGGTGAGAAGGAGGTCAAAGACGACGCCAGTGCGAACTCAGACGAGAGTTGGGAGAAAGAGTTTGAAATAGAAGACGTTGAGCAGAAAGTTTGAGTCCGGCCGTTGTTATTCTTTCCATTGGAGCTTTCGATACATATTGTTAGCTAGACATATACTCGGCACAGTTATTTGGGACAGCAAAGATGTCGCCGAAGTAACAAGTAACAAGCTATATTATACGTAGTGGTCAGATGGACGGAGTCATTGTACTTATCATTTTGTGGAACTTCTATTCTGGCATCAGTCATGAAATCACGAAAAAATTAGCTATTCTAAAAATATTGCCTTGGACAAAATGTATGGAATCGCAAACTTTTTCGCTACCTAGTTTTTTCATAATATATACAATAATCCTTTAAAGTTTGGCTATCGTTCATCTAAATACTTAGTGAACATTTTGATGACTGGACTCTTTTTCCGTTCGCTTGCTGTGATAGTGGTAAGCTAATTTAATAAAAATGGAATCTAAATTTAATAAAATGGAATCCAAATTTAATAAAATGGAATCCAAATTTGATAAAATGGAATCCAAATTTGATAAAATGGTATCCAGATTTAATAAAATGGAATCCAAATTTAATAAAATGGAATCCAAATTTAATAAATTGAAATCCAAATTTAGTAAAATGGAGTCCAAATTTAATAAAATGAGTTCGTTCAAAAAGAATCATCCGAAATGTGGTTGCCACCAAAAGCAAAATAAAATGAAAAACGTGTGTCGAGTATTATAAGCTAGGCTATTTACATAACTTACAGACAGCTTACATTATTTGCAATCTTCAATTAAAAAAAAACTGTATAAATTGTTAAAAAAAAAAAATAACTTTGTCCTTGGAAAACTATGTGTGAGGATGTGTACAAAAAAATGTTAAGAAATTGTCACATTCTATATTCTGAACTAGATTTATTTTAACAGCTTTAATATTATTGCCATTCTTTTCACACGTATTGGAATAGAAAGAGACATTGCTTTTCACATTTTACAAAAATCTGCTCTACGTAACACGATATAGAGCTCATATTACATTGCGAAGTTATGTCTGAGCCCTTTTTAAATGTGAATCGTCCACGAAATGATCGTCTTGTTAAATAGAGCTTAGGCTAAGTGCACACTGGTGTTAAATTCCCAATACAATTGTAAACCCTTTATCTTTTATTGCATTTATTTTACTACTTACAATGTATTGTATGAATGCACCTTTATATTTAGGTACTAACATAATTTTTTATCTATATTTTGTAGCAGACTCTGAGAACTGTATTTCTAGCAAAATGAAGTGTCAGGTTGAGAAACCTGTTACGAGGCAGTGTGGTTATGCGTCTCACTATATCTAATTAAAACAGTCGGCCATGCCTATGACACAATCCCACGTGTCATGGATGGCGTGTTATAGACCAGCAGGATTGGCATGGAACATAGACAAATACGCCCCTACCGAAAAACGTTTCATAACTTTAAGCAATGCTTAACATATTTTGTCACCTTTTCGCTGACACGTAATGATACTTGCTGAAAGAAGACAGAGAATTTAAGACGATGGTTAAAGTTAAGTAACGTTTTTCGGTAAAGCCGATAGTCTTTTCATTGTTCTATCCACTTCTCAGAGGAAATAAAGTGTGTATTGACATTGACAACTGACATACCGTGGATACAAGTATAAGGTTAGAGAAATCAAAAACCCCGACAAGATAAAAACGGCTGAACCGAAAACCTAAAACCAAATAACCATTGAATTCTGACATTAAACAAAATAGTGATCTAAACTTTTGTGTTCATTGCAAGGGTCGTAATGGTTAACAATGAAATTAGCCTTTACAGACACACACACCCTTAAAATCTAAATTTCAATGTCAACACTTACACGTTACTCAGCCAATGGCTATAGAGAATGCAGAGGGGAACCCCTGTATTTAATAAAATACTAAGTATTATAGAACAAGATAGTTTCCCTTATTGCCAAAATTACAATTATTTTCGTTTTTTTATTTATAAAATAAACTATATGTAATGTAAAATTTAAAGAATAAAGAGCATAGTTGTCACGTTCATCATTACATTATGCGTTTTTTCATACAACAGGAGAAAACTTCTGAATGTTGTCTGATTAAATTAATTAATTACATAATCTACACTAAAACAATATATTTAAAAAAAAAACAATTGAACGTCACAACCTAAAACGAGGTATGTCCGATTTAGAAAATTCTTTTTTTATATGGTTGGAACCGTTAGTGGGTATATCTCTATATCCGTTTTTTTTTTTCAAGACAAACGTAATTTCGTCGTTATTAACGAAATTTGAAAAATGCAAACCGTACAGGTATAAACTTTATGGCTACAATCATCAATATTGGGTGGTGTTTAAGTGTAGAAATCCTATTCATATGAGCGCGCAACTATGTTTCTCGTAAAAGTATAATGTTGTGCCCATTTGTCACCAATAAGTACATGGCGTATTTTTCCATACAGGAGAAATCTTAATTTCTTCAACCCCTAATCGTTATTGGTTTCAATATTTGTCTGTTTTGTGGCTCGCTTTTTGTTTTATATTTTTATTTTATTATCTAACATTTCAATATCTTAAGTTATAATGGAATTTGGAAAAAAAATAAACTATTATTTTTATTATGTTGTCAATAAAGTGTTTTTTGTATTGAATTTTAAAAACCAAGCAAAAAAATAAAAAAAAACCTACAAATCGTTTAACATGTATTGTATGGGTATAGGAATCGGTTTTCCCTTGTTGAACTGGCTGAATAAATGTGCACTTCAAAGAAATCTTAAAAAAAACAGAAGTCGACTTGTACTTGTGTTTATGTACCTTGTACGCCATCTAGTGATGAATTATAAACATTTTCACCTAAATTGTGATCCAGTGTAATTTTTTTCAGTTTTTTTTATTTTGACATTTTCTCTGACAGACTCGAAGATTGTAAAATTATATTATACGGTACAATAATTATGGTAATGTAAAGTGTGATATATTAAGTATGTTAATAGACTAAATGCTCGAAACAAAATAAAAATAAGTCACGAAGAGACTACTGAAAATGAACGTTTTTTTTTTGCAATATAATAAATTTTCATTACCATTATTTTCAGGTCGACATAAATCTTATTTTGTTTCGGGCAATCTAACGATATAAATATTAGTGATAAAGACTTCATGTCAACTTGTCCCACGGCTTTTTTAGGAAGTAACCTATTTAAAATTTGTCAGGGTGTCTATTTAATATTGTGACGCTGCGTCTGGGGGACAAGATAATTTGGACAGATTTCAAATTATAATCATGTCACAATACAGAATGTATACAATGATAATAGTGTATGTTTACTTTTTTATCTTTTCGCGAAAATTCGTGCAATATTGGTAAAATACTGAATAACTGCTTCACTGACTTACCAAATACTGTAAAGTACTGCGTGCAGATATTGACTAAACAATCTCTGTTCTAAGTGTCATCAGAGAGGGACAGACATTTTTGATTGTGCCAGAGTTGCCAGAAAATTATCCTTTGAGCTGCATTTTCGTTGGTCGACAGCGACATATTAATTAGCTACTTTACGATATATATAAAAGTAATAGCAGGTTCAGAAAAGGCAATACTAATCATACCGTGCTTTCCGCCAATCACCAACCGCGCCGTTATGGTATCAACCAATCGGTAAACGCTACGAAAGCAGCTATTGGTTAATTGGCCGGCTGTACCTGTAAAACGAAAACTTCGAATCCCTTTAGAATACTTCGAACACAGAGAAGTGTGAGAATTGTCTTGTTTTTTGAAGAAATTTGAAATAATTAAAGCTTTTTTTTTAAATAAATTTGACATAGTTCAAGTTTATACATGTAGAAGTGCAGAATCCAAATAAGGTCGAATTTCGGAGCTATTACGTGATATTTTTTTTAGTTTTCGTTCCTAATATTTCGCTGTTGGTCGAGCTCTTTCTTGAAACATCTAGCAGCCTCTATAAACACTGCACGTATACTGCCTCTCATAGTAATTGTTATGACACGTGAGTGTCCCGCCTTATTCTAAGTCTAGTGCAATAAATATTACATAATACCTACAATTAGGCTTACAGCGACGTTTTTTGAAATTTATTTTTAGGGTAATTTTCATATACCTAGTAGGCTCACGATGTAATGCGATGACATTACGTTTCGTTATGTTTGTGTAAATTATAATTATTACAAATATGAATAAAAGTTATTAAAAATCGTATTTTGATTTTTCATGTAACCTTACTGTATTCAAAGTGTAAATATTTAATATCGCTAACAGATTTTAACGGCGGATTAGAAAGCCGAAAGTAACTCTTGTTTCTGTATCTTTTTGTTATCTTTTCAAACGGCTGAACAGATTGTTATGAAATTTGGTACAAAGATATGTATGATGGACATAGACTATATCACCCAAAGAGATGGTAAGATGTACAAAATGTTGCCTTGGAGGAGGTGACTCCATCGCCTATATACTCGTAAATGCCAATTTCCCTCAAGTCCCATAACTGACTTTTACATTATACCCGGGTAGAGAAGCAGCTGGTATATTACATTTTTCATTTTCTCCCAGACAAGCATAAAAGACGGCACAACTACGGCCTTACCGAAAGAGTTACTTAACTTTAAGCATTGCTTAACATGTTTTGTCAACAACTTCTCGCTTACACGTAATGACACTTGCAGAAAGAAGACAGAGAATTTAAGACTATGGTTAAAGTTGAGTAACGTTTTTCGCTAAGGCCCCTAATGTTTGCGTTAATAACAGACACGTGTAAAGTAAGTGTTTATTGGAGATTTGGCGGGGGACTGTCGATCGGCGGGTGGTGGGGGTAGAAGGGTCCGGGGGGCGGGGCCTGCTGCGCAGTCGGAATGTCTCCGGACACCAGGTACGGGTGGTGGGGCGGCGCGCCCATCCATTGTGGGTACCAGTACAGACCCTGGGGGATAAAGAACGCGTTATAAGACTGTAGATCGGCTATTGTCAGTCTCACTCGCGCATATCAACATTTTTGAAGATATAAAATGACCGAATGCAGTAATTAAAAAAATAGTCCCACAAAAAAAATTACTCACTGAAACTTGAAAATAACATACGCTTTCGACAAAAATTTCATTTTGGTCGAAGTTAATTTTCATACATATTTTTTTTTACAAATAATTAACGGAAACATGATTTTTATGTTTTAAAATTAACTCCGTAACTGTCGCTTAACGCCAGGCGAGTTAACGGTCAAGCGCAGGTCCATTAACAAAAAAAAAAAACAGAAAAGTTTTTTGGTTGGGTTTAAAATTTTGAGTTACAGGAGTTACGCTTTTAATCGTCGAAATTGAGAATTTCAAATGATCGTAGAAAACCCAGCGACAAGGTGGACAGAAGACCTCATACAAGTGGCAGAAAGAAGCTGGATGCAAACCGCTTTCAACCAATCTTTTTGGAAAGCCCTAAGAGGAGGCCTTTGTCCAGCAGTGGACTTGTTTTGATGTTCGTTTGGGGGAGCCGTTACCTTAGTGCCTCCCTGGCAGGTGAAGCGGTACTCGTTGACTGTGAGCGGGTCGAGGTAGCTGATGCCGGCGATGGAACCGTAGTTCGGGGGGAACATGAACCAGCAGCCGTCCAGGGAGTCTGGGACAACGAACAATACGTTTTAACACAGGCCTGGTGCACTACAGGTTACGTTAATCACACCTCGGACGCTCCATACAACGGCTCACTAATGAGTGACACACGCAAATTGACATCTTTATGTAACACACGAACACATGTTGAAGTTATGGTTGCAGGTCGCTATTGACATCATTTGATCGAGTTTCAAGCACTGTTAAGCCCGCAACGGTTACAAATGAATATGCTGTGTATGTGTTAAGTTCATGTCCGTGTCTATGTCCATGTATATCTCTATGTCCATGTATATCTCTATGTCCATGTCTATCTCTATGTCTATGTCTCTATAGAAAAAGGTATAACTCACAGGAGACGTTAAGCGTGAGCCCGTCCATTCCGCTAGGCGTGGTCTGCGGCATCTCCGTGGTCTGGTCGATGAACGGCGGGATCGGGGACAAGCCCGTGCCGGGGTCGCCCGGGATTATGAACGGACCTGCAACACAACCGCATGACTGACAGGCAAATCTGACCAGGGGCCGCACCACAGACGTTTATAATCATCATCTCAGCCATAAGAAAGCCACTGTTGGACAAAGGCCACCCCCATGGTATTCCAAACGGACCGATCGGAAGCTGCTTGCATCCAGCGTCTTCCCGCCACTTGTATGTCCATCTCGTGGCTGATCTTCCTACGCTGCGCTTGCCGCCATAGACGAACAAGCAGTCTTATTTCAATACTAGCTGGGCCCCGCGGTTTCGCCCGCTTAGTGATGAAAAATAGTGAAAATATTCTATGTCCTGGTTCTAAACTACCTCTGTACTATATTTAATAACAATCTAAACAGATTGTGATATTGTGCCGTGAAAAGGGAATAGAATTACTTTCTCTTTCTGACTGAGTGAACAAGGCGAATAAAGGTATGCATCAACTAGCAAAATGTTCTTCCTTCTGTCCGGATGTTGGTATTCACGTACAGATCGTATTTTTCAACCAATGTTTACGATACTTGATACGTAAGTTTTGCAATTTTATAGTTAAAGGAAAACTGATACTGGTTTTTTTTTCGATTTTAATAATATTGAACTGAAACATCAAACTTAATAATCTAAACAAGAATTTCTAACATAAGCAGTAGACCTCGCGATCACAGACTTATTTTCAATACATTGTTGCAAAGAGTTTGTACTCGCTATATCTACCTACTGTTCTTAGAACTACAAATTTAATATCTCAAAATGGCTAGCACAGTGCACTGCCATATACCTAGGGTTTAAACAGTTACACTCCGCTTAACGTCAGGCGAGCGTCCTCGTCTGGGCCTCAAGGCTGCTAAGTGAACATCGCTCGCCGCTCGCTGATAAGATTCAAAGACAATTTTGACGAATTGTTAGTCTATTTGTATAGTAATAGACTAGCAATTCGTCAAAATAGTCGTTGAATCGTATCAGCGAATGACGAGCGAGTGATGTTCAAATAACAGCCTTGAGGCCCTCCCTGGTCAAGTATTCGTATGAGACTTGTATGCTGTAATCACCTCCGTAGAAGTTGGTATTGTTCCACTCGCAGATGTGATGATCGCAGACTAAAGGAGTGTACGGCTCCTTCGTGTAGTATGTGTGGCCATTCGGCAATATCTGAAAACAAATATTCTGTTAGAAGTTTGAAATATTGCTACAGATACCATTACATATATAACCCTCCTTCTTTCGCAATTGGGTAAAAACGGCTTACGGCGGCCCTCATTCTATGGCTATCAAAATATAAAATAATTTACCAACGCAGCTGAAAGAAATAGAAAATATACAGAATTTTTCTCAAACCCTAAAAAATATACTATACGTTAGAAGAGTTTTTTTAAAGACAAACACATCATAGAATAAACCGTTCCGCTCCGCACTAGATTGCTATACCCTATTAGGGTGATTAAGTATGTACCTATGTTATATATGTAATTGTGATGCAATAAAAATAAACAATAAACCTCTTTCTACAGATGTAGAAATAGTCTCATGCTGTAAATATAATTCTGAGAAACCTAGCTTAACTAAGCCCTTATTCTGGAAGTTAGAAGGAAGGACAAAAAGGTAGACAAGTAACAAGAAGTTTCCGGCAGCCTAGTCGGGAGACCGTCTGACTTGCGATCCGCAGGTCCTGGGTTCGAATCCTACGGCACGCACCTCTGTCTTTTCGAAGTTATGTGCGTATTGTTGATTGCCGCCAACTTCAAACGGTGAAGGAAAACATCGTGAGGAAACCTACATGTCTGAGAGTTCTCAATGATCTTGAAGATGTGTGAAGTCTGCCAACCCGCACTTGGCCAGCGTGGCAGACTATGGCCTAACCCTTCTCACAATGAGAAGATGGCCCGTTCCCAGCAGTGGGACAGTTTGTACAAACAGGGCTGATAAAAAAAAAAATAAGTAACAAGATACAACTGACATATCATCCATGCTCAGCAGAAACAGACACAGAAAAATCATCCATGCTCAGCAGAATTGTTTTCCCTGGGTGGCGATCGAACCCACGACCTACAGTTCAGTACTGAGCCATGAGGCCTGTCAACTTGCTAATCCGCTGCGTCATGTCGGTGACATTCGTACGCCTCCGGATCACATTTCTGATTCGATCTTGCAGAGACCCTGACTTAATAAGTTAAAACTCACCAGCAGGTAGTCGTAATGCCTGAACCGTATGCCCTGGATATTGAAGTCGAGGATGAAGGAGCCCGAGGTGATGATGCAGGAGACTGCCGTCAGCGGCGGCAGCTTGTACGTCACCAACCCGCACTTGACTATCGCCTTGGGCAGCGTCGCCACGTCGCGGATGTGCTGCAAGTTCTTTTTGAACGGGAACCTGGATTTTATCAAATGGTATTTCACAGCTTTTAACTTTTGAAACCAGCTTTGAAACTATTCTTTTCAACCCCCGACCAAAACTAATTCGTTTGAGCTACATTGTACATTAATTTGCATGCCGAAAGGTCGTTTATGGCGTTCTATTGTACCATTTTCCAGCTATTTCTGTTACCCATATTCGCAAATAAATAAAATTTATTATTATTAAAATAGAGGGGTGTTAATAGTTTGACGTGTATCACGTGTATATCTGTGTGTCTGTCTTTAGCAGATTAAACGGTAGCTCTCAAACGGATAGATAGACCTATTTTGATCTCGTTTTAGGGTTCCGTACCTCAAAAGGGAAAAACGGAACACTTATAGGAACACTTTGTTGTCCGTCTGTCTGTCAAGACGCAAGGGAATCAAAACCTATGGGGTACTTCCGTTGACCTATAACTTTGAAATTTGACAAGAAGCATTGTCCTATAGTACACATAAAGGAAAAATTCCGAAAACTGTTCATTTTTAATTTAATCACTTAAAATAGGGTCTTTATGCAAGGTAGGAGGGTCCAAATTTTAAAGTGTTTTAACATGTCGGGTATTATATGAAAGAGCTTAATTAGCACATTTTAAAACAGGTTTTTAAATATTTTTACGTTGTATATTTTTCGATTTATGAAGGAAACGAGTGTTCTTAACTATAAGTTTCATCAAAATCTGTTCAGACATTTTTACATCGATATATTTATATTTTTATACCCTCTAGCTAATTAAAGCAACTTTTAGCTAATTTATACCCATGTTTAGTTTAGTTTATTAATTAAAACGGCCACAGCCAATTACATTAATTATTACAAATAAAATTAATAATGTTGTGTCACATATCAAAGACCTTAAATGTCAGTTTCATAATAAATAAAAAAGAAAGGCTGAATACAGCAGTAAATGTAAAAATAAAAATAATTATGCAATGCTTTCGCAATATGTCAAACATGCCGACATCAAATTCGACCATCCGTCTTAAAACACATCGCATTCAGGGTTAGCCTTCAAGAGAGCGTTGTCAAACCATATGTATCAATTTACTGTTTTCTGGTACTAAGAGTATTTGGCCGCGGACAGACAGACAGACATGGCGAAACTACATATGTAGGTTCATAATCATAATTGACTACGTAACCCCGAAAACGTTATCCTGAAAATAAATATGTATTAAAAATTACTGAACAGGTTTTGATGAAACTTATAGCTAAGAACACTCGTTTCCTTCATAAACCGAAAAATATAAATTGTACAAATATTCAAAAACCTATTTTAGCTTGTGCTAATGAAGCTCTTTCATATGATACCCCACATGACACGGTTAAATCAATTTAAAATTTAGACCCTCCTTCCTTGCTTAAAGACCCTATTTTTTGTGATTAAATTAAAAATGTAGTTTTCTGATTTTTTCCTTTATATGATAGGTCCTAATATCACAATGCTTCTTGCCAAATTTCACAGTTATAGGTCAACGGGAAGTACTCCATAGGTTTTGATTCCCTTGAGAGTGTCGAAATATGCGTTTTTTGCGACATATTCGGCTGTAACTTTTTTTATGAAAACTCAGAAGTTTGATTTTTCTTTCTGCGGCAAGAGACTGGATCTGCGTATATGGTTTTAATTTCAACTCGATACCTTCATACGTTCCGTTTTTTCCTTTTAAGTTACGGAACCCTAAAAATTGTGTGTGCTTAAGATCACACGACTGAAACAAAAACTGAATCAAGGCGACGCGCGACGTTATGAAATATTAGTAAAGCAGTAACGCGTTAACTATATCTCTCTCGCTCCCTCGGTCGACTCGAGCCGACTGTGCCCTAATGAGCGTTACATAGCAGACCGTGACGGCTCAATCTCATTCTACACCCACAAAATAAAGTGCCCAACGCGCCTAAATAACTTTACACTACAATAAAATCTCACCTGAATATACATATCCCAATCTGACACTCCAGCCCATGTATGTAGTTATCCATCGGGAAGACGACGTTCGGATCTTCTTCCAGGAAGTACTTGGTGTCGTCCATGAAGTGTACGAAGCCTAGGAAGTGGAAGGCCCTGTTGCGGCAGTACGGTACGGTGCCGCGGCCCATCTCGTAGATGTCGCTATACAGCTCTGATAGGAAGATGTAGACATTCTTGCCGCAATAGAACTCTGAGTATAAAACATGAATAGGGCTCAGTCCCGCAAGAGATATTTGAATTCTAAGTGTATCTTGGGGACGGAACAACAATAGGTCTCAGTCACGCAAGAGATATTTGCATTCTAAGTGTATCTTAGGGACGGAACAACAATAGGGCTCAGTCACGCAAGAGATATTTGCATTCTAAGTGTATCTTAGGGCGGAACAACAATAGGGCTCAGTTACGCAAGGGATATTTGCATTCTAAGTGTATCTTGGGGACGGAACAACAATAGGGCTCAGTCATGCAAGAGATATTTGAGTTCTAAGTGTGTCTTGAGGATATAACTAAAATGAGGCTCCGTCACGCAAGAGATAGCCGTCGCAAGCCTCACCTTGACTCATGTAGAACTCCGCTGGCACAGCGCCGCCCACGGCCGAGTTGTACGTGGCCACCCGCTCCGTGTAGATGGCGTTGTGGTTGTCGTACATCGTCAGCATGTTGTCTATAGCATCGTCCAGGGCTATCAGCAGAACCTAAGCGGGGCAAACACTTCATTGTAAAGGAGAGGTCAAAAATTTATGGAAGCTGGTACTAAGATTATTGAAAAATCAACGTAAATAATTATAGTTTAAAAAAACGGAAAAAACCGACCTCGAAATACTCAATTCGTTTATTTAGACGTTTTGTTTTTTTTAGTAATGATAAAAACCGAAGTACTGAACCGCGCCGCACAACGCGACGCGCTACGTCCCAGGTCTCCGTAAATGAGGCCTTAAGCGACGCGACGGTGTGGCCGAGGATGGAGCTCGTCGGTTTAGAAGATATAATATCTACTAACTCTAGCCTTGAAAATGCTAATATTGTACGTCTCAGGAAACAGAGATGTTAACAAATTATTATTTTTTACAAATTTAACTAACTAAGACGCCGAGACTAAATATTTACTTAACAGCCTTACATATAAACGCATGTTAAAATCTTAATCACTGAATAAGGACCTGTCACTTTCTGTCAGATGGTAACTGAAACGCGCGAAAACGAAACAAAACAAATGCGGTTATTCAGCGTTTCTAAGTAAGACGGTAAATTTATAAGTGCGCCGCAAACTGAAAAAGTTACGGAACCTCTGCATTAGGAAGTCATCTTACTTTTAATTCCTTGATGTGAAGTGTAATGAACCTCTGCAAATGATCCGTGGCAATGTGGACGTGCTCGTTTATAATGTACTGGAATATAATAAAGTTTATTATTATTTAAATAGCAGTTCTACGAACAGTAGGCCTCGCGAGCTCAAACTTTTTACAACGACATTTGACTGGCCTTGTGGCCCAGTTGGCTATGTCTGCTTGCCGAGTTGTAGGTCGTGGGTTCGATCCCCACCCAGGGCAAATATTTGCGTGATGAGCATAAATGTTTGTTCTGTGTCTGGGTGTTTCTATGTATCATATGTATATATTTATAAAAAAAAGTATGTATGTATTCTGTCAGCCATCTAGTTCCATAGTACAAGCTTTGCTTAGTTTGGGCTGGATGAAATAAATAAAATAAATAAATAAATATTTGTGGACATTTCACACAACACCATCTAGCCCAAACTAAGGAAAGCTTGTACTATGGAACTAGATGGCTGATAGAATACATATATACTTTTTTTTTGTAAATATATACATATACATATGTTTCCGTCAGGCAAGCCAGATCCCTTGATATATTCAAACAACTCATTTATAATCATATCTCTCCTTATGTTAATTTGGTATATTTATATATATATATATATATATATATAATATTTATTGTATAATGTATGTATTGTTATAGTATCTTTATTTATATATTTTTTAATATTGATTTTGTTAATATATTTACTATCTATATTTGTATGTGCACTACCTTCCATAACCTTTTCTTCCATTTCCTTTCTATCAAAAGGTTGCCTGGAAGAAATCGCTCAAGGCGATAAGGCCGCCTTTGTACCACCGAAATTTTTGTTTACTGTTTAGTATTCCTCTTTTTATTTATGTTATAAGTTAAAACTTGTTAAAACGTGTGTCCTTCAATTGTAATGTTTGGTGTACAATAAAGATATATTTATTATTTTATTATTATTATTATACATAGAAACACCCAGACACAGAACAAACATCACTGGCTCATCACACAAATGTTTGCCCTGGGTGGGGATCGAACCCACGAATCGACCTTTCAGTTCAGCAGGTAGACGTAAACACACTACGAACTGAGCCGCAAGGCCCCAAAAGTTGAGCCCAGATTTTTGCCCAGTGTTATAAATTTATCGTTTCATGCCTTTCTGTAGCATCGTAGCTCTCAAACGTATGAATCATACGTTCATAGACTCTATAGATACCCCAAGTGTATGTACCTAGCGTGTCAAAACGAGCGTGTCAAGTACGATAAAAAATCGCAGTTGATGACCAAAATTTATTTAATTTCAGGTGATATATACTTCCGATTCGATATTTTGTCAACTAGTTACTAGCGTACAAGCGCGCGGATGCATTGGGTTGAATATATTTCGCGCAGATGGAACATTCTAACACAAAATCGTTTATGTGACGTCACGGTCGGTACCAAAAATGTGGCACGCAAGGTTTTCATATAAATAAAGTCGCATGCTCCATCTACTATGTCTGTGGTATGAACCTATTTTGATTACCTGGTCAGGCGCCCTCTTTATCTTCATCATCTCGATCTGGTAGTGCGCGAGGTGGTCCAGCTTGTCCGTGGGGTCGTGCCCGTAGATCTCGTACGCGTCGATCACCATCGCCAGCGTCAGGTTCTCGTTCGGGTCTTGGCAGCATGGGTGGTTCCGGACAAGGTAGCCCTGCTGTAAATAGATTTCCATCATCATCATCATCATCTCAGCCACAAATCCATTCTAGTAGGCCTGCATTCAGCGTCTTTTTACCCGACTGATTATGTTTTTCGAGTGTATGTATGTATGTGGGTATATATGTATGTTTCTATATGACAGCCTACACCCTAAACGGCTTATTCGATTGTGATGTGCGGGGTGTAGTTAGATTCGTCTTCACTCCCCGAGTATCATAGGCTATATTTTTAACCGACTTCCAAAAAGGAGGGTATCAATTCGGTCTGTATGTTTTTTTTGTACACACACACTTGCTTGTGAGGCAACCTGGCATGCGAAATGGGGCGTGCCTTTCGTAATTAACACGGAACCCTAACAATGGGCACTTAACACCTATGCAAACTGACTTGCGTTTTATACGTCGTAGCAAGTCACTATAAAATTAAATGTATTTGAGGGTAGTCTTGTACCCGTCTCCCTGTACCTAATATAATAAATAGTAATAGTTTAACCTATTACCTACTATTATTGTACTGTTTACTTGTTGTTATTCTAAAACTTACCGATAAATTAAAAATACACGATAAATACAAAAATATGACTCTAAAATACTCATTTTTATAGAGTAGTAAACGGTTCATGTCGGCAACTGCCAACTTTTCCTTACGACAAAAGGGCAGTTATTGCTAACAGCCAATTAAATAATTTAACAATCAATTACTTAACAAATTGAAATAATTACTGACTGTTTTAGTAAAAGCAATAAAAAAACGATAAATATAAAGTTATCCCGGGACTTTCTTTATGTTTTTACGAAAAATCTTAATACCTACTTATCTCTTACCTCATTACACAAGCATATAAATAAATAAAACCTTTTTGATAATTTTGTTAACATTAGTAATTATTATTAATAATTAACAAATTGTTTGTGATCCATTTCACATAACGTAAATATTATAGTATTTGCATACCTAATTGTTTGAATTATTCCTTATAATTGGTTGAATTCGTACAAAAAAAGTACGGCAAAATAGAAAATTATAAAATATTTAATGCAAAGTTATTGTACCGATTAGCCATTCCTATAATCAACTTATTGTTTCGAAATAATACTAAGCTTGCAATTATTAAGTAATCTTGCTTACTTTTCGCCATACCCTAAAATAATATAAATTGAAAAGGTTCTATTATTTTTTAGTAAATAAAAAAAAGATTGAATGCCTTGTAAAATGAAAGGATACGAAGGTGTGAATGAGTAATCATAACATCCGTTGCATTAAAGATCCACCTCTAACGGTGAAATTGCCTCCTGCCACCTACCGCCCCCTGGCCGATCTATTGATCGTGTCGGCGCGCACACCCCGCGCACTGAGGGTGCTACCACCCCTAGCCAAACCGTACCGAGCAGCCGAACAAAAACCGTGAAAAAATGATCAAAAACCAACAAATACACACCTAAAATACTAGGAATAAACAACACACCAGTGACTCCAAACAGTGTTCGTAATCCGCAAAAAAATCAAATGCCATTTCAACTAAAATTTGCGAAAGAAAAATCTTCAAAAATGGCTGCTCGAGAAATTACAGCACAATAATGTAATGTTTAATTTTAAATTAGTGCAAAGAAGTCTTCCAATTTAGCATGTAAGTTGTTAGTAGAAGCTAGCGTTTTGAAATCGATGTCTTCCAGATAGAAGTTTTTGCAATATTTTAGTGCATATTATTAAAATTACGTAAGGAAGGTCATTACATTAAAGTGTTTTGGTGAAAGCGTAATATATCAAGATGATGAATCTGGGTCGTTTCACGAGTAAACTGCCTCCGTTGAGGAATGCCCTGGAGGTGGCCATGCAAACGGTCAGGCAGCAGATGCCTGACAAGCCAGGGGCACCACCTCGCCCCCCACAGAACGTGCGCTTCGCCAACATGGGTAAGTTTTTTTTTGTTACATCTAAGATTGACCACTTACTCGCCTGATGTTAAGCGACGGTATGGTCAAGGATGGAGCTCATAGATCTAGAAGATATCTATTTACTCTGACTTTGAAAATTCCAACTGTGGCTCTCAGGAAAAAGTGATGGCGGCAATTAATTCCAGAAGTAGAACTTAAAAACGAATAAGTAAAATACATTTGATTGATTGAGAACAGTTTAATAAATCTATGCTAATTTGTCGCGTAATTATAAACTAACATAAATGCAACCTTACATTATAGATAACATGGGCGAAAGCTGTGAATTATCAACCATGAACGAAACCACTTCGCCAACTTATCAGTCGACAAATCCTACAAATCCGTTCCTGAGTGGCGAGCTTCAAGCCGAAGACTCTTTTACTAGCTACCAGAACACGATTCCACAGCAAGATGGGGCCCCAAGGTATCTTTGAAAAGCAATCTTAACAATGATAGAAATCTTGTAGAAAATGACCTAAGTATACTGAACAGCTTGTTATATTTTACCAATTCAACATTTACAGAACGCAAAGCATGCAAAGTGTGGATTTCTATGCCTCGTCTGAAGAAGGCGGCTTCGAGGAAGGTGGAGGCAAACCTGGTCAAAAGATCAACGAGTTTCAAGCCGCCTGGAACGTTACTAATGCCATTCAGGTAAAGAGTAATTTTGGTTAATGCTTTACCGCGTCTTAACTTATTTTTAATTTGGCCTTTCTATGCTTTCAATGCTTCCGCAAATTAAAATTTATCTTTTCTGAACAGGGTATGTTCGTGGTATCACTGCCTTTCGCTGTATTGCAAGGAGGCTATTGGGCGATCGCAGCGATGATCGGCATTGCACATATCTGCTGCTACACCGGCAAGATCCTCGTCGAATGCCTCTACGAAGACGATCCAGTCTCGGGCCAGAGAGTAAGAGTTCGAGATTCCTACGTCGGCATTGCCAAGGAATGTTTCGGTAAAAAATACGGCGCAAGAATTGTCAATCTTGCTCAAATCATCGAACTGCTGATGACTTGTATTCTGTATGTCGTCGTCTGCGGAGACCTAATGATTGGCACCTTTCCTGATGGCTCCATCGATACCCGATCCTGGATGATGCTCACTGGTGTATTCCTTTTGCCTTTAGCTTTTCTTAAGTCACTGGCAAGCGTCAGTATGTTATCCTTTTGGTGTACTATGAGCCATTTGATAATTAACGCCATTGTGCTAGGATATTGTATCCTTTATATCGGCGACTGGGGATGGGCCAAAGTGAAGTGGAGCTTGGATTTTGAGAACTTTCCGATCAGCCTCGGCGTTATAGTATTCTCTTATACATCACAGATCTTCCTACCGACGTTGGAAGGAAACATGGAAGACAGATCACGATTCGAGTGGATGTTAAACTGGTCACACATCGCAGCGGCCGCCTTCAAATCCATCTTCGGATATGTATGCTTCTTAACATTCCAAAACGATACTCAACAGGTGATCACAAACAATCTACGTTCAGCAGGCTTCAAAGGTCTCGTCAACTTCTTCTTGGTCATCAAGGCTGTTCTCAGCTATCCTTTGCCTTACTACGCTGCCTGCGACCTTCTCGAACGTGCTCTTTTCCGGGGCAAGCCCAAGACTTTCTTCCCTGTGATATACGCCCTTGATGGGGAGCTGAAAGTTTGGGGTCTCGCTTGGAGACTCGGTGTTATAATGTTCACCATCTTAATGGCCATATTCATCCCGCATTTTGCGATTCTCATGGGTTTCATAGGAAGCTTCACTGGAACCATGTTAAGTTTCATTTGGCCGGCGTATTTTCACCTCAAGTTGAAAGGGAACCAGCTCGAAAGCACCACCATTGCTTACGACTACTTCATTATGGGCTTGGGGGTTTTATTTGGGGTGATAGGCATGTACGATTCGGGGTCTGCCCTCATAAAAGCTTTTAAGATAGGATTGCCATTCTAATTTCAATAGTGCTAGACAATAACTGTTGAACTATTTTTAGATTTACGCGTAATAATTCTACTTATTGATATAAATATTTATATTTTGTCGCATTTGCGGCTTGCAGTGTTGCATAGCTAGAAGAATGATAATTTAATGTTGTGTCATAGTTATTAGACGTTATTTCGAGATTTTATTTCAACTACAATATTAAATGTTGAGGGAACTATTTACTAAATTCGTATACATAATTATATATAACAATGTATAACCATGTCTTCCAAAAAAAAACCTATTGTGTAACAACGAAGTCTTCCAATTTATGTGTCTAAGTGAAAAGAATGATTTAGCGTTTTATACAGAAATCTATAATTCAAGTTATAATCGAGTTCAAGTTAGTTCGAATTCAAGTTATATAAAACTGTTTACATTTGTTTTATAAAATTTGACCGAAACCTAGGTTTATAATGAACAATATAATGTAAATTACTTAATTTATGAATACTTATTAGATATACTGCAGTTAGACAAAATAATTTTAGACTACCCTTATTCGGAGAAGTACGAGAGTAACTGCACATTTTATTCAAATAAGGCATCATTCAATTAGAATTACCACCAAAGATGCGGACAAAAAATGTATACAAATCAATTGTTAACTTGCTATTATTTTGGTTAAAAATGTCAAAGTAGGTAAACAAAATCACGTATTTTGAAATCAGTTGTTTCAGTTTTTGAAAGAATAACAATTATTATTATTCCGAATTATATTTTTTGTTTCCTACTTTAATTGTGTTATTTTCTTCTCGTACGTGTAAAAGACACCACTTCATACACATGTATGTTTTAAAGTATCCTCGTTATATTGATCACTTTCTTCCCATCGCCAACAATGTACTGTCTAATATAGAAATTCAACATATTTTAACGGATGTATCGCATTTACCATGATATATTAAAATAAACTTCGATAAAACTACAATATAAATTGACAGGCACTGCAAGGGACCGCTATCATCGCTCTTGTTAGTACGTGTTATTCATAGGAAACGTTTTGTTCATCTAAGAACAAAAAGTTAAATTCCCAAAATGTCGAGTTTGCAAAAAGTTGAATTTGCAGTATGTTGAATCTAAAAATGTTGAATTTGCATTCCTCAAATGTCGAAATTGCATAAAGTTGAATTTGCGGCATGTTGAATCTTAAAATATTGAACGTTACCTATGAAATTAAAGGTGATCATAATGTTTGTGACAATCTAAGATTATTCTTTATATTATCACGTCATCAATCAATAATGCGATTCGTTGCCCTAGAAGTTGCTTGAATTAATAAAAATTGAAATTGAAAATTTAAGCGCGGTACACCTTAAATTAAGAAGAAACAAATGTCAATATATTCTTATCAAAATAATACACCTGTCATCTAGTTTCACCTGCGACCACAAACACTGCAACGTGTTTGAAAGGTCAAGTCTTAAAATTATGTAAAATTGGTGGACATTTCACACACTATACGCGTTATATCCGTAAAAAGTTTAATTATAAGAAATAACGGATCTACAAATTTGAATAATTGTAGGTACACCTGCCTTTGTTATATATAATTTATAAAAGCACCCATTCTTATTACTCGACATGGAGGCGATAAGTACTGCACTGACGTCCCGCTTGGGGTGTATTGTGCATTTCCCCCCGCCAGCATCTACCCAAGCCAGCCTAGCTCCTTAAAATAATGTAGGCAGGCCTTGGGGCAAAAGCACCCATAAGCATATAATTTTTATACATCATTTTAGACAATACTCTTACATTATATATGTTAGTTATTTTATTAGTTTCTAAGATAAATAATATACACACGCATAATTAATATAAAAACGAGTTATATAAATGTAACCAAGTCTTCCAGTCCTAGTTATAATTATTGTTGTTGATTATTATAATATAAAAAAACGTATTAATTATACAAGTTGACTAGTTTATGAAAATTACGCATTATGTGATATAATTATGCCTGTTTAAAATTTGAAAGTTGCATTACATTGCATATAAAATATCATTTTTTAGACTTTATGATGCACTTATATGCACAGACCTTTTTTTATACAGACCGAAATTGTGGTAGGAATAAAAAGTAATATAAGCTGGCATCTATTTTTATGTTATTTAGTAGTTGTCAAATTTTGTGTAGGTATATTTATGCCAAAAAGTGAAGAAATTAAACTAACAGTACTCTTACATATTTTTTTTTTAGTTTTTAATATTATTAATGTATAACCTAATGCATTTTCTGTCCAATATAGTATTATTTTGCAATAAATAAATAATTTTCCAGCCTAAAGATTTTTCTATATATTTTGCCATATTAACGACTATTTATTTTCTACGCTTTTTGGGCAATTAAGTATCTAAAATAACAAAAATCTCACATCTCAATCAATCTTATCTCTATTTTCGCCTTAACTGTTTTCGTTTATTATTAAATTCCTATTATTAAATAATTTATTTGAAAAAATAACGTAGTCAAAAACTTTGAAAACATATCATATGACGTTAAAAAAGTTTACAAGATGTCTTCCATGCTAAAATTATATAACTTTTTGTCTTGGTTATGGCTCATACACAAAGTTGTAAAAAAATAATACGACAGCTTTTAGTAAAAATATCGTAATATATATGTATTTAGTGATGTATCCAAGCGCAATAATGTTGTATAAAGTTACACCTACTTAATGAACTACATGTATAGTGATGAAACAATTCTAGGTGTGTATTTTAAATAATATAAAATGTTATTCCAAATCTTTTATTTTATATACCTACAAACAACATATTTAGTCTATTATCATGGAACTATTTTATCTATAGACAGAGCATAACATGATATTGTTTAACTTTCAAAATATAAGAGAAGTCACATAGAGAAATACGAATCCCTGTTGGGCGCCAATTTTTAGAATCTGCCAACAATAACGCTCAATTAACATGGGGGTATTTGTAGAAATCATTTGTATACTATATCGACAGAGCGAGCGAAGCCAACTTTTATATGGCGTTTGATACAGACGGGTGAATGAATTTTCTATTTATTTATGTAAATATCTGTCAGTTACTTTAAAATACTACAATTGCAGATCCAAGTCGAGAACCCGATTGGCACAGGACCGAGAAAGATGGCAATATAAGAGAGAGACCTATACCCAACAGTGGGATAGAGAAGGCTGTGGATGATGATGATATTTAAGTTTGTAGATATGCATGTCATCTAGCGAACGTACAAGGGATTTTAATACTTATATAAAATACTTTTTTCTATTTAAAAATTGAGATCTACAGACTCCATGCTGTAACATAGCGTTTTATCTACGCCCATATTTTATGGCGAAGATTTAAATTGCCGCCAAAAGATTAGTATTCGTAGGTGTAGCTAGTTATCTGATGACAATGCATTTTAATTAACTATTGGCATATCATTCATTTGACTATTTGCAATTTTACAAGAGGAAGGCAATAAACAAGAGGATTTTTTAACATTCCGTATGTTTGTTGTCTATTCTTGTACTCCCTATGTTTATTGTCTCAGAACCACTACTTTTGTGAGGTACCTAGTAACCTAGTTATTTATTTTATTTATTCAACAAAATCTACAGCCCTATAAAACGTACATTAAATAACTTATATAGGGCTTAAGGCCAATAATAGATTTACATTTTATATTTAATCTATTTTTTTTTTTTATTGTAATCATTATTTTGCATATACATAAAGAAACATTTAAGGAACTTTCTTACAAAAAAAATATGAGAACAAGGTTGCGATAACAGAAATTGCCAATTTGTTAATTGGTTCAAGTTCGGCGATTTTCATTCGGCCAGACGCCATGTTGCCAAAATGGAGAGTTGCATTCGCGCATGCGCGGCGCTTACAATATGTTTTGTTTGGATACACATAGTGGTAAGTCATAGACCTAGAATGAATGGTAAGTAAATTAAATAAAACGCTTTACTCTCACGGCTCTGTACACGCATTCCCTGCGGGAATTTATTGAAAATATAAAGATGGGGACAGCTGTTAACACCCAGCCAATATATAGATTCATAGATATCAGATATTAAAGATTACATTTTATCAAATTATTTTTATACTTTTCTGAAATCACAACTGTGACTATTCTTACGGACGGACAGGTCAGTCTTCAGAAGGGTGACCGTGAGTGGCATTTCTTTCTGAGCGCTACCGTGGGTCGGATGACATGTTAAATTGAAGATCCCGGTTGTTTGTTCTTAAAAAAACAGCAGTCGTCAAGCCAGGTCAGAGGCCTTTCGGCGGCTTAATAACTCTGACACTAGGGCTAGCCACCCAGTCTATACGAACTTACTTACGTGAAAATTTAACTCGCCCAATTTTGCTGTTTTATTCATCTATACTGTCGAGTCAAGCAGAATATACCTAATAATAGAAACTTTAATGTCACAAATACATAAAACTTATAAAATTCAGCAACAGAGATGACACCAGCTTTATCACGCAAGAAAAAACCGGACAAGTGCGAGTCAGACTCACCCACCTAGGATTCCGTACAAACTGGTAGATAAAAGGGGGAAATGATATATATATATATTTATATTTTCCTTTATAAACCGAAAAATATAGTACATCGTAAAAATATTAAAAAACCTGTTTTAACTTTTGCTAATAAAGCTCTTTTATATGATACCCCACATGATATGGTTAAAACACTTTAAAATTGTGACCCTCCTTCCTTGCATAAAGACCTTCCACATTCCTGTTGCGTACTGCACAAGAATGGAATTCGTTGCCGCCATCTCTGTTTCCTGAGACCTACAATCTTGGAATTTTCAAGGCTAGAGTGAATAGATATCTTCTAGATCGACGAGCTCCATCCTCGGCCACACCGTCGCTTAACATCAGGCGAGTTGGTGGTCAATCGTAGATCTATCTTCTATAAAAAAAAAGGCCTTTTTTTGTGATTAAATTAAAAATCGGCCAAGTACGAGTCGGACACGCGCACTAAGGGTTCCGTACCTTTATCTATAAAAACGGCAAAAAAACACATTTGTTGTATGGGATTAATATTAATTTTATTTTAATTTAATTATTTATTTTTAAACTGAATAATATAACTCAATATTCTTTGAATATTTCAAGCGTCTACCTGTTGCCGTTATCAATATCGAGCAAAAAATCACGTTTGTTGTATGGAAGCCATACAACAAACGTGATTTTTTGCTCGTTTGCCCTTAAATATTTATTTTATTCTGTTTTTTAGTATTTGTTATTATAGCGGCAACAGAAATACGGACGGACGGACGGACAGACGGACAGACAGCGAAGTCTTAATAACAGGGTCCCGTTTTTACCCTTTGGATACGGAACCCTAAAAATGTATACAGTTTTCGGATTTTTTCCTTTATGTGTACTATATGACAATCTGCTTCTTGCCAAATTTCACAGTTATAGGTCAACGGGAAGTACCCCATAGATTTTGATTCCCTTGCTAGTGTCGAAATATATGTTTTTTCGACATATTCGGCTAACTTTTTTTTATGAAAACTAAAAAGTTTGATTTTTGAGACAGCATTGCAGCATGAGACTATGGATCTGCGTATATGGTTTTAATTTCAACTCAATACCTACACGCGTTCCCGAGACAGGTTTTGACACCCGGACGGACGGACAGACAGACAGACGGACAACGAAGTGATCCTATAAGGGTTCCGTTTTATTTATTTTGGGGTACAGAACCCTAAAAATTATAATTATTAATCATGCTCCGTTGGGTTTTAATTTTGCCGCTTTAAACAAAATCTAACGTCTAGTTAAAATTTTCTAAAAGTTACGTCTAGTTAAAATTTTGTGAAACGGGTAACTAGGTATTTAAATAACAACAGCAACATAAAAAGCTGCTTCAGTAACAGCTAAATAGTTTATCGAATTAATAATGAAAGGAGAAATAGAATTACTACGGATTTCTTTCATTTTTAATATGTATTTATGTATAGTGTATATTTATACCAAACTCTATTTCGAATATTAATAAATAGACCTGCCGATAATAATTTATGACTCTTATCCAGAACGCATACAATATACGCAACCACCCATGCTGCCAAGAGCCAAACGAGAACCTAACTCTGGCGATGATCATAGACGCGTTCGAGATCTACGGCCACGATCCCACGGACAAGCTGGACAACCTGTGGCTCTACCAAAACGAGATGCTCAGGGTGAAGACGGCTGAGGATCAGGTGAGATACAAGTTGGACAATCTGTTGCTCTACCAAAACGAGATGCTTAGGGTGAAAATGGCTGAGAATCAGGTGAGATATAAGCTGGATAACCTGTGAATCTGCCAGATCGAGATGCTCAGGGTGAAGACAGCTGAGGATCAGGTGAGATACAAGCTGGATAACCTGTGGCTCTGCCAGAACGAGATGCTCAGGGTGAAGACGGCTCATGATCAGGTGAGCATATAGACCAGTTTAAGCTTTAAATTTACGTAGACCATAAATTTTAAGGTCTACGTCCACGACCCCAAATTGATGGTAAATGTTTCGTTTGAAGTCATTGTGTTCAACAATTAAAAAAACTACAATAATACCCACTTATTGTTTTCAGTATATGATAAACGAGCGAGTGCACATAGCTACAGATCACTTAGGGCGTTTTGTAAAACTACACATCCAAGAACTGAAGGTATACAAATAAGTTTTTTATTTCATATATATTTTCTGTTACTTTATTCTTTTTGATCTTTATCTATCAGTATCGTTACTAATGATCTCTTTCGACAAAACCTTTTTTTCCTCTTCTCTTTTTCTTTGGGCAAGTAACCCAATAATAGCGATATCGTTGGATTAGTTTATTAGACAGCGATATCGTTATTCGTCAGTTTCGTAATCGATTTCAAGAGAAAATTAAATAGTCTAGCTGTAACAATCTACACCAGCAGCAGCTAATAGGACGAGACAAAAATCGAAGCAAACTGTGATTTTCTTATAATCGCTTCGACTATTGTCTTGCTTGCTTGTGGTGTCGTGGTGCTCGTGGTCTCTGTAATACTGTTGTATATAGGTCCTACTGATCACTCTAGACGATGTGATAGACAACATGCTGACTATGTACGAAAATCACAACGCAATAGCAGCCGAGAGGAAGGCAACCTACACAGGCGGTCCCGTGCCCATGGAGTTTTATATGAGCCAGGGTAAGGACTCCTTGGAATATTTATTTCGTAGCATAAGATACGAAGGAGGCAAGCGCAGAGTAAGAAGACCAGCCCCGAGATGGATAGATGAGCTCATCCCAATATGGATAGGTGAGCTCATACAAGTGGCGAAAAGACGCTGAATGCAAGCCGATTCCTATCTGGGGGCACGGCTGTGCCCCCGCCTTGTGAGCGAGCGGGTACTATCTTTACACGAATCGTTCCTTTTGGAAGTCCATGGGGGAGGCCTATGTTCAACAGTGGACTTCTTATGACTGAGATGACGATGATGATAATTAACATGAGATACCAAGCCGCTTCCATCAGGTCTTTTTGGAAATCCATTGGGGAGGCATTTGTCCACCAGTGGACTTCTTGTGGTTAAGATGATGATTAGATATTCTGAAACGGAATAGAGTGAGGATTAGGGTATGCAGTCGGAAGTAGCTGATAGCGCATAGATGATCTAGTGAAGAAGAGTAAAGGTGATTGGCATTCCTTGCCTACGTCCAGCGGTGAAGAAAAGAGGATTACTAATAACAAATAAGCAGTCTTGTGCCCCGCGGTTTCACCCGCGTAATGATGAAAACCGATGATGTTCATGATGACGAAAAGTCTATGTGAAGCCTATATCCGTTTCGAGGTTTTAAATTATTTCTATGCTAAATTTCATATCTATTTTGGTTCAGCAAATGTCTATCGCTTTTTTAATATAGGATAAAATCGAAATAACTACGGTCTAAGAGAACAATCGCATTTGAATTATATGTATTTCAATTTTTGAAGTTTGTAGTTGGGCAGTGGGGAATACGTTTAAAGGCTTATTACACTCCCCGATTTCTCGGACCCTGTCGGCAGGAATAGAGTGGTGTAATAAGAGACAGGGTCCCAATTTACATACATCCCAGACAGGCACCCGATAGACAGGGCCCGAGAAATCGAATACTGTGATGGGCCTTTGAATCAATGACCGAATGCTCAACCTGCTCAACTGAGTTGAGCAGTGGGGATAAAGGGTTCAATTTGATCTCTTCGAATTTGGGATAAACCACGAAGTTCTTGTTTCATGGTGGAGGATACCAGCAGTGGACTTCATGTAGTTGAAATGATGATGATGATGATAAAACCACGAACACAATGAGAAATCTCACTTGGACCATTTAACTTTAGCAATCGAGTATGCATAAATTTCGGATGACCTAGGCGTTATTAGTGCAGACGGCTGGTTAGACTTGAAGTGTCGAATTTATATCGTATAGAAATTTAAATGCACTTAGAACTAAACTAACTTTACTACAAAAATACTCTTTGTTGCTAAAATTATCAGGCACTTCTGAAGCCAAAATTCAAATACAGTTTTCATTCCTTCCACGTTCCAGAATTCTATTGCGGCAAGAACGTCTACATCTTCCTATCGGAGTTATACAGCGACATATACACCATGGGCAGAGGCCCTGCGCCCTACTGTCGCGACCGGTCCTTCGTCTTCCTCGGGTTCCTGCACTACCACGACGAGTCCAAATACTATCTGATCGACGATCCGAGCATTTCCTTCCCCACCGATAACTATATGCATGGATTAGAATGCAGCAACAAGATCTGCATGTTCAGGTTAATATCTCTTCGTAATTTCATTGTCACTGGACGGGTTTCGGGTAGTAGAGGTCTGATATCTAGGAAGTCACAAATCAGTTTGTTTAGAAGTATTTAGATCAAATCGGGTTTCTCCGTTTGTGTCGATGTGGCAACAATTATCTAAATTGCCTCTTACTATAAAATCAGCCACGCTGCCGGGGCGTAGGAAGGCCAGCCACAAGGTAGTAACAGAAGACAACATATTCAAATTATCTTTTTGGAAATCTATGGAGGAAGCCTACTATGTCCATCAATGGAATTCTTATACCTGAGATTACGGAATCAAATTTAAAGACATGCACATGAGAAACTTTATCAAATTTCCCTTAATTCCAAGGTTTCCATTTAAGAAGATACTCCAGCAAGAGCGTGACGTGGTCACCCTTCCCAAGGCCATCGTGAAGTGCGGTCTGGTGATGTACAAGCTGCCTCCACTGACTGCCGCTTCCTGCATCATCGCCTCTGGATCTTTTATCCTAGACTTCAATATACAGGGGCTAAGGTTCAGACACCATGACTTCTTGCTTGTAAGTTTGGAATTTTACTTTTGAACGATATTATTCCAGTAGCGTTGTCAATCGTACCTAAAAATTCTCAATTTGTACTCACATGTATAATCAGTTTTTTTTTCCAAAATTAGGTTGATATATTAACAATTATTCATCCTCTTCATTCCTCCCCATTCCACTGCAGGACTAGCAGAAAGTCCTATTCCGTTCCCGAGAGCGCAAGCTCTTGATGTTGTACTTGTTTTGTTTTGCAGAGAACTCCCAACGGTCACTATTTCTACACGAAAGAACCTAATTCACCGCTGATCTGCGATCATCACGTCTGCGAATGGAACTACACTAACCATTACGGAGGTAGGTAAGCAGAAGAATACCTAATAGTACAAGCCGAGTTAGCCGACGCACAGGGGCCGTACCACAAGCGTTCAAATTGTATTATTTCAATATTACTTTGCCTTTTGTCTCGTTCTTTCTACACTTGAGAGAGCAAGACAAAGGTCAAAGTAATATTGACACAAGATTGCTTTTAAGATTGTGGTAACCCCCCAGATCAGCCATGGACCAACACCAATATAAATGGGAAAGTAGGACAAAAATGTGGCAGTAAGATTAATATGACAAGTAAATTTAGAAAACTCAATTCCTCAACAAAAAAAACGGCTGAATCGATTTTGATGAAACATAGCTAATAACACTCTCGATGATATCCTCTTTCAAACGAAAAGAGAACTAGATCTAAATCGATCTATCCGTTTCAAAGCTACGATGCCACAAGCAGACACACAGATACACACGTCAAATTCAAACGACTTTAAACGAAACACACGAAAGTGTCCCAAAATGTTAGAGTTTCCTGTAATTTCGTGCGTTTCTACAACAGGACCGTTCCTGATCCCGGGTGATCCGGGCACGGGAATCGATGCCGTGCCCCCGTACATCGAGCCTACTCCTAAACCAGACATTACAGAAGATGAGGTCAACATCACCGTACCTTGTAAGTTTTTGATACTTAACAATTTCATCATCATCTCAGCCATAAGAAGTCCACTGCTGGGCATAGGCCTGGGCATAGGCCCCATGGATTTCCAAAAAGACCTATTGGAAGCGGCTTGCATCCAGCGTCTTCCCGCCACTTGATGTTACACTCGCGTCAGATCGTAAGACGGACAGTCAGAAACCTATTCTAACGTTCTGCATTTAAAGTTCATTATTGTATGTACAAGTTTGTCCTTCTAGCATGACGTCATTATTTTAGTCAGAAACCTATTCTAACGTTCTGCATTTAAAGTTCATTATTGTATGTATGTACAAGTTTGTCCTTCTAGCATGACGTCATTTCGTTGCACCTAATGCTTATTTTCGTCACATGCACGTAAGACTCGGTAAAAGGTTAGAGCACCGATATAAATTTCAATTTGTCAATCGGAGGGCGGAAGTTCAAATCCTTCACAATTCAGTCTTTTTGCTATTTTAATTTTTAGTTTTCACTTCTGCAGGCACTCCCGGAGTGCAACCCGTTGTTTTTTTTTTTACTTGACAGTTTAAAGCTTGTTAAATTTATTGTACGAATACTTGTGTCACATCATGCATAACGTAAGCATATGTTAGTTTTTATGTTGGTATTTTTTTACCCAACTGCGCAAGGGGGAGGGCTGTTTTTCGAGTGTATGTATGTGTACGTTTTTGTATTACAGCCTATACAGCCTAAACGGCTTGACTGAGTTTAATATACGAGGTGTCGTTAGATTCATCTTCACTCCTTGAGTGTCGAAGACTCACATTTTTTGGAATAATAATAATAAATGCGGATTTGTGTATCCTTCAACGAAGTATGACCTACCAAATACAAAAAGAATCGTCAAAATCAATGCACAATTGGCCGAGTAATCTCAGAACAAACATAAAAAAAATACAGACCGAATTGAGAACCTCCTTCTTTATGGAAGTCGGCTAAAAAGTACCTGAAACCGACGAGCATGTATGAAAACGTTAATGAAAGTGGAAGAAGCGAAAGACGTGTGCCAGGATCGTAGCAAGTGGAGAGATATAGTCTCAGCCTACCGCCATGTGAAAAAGGCGTGATTGTATGTTTGTACATATGTACTAGTAAATGTAGATACTTATCTTTTAATAAATAGATTGTAATAAACTTAACTTGTGCTAATATTCCCTGTTTTCCAGACTTACTGGAGGGCTGCCTGTTCATGTACCCCCCCAACTACGGCTCCATAGCCGGCAAGAGTTACTTGGACACCGTGGACCTCCACGATGACCGCTTCACTTGTATAGCTTCTGGAGGGAACAAGGTAACATCAACATCATGGTAGCCTACAGTAACGGATCCAGGGGGACCAAGAGGCATAACCCCCCCCCCCCCCTCCTAAATTGGCTGAGGAGAGAGAGAGAGAAAATATATGTTTTTTCACTACTCCGTCGCCAGTGATATCTGGATAAAACTTTTTTTAAATATTTCTACCACCTAACTAAACAAATCCATCTCTCACTTTTCTAATATCCCTAACCAATGATTTTATATGTTTAAAAAGGTAGTGATGCGCGAGAGAGATAGCTACGCGCGTTGATCTCCACCTTAACCGATGTGTTTCATCCACAGGGTCTGTACTGGTATCCGTCCTGGATGGGCGCTATGCCTCACCACCCGTACCCATCTTTAGGAGAGACCAAAGAGACATTCGAGGCGCCCGGGGCTTATTACCCGCACCAGAAGGGGTACGACTTAGACGAGCCCGATGTAGATTAACATTATTTATCATAATAAATATAAAAAAAACAATATTAGTGTTAAATTTAAATTATCCACATACAATACTGTCAATGTGGGTAACATTGACTCAGTATTAAACATTGTACATAGCTTTTATGAAGGTTCTTGTTTTATTTTTCCAAAATATTAGTAGTAAAAACTATTAATTAATTAAGTAATTTAACTACTAATCTTTGGGAAATAAAGTCAAGAATCATAAATTAAAGCTATGTACAATGTTTCACACGGAGTCAAATTTACACACATTGACAGAAGAAAAATCTAAAGGGGAACACAAGCCTATAAATAAATAAATAAAAACATATCAAGCTTTGCTTATTCAAAATTATATAAAAAATAAAACCGGACAAGTGCGAGTCAGACTCGCCCACCGAGGGTTCCGTACAAACTATTAGATAAAAAGGGACATCGTATTTTTTTCATATTTTCCTTTAATATTTTTCTTTTTTTTTTTGTTTATTTTTCGGTATAAGTACCGAAAAATATACATCGTAAAAATATTTAAAAACCTGTTTTAACTTATGCTAATAAAGCTCTTTCATATGATACCCCACATGATACGGTTAAAGAACTTTAAAATTTGGACCCTCATTCCTTGCGTAAAGACATTTTTTGTGATTAAACTAAAAATTACCAGTTTTCGTTTTTTTTTCTATATGTGTACTCTAACACAATGCTTCTTGCCAAATTTCATAGTTCTAGGTCAACGGGAAGTACCCCATAGGTTTTGATTCCCTTGCGAGTGTTGAAATGTGCGTTTTTTACGACATATTCAACTGTAACTTTATTTACCGAAAACTGTGAAATTTAATTTTTCTTTCTGCAGCAAGAGACTATGGATCTGCGTATATGGTTTTAATTTCAACTTGATACCTTCACGCGTTCGCAAGATAAAGATCGGTCATCCGGACGGACGGACAGACGGACAACAAAGTGATATAAAGGTTCCGTTTTTTCCTTTTGAGGTACGGAACCCTAATTATAATAAACTCTTCATTGAAATATAGAAATAGGATAGTAAGCATGAGAGAATGGAAACTAAATGAAATAAGGACAGAAATAGGCTGAATAGGGTAGTCTAATCTACATTCTTCTAACTTGTCCAAATTTGTAAAAAAAACTGCAAATGATTACTAATAATTTCATACTTCGAAAACAAACAGTTCTGTATAGTCATTATTTCACAATAATCGTTTACAATTATTGAACAAGTAAGATTAGGGTTGCCATTCGTCCCAATACGTCGGGACATGGTGACAATACTTCGCAATTCGACTAAGACAGAATAGTTATTGTGGCGTTGTGAAAGTCAACCAACAAATTATTGTTGAATTTCATGCTCACTAAATAACTATTATTACATATTTCCTAAATTGTTTATTACCTTGTTATTTATTTCACCCACCAAACTTCTCTCATCATTCTTTCATTCTAAAGTTGTCTGGAAGAGATCACTTTAAGAGATAGTTTTTGTGCTATTATCACATTGTTTTGTGGTGTCTTTGGTGATTAATCAATGTCCAGACAGGATCCTAGGAAATCATGGCAACCCTAAAGAAGAAATACTTGACTGTGCATACAAACTTACATACAACAACTACTTAATTATAAATAACTTTCTAAAAACCTCCTCTCGATAATGGTTCCTCGTGGTAGGATAAAGAATGCAGGTGTCCCTGCTTTCAACTCAAAATACTTTGTCACTAACAGATCTCCCAGATTCTTCGACGGATCGACTATGTGAGGCATTTTATCATAACCTTCAAAATATACATTAACCCTATCAATGCTGTAATGGTTATTTTGATCCCATGGTGCGGGAAAAACTTGCTCCAACTGGCATAATAGTGATACATTTTCTGGGCATGCTCGGATAAAATCTGTCATCTGGTACTCCGGATACAAAAGCAACACTGGCCACTTGAGTATTCCATTTTCAAAATGTACTATTGCATCTTGAGCACCCGGCAAACTTGGCTCCAACTTTGACAAGTCTATATCATCTTCATCGTCACATTTAGATATTTTAATTCCTCTCTCTATAATAGCTTTTATTACACTATCTTTTTGCTCATTATTCTTTGCATCTTTTCGTTCCTTTTTACGAAGGTTCCGGTCTTGTACCAACTTTTTCGTTTTAGCTTTGCTAAGTAATTCGGTTATTTCTTTCTCTTTTGATTGTTCTAGAATTTTTTGAGAGTGTTCTATGCAAGTGTCGAATCTAGATATTTCGAAGGCAGACTTAGCGGCCCGTATTCTAGCCTTTGAATGTTCAGGGTTGAATGAAAGTGCTTTTTCGCTGTCATAGAGAGCTGATCGGTAGTTTTTAAGGTGCCAATGACATGCTGCCCGGTTGTTGTATAGACTTGCATTTATTTCTGCATTGTCACACCTTTGTTTGATGCCTTCAGTATATCTGTAATGAAAAAGGAGTCTTTGTTAAACCATTGCTCTCCACTGACACTTTATTGTTAGGATATAATTATTACAGTTTAACATATCTGGCAAAGTAAGAGTTTTAATGGCACACCAAGGCTTCAGTAGTCCTATGCATGACACAAAACATGAACACTGACACCAGAGCTAATTACTTAACAAAATGTGCTTTATATGTAGGAATATTTACAACTTTAAAACAAAATACACCCCAAGCGGGATGTCAGGCAGGTCTTATTGCCTCCAAATCAAATTAAAAATTAGAACATCAAATATTCTTTCAAACACCAAAAAACTAGATTGGTAATTATGGTTAAGAGCTACTATTCCACAGACAGATAAATGACCAGAAAACTGGGCACCAAGGGACAGTGTAAGGAGAAGAGGCAGACCAAACCAAAGATGACTTGACAACATCATCAATGTTGCTGGCACATTCTTTTCAAGAATAGCCAAAAACAGGGAAAAAGAAAATATGGAGGATGCTAACACCGCTATAGACGGTCTTACCAATATGATTGATAAAAACTAACAAACTTGATTAAATAAATATGTATTATATTTATGACACATATATAAATAATTTTGTCTATATTAGCATATTGTAAAACAAAGCTAATTTTTTATGCCACAGACAGATACACACTTCATATTATAATCATAATCAATTTATTCATAACAATAACACCCCTATTTTTGGGTTAGGGATTTAAAAAGCATAGCGCGTGCAGTTACTGTTGTTGTGCCTTATTTAATTGACTTTCATGAATCAAAGAGATCAAATATTTGAACTTTCTTATAACTAAATTAAAATTTACAATTCACAACATCTACTTACCCTAATATAGCTAATCTAATAACCCAGATACAGCTAACCTACTTACCCTAATATAGCTAATCTATAATTCTTGTGCTTAAAATTAAAGTTGCCGTCTTCTTTATAGTTAGTTGCCAGCTCCAAAGAGGTGTTTTCTTCAGGATCATACTTGAGTTTAGCAAGACCTTCAGCCAACTCTGACATCTCACCATTTTCTGGTATTGATTTCATAAAGAACGGATGTTTGTCCATTTCTTCCTGAAAACAAGACAATTTTGTAGATAACTAGCTGCACTCCATGGTTTTGCCTGCTGTCCTACAAGAACCATACATTTTCCCAGGTTAAAAATAATTTATGTTATTCCAGGATATAAGCTATCTCCGTCTAAAATTTTAGTCCAATGCATTCAACTATTTTATCGAGAAAAGTAACAAACGCACACACACAAACTTTAGCATTTATAATATTAGTGAGAATAGCTGTGCCCTACAGTTATAACCACTATCCTACAAAAACACTCATTTTAATGGAATAAAAATAGCCAAGCTCTGAGATCAAAAGCGTAGTCTGTAGAGCAAAACAGCAGTATTTAAAATAATAAATGTTAGACGTTTGTGTGACCTAACCTCCCAACGGTCCTCTGGCCATCCTTCAGTGTATCTTTTCTTCTCCAAGCTATCGATGAAATCATCAAGTTCCTTGTCTAGTTTCTGACATAATGCGGCTCTTTCTTCGTCAGTCATTGGCGTTTTATTCCCTTTGCCATCTGAAGCCATTGTTCTAAAATTCAAGCGGACTTAATTAAGATTAAAAATTAAGGTTCAAACGTATGCTGTACAGAGGTAACCACGTGTTAAAATCAGTGTATTAGAGCATTGAATTATTTCACTTTATTGCTATATGAATTATGAATTACCTAAAAACAAAAAACACCTGATAAAATTATATTTTTATTTCAAAACATAACCTAGAATCTAGATTTCTTCTTCTTTTTCTGTATTGGACCCGCATTAAAGCATTTGCCAGTGTCAAGTATTAGGATTTTTTCAAGTTTCTTGAATAAAACAAGTTGTAAATGTTCTAGTCACAGTCTAAGTCACCTAAACAGTCAATCTCAATTTATTAGTCGAGTTCTGCTTTAGTAAAGTGGTGGCGACTTTACTAGAAGCTTCTATGGAGTTTTGCCGACAACGTAAAATCACACGTTTTACTGCTTTATTTCGCTTGCCTACACTCACGCACTTTATCGAACACTCAAAGAATAAAACACCACCATTTTTATAGCATTAATGTTCAAAATAACACAAGTTTAAGAAAATAAAACAAAGCAATAACAAGTTACTACGTTCCCGCCAAAACTCCGAATCTAGATCTAGATCTCAACTCTAACACATTTTGATAATTTGACATTGACAATAGTGTAGATCTATTTTAAAAAGAAATAAGGCCCTGCTACATAGAATTAATAAAATTTGATACAGGTAATCACAGAAGAAAGAAAGGAATAGCAATTATTAACAAAAACCGTAGTAACAGAACTGCTATCGGAAAACTCATACAAAAAACATAAATATCGTATTATGCACTACAAATGTCATGAATATGATCTGATAGCTATTTATATAGCCAAAATTAGTATACTCAATATTCAAGTAAGGCTCATTTGTTCATGCCTTAGATCAGGGCCGTAGCCAGGAATTCATTTCGGGGGGTGGGGGGGGGGGGGTTCAGCAATGGACATGGGCATAGCTTATAGCCTTATAGCCTTCTCATAGCGGGGAGGGAGGGGGGGGGGGGGGCAGAGTCTGCCATGGTGTCCCATATTTTACGTATAATGTGCGAGTGTAAAAAAAAATGAGCACTTTAATGTCCCAAATGAATACCAAGTTTGTCATAACAAAATGTGCTATTATGTTTGGGTAGTAATAAAAAAATATTTTTTTCGTTTTAACGAGCACTCAGCGCTTGCATGACCTAAATATAAACAAAAATATGTAATAAGTATGCGCGAGCGAAGTTAGCGCGAAAATTTTACAGTGCTTTTATAGTAATATGCTTTGTTTCTCGTATTAGTGAACCCACGGTACTTCTCTGTTAAAATTGTAATAAAGCGCGAGCGAAGCGAGCGCGAAAATTTTAGTGGTGTTTTATAGTAATATGCTTTATTTCTCGTATTAGCGAATTCATAGTATTTTCATGTCAACATAATACGAATGCGTGAGCGAAGCGAGCGCGAATTTTTTTAGTGTAATATGCAAAATTTTCGTATTTGTGAACTCACAGTACTTCTATGTCAAAATTGTAATAAATGCGCGAGCGAAGCGAGCGCGAAACTTTTTGAAGCATTTTATAAAAGGATTTCGGGGGGGGGTAGGACCCCCCAAACCCCCCCCCCCCCTGCCTACGGCCATGCGGGCAAAGTGTTATACGTTAACTTCAACTTCAATTTTTGGCTCTTTGTATTCACGATTCTGCCAATGTCACGTAGCACAACCATCAAACACTTTATCGGTCTTTGAGTCAGTATATTGTTTTGTTGTAGTTGATAAAGGCACTTGCCCGTTAAAAAAAACAACGGGTTGCACTGCGGGAGTCCCGGCAAAAGTGAAAACTAAAAAATAAAATAGCATCAAGACTCACTCGTGAAGGATTTGACTAAAGATATTGTGTTTTACAAACAACGCTGTCATCACTGTACGCGAAGTGTTAGCGTGTTTTAAGAGTGTACAGCACCATCTAGTACGTTGTTATAGAACTAATTTTACTATATCAAGTGTGTATAGAACTAACTTTATTGTATGAACACTTCATATAATAAAGTTAGTTCTATAACAACGTACTAGATGTACACTCTTAAAACACGCTATCGCTTCGTTTTCGGCGCTTGTACATACAATAAAAAACTTTAAATGCAGAACGTTAGAATAGGTTTCTGACTATAATCCGTCCATTTTACGAATTTCCAATCAGGTCACGTGACAACTGACGCGAGCTTAAAATTTTTTTCCCATCCCAAAAATGCCTAACGCCGCTAAAGAAGTTTTCACTTCACAAAAAAAACACTATGTAAAATGTAAATATATGAAAGATATTAAGATTAAACTGTAAATATAAATAACATTAATATATAAACACTAGTGCCATATTAATTTAATGTTGTAAATATATGCTAGTAATTTATAGTTAGTTGTAGTTGGTGGTTAGAATATGTAATGTATTTGGGTTCACAGGTGGTGGCAAAGCAAAACCCCTGCAGATCATCATCACCAACAAAAATTACAAAACCGTACCAATTCTCTCTGTTTGATGGTTGTACTAAGTGACATTGGCGGAGTCGTTAATACGAAAAGAGAAACTAAACGTTGAAGTCAGTCAGTTGAAGTCCTGTTTAGTACAATTCTCTTTGGTTGAAGTTGAGAGAGTTAGTACGGCTTATAATTTTGGCTGGTCATAATGATATGCAGAGTTTTTGGTACTAGACTATAAATACTTAGTACTGATTTCCGCTTCTAGTAACGTCTAGCGGGCCTGGACTCTTGGACCATAAAGTAAAATACAAAGAAGTAAGTATACGTCTAATCTGAAGTGGCCAGTATATAATAATATATTATATATGTAAATTTACTCCCAAAAATAATAAAAAAATATTCAAATTCAAATAAAAAAAACATTCAAAATTTATAGATCGCGTTTACCGATCTTGAAGTTGATATACCGCGAAGCTGACTGATCGTGAATTTGACCGACAGCGAACAAACGTGCCAGACAGCTTTTAAGGCAAATCCCTTGCTTAGGCATAACGCCTTCCTTGGCATTTTGCGTTTAGACGTAATCAGATATATTGCCCCTCGCGATGTTTTGGTCCACTGAACCTTGTAGCTCATTGGACCATGACTGTGATTGTGACCCTGATTGACAAATCGTATTAGTGGGTATGACGTTAAATAACATGTAAGTACACTACCAAAGTAACTAGTAACCTAGTTATAACTAACACACTCGACATAAACCTTAGGCATTTAGTTCACTACACATATCCTTCACAACTACCTACAATATTTGTAATTTTGTTGAAAACGCAAAAAAATAACAAAACAATTTAATGTTAACATTATTTTAATATTATCAATCCAATCCGCTTCTCAATCAACATAGCTCGTTAGCTTGCCATTTTTTAATAAATTCTGCTTTTCTACATTCACGCCTGCGAAAATATTCGGGATATTGTGCCTTCTCTAGCGGGTGCCAGTAGTCTAATGTCCAATCTGGAGCAGGGACTACTCTATCAACGGCCACGCCGCCTCCTAACCCGCAGGATCTTGCAACTGTAATAATACACAAGTATATACATATATATATGCATATTTAGACCGGATGTACATGTTTGTGCCGTTTGGGGTCGAAACATTAGTTTCATGGGGTCCAGCCGCTCAGAGTTTATACAGGGAAATAGCCAAACGCTTGGTAGAGGTGACAAGTAACCAGAATGCTGGCTCCTACTTTGCTCAAAAAGTAAGCATTGCCATCCAACGTGGCAATGCTGCCAGTATTCTTGCCACGTTTCCCACTACCAGTGGACTTTTTGAGTAAGTTTTTATTTTATTTGTTTTCTGTATATATGTATTTAAAAATTGTTTTTTTAATAGTCTTAATGTGTAGATAGTAATGTATAGTTTAGACAAAATAAAGTATATACATGGTAAAAGAAAAACAAATTATCCGATGGCAGAAAAATATTTTTACCCGACTGCGTAAGAAGGAGTGTTATGTTTTTCAAAATTGGTGACCAGGTTCACACAGAGATGTTCTTGTGAACTCTGCACTAAGTATGAAACCTGTATCGCAGGTGTCCACATAATTATTTTTCTTTAACCAAAGAAAAAAACGTACGGTGAATTTTACAGGACAATTTCAAATGACGCAGTTGGTAAGAAACGAGAATCAAACATTGTACTTATGCGAGTAGGATAATAAAATGCAAATTGGGGTGTATGTGTGTGAGAGGTGAGGGTGTATGTAATGGGTGTATGGTTAGGTGCGTTAGTGGGTAAAATGTTGTAGTGTAGTGTTGTAGTGTAGTTTTTCTGCAGCAAGAAAGTATGGATCTGCGTATGTGGTTTTAATTTCAACTCAATACCTTCACGCGTTCCCGAGATACAGGTCTTGATAGAGGGACAGACAGACAAAAAAGTGATCCTATAAGGGTTCCGTTTTTTCCTTTTGAGGTACGGAACCCTAAAAATTATCGAAACCGGGTAATGTTTATACAAAGTAAGTAATAATTAAATAACTTTCACAGCCCACATAAGCTCGTTAACTAACGTACATTTCATGCATGGTATGGGATGCTGTTTCGCGAAAAGTTCATGCTCGCCCAGCCACAGCAGCCGCCGCATTTCCTTATGATCGTCAACGCATTTGTTTTTATCAAATTGATCTCGTAGCAGGACTTGATGGTATCGCACAACAAACCTAAAATAATTTTATTATCATCACTTTTAGTTCCAAATAATACAAATTAAGTTACGATGAACCAATTGTGATGTTTTTATTTTTGTAGAGGATTGTTCGAGAGTGTTCTCAACTATGTTTTATCAAAATATATTCAGCCGTTTTTAATTGGGGGGGGGGGGAGGGGCAAACACGTTTATAAACAAAATGTTGTCTGTAAAGTCGGTTTACTGATGATAATTGTACGTAATAATGATGCGTCACAAGCACAATGCTTAGGCCGATCGTGCCTCTCTATCGCTTGTTCCGCGCTCTCGCTTGCACTTTTTTGAACTTTTTTGTGCGTGCAGCCGACGTTCATCGATTCGTAAGACTTAACATGTTTTGACAACTTCTGGCTATCACTTAATGACAATTGGGTATGTAAAGAAAAATGTAACATATGCTGATTCCAAAACCATTTCGAGATTATATGTCTATAAACCATATTTTTTTATTTAGGGCACATAAAATGATGAGATCGCGCAAATTTTTGCGAAAATATAAAAAATGTTTGACCTTCAGTCGACCTCTAAAATGTAGTAAAATAAAATGTAGTTTAGTTAGTAAAAAAAGATGAAACTGACAGCATTAGCATTGACAAGAGAGACAAGACAATATCTCTATGACAACTGTCATATCAAAATAAATAAACAAAGAAAAGAATTATTTTGTGTGTTTGGTGCTTTGCTACATTCATTTGTATTAAATTAATTCTGTTCATTATCTTTACGACGACCTTGCTCTCCTACCGTTTTGATTGATACTGCATTTACGTTGACCACTGCTTTGTTTTAAGGAACTGTTTGCCTACTGATTGGATAAATTATGGATAATTTTGTACGTGCCGACTCTGCTAACTTACCTATGGTTGAGAATTTTATCATTCTGGAGTTCATCTCAACAAGCGACAAGAATCCGAGGAGCTAAAGAGCTAAAACTTATGAACAATGCCAGGATATGAAATAAAAGTGATTGACAGTACATAACTTCTTTTTTGAAATGATTTTATTGTGTTTAATTATGTACCAATTTCATTGTAATTATATAAGAGATTATTTTATTTACATTTATACGTTATTTATTTTATTCTGGTTCCTTTTTCTGGTTCATTGTACTGCAGCATCAATGCTTCGCCCAGGAACATATTCTACGTTAACTTGTTCACACCAGTCTTTTAAAGGTTTCCTTTACTTGAAAAAAAACAGTTTATTAGGATTTTTGGCACGAAAGTCGAAACATTTCACAGTTGTAGTTTCTGAATAATATTGTGAATTTGTTTCATTTCAATGCGCAAACACAATCGCGAAGACCTTAGAAAACATTAATTAATTACAACGAGCTCAATATTAATTATTCTTTTTTTCATTCTTTATGTTTACACAACGTATTTGTTTTTTCAAAACACAACATAAACCGATGATTTCTTGTATCAGTCAGAGACAATAACGAATATAGGTAGATATCACTGTCAAGTTGACGTATATGTATTTTTTAGTTCATGTTGGCTATCACAACATCTTATTCAGTAGGTACGATGACGTCATCCTTCCTACTGACGATTTTATCTTTAAGAAAATATTAAAAAATAAGTACTGAACAGAATAAAAAAATATTGAAATTAGTTTTTCTAAATGATCCATTCTATCATATAAAAATATAAAAAAAATACCAAAAAAAAACTTTACATACCCAATTGCGGAAAGAAGACAGAGAACTTAAGACGTTGGTTAAAGTTAAGTAACGTTTTTCGATAAGGCCCTTATTGTTTTGTTATAATATATACCTACTTTCTTATAATCTAAGCTACACCATCTTTTCAAAATTTTGTTGGCAATTGTTCGTTTTGACTGGTCTTGTGGCTCAGTTGGTAGTATGTCTACCTGCTAAGCTGTAGGTCGAGGGTTCGATCCCCACCCAGGGCAAACATTTGTGTGATAAGCAAGGTTTTTTGGTATGTGTCTAGGTGTTTCTATGTATAATATGTATATATTTACAAGAAAAAGTATATATGTATTCTATCAGTCATCTAGTTCCATAGTACAAGCTTGCTTAGTTTGGACTAGATGATGTTGTGTGAAATGTCCCAAAAATATGTGTTTATATTCATTTATTTATATACAAAATTATAAAGTTCAAATAAGAAATTGATAATTGTAAGTTAATGTTCTCAAGTGAAAAACTACCTAAAATTTTTACAGAGGTAGATTGTACTTTTTGTAGCAGTCTTACCTGGCGACATAGTAAGCTTCAATATTTCTCATAGCTTTTTTGTATAATGAACAAACTCGTTGAGAATGACTTCGTAATTCTGGAGCGAAAGGCATTTTAACACTTTTATAGTAAAATATAGTCTTTAAATAAATAAATATCTGTCTAATTTAGGTTTACCCTTGTGGACATATTATTAATTTTTAACTGTAATCCAACTGTCGCATACTTTTCGTTTAATTGCTTTAAGTTTTTATACTCTCGGTAAGGAGTATACATACCTTGCCCACCATAGAAGATGGATTCAACCTGTTTTCAATAAAAGTAAAAAAAACTATTGATTGTGCACACGATTACCGTGATTAACTTCCAAGTTTGGAACATATTAGTATATTATTGACTAATACTTAAATTGTGGTATTTATTTACATTGAAATGTATTTTTCCCCAATATAATGAGCCGTATGCCGTATACTCTGTCTTCTGTGCCGTATACCACCTCTCAAGGGTCCGCACTATCACTCAAGGCCTATAGACGTGGCGCTGCAATCGTAGGTATTTAGCAATACATTTTAGGTATTCTAGTTTCTATTTCCAGCAAAGATGGGCTTGTCGTAAGTTCAAAGCAAAGAAAATTAGTACTCGATATTCAAAATTACGCTACTCATTAAACAAATCGTGGCTTGCCAACAGGTGAGGTGGAGATATAATTTCCGACCCGATTCCAAATCCGAAAAATTGTGAATAGCCCTACAGATTTCACGTCTTGTTCAAGGTGAAGGAAGATTCAACTATTCAAGGCACATTGAACTCTATAGTTCAAAGTGGCCGACGTCTACAACCATGTAGCAGTGCTTTAATGCCTAACTTAACTGTCAAAAATAATTAGCTATCAATGTCTAATTAATAATTTATTTACGTCAATTTCAATTCCGAAATAATTACAGATTGATTTTTTTTTTCCCTTTGTTTTGGCATCATGCTTCCACATTTGCCATTAGTCGAGTTTATACAGATTGATTTGGATTTTGGATCTGTTTCTCCACAATTTTGAGCAGGGTTACCATTTTCACAGCAATTGCCGTGCTGGGGTCGTTTTCCAAAAAAAACACGGTACACGGCAGAACATTCATTGCCGTATCATAAAACACGGCAATCAGAGCTAAAGAAAAATACACCAATAAAGTTGCAGGCAACAGCTACTCTACAGTTAAATCGAACACATTCCATAGACACGTCATCGAATACACTTGTTGACACTTCAAGTGTAGGTGATTAACATCATACATCTCTCTAGAATACCAAGGACCAATATTACCACATCTCTAGTAGGGACACCCCCGAGAGGTTAAAAATATATCTTAGACATTTATATCTCGTTCTTTACGAACAAAGACATTCATTCGTGATTCAGACGTTGTTTACGAAACTTTAAGAATTAAAATAGTGAAAATAGTGATGGAACAGCCTACTATATTTAAAAAAGAACTGTTTTATATCCCTAAATATTATCCGATTTCATTATTTTTACCGACTTCCAAAAAGAAGGAGGTTATCAATTTGGTCTGTATGTTTTTTTATGTTTGTTCACCGATTACTCAGCTAATTGTGCATTGAATTTGATGATTATCTTTGGATTTAGTAAACCATACTTCAGAAGTGGTCTCATATACATTTTATCAAAATCGATGCAGGACTTCGGTTTTATAACAAAATAACTGGCAAAAATATCATCCAATTGCCTGTAGAAAAGTTAATATCAAGTCGTGTATGATTGCGTATTTTGAAGTTGGTTTTTTAGTTTTTTAAACTATGATTGTTTATATAGCCATGGAGGATACATGTCTATTGGCCGAAAAAAATAATCTTAGAAATCGGTTAGTGTTTAGAGGTAGAAAACAGTTTTATCTCATTTGTAGGTATGGAAGATCACGCAACAGCTCTCCATTTAAGTATCTACGTATAAAAAACTGCTTTTTATATAAAACACGGCAATTTTTGGAATTTTGAGCCAAAACACGGCAATTCAACATCCAAAACACGGTAGTCAATTATTTTTTTATGGTAACCCTGATTTTGAGCCAATTTACTTGTTTCTCTGTGTGTTTAGCTTTCATTGAGTGTTTAATTAATTTAAATTTAAAACCATATAGAGATAAGTTGATTATTGGCCAAACAGTAATTTCTTAAATGCCCTACAGTATGATAAGCTTTAATTGAGTTCTTGTAGCTGATCTGTTACTTAATTTTTCAAATCTTCGAACCTTGGACCGGCAATAATATTATAATGTCTGACGCCTGGGAAGAAATCCAAGCTGTAAAAAGCAAACGGAACAGTCTCAGGGAGAAATTAGAGAAACGAAAAAAAAAGCTACAGACCATATTAAGTAGCGGCACTTTGGGGGAGAATGGGGAAGGAGGCTCTGGAAGTAGAACTGAGCGTGCAGCATCAAGCCCTACTGCACAGAAAATAGAACGTAAGTTCATGAACTGTAACATATAGAATCATTATTTTATACTATTAGCTATGCCCCACTATTTTTGGCTTTAATAAATATTGAATATACCTATATGACTTAACATAAATAATATAATCTCTCTAAAAATTATATGTTTCATCTCTACTGTAACTTGTTACTTACTACTAACTAGCCAAATGGGTGGCTAAACATCATTGGACAAATATGTTTTCAGCAGCACCAGCAAACCTAGAGAAACCCAAGCTTGTACCATCAACATCACTAGAAGTGCGTCTTCTGCAAGTGTTATCAGACATGCAGCTGCAACTGCCAGCTACTGCAAGTGCCTTATTACCGGGCCTGGGGGATGTAGATGCCAACATTGTAGCGAGTCTTTTAGAGAAGTTCGCCACACAGAAGCTTATTACGTAATATGTGCTTTTATATCATTATTGGAAGAAGTGTTTTGATTCTTTAATAGTCTAATCAATTCTGACTAAATATATACTAGTGTTTAGAGGGCATTAAACAAAACAAGCAATAAGTTAACAAGTAGTTGTTTAAAAAACTAAAAAAAATCAATTTTTCAGTTATTTTGTTACAAAAACCAAAATACTGAACTGATTTAAAAAAAAAAAACTATGAGACGACCTGGTAATTAAACAAAAAAAATAAGTTTTCAAATCAGTCTAGGTGTCTTTGAGTAAATAGGCAACATACATTAAAAAAAGTTTAAAAATTTGGAAGTCGCTAAAAAAAGAAACCAATGATTTGAGAACCTCCTTTTTGGAAGTTGGTTGGAAACAAAATTGATTAAATATAAATTTTTGCTTATTTGGTGCTATAGATGACTACACAATGAACTAACTGATTCATCATGAAGTTTAGAGTGAACTTCCTGGATCCAGCGTTAGACTAACTCTATGATAGCATATTAGTGCATTGTCATGGACGTATTGGCTTCTAAAAACAAGAGCTACTAGTTCTATGCATGCATGCAGGATGGTATTATAGCACACATCGGACATTCCATACAAATAAGGTGCGTTAGTTAGTGACACAATCGCAACTTGACATCTGTACACACATGTATGAAGTTATGGTCCTCATGTAGTTGCTGCTTGCTCATGACATCAATTGAAGCTCATTCAAGAGCTAAAAGCCCTCAACACTTGGCTCATAATCAAAAAAAAAAAAAATCATATTAATTAAGCATGTTATAAATTTCTGACAATATTGAATGCCCGATGAGGGTAAGCTGATAATTCTATATAAATATATCTGAATCTGAATCTGAATCTCAACTGAAAAATGAATGTGCCATGCAGTCTTCCAAATGAAAGGGTGAGTGCAGGGAGTGGGTGAGGAACCCAAGATTGGCGGGAGGCAGAGAGTGGCCATTTTGTATGTACTGATATTAATTCCTCATGATAATAATCTCGCAATGTGTGTTAAGTTTTCTTATGAGACTGTTGATGAACAATTGAAAACATGTTTTTACCAAACTGCGTAAGAAGTAGGGTTATGTTTTCGAGTGTATATAAGTGGGTATGTATGTTTCTATATGATCGCTTCCACCCTAAACAGCCTGACCGATTTTGACGCGGCAGGTGTCGATAGATTCGTCTTCACTGCCCGAGTGTCATAGGCTATATTTTGTTTGTAATAATAATAATACGACTCGCAAAAATATAAAATGCGCTTTTCGTCTCTTCTAACGGACTTTTTCGTAATAAATAAGATAATTTCACTAGCATTATTCTAAAGAATGCGCACTTATAACCTTTCACAGTGATTTTACACATACTTTCTAACAAAAAAACATGCAGTCAACAGCGTATTAAACTTAACAAAATCGCAAGTTATACTGCAAAAACCGCTTTTCTGCAGTCGGCTATTTTGTTTTTCTTTTAATATAGAGACTTGAATATGTTTTCTGTTCCAGTATCAAAGAACGTACAGAAAGCACAACAGACGCCACAATAGAAGTGATCAGTGCTGAATCAGTGAGATTGGCTGCCGTGTTGGCTGCCCTGATTGAAGAACAAGGTTCTCCCAGTCCAGCCACCACAGCAATAAGCAAAAGGAAAAGTATGATGCTTAATGCTTTGGCCACAATATAATTATTGGAACCATCAATGTAGAATATTACACAAAAGCCCGGTTGTGAATCAAGAAGAATTTCATACATTATACATATATATATATAACCTATAGTTATCTGTCTCTTTAACTCCTGTGTAAATATATGACAGTCTGATCATTGCATCTGTGCGAGATCAATGGCAATTTATTTACACGGAAGCGACATAGATGGATAATAACAGGTTAGTGTACAAAATTATTCCTGCTCTGCGACCAGACCTTACATTCTTATTTACAAGCGAAAAAACAACCTAGAAGTGTCAAATTTTGTATTATGCACTTTTTTTTTTAAATAAATGAAATCAGTAGCACTTTGAGCTAATTTTTTAATGCAGAATTGTCATATCGAGAGTGCGCCTAGGCGCAAACAAATCTTAACCACATCCTTGGTATAACACTAGTCACCACATCGTTGGTAAATTACTTTGAGTAAACTTCTTAGGCTGAGATAGCTGGCCCTGTATGATTTTAACATCTATATACACCAAAACCACAAGTTGCTATATCGGCGTCACGATAGTGTTATTTTCTTATATTATTAACCTTTAAAATAGGCAAGTGAGTAGTAAAATGCTAGGCTTATATCATTAAAAAAATATTTAGTAAAGGGAACTGCAAAAAATGATAACTAAATATTATTTCAGGTGAAAGTATTGATGAATCTAAAGAACCTTCCCATCCCAAAGTGTCCAAAACTGTCACAGATGAGAAGAAAACTGGCAAAAGTGATACAGACCTTATGGTAAGGGAAATTTGTATGTAATTGTAAATATGGTAATGAATATCAAATTAACTAATCCTTCCTATATCCTTACTGATATTGTAAAAGCGAGAGTAAATTTGTCTCTCTTCCATGTTAGAAAAAGAAAAATGTAGAATGTACCAGCTGCTTCTCTTCCTGGGCATACTATAAAATTCAGTTATGGGACTTGAGGGAAAATTGGCGTTTATATAGGTGACGGGCTGACCCTCTATCACTGCAAGGCAATATTACATTTTCCCCCTCTATTCCTCTCTAACCCTCTAACGCTCATCTCCCTTCCATCTTACCATGGTCAAATGTGGCGTCAAACGGCCTGATGGTCATAGATACTCTGCAAACCCCGCAAGGGAAAACAGGCGTGATTATATGTATGTATGTAGTAACTTTGTCTGTTGTCTGTCTCTGTCCTTTTCAGGACTGAATATTGGTTCAGTCCTGTATGTTCGGTATTATTGGTTCAGTCGTTATGAAATCTGGCACAGAGATAATTTAGGACCTGGAGAAACACTTAGGCTACATTTTGTCATCATTATCACCACTTTTCGTCACTATGCGAATGAAACCGCGGGCGCAGCTAGTCAATCTATAAACACAATAAGACTCCAATGGGTACATGGAATATATCTTACATGGAATATTTTTCGAAAATTTTAATTAAAGGATCCATTAGTATCTATACAGAAGCCAAAGAAGAAGGTCGGGTAAAAAATGGAAATATTGTTTACTTGACTCCGCTAGAAGGAGGGGTGTATGCATGTTTCTATTTATCTCCTACAGCCTATACGGCTGGACCGATTTTGATGTGCAAAGTATCGTTAGATTTGCCTTTACTCCCTGAATGTCATAAGCTAAATTTTTTGCGGTAATGATCATACAAATTTTGCAAAAATTAAAAATTGCTGTTTTAGTAGCATCTAAAGAACTTTTTCGAAATAAATAAGTAATTTTACAAATAATATTCTAAGGAATTTAGATACATTGTTCAGCGGCTTTGCGCATAGTTTATCGCGAAAACGTACATTCAATATCATATCAAGCCTAACCCAAACGTAAATAACAATACGAAAATCATTTTTATGCAGTAGAGTATTTTACTTTTCTTCTAATACTTTTAGTTACTTGTTAATTAAGTTGAGGCAAAATAGTCAATTTTTATACATTATTTTCAGTCTTTATTAGCAATGCCGTCCAGTAGAGAGAAGGCTGTAAAGAGAGTGGGAGAGGAAATTATGGATCTACTTAGTAAACCCACTGCCAAAGAGAAATCACTCGCTGACAAGTTCAAGAGTCAAGGAGGTAAGATTTCGTCACCTCGTCAATAATATTTGGAATAATATTAATTTTTGCTTCTCCGACGCCAATTTAGGCGGAGCGTCAATCGCCTTTGACGCCACATTTAGAGTTTTTAGAGGGTTACATGGAAGGGAGAGGATATTAGAGGGTTAGAGGGGATACGAGAGTAAGATGTAATATTGGCTTGCAATGACAGGGAGTCAGCCCATCGCCTACGTTAATGCCAATTTATCTTTAGTCCCTTAACTGAACTTTACAGTGTGCTCGGGAAGAGAAGCAGCTGGTACATTCTATATTTTTCTTTTCTCCCAGTCCAGCATGCAAAAGGGCTAGATAGTGCTATGTGAAAATGTTCACTTATATTAATATATTCGATATTTTTTAGTGTTTTACACACTGGACTATCTACAAATTTATAGATAGTTCAAAAATTACACACATCCAACAGGACATGAACCCGCATTATTCCAATCTGAACCTGGGAGCTTTTACCATTTTGGGAAAAAATAAGTAAAGGCTCCCAGGTACAGATCGGGATAACGCTGGTTCAAGTCCCGTCGGATGTGTAATTTTTGAACTATCTATAAAATTTTAATATTTATTTATATTATATTATTAGGTGCACAAGTGATGGAGTTCTGTCCGCACGGCACGCGTGGCGAGTGTGCGCGCACGCCCGACCGCGGCTGCAACAAGCTGCACTTCAAGAAGATCATCCAGGCGCACACGGACGAGGCGCTCGGCGACTGCTCCTTCCTCAACACCTGCTTCCACATGGACAGCTGCAAGTTAGTCACTCTGAACCACTGCCGCAGAACACATTCGTAGTATTACATATGTTGATGGCTAATCGTTGAACTGGACCAGTCGAGATCTGCCGGGGCACATGACGATACGCCGACTTTTCTTGTTTTGCCTGTCTAGTCGCTGCGAACCGATGTGCCCAGCCAAATTTGGCCTAGTGTGTATGGTGTTTAGGAGGGTAGATCGAGAAATAGGTTGCTAGAAATGTATTTCTGTGAAAAAATATTAAAATAGGACGAAAAATTACGAAGATACAGTATGTGTGTTGATACGCAAAAAATGAGAAAAAGAGCAATCATGAGGTTTGTGACGTAGTATTCGTCTCGCTCGCACACCTGTACATACTGTAAATGTATTCAATATATTGTATCTTCACACACGCTTACCTACTTACGTAGTGAGCGAGTGTGCTGTTGTATTCTGACATCATTGACCACAAAGCGGTTGCGTTTTAAACGAGGCAAAAGAAAATTCAATAACTAACGGATTACACTCATCCAAAAGAATAAAATAGTCTAAATATCCTAGTTGCGTACTAGGCGTCTTTATAGAATTCAATTATGTATCTCTAGCATGTATGAACCTCATTCTTCGTTTCAGATACGTTCACTACGAAGTAGACAACACCGATCCCAATGTGAACGCAGCTAAAGCGCTCGATATAAACACTAAAGGAACACACAACGGTAAAATGAAAAAAAAATGCAATTTTTTTAAAATTATTATTATGGCTTAGGTAGTTGCTGCGAATCTTTTGAGGTGTCTGAATTTGTACGAGTTGTATGAGCGTGTAATTCAAACAAAACAATGATTGTTAACATGTTCCCGCTAACTTCCTGCAGGATTTTATTGCATTTATTCAATACTATCTGTATCCGACGGTTTCTGTCGTGTAGTAATGCAAAACAGTGACGATGATGACTATGAAATATGTCATCTATGTTTCTTTATAGATTCTGAGCTATCTCTGTCAAATTATATAACACATATGTATTTCAGCCACTTGATCGTGAAATAATTATAGTTTAAAATACTGAAAAAAATATACTTCAAAATACTTAATTCCTTTAAATAGACGACACTTTTTCATTTATTCTATTATAAAAAGCAAAGTACTGAACGGATTCGTAAAAACTAGTAGATAAAAGGGGGAAATTATATTTTTTTTTATATTTTCCTTCATAAATCGAAAAATATACATCGTAAAAATATTTTTACCTGTTTTAGCTTGTGCTAATTAAGCTCTTTCATTTATTTATTATTTATTTATTTACAATTTCTCAAAAATTTACAGTTAAAAACCAAAACATTTTTGAGACATTTTACAGTACACTTAAGGATTATTGCTAAAATAGTCTATACTACATTGGAGCAGAACTCTTAAATTGGAGAAAAACATATCGACATCAGGATAATTTTGAATAAGCCCATTGATCAGAGTGTGCGTGGTGCGAGGGCGCGTAGCGTGAGGTGTCTGTCTGCGGGGAGACGAGCGCGCCGGCCGCGAAGAGCGCGCGCGCGCACCTCGCGGCTCGGCACGTTCAACGCGCACTGAGACAGCGCACTAGGGTTGTCTATTTTGTTATTTAGTAACTGGTAATAGTGAAGAATGAGTGCACACTTCCGCCGTAGCTCGAGCGTGTTCATCCCCACCATCCCGGAAACAAACAGAGAAGGGTAAGACCATGTAGGGTAATACCCATACAATTTTTTGTATAAGTACCGTGCAAACTTTCTTTGCACTCGTTCAAGCAACAACGTATATTTTTCTTCATGCGGGTCCCAAATAAGCGAGTTAAATTCTAATTTGCTGCGTACTAAAGCGCAGAAAAGAGTCTTATACGTATGCTTGTCTTGGAACCTGGCCGATTGTCGCATTACAAATCCTAGAGATTGATAAGCGCGTTTGCACAACTGTGTAATGTGACTGTTGAAGGTCAAATCGATCGTAAGACCCAAATCCCGTATGTCTGAGACGCGCTCCAGCGCAACTCCCGATATATTGTAGTCGTGAACGAGTGGCGAGTGGAACCTTGTCAGTGTAATCGTTTTGCATTTAGATATGTTAAACTCCAACTGGTTCCGCCCACTCCACTCCACAACACTATCAATGTCGCGCTGCAGCGCCTCACAGTCGGCGGGCGTATCTACACCTAAGAATAACTTCAAGTCATCCGCAAACATCAGACACTTAGCCGTTCTGACAGCGTGCGGCAGATCATTAATCATGATCGAGAATTGGGTTGGCCCCATGGTACTCCCCTGGCTCACCCCTAATGATAACCCACATGATACGGTCAAAGCACTTTAAAATTTGGACCCTCCTTCCTTGCTTAAAGACCCTTTTTTTTGTGATTTGATAAAAAAAAAACAGTTTTCAGATTTTTTCCTATATGTGTAAATTTTATTTACCTTTCTGCAACAAGAGACTATGGATCTGCGTATATGGTTTTAATTTCAACACGCGTTCCCGAGCTAAAGGTTTTGACACCCGGACAGACGGACAACAAAGTGATCCTATAAGGGTTCCGTTTTTTCCTTTTGAGGTACGGAACCCTAAAAACAATCCATAATTGGCGGAGTAATCGCTGAACAAACATACAAAAAACAGTCTAATTGAGAACCTCTCCCATTTTTTAAGTCGGTTAAAAATAACAGAGAGACTGAGTGACTGTCGCTTTTGTAATATTAGAATACAATCTTGCTTGGTTCGGTCAGTTTAATTCCCGCCGTACCAGTTGTACCATTGATGGTACATTTGGCACGCACTAGTACCATTATACATTGTCCGTTTTTAGGTGCGAGCTTAGTGGTGAAGCCAGCTGATGGAGTGTTGACCTTGACTCCGCCGCAGTGGCTTCAATGTGACCTTCGATATTTGGACATGACCTTCTTAGGTAAATTATTAATTATTATGGATAAAATACCAATTATTAGGTAAATAGTATTAGGTCAATTATAATATTTTAGACAAAATAGACTATTATTGTATCAGCATCGTTCACCTATAAAGAGATTTAACATTTAGTCTCAAGGTGGCGAGCTCAGCGTAGTCGGCACAATATGTATATGCTTGCGAATGACCACCAACTTGCTTGTTACATAACCGCTTGATCTACTATATAGTGCGCTTGTCTGAAAGGTTTTTTCTGAACTTCTATTTCTATTTAAATACAATACACGGATTTATCACTGGAACATATTAAAATTTATGCATATTTTGTTATTTTTCTTCTATTGTTTATTGCAGTTAAATTTATCACTGGCAAGTATTAAAATGAATGCTTATTATTTTCATATATTTGTTCTAATGTTTATTGCAGGTAAATTCGCGGTAATAATGGCGGACCCGCCGTGGGACATCCACATGGAGCTCCCTTACGGCACCATGTCCGACGACGAGATGAGGTGCTTGGGAGTGCCGCAGCTGCAGGACAGCGGACTCATCTTCCTCTGGGTCACGGGCAGGTAACTTTTAACGAACTAGGCTTACTTTGACAGGGTATCTCACAAATTGTAGGTAACAATTACGAGCTAGGCTCACTTTCACAGGGTATCTCACAAAATGCAAGTAACATAACGAGCTAGGCTCACTTTGACAGGGTATCTCACAAACAGCAGGAAACATTACGACCTAGGCTCACTTTGACAGGATATCTCACAAACTGCAGGTAACATTACAGCTAGGCTCACTTTAACAGGGAATCTCACAAACTGCAAATAACATTACGAACTAGGCTCAATTTGAAAGGACATCTTACAAACTGCCGGTAATCTTACAAGCTAGGCTCACTTTGACATCATATCTTACAAACTACAGATAACCTTAAAAGCTAGGCTCACTTTGATATCATATCTCACCAACTATTTAACATTACAAGCATTCATAAGAGTAGATAGATAACTCACAGTATACACAAAAAAAGGATACATAGCAAATAAGGTTATGGCTAGGCTTTTAATTGGCGGCCTTATCGGTTAGAGCGATCTCTTCCAGGCAAAACCATGCATGGATTGGAAAGACGGCACAGACAGTGGCCTTTGAAAACTTACTAAAAGCTAGTATACAGTACAACAAATCACTTACAATAGGTATCTGTTTATGTTATAGGAAATAAATGAAATATCTCTTAAATATCTTCTATGTGCTTATTTATATTTACATAAGTATCATTATTAAAAAAAAAAGTATCATTAAGGGTTTTTCTTTTAAAAATACGTTTGTTATCTAATGGCCCAATTTCTATTTGTGTCCAGAGCTATGGAGCTAGGGCGCGAATGTCTCAAACTGTGGGGTTACGAGCGAGTGGACGAGCTGATCTGGGTGAAGACTAACCAGCTGCAGCGGATCATACGCACCGGGCGCACGGGACACTGGCTTAACCACGGCAAGGAGCACTGCCTGGTGAGATATGTATATATAAATGTTGGTGGACATTTCACACAACACCATCTAACCCAAACTCAGCAAAGCTTGTACTATGGAAACTAAAAGTACAACACATAGTAGAACAAACACCCATGCTCATCACACAAATGTTTGTACTGGTTTGACATCAAAAAAATAGTTGAGTAGGTACGTACTTATCTTTTTTTTGCCAGCTTAGCTAGCCCTATCTAGTACCCCTGTCCCCTACTATTAAATATGCATACATGACTGGCGTAAATACATCACCAGTTCACGATACAATCGCCAAGGTACAGTTGTTCAGTTGAGTACGTATCCACTTAGATAGACACCCAGTTACGATTTAATTTTACCGTATTAGTAACGGTCGTTATTTCTCCCTTTTCAGTTGATTGGTTTGTTTTGAAGTCGATTTAATTTTTGACGTGATACGTCTTATAAATCGATGAACGCCGGCTGCACGCACGAAAAAGTATGATTCATTGTCACGTTCCGCCGTGCAAGCGAGAGTGCAGAACAAGCGATAGAGAGGCACGATCGGCCTAACCGTTCGGCTTGTGACGCATCGTTATCACGTAAAATTGTCGTCCGTAAACCGACTTTATAGACAACCATTTTTAGGGTTCCGTACCTCAAAAGGAAAAAACGGAACCCTTATAGGATCACTTTGTTGTCCGTCTGTCTGTCTGTCCGTCCGTCCGGGTGTCAAGACCTTTATCTCGGGAACGCGTGAAGGTATCGAGTTGAAATTAAAACCATATAAGCAGATCCATAGTATCTTGCTGCAGAAAGAAAAATAAAATTTCTCAGTTTTCGTAAAAAAAAGTTACAGCCGAATATGTCGTAAAAAACGCTCATTTCGACACTCACAAGGGAATCAAAACCTATGGGGTACTTCCCGAAAACTGGTAATTTTTAATTTAATCACAAAAAAATAGTCTTTATGCAAGGAATGAGGGTCCAAATTTTAAAGTTCTGTAACCGTATCATGTGGGGTATCATATGAAAGATCTTCATTAGCGTAAGCTTAAACCAGGTTTAAATATTTTTACGATGTATATTTTTCGGTTTATGAAGGAAAATATAAAAAATATATATGATTTCCCCCTTTTATCTACTAGTTTGTACGGAACCTTCGGTGGGCGAGTCTGACTCGCACTTGTCCGGGTTTTTTTAAATTACTTTTATTTGTGATTCTATGATTTATGGTCGAAATAAATGTATTCTAAATTTGAATTTTGAATATTTATTAATTTATCTATTATATACAGGTGGGTATGAAGGGCAACCCGGAGAATTTGAACCGCGGCCTGGACTGTGACGTCATCGTGGCCGAGGTGCGCGCCACCTCGCACAAACCCGACGAGATCTACGGCATCATAGGTAACTATACTTAGTGCCTATATACGAACGTCTAGAGGCCCGAAACCAAGCAATGTTGTAGCTATAAATTTTGCATTTTCTATTCTATTCAGTGTTAAAATAGTAAGTAAAATAAGAAATAGATATTACACAATATTATAAGAAAAAATATCTCTGACAGAGATTTAGTCGGAGGAAGCCACCGCATATTTAATTTAAAATAAAACTACTACTACGTTTTTTTTTTCAAAACACGCTTAATCAAAATCCCCAAAGCTCAACTCGTCTGATGACAACCGAATCTTTCTAACACGAAAGTTTTTGTGTACATTATATAGAAACCTAATAATTTATATATCTGATAACCAAACCTCTGTAAATTATAAAGTTTCTGAGTATAATAAAACGGAAATCTAACGTATCTAACCTAATACTTGTTCGGGCAAATAAAACTGTTGGCTATAACTTATGGAATCAGAAACTCATGTCAAGTAAAACATCTGGATTCAGACAGTTCAATGAAATGAATTCGGGAAAGTAAGATTCAATCAAATGTATTTCGGATTACAATATCTGCATAACAAAGAAAGTGCAAAAAAATGTTGCCATCTGTTATGTTAGTGAACACTAAGACTATAAAATAATATATAAATTAATATCTGGCTTCGTGAAAACTATCCACACTTTGTTAAAAGTAGTCCAAGTAAAATAAAACATGCAAAAAACATTAATATTACGTAAAATACATATATACATTATTTTATTTAAAGAGATAGTTGTAAGCCCTATTTTTTTAAGTATAAAATTCTTACACTTCCGTGTTTATACATTTTAGAAACGGCCCTTTTTGTAAAAACAAACCGGGAGCGATTCCCCACACTATCTGATACTACTGTAAGAAATAGGCGCGACCAAGACAAACGGCGCGTACATGAAGGAAAGACAGCACTGATGCAAAATAGCATCGTATGTATGGGTCCTAAAATCTATTTATAAATATTGTTATTGCAGAAGTGTTATTATTCTATCAATGATTTTTTAAATGACAAATTTTAATTTTATTTGACATTATGTGTATCTTTTATTGCTTCTGCTTTGTCATATTATAGATATTTTTGGTTTGTGTATTAATCTAATAACAAATAATAAATATTATTATTTTATAATTTTTCGCATGTGCATGATGCTGTCTACCTGACATTTGTACGCCTAATCGGCACAACATGATTTTAAGCGACTAAATTTAGTGTAACATCTTTTATGCACTTGTTGTATAAAATTCTCGTGTTGTATGCAAATAAATTATCTTTATCTTTATCTTTATTTATTTATTTTTATTTATATATACATAATGTTATTTCATGTTAACATTCGTTCTCTTCCAGAGAGACTGAGCCCGGGCACCAGAAAAATAGAACTGTTCGGTCGACCGCACAATATTCAACCCAACTGGTGAGTTTAGGCTAGCGACCGTCTTTCATTTTTTTTTTATCAGCGCTGTACAAACTTTCCCACTGCTGGGAACGGGCCATCTTCTCATTGTGAGAAGGGTTAGGCCATAGTCATTTTCTTTCTTTAATTTCATTAATTCTTCTGTCATTAAGTTCTTAGTAATTAATTCTGTCTTTCATTAATTTGATATAATATAGAGGTCATGTTTTTACCCGACCACGTAAGAAGGAGGGTTATGTTTTTCATATGCTATACTTTTTGTAATAAATAGTCGTATCGGCAAACGATTTACTAGCGAAGAGCCTCGACCAACATCTCGAGAGGCTCTCGAGATGTTGGTCGAGTCAGTTCGTTCACAACAGTTTTAAAGGAAACACCTTGTCGTTTCGCTCCGTGATTATTAATTAAATGTTTTAGTCAAAAGTAATTGTTCAAAAGTTAAGCCCATACTAGTCGAATCTGTGAAAAACCATAGTTCTAAGAAAAGTGGTTTGGTGAAAGTCAGCCCGGAGGCTACGGAGATATAGCAAAATTAATTTAATATTATTTTCCTAACTACCCGCAACCCGCGTCCACACGAGAGACGTACAATAGGCCGCATTACTGCCACATTAGTCATCGCGCCTAGGAAATCTCCACACTGCCGCTGTACGAGACCGGTTTTGCATTACACTTCGTGCCACTACGCTGTACCGCTCCGAATTAGAACGCATCCACTTGAGTATTTTTTTTACTATGAAATTATATTTGAACTAGCTAGTACTATTTTACATGTTTTACTCTTCGCTCTTGGGAGTTTTTGAATTCAAATTATTAAAAGATGCCTCAAACTAGAACAAACACCTTGGCGGAAGCAAAAAACCAAATTCGCGAACTAACTTCGGAATTACAAAAAATTCAAAAACTGAATATTAAATTAATAAAGGACCATGATGAATTTTCTGCTGAGTACAAAGACTTGCTGAATAAAAATGCAGTTTTAAAGGTCCAAATAGCAAAACAAGAAGCACTGCTTGACGAGGCTGTTTCAGAAAAAACAGAATTACAAACTATTCTTGACGGTAAGTATATCAAGATGGACGAATATGAAGATGCACTTAATATTATACGCATGCATGAAAAAAACGCATTAATGTTTGAAGAACTCCATAAAACTATACAAAGTGACAATGAGAAAATTATATTTAAACTAAATGAAGAAATTGAAACATTGAAAAATGAAAATTTAGCACTCCAACGAGAAAATTTTAATTTCAGACAAGACTACAAAAATATCAGTAGAAACAATATGGATGAAGTAAATAGTATAAATGAACAAAGTAATCCCAATAAGAGTATGATAGTAATAAATGAAAAAGAAAGGAAAGATACCACGATAACGGAAAATGAGATAAAAGAATTGGATATGAAAGAAGTAAATCTAGTAAATTTTGACGATGAGAAATCTGAAAAGAATAGCTTAAAAACAGAAAGAAAACCGGATCATATTAATCCAATGAATCAATCAACAAATAAGAAAAAAATGTTAATCCTCTGTGACAAAGCGGGAAAAGGACTTGCAGAATACATTGTATATAAATCAACGGACTATGAGGCAGTATTATCAATTTGCAAACCTGGAGCATCATTAAAATTCATTATACAAGACATCCCAAAGCTAATTAATGACTTAAAGGAAGGAGATGATATGGTCATTATTGCATCAGATCCGAGAACTTACAGACTAGATTTAATTAAAAGTGTTAGAGAAAGATGCAATAGCAAGAAAATCAAACTACATATAACATCATTACCATATATCAATATAGTATATGAAAAAATAAATGAGCAAATCTATAAATTAAATATGCAATTATATAAGTTAGTATCACGATCAACAGGCGTATCTCTCATTGACGTTAACAATTATGTTAACCATATGTTCACTTCATCAAATAGATTAACCCGTAATTTTATAGAGTATATGTATAATAATATCACTATTAATTCTGAATTTGAATATACACATCTGTATCAAAATTTAATAGTTTTGACTAGTGACTCACTTAGTGACTCTATTGTTGTAAGTTCAGACGTCTCTCAACCTAAAAGTGATAATAGTTCTTTTTTAGACATGATGGTAAACAAGACACCAATATTGATAGGAATAAGCATCTAAAGTTAATGCATCAAAACTGTAGAAGCATCAAAAGTAAGCAAAAGCAGCTAAAATTACAAGGCGTAGTAGAAACATATCAACCAGATATAATAGTATTGACTGAAACATGGTTATGCCAAAGTGATGTAGATTCATTTTCAATTAATGGCTACAACCATGCTAATTATTTTATTAGACATAAGAGGATTCATGGCGGAGTGTCAATTCTAGTAAAAGACAAATTAAAAGCTAAAAAGCGCTCTGACATCGACAACATATCAGTAGAATATCATTGCGAGATCACAGCTATTGAAATTCCCCCCCGTGTAAACAACTCACAAAAAAAATATAGTTATAGGCCTCTATAGAACGGGTAAAGGAGATTTTTCCATTTTTAAAGAGACTGTTGCCAAATTATTCGATTTGTTATCTGATCAGCTTAATGTAAAAATTGTTTTGACTGGAGATTGGAACGTAGATTTCCTTACAGACACTAGCAACAAAAGAACCCTAGTAGATATCATGACTGAACATAATTTTAAAAATTTTGTGGATTTCCCAACACGAGTTGAGGACGACACTAAAACGTCGATAGACTTTGTCGTATCTCATCTTCATGAGAACGCAATAAAAATAGATTCGTTTGCTACTGCGATATCGAACCATGATGCGCAACTCATTACACTCCAAGATAACATATACAGTATAGATAGTATAAAATATATAACAATTACTAAAAGGCTATATAATTCGCAACGCTTAGCTGAATTTGGTAATGCTCTTCTCTCTTACGACTGGGATTCGATTTTTGAAAATTATGACGATAATACTTTTCAAAATTTTATGTCTAAAATTACATTAAATATGGATATATTCTTTCCCAAGATAGTGACCAGATGTAAAAATAAGAGAAAAACTCCATGGATGAGCAATGAATTAATAAAACTTCAACAGGACATTCATGATCTCTACATACTACAAAGACAGTTCCCCCAATTTATACATCCCAACGAAATCAGAAAGACAATAACAAAACGGGATGATCTTTTAGTTAAAAAGAAAAAAGAATATGTTGATAATCGCATTAGGAACTCTAAAAACCAAAAAAAGGAAGTTTGGCAGATTATAAAGGAGGATACTAATAAATGCATAAGGGAATGTATTTGGGATTTTAAAGATAATCAGACAAGTCAACGAATAGCCAATGAAAATATACCTGATTATATAAACAATTATTTTATATCAATAGGACACCAATTGGAGAACCATAACAAACCAAACAGAGTTAATGCAATTGAATTTTTAAAACAATCTGTGACAGAACTTCCCAATTTTGAAATGCAACAAATTAATTCTGACGAACTTATGAAATTAGCAAAGAGTAAAATTTTCAACTCAGACACTAAAGATATTTTTGATATTTCTGGAACTTTTTTGTATGAAACTATGCATTTTATTTGTCCTCATCTAACATTTTTGATTAATAACATTCTAAAGTCTAGATCCTATCCGCCAATGCTCAAAATGTCACGCTTAACTCCCCTCTATAAGGGTAAAGGTGACACAGATGACGTGCAAAATTATAGGCCAATCACAATTGTTCCAACGATATCGAAGTTGATAGAGAGTATTTTGTCAAATGAAATTATAAAGCATCTTGATACAAATGCAGCGCTTTCTGATTGCCAATACGCCTATAGAAGAGGTAAATCTACTACCTCTGCTACCTTAACTGTAGTCGAAAAAATAACAACTTTCCTTGAAAACAAGCAACGAGTGGCGGCCATACTACTCGATTTGTCTAAAGCGTTTGACTCGGTAGATCATAAGCTACTAATTGATAAAATTGAAATCTATGGCATTAAAAACGATACCCAGAAACTAATCGAATCATTTTTATCAAATAGACAACAGACTGTTGAAGTAAAAATAACCGGTAAAACGATGAAATCGGCGCCACAAAACGTTGGAATCGGTGTACCTCAGGGATCGTCATTTGGAAACATCCTGTTCATTATGTTTTTGAATGATATAGCGCACTTAAAAATTAAAGGAGAAATCATACAATATGCTGACGATACAACAGTCGTGGTTTCAGGAGATTCTGTCGAGGAGCTACAAAATAATATTAACGAATCACTTCGAATTTTAAATGATTGGTTTTTGATGAACGGATTAAAGTTAAACACCGATAAGACCAAAGTTATATGCTTCAATGCGATTTCCCCCTTACTGAAAACTCTACCAATTCCAAATAGTTTGGGAGCTATAGTTGAAAGTGTTAATGCGGCAAAACTGTTAGGTTTTGAACTAGACTCTGCGCTCACGTGGAAAGAACACATAAATACTACATGCAAAAAGATGTCGAAAGGTATTTATGCTATGAAACAACTCAGCCATATAACTTCGGAGGCACAACTAAAAGAAGTATATTTTGCATATGTGCACTCTATTATGTCCTACGGAATTATTATGTGGGGCTGTTCCACGGATTATGAACGAGTACTCAAAATACAGAAACGTGCCATAAGGGTCCTAACTAAAATCAAATCTAGGGAATCGTGTAGAGAGCACTTCAAAAATTTATCGATAATGACGTCTGTGGCAGTGTATATTTTTGAGGTACTGAAGTATGTACGTTCACAATGGCATGTTTTCGAAAAACAGAGTAAATCAAAGTCTAGGACCTGTAAGAATAGCAATATACTCTTACCCATACGACATAGACTTAGTATGACTGGAAAATTGCCGAAGATGATGGGTATAAAGTTGTACAATAAACTTCCTGAAGAAATCCAAAAAATAGAAAAAGATGGAAAATTTCATTTCATTGTAAAAAAGTTGTTATTGTCGAAATCAATCTACAAAATATCGGAATTTTTAGAAAATGACTACAGGAATTTCAAAATTGAATGACTTAATTAGGAGCGTTCCAGATCATTACTAATTTGTTTTTAGCTGTTTATTTAGTTCATACGACTTTTATTTGATTATATTTTTGCTGCTTATTCTTTCAAACAATGAAACTATCACTATATAACTGATTATTATTATTTTAAACTATTTGATAGGTTTTACAATTATTTTATACATATTATTATTTGTTTGTGATTATTATTTTATTATTATTATTTTTGTAATTAAAATTTTATTTTTCAAACTTGACGAAGCCCCTATACAGCGGAGTTATTGAAGTGTATTGTTTGCTGTTACGACATACTTGCAGAAACAAATTTTTCATGTACTTATTTTTCTTGAAGTGACAAAAGTCAATTATGTTATTTAAATGTTTAATTTGTAATGTTATTTGTAGTATTTATTTAAAGATAAACAAAATGTATTTGACGAGTCCTTTCAGAAACAATCATATTATTTTATACCTATTTATAAAATTTTGTGAGTGTGACTTTTTGACAATAAATATCATTCATTCATTCGCTCGATGATTGGGTCAAGAGTCGGATTCAGAAGGCAGTCGTCCTAGACACGGCATGAATTGTCAGGAGATTCTTAAGTCTGTAGCCTACTGCCTCCTACTGAAAAACAAGCATTTATAACCTTTTACAGCGACTTTGCGCATACTTTCTCACAAAAATCGTACACTCAACAGCGTATCAAGAGTAACAAAATCGTAAATCAGACATCAAAAACCGCTCTTCTGCAATCGGGTATTTCGTTTTTATTTTAATATGGATACTTGTTCTTTTAATAATACAACTTATTTAGACAACAATTGTAATACATTCCAGGATAACTCTGGGCAACCAAGTGGACGGCGTGCGTCTGGTAGAGAGCGACCTTATCGCTGCTTTCAAGAAGCGCTACCCGGACGGGAACTGCATGGCGCCGCCCACTGACGCGGGGCTCCCTTGAGACATACTCGCGGAAAATATTGACAGTGTGTAATAAGGACAGAGGTGTAACCAACTTCAATTTTGATGTGGAACATGTATTTGGCGCGCCCTGTCAGTGAAACCAACTCGTATGCTGTGACGTAAAATGGCATGACGCTATTTCATGCCGTCACGCCCACTACCTTACCACTCTCGACACCCTTGTGTGCGTGCGCGTATAGTATACACTTCGTTACTTCTATGTGTGAGTTGTATACTGAGTATAGCTATATACTCAATTACATAGTATATTTGACGCGTTCACCACTGTGTATACGCATTTTGTATTCCTGACAATATTTACCTGTCTCTTATCTTCTCGTCTTGTCTCGTGTCTATGTATCTATGTGTCTTGGCTCGTTGTCGGGAGTCCCGTGACGGACAACTTTTTTTTCTAGAGTCCAAGAGCGCTGTAATCGCATTATACACGAAGTGTTACTAGCAAGAATAGTTTTGACTACTTCAAAAAACTTCGCACTCATGTTCCAATTATTATTGTAACTCTAAGAAATCACCTATCGATGTCCTTGTCTAGCTTGGCAAGTAAGCTATTATTAAGTGATGCCTCTAAATCAACTTACATACATACATAATTAATTTGATTGTTATCATAAGATCACTTTAAAATAAGCATCTACATAGACTTTGTAAATAATATGTAAATAAAACGACTAAGTATAATGAAATAAAAACATTTTTAATAACAACATTGTTTTCACTACACCGCACAAGAACTTGAAATTTATACATAAAGGTGCTACTAAACAGGCAATATTGTAACGGCATGCTTAACTGCGATATCGTCCATACATTTATCCATGTAATGTCCATCATAATATGTCTGGAAATATAAATTATGTAAAAATTGCACGCGTATATAATTATTATACGCAAAATGACACATACGTATAACGACATATACGCGTATAAACTCATACTTAAAACGACTCGTACCATTGACCTATTTTGGGTGAGACCAAACGATGGTGTGAGTCACGTTTTTTAAGTTGCTTAATTTGGGTTCAACTGAAATTGACAACTCATTTTGCGTCATCGCGTGACACACGGGACTTAGACTGTGATAAACTTTTGTATAATAGATCAATTTATACGTTTGTTTATTATATGTATAGAGATACAGTTCATTGGTTTAGTTAGTTATCATGCATTTTTCATCAAGAACACGGGATGAGTAGAATCTTATGAAGGAACTAAAGAAAGACATGGATAAATATAAACTTGGATACATTTTAGTCAGTTAGCGTTTTATGGAATTAATAACACATTGAAAACTTAAACCGTTCTTTAAAGTCGATATCATGTACAGTATAGGTAGATATTATGTGTCATTTTACGTGTGTATCTTTGTGATAGCAATGTCGTTTTGCGTCTAAACCGAGCAGTACAGCATGGCCGATAATCATTTTAATGCGGCCTATATGCCAGTCATTTAGGAGCACCTTAACAAACCAGTCAGAAGAAGTTGGACGAGTGTGGGGTTCTTCTGCCCTTGGGCGAGGACGGTCTCGTCGGACCGAAGAAAGCTTTGGACGCAGCTGGCGACTTGTCTCTTGAGCTGCAGCAATTTATACAGTCAGATATATAAACGGGATCTGCTAAAACCAAAGATTTGTGATGTATTCAACCATGTGTTCATTGATAAACCATATGTTTGAGACACAAAGGCTCGTTTCGAATGTAAAGCCGTGAGGAATTCAATTTAACCCTTATGAGTCGGGTGTGTCGGAAACTATAACTCTATCTCTATCATTTCCAAACAGAATGGCAGAGACAGAGATATAGTTTTCGAATCCGGCAAGTTGTAAACAGGGGGGTACTGATCGCAGGCCACGAACCAGGTACCTATCCGGAAGGTAAGCTCCACAGTTCAGTGATGAAATATATCACCGAACTATTAAGACTAGGCTTGAAAATATTCATCCTCTGCGGAGCACGGCTACAGTACGTCCAATGTGTAAAATAGCTAAGATTCTAAGCGATAGGTATCTTGTGGATTTGAAGATAAAACCGGCCAAGTGCGAGTCGGACTCGCGCACGAAGGGTTCCGTACCATTATCTATGAAAACGGCAAAAAAAAAACATGTTTGTTGTATGGGAGCCCCTTTAAATATTTATTTTATTCTGATTTTTAGTTTTTGTTGTTATAGCGGCAAAAGAAATACATCATCTGTAAAAATTTCAACTGTCTAACTATCACGTTTTATGAGATACAGCCTGGTGACAGACGGACGGACAGACAGACAGCGGAGTCTCAGTAATAGGGTCCTGTTTTTACCCTTTGGTTACGGAACCCTAAAAAAGAACTCACTTGAAATCCTGGTTCCCTCGCGTCGAAGGTCGTAATTTGTCTTTAGAGTTTTGATTGCTGTGAACAAAATGTAAAACGAATGTTATAGTGTACTATAACATTCTATGTGAATGTATTCACATTCAGTTGAAAACGTTAGAATGTCCTTTGATTTAATTCGAGGTATGTAGTAATATATTCGACCCATGGGCATGGTGATGATGGCGAATTGACCCCATTAAAATTAACAGGGTTGAGGTAAGGGCATTCAATGTTTCTAGTGTAGCAAAAACGGACACCTATTAGGTACAAGTAGTTTCCCTATTTCCTGAAGGAAAACAATATACCCAAGTGCATTGTAATATAAATATTTACACCAAAAACGTATGTAGCTATTCCTCTTCGACAGTTAGGTAAACAACTATCTGTATAAAAAGAAAAAATACCCGACTGCAGAAAAAAGATTATAAATGCGCATTCTTTAGAATAATTCTAGTAAAATCACTTGTATACGAAAAAGTTCTTTGGAAGTCGCAAAAAACGCCTTTGTTTTTTTTTTTACGAGAGATGTATGTATTATTATGTATTAAAAAATATATCTAGCCTATGATACTCAGGGAGTGAAGACGAATCTAACGACACCTCGCACATCAAACTCGGTCATGCCGTTTTAGGCTCTAGGCGCTCATATAGAAACATATGTACATAATAAATACATACACGCTAAACGTAAATTTATATTAAATTTGCACGCCACGCACATGACGTATGCCGTCATCTTCGGCGATGGTGTGCTCTGCACTTCAATTGAAATGCTCTTAACTTTCTTATTTTTTTAAGATATTTGTGGAACGGATTTATTTGTGGTTAGCTTTTATGAGGAAAAAAAATGCGTATCTTTAAAAAGGTATATCTATAATAACTACTATGTATAACCTAATGGTGTAATTATATACCTCAGTTTATCATGGAACTTGTCTGTGTGCAAGGTATCCCGTAATCTTCTTTGGAACTGCGAATAAAATTTTTATTATTTGATAATTACTTATTATGGTTAGTAGATAGATATTACTTTTCTACTAAAAATTCATCTCACACTGTCATACTGTTTTTCCAGGTAAAAAGATGTAAGTAGATAGGCACACAAAAGGTATGCAGGCGTACCTACAAAATTCAAAATCATTTATTTGCAGAGACACGGGTAAAAATGCAGATGTAAAAATATGTACATAATAGTTCCTACCTACCTTGTTTCCTACCTTGTGTTCTAACTTAGCTCACATTGACTTTTGTCTCTTTTTCTTTGTTGCAAGAGCAAGACAAAAACCAAAACAGCGCTCAAGCTGCATGCCTAACGGAAGAAAAGGTCTTTCGAATAATGGAGGAAATAATGGATAACACATTTTTTGATTATTATATAGATTTGTAGTGATTTGCTTGATGAAAAAACATTAAAATTGAGTGAAAACTGTCGAAGATACGGCGATATTAATGTACCATACGCAAAAACGAGAAAGAGAGCAATCATGTGGCTTGTAACGTAGTGCATCCTCTCGCTCGCTCACGTGTATATACTGTACATGTATTCTGTACTTACACGCGCATACCTACTTACGTAGTGAGTGAGTGTCCTTTCACGTTCATAATATCACTGACCATTATCGGAAAGCGGTCGCGTTTTATATGAGGCAAAAAGAAAACTTCATAACTTAGTTATTTCGTAACGGATTATACCTACTCAATGAATAAGTAGGTATAATCCGATATTCTTTAGATGAGTAGTAGGTACTCGTCCAAAGAATAAAATAGTCTTAAATGCATACGCCTATGTGTATACTACGAATTCAAATATCGCTAGCTTGCATGAACCTCATATCTAGATTTAGTCCGATTTCAGCCCGTATCTTATCCCTTATTCACAAGAAAGGTAAGGTAGTTATTAGACTCTGATACCTTGATGCTGTTCAATAAATCTCCTTGCGTGGCGAGGGGCCGTTCATCGGAGCGCACGCTTGGCGCGCGCTTGGGAGCGGGAGCGTCACGCCGCGCCCCCAATGACGCCGCCCCGATGGACGCCGTGCCTATTGAGCCGTCGCGCGGTGATATCACTGCAACACCCTCGATTGCTTAGCAATGATCGTCTTAACTGTTGGCCAATGAGGCCGTAAAGTACTCGAGTGGAAGATCAGCCACAAGATGAACAGACCATACAAGTGGCATGAAGACGCTCTGGAAGCAAGCCGCTTCCATCAGATCATTTTGAAATTTTTTTGAGGCCTTTGTCCAGCTGTAGACTTCTCGAGTCTAAAATGATGACGATGGGAAACTTTGGTAGTGCAGCATAATATGCTGCCTAATGCTGCACTACCAAAGTAAATAATATGTAAAGAGGCATAATAGGTAATTAACATTTCGGACACGCTGGAGACGTCGCGAGTTGCCACTTTCGTTATAGTTCCGAAGTTCAAAAATTACCGTAGAAGCATAGCCATTATTGATTTCAATCATACAGAAAATAATGATTGAAATCATATAATATTTAGGGAGGAAATAGCTTTCTCCTATCGTGTCGTATGAAAACTATGTGATTTGCTAACAAAACATCACGCGAGCACAATTCTCATAATACAGGATTTTTGAAGTGAAAACTTCTTTAGCGGCGTTGGGCATTTTGGGATTGGTAAAAAATGTTAGCTCGCGTCAGGTGTCACGTGACCTGATCGAAAATTCGTAGTCCTAGGACGGCGCAGGGCGCTTGCTAGTTCCAAACCAACATACTAGATGGCGCTGTATAGTCTAGTTCCAGACCAACGTACTAGATGGCGCTTTTGCTATTTTAATTTTCACTTCTGCCGGCACTCCCAGAGTGCAACACGTTGTTTTTTTTTTTTTTAATGTCTAGTAGTTAATTGAACAGATTCTCAAGTTGATTTGCGCTTTATTACAGCATAGTAAGAGCTGCTATGTAATTAAATGTGTGTTGTGAATACTATAACTGTTCATTGGGTGTTCAATAAATGCGTGTTTATATAATTCAATGTGTGTTTGTGGATTTATTCCATTAAATATTTTGTACTGTGATACTAAAATCGAATTTCAACTAGATTTAAAACTTACATTCATAAAATAAAAGTTACAAATAACGAAAACTGCTTTATTTCTTTTCTACACCTAAATCACATTAATAATATAGTAAATGAAAATAAATTACAGAGGTAATTCAAAAACTACAGCAAGAAAATAAAACTAACTTTCTTTTTTCCAGAAATCAACCAAAAATGAATAACATTCATATGTATTTACAACATTCTAAAATCATATTCACAAATACTTATTTTACAAGTGCTAAGAAAACTAGATTACTTTTGTTCTTTCACTGCAGTCAACATGGGTAACTTTGAATAACCTCTAATAAACCATTTCCTCAAATAGAATCTGCATTATTGGTCAATATAAAATTATAATATAATAATATTTTTTTATAATAATAATAATAATTTATTACCATCTAAAAAGTACAGTGTATGCTAATACAATTTAGTGAAAAAGGTTTTACTAATTGTACAAATAACAGAACGCTTAGCGATGAACCCCAAACTAAGCACGCAGGTTGTATCTTGGGGTTCAAGAAGATCATATTCATTATATAGTCTTCAAATACTTATTTTATAAAGATTTTATTCAAGGAAATAAATCTTATCTCCAAGAATCTCATCGAATAAACCTATTTTACCACACCAACCACAAATTCAAAGTTATCCATAATGTCCATCCTTTCTTAAGTTCCATGTTAGCTTTTCAAGCAAGAATTATAAATTAACATGATATCGCATATCACAGGGGTTCCCAAACTTTTTCCGTTCACAGCGCACATTTTGGATTAGAATTCTGTCATATAGACCTTGCTAGCCAAAAAAGCGACAAAGGCAAACTAAAAAGGTTTTATTAGAAAAATAAAAAATACACTATGTGTACGAGTGACATGTGTGAGCTCTACACATATTTTCAAAACATGGAGTAAGATTTGACACTGTTGATACTATTACTCTTATTTTTTGCTCCACATTGATCTTTGACAGTTAGTTATGACAAGAGGAAACAGGCGAATTTACGAAACTAGCTAATTAGGAAAACTCTTGTCAGTTTTCCTAATTAGCTAGTTTCGTAAATTCGCCTGTTTCCTCTTGTCATAATTAACTGTCCAAGATCAATATGGAGCAAATAATAAGAGTGATAACATTTAACTAAAATTATTTGGTGAAAACAAAATGAGATTATTGAGAGAGTAGATAGACTTAAATGTGATTAAATGTGACTTCTTGTTGTATGTGTGTGTTCTTGTGGATCTTGTTGTCGGAAAGGAACCTGGATTCATATTTGGATGCAATTTCCATAGAAAATTTGAAGAGCGTCTCAGGGTGCTGCTGTGCAAAGTTTGGGAACTCTTGGCTTAGCAAAATAACTAAGTGGCCCCCTTCACTTAATTTCTACCCTTTTCTGCATTAATTTGTTCTACAGCTTTTTTCTTTTCTTCTAATTGTTTAAGTTTATTTTCTTCAATTTGTTTTCTTAGGTGAGCAGGTCCTGCAAAAACTGCAGGAGACTTTTTGGTCTCTGGAATATATATTTCATAAGTTTTAAAATATTTGAGTATACTTGCTACATCTTCTTCCTTCATCTTATATTCTAAAGATATTTTTGTCGCTGTCACTTCTTCAGGATTTATTTGATGGGCTGAGATAAAATTTATCGCATCTCTAAGAGTGGTGTTACCGTATTTGACTTTTTCAGGCTCTTTAAAACCCATCTCGAAGAACTCTACCATTTTTCGATCTTGAGGTAAAGGTCGGTCCTTCCTTTGCTTAGCTATCTTCTCTCTGGTAATGTCATCTTCTGGTCTTCCATGAGCGGTTACATAAACATTTTTTAGTCTATCGTCGAGTTCTGGGTCTTTTCTATCTAACTTGTCAGCTATATTTGGGTCAGCCTCCACCGTCCTTTTCAAATCCTCCAGGTTTTGGGCATACTTAGGAGCGGGAATCGGTTTTTCTCGGGATATCTCTCGATGTGCGCGATTTTCTAAATTAAAAGACTTAATCGGTCGCAAAGCTTTTGTCACTAAAGCACCCATCTTAAGTGGCGATAGCACAATACTTGCAGCAAATTAAACCACTAAAATGCTACGGAAATAACATTGTTTTTAAAATAAAATTCGAGAATTTCACCGTGCCGTAGAGGTTATAATTTTTGACTACTTGTTTGTTTGACATGTCAATACAGTGTCATTTAATCTTTCAATAATGACAGCATAGACCTAGAATGACAGTCAAAAAAAGTTTTTTTTTTTAATACGTCGCCAGTATCTGTTTATCGTCTGACTCCTTATCATAGCGCTGCAGTCGCATATATTGCATAGCGTTTAAAATACACTAAGAATAATTCTTTAGTTCCTAAAAACTCCACAGGACACGTAAGCAACAGGAACCTATACTTAGGCTTGTCTTGATTGGACGGAGGGATGGGCTTATTCAATAATGCAGCAGTTTCTATTTTCTTCATAATCATTCTAATACATACACTACATACTAGAAAACACAACCGAATAGATATTTTAAGCGCACTTACATTTTAATCTCGATAAAGCTTCTCTCAAGGTAGCTTTGGAATCGTGTTGTATAAGAAGTTTTGCTTTATTACGACCATAAGAGTAGGCTGAGGGTGGCGGCGTATTTGTTGCTCGAGTTTGCTCCATTTGCGTTCGAGCCGGCATTTGTGGACTTGGACTGCGCCCCAAACGACGTCGCTGTTGGGGTAGTACTGGAGCCGTCGTTGCTGACATTAGAACAAGTAGGAATAATGACATAAGTATACTACATAATCTATCACACACATTTTCACACATGCTTAGAAGATCGAATATACAGGATATCCAGCCTAAGGTTAGGTAAACTGAGTGAGTACGTTCAGGGACCCATTTAGAAAAAAATTACCAGAAAAATTTTATACCCTAATTTTTTACAGACTTTTTAGATTTTCGCCGAACATAATAAAACGGCATGACTTCGTAAAAATGTCGATGTACGATAGAAATTAAACGAAGATTGACGTGTGTGCATTAGAAACTGGCGAAATGTCTTTGAACAAGTCTTATTTTATGCAATAAACATTTTTTTTAAAGCTTTTTTAAAATAAAAATGAGCAGCAAAAAGTAGACGAACAGTAAACAGAAAACGTATAACATACCAAAACACTCGAGTGATGCCTCACGTTAGTAGTATCTCTGAACAAGCCCTAAGTTTACTTATGTGTGACATACCTGAACTAAATGCTGCGGGTATCATATGGAGTGGTTGACTTGCATGCCCAATATTGGTGTAGTTTACTGGACGGTTGAGCGTATGAGAGTGAGGTGTCACGGTCATAGAAGACATTAATTGCCTCTCCCGTTCATCCTTATACAAACTACTCTTTAACAGAAAGTTCTGAAACAAATTTTTATTACGTTCATATCTTTCTGGATAATTGAAATGATTTTTATTGTATATACTTATTAGATTGTATGTTGTAGGAATTAAACAAAAAATAATTTATAAGAAGATTAAGAGCTATTCTGAAGGCACTGTTTAAAATAACTTGATTGATAAAATAAATGATATTCCCATACAATTTTTGTTTTTTTTGTTTTGAATTTAGTGAATTGAAGAATTTTAATTAGTTTAGTGTGGCCTTCAAAATTGACCACATTATATTTATTTTTTAAATAGTAATGAGAATCAATACTCATTCTAGCACGGCGCACGCTGACACATTAGTTAACAAAGCTTAAATGCTCTATTCTGCTGACGTCAGCACTCTAGTATTTTAAGGTTTACCTATTTATGTTTTATAAAATAAACATACATAAATAAATATTTAGTGTCATCATCATCATCTCAGCCATAAGAAAGCCACTGCTCGACATAGGCCTCCCCCATGGATTTCTAAAAAACTATTGGAAGCGGCTTTGCATCCAGCATCTTCCCGCCACTTATCATGAGGTCATCTGTCCATCTCGTGTATTAAATCATGTATCAATATTTAGTGTAAGATAATATTAAGAATATTATAGAAATAACTATTACTCACTCGTGCATCATTGACATTTTTAATTACAGGACCATTAGTTGTACGAAAAGTTGTAATTGGTGGAGAATAAGCACCAGCCAGATATTTGCTGCTTGTGTCCTGAGAATTGAATTAAAATAGTAGTTGCAGTAAAATAGTGTTTTTAGGGTTCCGTACCTCAATAGGAAAAAACGGAACCCTTATAGGATCACTTTGTTGTCCGTCTGTCTGTCCGTCCGTCCGGGTGTCAAGACCTTTATCTCGGGAACGCGTGAAGGTGTCGAGTTGAAATTAAAACCATATACGCAGATCTATAGTATCTTGCTGCAGAAAGAAAAATAAAAAATTTCAGTTTTCGTAAAAAAAGTTACAGCCGAATATATCGTAAAAACGCACATTTCGACACTCACAGAGGAATCAAAATCTATGGGGTACTTCCCATTGACCTAGAACTCTGAAATTTGGCAAGAAGCATTGTATTAGAGTACAAATATAGGAAAAAAAACGAAAACTGGACATTTTTAATTTAATCACAAAAAAAAGTGTCTCTATGCAAGGAATGAGGGCTGCCTCAAACGTTCGCTCACTCGGATCCGAGTGGAAGGCGCCTCTACTATAGCACCTACTCGGATCCGAGTGGTGAGCAAGGAATGTGTTAAATATTTTTACGATGTATATTTTTCGGTTTATGAAGGAAAATATAAAAAAAATATATGATTTGCCCCTTTTATTTAGTTTGTACGGAACCGTCGGTGGGCGAGTCTGACTCGCACTTGTCCGGTTTTTTTTTATAACGATCCAGCTGAAGCGGGATCAGGGTAAGGGTTATGTACGTATCAATTAAAAAAAATTGTGGTGTGTTATTTAGTTTCGTCAAAATGTTTAAGATCACCTTTAAAGGGGGTTTTTGTGCTTGTGTTCTAGCCGAACTTCTTGAAGGAGATCTAGAGGGTCTTGGCTCACCAGCGCCACTGCCCCGACGTGGCACCTTATTTGATACGTCAGCTTGATCTTTTCTGTAATAGTATAGTGAAATAAATTAATACGTAATGGTTCATCGTCGTTATCTTCTCAACGATAGGACTTCTCCACTACTGGACATATGCCTCTCCTAAGAATTTTCAAAAAGACCGATCAACCACTTCAAGCGCAGCGTAGGGAGACCGGCCACGAGATGGACAGATGACCTCATCCAATTGGTAAGAAGCATCCAAAATAATGCATCCATGCTGGATGCATGCCGCTTCTAATTGGTCCTTTTGGAAACTAATGCTTAATGCTTCAAAATTAGTTTATAAAAATATTTATTTACCCTTTCGAAACTTTCTGAGAATTGACTTTATTGTGCTTCACGCGCCATTGGTCGTACGATTCCGTCTTAGTCTTGTTAGTAACTGACTCAAAAGAAAACATTTTAATACAAAATTGTCAATTAGAATGTTTACATATACATGGTGATGGTCAGATGGCTCTAGTATACTGACCATATCTATGCAAGCGCAAAGTCTATTTGTTCGACAACATTTTGGGGTAACTCTTGCACATTGCACTGATATCTCCCATATACTATCTTTCAATGACTCTATGCAAGGCTTGCAACATAATACTTTTTTCCAAAGTGGCATATCCTGCCTTGCTTGTAAATAACGAGAGCAAGTCTCATTGTCGTCTTCATGGATATCGTTGTTTTTTAAGACGCAGCCTTTCAATTGCGTCAGTGGTTGGGTAGGCTTAACAGTCAAATCGCAAGATGTAATGAACCTTTCATCTTCTTCAGTTTTATCTGTATTCAAAAGTTACGAATGTTGTTTCTGCTATAGATAACTTTTGATAAAAAATAACACTGTTAATATTATGCGATGTGCAAAAGTTGCTGTAAAAAATGAGTACCTACAAAGTGTAACACAAACAGTGTTACTTTCTATCGATTTATTATTTCTAGTTAATTACTCTATACAATAACAGAACACTGTTTATGCCACAATACTATAATGCTCTAATAAAGTATATTGCCTACTAGCCTACTACCATTGGCCATGTAACGCGTCAGTTTATCTGTCATTCAAATCTCATTGCAAAAAAACCGGACAAGTGCGAGTCAGACTCACCCACCGAGGGTTCCGTACAAACTAAATAAAAGGGGGGAATCATATTTTTTTTTATATTTTCCTTCATAAACCGAAAAATATACATCGTAAAAATATTTAACACATTCCTTGCTCACCACTCGGATCCGAGATCCGAGTGGAGCGGGGCTATAGTAGCAGCGCTTCCCATTCGGATCCGAACGAGCGTCCCGTTCATTTTGTAGTAGTCAGTAAACCGTCAGCATTTGAGGCAGTCAACGTTGCTTTTCGCGGCCACTCTGTACTTAATCAGAATTCGCCTAAAAAGTTTTGGTTCCCAGCTGAAGTGAAGGGTCTGCAGGGGGCGAAGAATGTGTTAAAAACCTGTTTTAGCTTATGCTAATAAGGCTCTTTCATATGATACCCCACATGATACGGTTAATTCACTTTAAAATTTGGACCCTCATTCCTTGCATAGAGACACTATTTTTTGTGATTAAATAAAAAAAAACAGTTTTCGGATTTTTTCCTATATGTGTTAGTCTAACACAATGCTTTTTGCCAAATTTCAGAGTTCTAGGTCAACGGGAAGTACCCCATAGGTTTTGATTCCTCTGTGAGTGTCGAAATGTGCATTTTTTACGACATAATATTCGGCTGTAACTTTTTTTACGAAAACTGAGAAATTTTATTTTTCTTTCTGCAGCAAGATACTATGGATCTGCGTATATGGTTTTAATTTCAACTCGATACCTTCACGCGTTCCCGAGATAAAGGTCTTGACACCCGGACAGACGGACAGACAGACAGACGGACAGACGGACAACAAAGTGATCCTATAAGGGTTCCGTTTTTTCCTATTGAGATACGGAACCCTAAAAACTAAATATATACGCTTTTACGTACCATTTGTCAGTATAGAGATAGATCTTTATGTTATACGTAGATGCTTACCTTCTTTATCTCGAGTTTTTGAAGTCTGAGGTCGATGGGGAATTACGTTTCCAGAATGTACCTGTCGGCTGATTGGTTGTGGAGATGGAGAATTTTTAAATAACACTGGTCGTTGAATAAGCGTTTTTTCTGCGATAGAGTAAACACCAAACGCGTGATATGGAAATTTTCCGGGATCATTAAATGCACGCTTCCTATAAACCATAAAGTAATTTCATAAAACACCAACTTGTAGATTAAAATATCTGAATAATAACAATGAACTTATAAAACCTCTCAAAAACCTTTCAGGGACCTTAATTTTCATACAACTCTCCTTGCTAATTTAGGAGACCATATAAAACACTAAACAGGAATTTTCTGAAACGATAAAAATTCAGTATAATATTGTAGTATAGGTACTAATAGTTATGACCATAACCATTTTTACCTGAACAGATCTCCTTGCTTTATTAACCATGCTTCCAGCTGCTCAAGCCATGCCTGTCAACAGAACTGCTTCAATGAGGAAGGATGTTCATTATACACGTAAGATAAGGTACTAGGAACTCCAACCAAACACCACATTCCCATTTTTGATGGAATACTTTGAAAGTGAAAATGAATGTCTCTGCCTGTTTGTTACCTTTTCACGATCAAGCGGCTGAACCAATCGCTAAGAAGTTTGGTATAGTGACCGCTGAAAACTTTGTGACAGAGGCTACAATTCATATCATCACAGTTTTTATCACTACATGGTTGGAATCATGGTCCACATCTATACATATAATTTAATTCTCACCTGTTGATGACCAATAACAGACCCTGGTCGACAGATTCTCATCCATCCGATGGCTTCATGTGCCGTCATCCGATAATGCTTCATAAGATAACAACCAATCAGAGAACCAGTGCGCCCTAGACCTGCCTGAACAATGATTTCATCAGCACCAAAAAAAAACAAAGTTATCAAAATTAGGGATGCTAGAGAGCTCCGTAACCGAAACTATCAGACATCTGAAACATAAATGTATTCGTAACCGTAACCAAATTCGATATAAAAGTTTCGAGTAATTTCGGATTGTGGCAATGAGATACACTACACGCGCACGTCTCTCGCATTATTTATTATTTAGAAGTAGCCGAAGCCGATATAATATTATTTTATCAGTATCTGTTTCAGTTGCAAAATAAATTATTTATCCATAACGTCCCCAATCAAAATCATTTATCAGAAGACATTAGAATTTAACGCCTTACCTTACCTTACAGTGAACAGCAATGGCACCATCACATTCATCACTTATTTGAAGAAATTTCATTAAAATATGTCGTGGTGGACAAGAACCATCAGGGAAAAACAGGTCATAGTGATTAATACCAGCATTGTTGAAACTGAAGTAGAAAATAAATTATATGATTACAATTGATGTCATTTTAGTATCAGAAAAAACTTGACAAAAAATGCAACTTCATACTGCACGCCATACTTACACGTTTCCATCATAAAGCCTTTTATTTAACCGTATGACAATTTTCACGTTATTTTCCAAAAAATAGTCTATGTACATTTCAGGGGGATGATACAAGGAAACGCTGTAGTCGACTGGTCCTATAAAAGCTAAATATTTTCCTAAAAATATAAAAAGGTTATTTAACATTCTAGAAAATAGATTTCAGCAGGGCCAAAAATAAAATTGGTGCCCAATTTATAAAATTAAACAGACTTTAAAATAAAGCAAATAGCCTCACCTAGAACTGATCACACATCAAACCAAAATCAGCTTGAAGAAATGTGATAGTTACCAGGCAAAATCCAGTTGAGATCTCCACCCTGTATTTTATCAAGTCTATTATATTCTTCGTAGTTAAAATCTTGAAAGTTAAAGAATCCTAATTCTTTGGCCTTCATAATGGCATGCAAGCAATCCGTGAGCGATATCGTATAACTTGATTCACCTTGTGTTGCATCTTGAAATGGCCTAGAATATAATAATTTTACTATAGTTTAAAAAACTGGAAAAAACCGACTTCAAAATACAAAATATACGCACATACGCGACTTGCTGTTCACTTTTCTACAGGCACTTGGATGATATTTTACCAGTTATTTTGTTATAATAATCGGCCAAGTGCGAGTCGGACTCGCGCACGAAGGGTTCCGTACTATCATCTATAATACTACAAAGTTTAGTTCTGTTTATAAAATAACGAGAAATCAACGAAATTCCAAGTTGTAAATTGCAAACTTATAGGTAGGTTTTCGATACACATCCGGGCAGCATGACGACGTTCGCGCAAATACGCGCGGCTACGGCTCGCTCCGTGATGTTACCTCCCCCGCTAACCGCGCGGCCGTGGCTTAGCAACCGCCTCGCTCTCGCGCCACCACCACACCGCGGCGCGGCGCTCGCACCGCGTTTAGATGCACGGATTATTTTCATTTTGTGAGTTTTTATGTATTAGATTAGGTATTTATTTTTATAGTTAATATATTTCTAAATATTTACTTACAAATATTCAAGTTTTTACCTGTTAATTAAGATCGAGTAAAAATTGCTTAAAAATTACGTTTGTTGTATGGGAGCCCCCTTTAATATTTACTTTATTGTTATTTAATTATTTATTTTGAAAGGTAATATACAAGTAAATATTCTGTGAAAATTTGAAGCGTCTACCTGTTACCGTTTTTAATATTGAGCAAAAAAATACGAAAAAAACACGTTTATTGTATGGGGACCCCCTTAATATTTTTTTTTTTAAATTTTTAGTATTTGTTGTTATAGCGGCAACGGAAATACATCATTTGTGTAAATTTCAGCTTTCTAGCTATCACGGTTTATGAGATACAGCCTGGAGACAGACAGACAGACAGACAGACAGACAGACAGACAGACAGACAGACAGACAGACAGCGAAGTCTTAGTAATAGGGTCCCGTTTTTACCCTTTGGGTACGGAACCCTAAAAACCAAAGTACTACATCGCTTTAGATAACATTTATATGGTATCACCTCTGAAGTATGATCTACCAAATCCAAAAAGAATCATCAAAATTAATCCACAATTGGTTGAGTAATCGGTGAACAAGCATACAAAAACAAAAAAAAACATACAGACCAAATTGATAACCTCCTTCTTTTTGGAAGTCGGTTAAAAATAAAATTATTTATATATCAATATCGTCCGATATTTATCAAAAATCATTACTTGAATATTTTTGAATATTAATTAAAATAATTATTTTTAGTTGCACTAAAGAAGTAAATATTTAAGGGTCTTGAAATCGCAAATCACTAGTCTCGCTTACGCATACCATCATTTTAAAGTCAAAATAACTGAAAAAATCTTAATATATTATACCTAAAAGTAATAACAAAAATGTTTAAATGTAAATTTTTCGTTAAGTCCAATAAACCATTATATCTCGAGATGAACGTATTGCGAACTATAGGTAGAGTCTTAAAATCTAAAGATGTAAATAATAAAATAACTCTGGTTTTCTAGAGTGATCTTACGAAATGTACGATATACCTATACAATATATCTAAGACATTGCATGTTTTGTAAAACAAAATAGTTACTTATATACTACAGCTTCAGAATTGTATAAACGTAGTAATAGAAATACAACTAGGCTTGTAAGAACTTTTACAAACAAAACAGCAAGGTACGAAAAGAGTTGCATGACATTTGTCTATTTAGTAATAAAAGTAAAGTAGTAAAATCTGATTAAAGATAGTTCTTTAATCAGCTTTTTGACTCTCTGGAACAGTATACCGTAGTTATAATAACAAATTATAGTTAACAAATTATAATTATTATATTAAATTATATGTAGTAGATACCCGATTGATGTTGACATATTGTTAAAAAAATTGTATGCCCGTAAGGGCAAAACTGTTAATAAGTACTGGTTTCTTATACCTAACATCAAATTGTACACAGTTTTGCACAATTAAATATTCATTTCATTTCATTTCATTACGAAAGAGAACCTATTTTATTCCAGGTCTCAAACATTAATAATTGCACAACATATATCTCACTCAACATACCTGTAGCTCTGTCCGTGAACTAATAAAGGTTTTAATGCATCTTTTGGTTGTAAACTCAGATATAAAACACCAAAACATCCTAAGACAAACGCTGAGTTGACCTTCTTTTTTGGATCGATTGAAGTGTAATGAACTATTTTTTGCTTATTTAAATACTGTTTTAATTTGTCGTTTAATATTTTGCAATATTTATAGACACAGCCGAGATTTAACGGTCCGAAATCGGAGTAATAATTTTCATACACCAACTCGTTATCGATACTGAAATAGTGAATTTCTGCGCAGCTTTTCAAAACTTTTCCGTCTCGCACTGTTGCAAAATATAGCACATTTTTTATGTACTCAGCCATAAACATAATATCAGGACTACGGTTCATCATTGCAATAACAATGATAATAAATTGAAAACTTGATTATACATATTGGAAATAATTAAATACACAATATAAACATAGATAACTATGACCTACATAAGTCGATACAATGCACATAAATTATTTTGAAAACAATTTATAAAAATAAACGCATTCAAAATTATAAATGCCATTTTTGTGTTGGTTCGCTTTTGTTTTAAAATGACCGCGTCAATCAAAGCTGACGTCTGCGGTCTGTCAGCAAACTATCAGCCAGTAGCAGTCTAGAGTTGGCAAACTGATAAGTTGTTGAGAAAAATTGACTAAATATAAAAAAAAAGTTGTAGTTGGTGTTTTGTAAATTACAAATATGGACCAACTTTCGCTTTTGCACTTCCCTTTGCTCATAGCTGACACCTAGATCAGAGGTGTCAGAGATGAGCCAAGGGCAGTGGTCTAGGATAGATGCATTTCGATAATAATGTTACAAAATAAAATCTATATATAATTATTTTTTTGTGGCAAGAGTATCGAAGAGACTATGTGAGTACTGGACACAGCACTGTCTATGATTCTCCGTACGAATTTGAAATAATGACAAGATACTGAAAACAAAAATCTATACATTGTCATATTATTCCGTTTTGTTAAAAGATTACCAATAAAATGTATTTAGTGTTCGCCATGCTTTTCCATGCTAAATAAACCCTAACAAATTGGTAGCAGAGCGTGGTTTCATGGTTATACGACTATCTACTAAATAAAAGGTAAAAATATGGCATCGACGAGTTACCGAAATATCGAACCATTGACCAAGTCAAATTACGATACTTGGTGCCTACAAGCGCAAGCCGTCCTGATTAAAAACGACTATTGGGATATTGTAAGTGGCACGAAAATATTGTCATCAACTGCGGCGGCGGCGGAAAAATCTGCGTTCGAAAAGGAAGACCTCAAGGCAAGAGCTGAAATTTTACTTTTGCTGTCACCTTCCGAACTAAAGCAAATAAAAACATGCACGTCGTCGAAATCTGTATGGGACAAACTTAAAGCTACATACCAAAGCACTGGGCCTGCACGTAAGGCAACCTTATTGAAACAGCTAGTTCTCAAACGTATGACAGCTGATGAGGACATCCGTGATCACCTAAATAATTTCATGGATGTGGTCGATAAACTTGCGGATATGGACATAAAAATACCACCAGAACTGCTCAGTATAATGCTGCTCTACAGTTTGCCAACGTCATTCGAAAACTTCCGAATAGCCATCGAGTCAAGAGACACACTGCCAAATCCTGACAACCTGAAAGTAAAAATTCTTGAAGAATACCAGGCCAGGAGCGGTAAAGAAGCACCTGAGAGTAGTGAAGCATACCACTTCAAGAAAAATAAGTTGAAGTTGTACTGCAAGAACTGCAAGAAGAAGGGCCATACTACCGAGGCATGCTGGGGAAAGAAGGATCGCTCAAATGAGAAGCCTAACAGAAGCCAACCAAGAAACTTCAACGTCTGCCTGAGTACTGCGAATTCAAGCACCAATAAAAACACGTGGTGCTTAGATAGTGGCTGCTCATCCCATATGTGCGGCGACAAGACAATGTTTTCGGCTCTGACCCCTGAAAATGGAACCCTAAAGTTGGCATCAAATAAATATACGAGCAAAATTGAAGGAAAAGGAAAAGTTACAGTCAGCCAAGAAAAAATAGATTACAACTTCAATGACACTTTATTCGTTCCTGATGTGTCAGTCAATCTACTGTCAGTGAGCAAAATATCTGACAGAGGACACAAAGTCATTTTTGAAAAGGACAAAGCCTACATCGTAGAAAAAAGTGGCGAGGTGTCACTGACAGCACAGAGAAAAGACGGTCTATACTACTTCGAATTTGAGAAGAAAGAAGTGTCAAACTACACCCGAAATGGAAATGGCTGCGACTTAATGGAATGGCATAAAAAACTAGGCCATATAAATGAAAGGGATCTAAAGAAGATGGCTCAAGACAACCTTATGTATGGAATGAAACCGACTGATGAAAAATTAGAAGCGTGTGAAACCTGCATAAAGGGCAAGCTGTCAAGATTACCATTCGCGCGACACGAAGGCCTCTACACAACGGAAAAGCTAGAAATTATTCATAGCGACGTATGTGGACCTTTCGAGTGCGAAACGTTAGCGGGATCGAGATATTACGTGACATTCATAGACGACTTCACTCGATACTGCCACGTCTACTTCATCAAAAAGAAAAGTGACGTTTTCAACACGTTTAAGCAATATAAATACGAAGTCGAGACGTTCCACAACAAAAAGATAAAACACCTGCAGACTGACAACGGCACTGAATATCGCAACAAAGAATTTGACGATTTCCTCAAGCTCCATGGCATCCAAAGAAGATTAACCACAGTGTATACCCCGCAACAAAATGGGATAAGCGAGAGGAAGAACAGATCTTTGCTAGAAAAAGCCAGATGCCTGTTGATCGAAGCAAACGCGCCCAAGAAGCTCTGGGCAGAAGCGGTACATACGGCCAACTACCTCATCAACCGTAGCCCTTCGAAAGCGTTAAACGGCGACATACCATTCACCAAATGGGTCGACCGAACACCGTCTGGAAATCATCTTCACGTTTTTGGCAGAAAGACCTTTGTCCTGAAAAAGAACAGACGAGGAAAGCTGACTCAACAAGCCAAAGAGGGCGTATTCATGGGATACTCGTTGACCACAAAAGGATACAGAGTATACATACCTGAAGATGATGACGTGGTGATAAGCAGGGACATCAAGGTTATAGATCAGATGTACTTCAAAGAAAAGACACGGATTATGAAGACCTTGTACACGAAGAGGAACGCCATCACTCAAACACACCTGAAAAAGAAAAGATAAATAAAAGAAAAAAGAACAAAATTAGACAGGAAATAGAAGTTGAAATTACAGAGAAGAAAAATGACACCATGAACAATGAAATTCAACATCCAGAAAACTTACCTCTAGAACCTGACGACTCAGACGAAAACGAATCATTCGACGACGCATCGGAAATTCCTGAGAATGGGAGGCCACAAAGAGAGAGGCACCCACCTGCATGGACTAGAGATTACGTACTAGATGTGATTGAAGAAAGTTATTTACTCAACGAAATTACTTACCTGTCTGACGGAAATGATGATGAGAACGACGAGTACTGGCATGATGCCATAAAAGCAGAAATAAGAGCACATGTAAAAAACGGAACCTGGAAAGTTGAAAAGAAAGTTGAAAATGTGAAAGTCGTAGACTACAAGATGGTTCTGAGAAACAAAGTTGGACCAGATGACAGCATCACCAGAAAAGCCAGACTTGTAGCACGAGGCTTTACACAGCGACCAGGCATCGATTACAATGACACTTACGCACCCGTCGCGAAACTAAGCTCGATCAGATCTGTCATCGGAGTAGCTGTGGAAGAAGGGTTAAATCTGAACCAAATGGATGTCACAACCGCGTACCTAAATGGTGAACTGGAAGAAAATATCGTGATGAAATACCCTGATTACCTAGAAGAATACCTGACAGAAATTATGGTCGAAGAAAGTACAAAAGAAGATTTAACTATATACAATAAAACAGTTGAGATGCTGAGAGACATAAAGAACAACCCAAAAGAGAAGGTTTGCCGTCTCATAAAGCACTTTACGGACTCAAGCAGGCAGGGAGGCAATGGTACAAGAAGCTCGACATAGAACTAAAACACATCGGTTTCAGAGCATCAGAAGCTGACCCATGTGTATACCTACTAGAGAAAAGAGGAGTTAAAATTATAATAGTTATCTATGTCGATGACCTATTGATTGCCTACTCGTGTCCTAGAAAACTTAAAGAAGTCAAAGACATGCTTAATTCAAAATTCGAACTAAAAGTCTTGGGAAGACCAAAACGGCTCATCGGTATAGATTTAACATTTAATAAGGATGGAATTAAAATTTACCAACAGAAGTTTATAGAAGACAGTCTAAAGAAATTCAAAATGGAAGACTGCAAAACTACATCAACACCAATGGAGCCAGGCCTCAAACTTGAAAGATGTGGAAGAGATGAAAGTCAACATCTTAATCTTCCGTATAAAAATTTAATAGGTACGCTTATGTATCTTGCAGTGGCGACACGTCCTGATATTATGTTTACTATAAGCTACCTATCACAGTTTAATGACTGTTACAAGGAAGAGCACTTTAAGTGCGCCAAAAGAGTACTTCGATACCTCAAAGCGACAAAGAATGTTGGCTTGACATTCACGAAGACCGGCCAAGACATGTACGGTATGGCTGATGCGGATTGGGGCTCCTGTAAGCTTGACCGAAAATCATTTTCAGGCTATTGCTTCAAATATGCTGGCACGGCTATAAGCTGGATGTCGAAAAAACAAAAGAGCGTCGCCCTTTCGACAGCAGAAGCGGAATACGTCGCTTTAACCGAAGCTGCAAAAGAGGCGATACATTTGAAAAGTCTGTTCAAAGATTTAGGAGCTGACTACGAACAAGTTGTCGTCTTAACAGACAATCAAGCAGCCCTCAAATTGAGCAAAAATTCAATGGTGACGCCGAAGTCAAAACATATAGATTTGAAAATGCACTTCATTAGGAACTGTATCCAAGAAAGAGCAATCGACGTCAAGTATCTGCGAACCGAAGACATGGAGGCAGACCTGCTAACCAAGGCTTTAGCTGGTCCGCGGTTGATGAAGTTGCGGAGCAGCCTGGGACTGTCCTGATCATCACAATAGTGCCGTGAAGAGGAGTGTGAGTACTGGACACAGCACTGTCTATGATTCTCCGTACGAATTTGAAATAATGACAAGATACTGAAAACAAAAATCTATACATTGTCATATTATTCCGTTTTGTTAAAAGATTACCAATAAAATGTATTTAGTGTTCGCCATGCTTTTCCATGCTAAATAAACCCTAACAGACTATTTTATTATTCTAAATTAATTCTTAAAATGATTAATCGTTCTCGAGGTTTGCCAATAATATAATAAATTGACAAATGTATAAGAGCAACACCAAACAGCGCTGTTGGAAGTGCTACCTACATATTATTAGTATAATAAGTATTTTTGAAAATACTGCGAAGTAGTTAACATAATCATATTTTATTGACATGATGACGTCTTATAAATCGATGAACGCCGGCTGCACGCACGAAAAAGTGTCACGTTCTGCCAAAGCCGAGCGTAAAAGCGAGAACGCGGAACAAGCGACAGAGAGGTACGATCAGCCTAAGGCGCCTAAGCGTTCGGCTTGTGACGCATCGTTATCATGTAAAATTATCGTCCGTAAACCGATTTTCAGACAACAATTTTTTTTCGTTTTCCAATATTCTATTATTTCGTTTTGGACAGTTGTCGTGCAAGTAGTCGATTTAAAATCAATCGACTTTTATGATACTTTATGATAAGTATTAATCGACTAAGATTTTGACAGCTCTAGTCTTTTCCGGTGCGCAAGGTAAACTGTCAAATGTTTTGTGGTGAATTTTTACAAATCTTGAAATATTTACGTGATCTTTTGGGAAAAAGTGATTCAAATAAGTATTCTAAAATGCTGTCGTGCCATTCAATTCATTGTGTTCCGTATTTCAGGTCGTCAAACAGTGAAAAACCATGGCTGATGTCGAAGTGTAAGTTTCCGTGTTTTTGTGTTTATTTACCTCACATTGGTTCTCTTTTATACGTGAACACGTAGTTTTTAATAATATTACACATAAATCCTCCTATCCTGTCTTTAAAAACTTACACTTTTCAGATGTAAACACAGCATCAACATAACCTCTTCGACCACCATAAATTTAACTCATTACCCCTTAATAAATTACAATTCTTCTCTATTTCTGTGTCTGAACAATTCTTATTCACTATATCTTTCTTTTAGTTTCAGTAAATTTATTTCGACTATAAAAATGCTCGTTTTACTCATATAACCTCCTGCCTTTTATTACATCTAATAAATTTTCTATTTTCCTCTCATATTTCAATGTCTTAATAAATCTCAACTAGTAAGTGTAGTACTATCGACCAGCTATCGACTAGTAAGTCTCACATCTGAGCACTTATTTAGACCATTGAAGTATAATAATTAGTTGAAATAGTTTGTTTAGTGTCATGACTCTGTCTGTGGGAATTAGAAGCTCATCCTATTTACTTAATGTATCTAAAATTCTGGTTGATGTGAACAAAATGTTGGTATCTTGCCCAACATAGCAATGCTGCCAGCATATTCAGTATGCTACCAATATGGGTACGGGGTTTCAGCATTTGGATTATCTTTAGACCTTCATCCTTCTGGGGTTGAACTAGATTGATTTCTTCTATAAAAGTTTGTTATTATGTAGTTTGTTTAATGTTTAGTTATGGATATAGTTGAACGGAGAAGATAACCTAACGGTGATGTTTTCAGTGAAGTGCCCGTGAACCCCGTTCTCAGCGGTGGTGCTATGGACGTCAACCAAGCACTCCAGGAAGTGCTGAAGACTGCGCTCATCCACGGTGGTCTCGTACATGGACTCCATGAGGCTGCTAAGGCTCTTGACAAGTAAGTGATTGCAGATTATTGTTGCTTGATTGTGACTTTTATTTTTATTAGGAAACATAGCTTTTAAGGTGGTTTATATAAGACAGACTTGAATTAGGGTTATGAGTTATGTAGCATTATATTTAGAATAGCATTATAACAAGTCCCATTTTAGTAGTTTTCTTAACCCATGGGATGCTTCCACATCTACAGCTAGATCTTAGAATTAATCATGTATAGCTTTATTATTAGACTGGCCTCGTAGCTCAGTTGGTAGTATGTCTGCCTGCTAAACTGTAGGTCATAGGTTCGATCCCCAGGACAAGAGAACAAATATTTGTATGATGGGTGTGGTGTTTCTATGTATCTTAAGTATATATTTATAAAAAATAAGTAAATATGTATTCTATAAACCATCTAGTTTCCATAGTACAAGTTTTGCTTAGTTTGGGCTAGATGGTGTTGTATGAAATGTCCACCAATACAGTAGATCTCAACCACAAAGTGAATGGTGACACCACCACTTTAGACAGTTTTCACATTTCAAGATCAAGCAACCAATCAATTTGTAGCATATATACCTATTTTTTTTTATGTATGTACATGAATTTCTCCATTATTTGTGAACCAATTTTTATAATAAAATATTAGGTAGAATAACCATTTACATCATATTATAGGAGAAATCTTCATGATTTGGCAACAGGTTCCCCCCAAATATTCACCCATCACATTGCTGTTCTAGTTGTGTGGTGTGTGGAAATACCAAGCAAGGTCCATGCCTTGTGTGGTGCCACCTGTTGCCCAGAGCATGGCATACTCATAGTACCACATTGCTGATACTTCAGCGCTGTGGCCTCCCAATGTGTGCTACACAATTTTTTTATTATAATTCCTAACTGTAACTGACAGAGCCATTAGCAGAAATGTATAAGTGGTAGACATGTGCTGATTGATGTCCAATGATCTCATTTCCTGGTTGCATCATCCTCGCATGTTTTCAAGCTCTGAAATGGTAGGTTTTATTCTATTAGCTTTGAGGTTACTTTAAATCTGTTAGCTTATTTTTTTGTTGAATTACTGGATTTCCTTTTTGACTGTTGGCATAATCTAGGCATTGTATGTGATTTTTAAACATACTTTTATTGTAATTTTTGCTAAGTTTCATGTGTAATGTTTTTCCAATTAGCTAAGAAGATAAGCTACACTTTTTAGTTAAGTATTTTTTTCTAGCAATTTCAATAGTTTCACTTGTGGAATGTCATTGTAAAGAATTAAGTCCTGTGTAAAAAAAATATCATTTAAAAAGTTAGTTTTGAATCTTATGTTAAAAATGTATGATGTTTCTAACACAATATTTGTTACAACAGGAGGCAAGCAGTACTGTGCGTGTTGGCCGAGAACTGCGACGAGGCTGCATACAAAAAGTTGGTGCAAGCTCTTTGTAATGAACATCAGATCCCGCTTGTCAAGGTGATTAATTATTACTATTTATCTGTTACATTAATAACAAATCAAACTTCATCCTTTTGGATTTGGTGAGGCAAAATGAGCGTAATTTTTAGCAGTCTGGTAAAAATCAGGCAAAGAGGGTTATGTTTTTGAGTGTATGCATGTGTGGTATAGCCTGAATGTCACAGGCTATATTTTTTGTAATAAAACAAATACGACTCTCGCAAAAATAAAAAAATACTCTTTCGTAAAAAATAAGCGATTTTACTAGAATCATTCTAAAGAATGCCCATTAGTAACCTTTTATAGCAACTTTACGCATACTTTTCACTAAAAACGTACACTCAACTCCGTATAAAGCGCAACAAAATCGAAAGTTAGACTGCAAAAATAGCTCTTCTGTAGTCAGGTATTTTGGTTTTCTTTTAAATATATTTACTTTGAGTTGTGAGTCGCGCTTTTTCTGTTGCGTTATTTAGATTTGATTGAAATCGAGAACTCATACAACCGCAATGCAACGTAAATTATGTGACTCATTTTACACAATTCACAATTCTAAAAGTGTGGTAGTGTGGTCTAATTTTATTTTGAAGTAACCAAAATGCAGTTCAACTGTTTTATATTGTAGCAGTGTGTGAACTTTTCTGTTTATTTCAGGTTGACAACAACAAGAAGCTCGGTGAATGGGCGGGTCTCTGCAAAATAGACAAGGACGGCAAGGCCAGGAAGATTGTCGGCTGCTCGTGCGTTGTTATCAAAGTAAGCCTAATCATATATTTGTTATAGTGCGAAGTATATCACAATAGTTTAGGAGTTAATTTCATTAGTATGGTAAAACTCAAATTGCAATAATTCCATCATAAATTGTTAATAGCTAATGATATAATTAAAAAATTAAATGCAATATACCTATGTCGAAATAGTTGATAATACCTATAATTTAGCGCAACTAACATTTGTACACCTTTCATTTAGCGGATTATCACTGCGGCGTAGCCTGTGATTCACAGGTTGCAGGATTCAGATATTTGCAGTTTATAAGGTCTAGAAGTCAAAAGACATATGAATCACGGCGCGTGTGGTCACAGGCTTTGCAGATCTGCTATCGCTCCGGCCTCTCGATGTCCGACACCCCGCGCCCATGTGCTAGTCTCAAAAGTTTATTTTACTGGTGATCTGATCTAGTCTCAAAATCTGATGTATAATTGCAAAATAATAATATTTATTACCAAAAGTAAGTACAAACAGGCTTAGAAAATGGATTCAATTTAGTTCGAATTCTTTTCCGAAAATTTGTACTACAGCAGATGTTTAGCGGTGAGCTCCAAACTAGACACTAGGCCTTTATCTTGGGATAATATCTCATTGATTTGTTGTCAACATTACAGTGGCAGACATGTAATTTGCATAGTGATTATAGCTTCGTTTCAGGTGACCACGACTCGCCAAGTGATAACTATGCGCAACACGAACACTTTCTCCTCCCCATGGGGTTTCAGTGCACAAACTGCGCTAGAATAAATGCGAGTGCCCTATGGTGTAGCGCTCTACGTGCGCAAACACTTTCCTATCACTCAAACAAAATTTGACCTACTATCAAAATTTCCATATCTACAAATGTCCTATTCTCAAAATTTCCTTGACTACAAATGACCTATTCCCAAAATTTTCACGTCTACAAATGTCCTATTCTCAAAATTTATATGTCTACAAATGTCCTATTCTCAAAATTTATGTCTACAAACATCCCATTCTCAGAATTTCCCATTCCAATACTATAAAAGCATAATACATGGCCCCTAACTAAATATAAAAATGGCCCTTAACTAAATATTACTTAATTAGGAACCATAGTTATTATTTTTTTAAACTTGACATCCAAGATATCTGATGTTAGTGATGTTGTGGTCTCTCGGTAGAGAGTACCATTTTTTGTTGTTGTGGTCTTCGATGGAGCAGGCTTACGTAGAAGAAAGTGATATGGTGGTGTATTAAAATAAACTACATTTTTAAAATTGTATTATTTTCTATTACAGGACTTCGGCGAAGAGACGCCAGCGTTGGACGTGCTCAAAGACTACCTCAAGTCTTCGAGCTAAGCCCTAGGTCTAAGATAAGTTACTAATAAATAAAAATCCAAAAAAAAATACTAATTAGTTTTATTTCATAAATTAATCAATTACTAAACATAATTAAAACACTGATAGAACATAATTTTAACGAACACAAGTTACTTTCATGTTATTCTAAATGCATATATTTGCAAACTGGTCACAGAGCTCCTTGTGTTTTGGCCATTGTTGCACTTGACACTCCCTGAAATTAAAACAAATGTTTTGAATGTCTGTTTTTTAAGGCTCCAAAAACCGATTACAGTATGATGTCTTATTTTTCTTTGAATATGGATATTTGCTAAATCGCAACGTTAGTTTCCACTTTTAACGCGATAGTTTGAGTCCTCACCTGCCACAATACCACTCCGTCTTACACCTGGAACACTTCTTGTTCGCCTTCCCCCCGCACCGGCCGCACTTCGCCCCCCCTCCGTCCATAGCGAGCGCCGCGTCGCTCGTGTACGACTCTAGAAGCTTCTTCGCCATCTCGCGAGACTGCTCGGAGCCGTCCATGTTGAAAACGTCCAGCTGGGTTTTCGCGATCGTCTTGCAACGCTTGTGGACTTTCTTTAGGTACTCTTCTTTTATCTGGTAGAGTTGTAAAAGAATAAATAAAATCACTAACTTATATAGTTTAGAAAACTCAAAAAAAACGGCTGAAGCAATTTTGATGAAATAGCTAAAAACACATGAGGAAATCCTCTTTCTAAAAAAAAAAATAGATTAAAGTTTGTCCACCCATTTAGAGCTACGATGACACACACATATACACGTCATACTTATACCTACCCTCTTTTTGGGTCGGGGGCACAGGTCGGGGGGCTTAAAAATAGGAGTGTGGGACGGCCGTGTGTTTAATATGAATATGTGTACCTACGTAACGTAATCTCAATATGGCGGCGATTCCTCTGCTGCGCGTGTCGCGTCCTCACTTAACGAATTTTTGCACGTAGACTATGAATCGCCAGGTTTTCTAAATTGCCTTCCAACATTGACCGCATATAGATAGTAAGAGAGAAAGTTTTGTAGATATGAAGCGTACAGTTTGAGTATAATAGGGTGAAATTTTGAGCTTGTGGGATTGACACCCTCTACCATCTCTACATTTATACTAGACCGACACTACTGGAATACTACATCGGTATCACCTGCCTGTAGGAAGAGCCTACTAAAAAGGGGACTTCGGGCGCGGGGTTGGTTGGTAGTGGGACCCTGACCTATACTCGGACGTGCCTGAGGTGGACGCGAGATAGTGACTCAAGCGGTCGTGGGCTTAGTAGGCTGCGGAGGAACTGTCACAGTGCTGAGGGCATTATGCATTCTTAACAAGAACCCTGAATCCCTCCATTTAGCACTAAAGCTAGCCACCGGGGGGGTTTTTTGTGGGTACAATCCCACACAACCCGTTTGCATCCCCAACATACAGCGCAGCCGGGTATATTTTGAAGATTTCTCCCTCGTCAACAAATCCTGAAAATAGGAAGAATTTGTAGCCAATAAGGTAAAGAGTAAAAACCCATACCTGTGGCACCACCTCAATAAGCGTGCACCCTGGGTTCTTGACTCCGTTGGATTTGTTGTGGAGACTGGAGTAGTCTCCCACCGCGAGCCGGCAGAGGAACATCTTCAGGTCGCCCAGCGGCGGGATCTGGTCCAGCATCGGCTCCGTCATGAGACCTTGGAGCTAGTGAGGATTTAACAGTTAGATAATATAGGAAGGTAAGCGAAAGTAAGCTTAACTCGTTTCTGAACTGAGAATCGTCGCGCGATCTTATTCCAGCAAATTACGCGTTTTTCATACAAATAGGTGAAAACTGTTTTCTACCCCTGAATATTAATCCGATTCCGATCATTCTTTTTTTAGGGGTAGAAAACAGTTTTCACCTATTTGTATGGGAAATCGCGCGACAACACTTCTCATGATAAATTTTGACAGCTTATATAATATCAACCTGAGATCCTGGCGAAAGACATTCCTAGGGAGCTACCAAAATGCCCCGTGGCTTCACCCGTGTAGTGATGATAAAATATAGCATATCCTGCTCCCAATGCTAAAGAATCTCTGTGCCAAATTTCATAACGATTGCTTCAGTCGTGTAACTGTAAAAAGTAACAACAGACAGTTACTTTCGCTTTTTGACATACTTAAAAAACGGAGGAGTTTATTTATCATTAATATGTAAGGATTACTTTGACATTTGTCTTTGTTCTGTAAGATCAGTAGAAAAAGCGAGATAAAAGTCCAAGTATTATTGAAATAGGACTGCTTGAGTGCTTATTGTATGCTCCTAGCCTAGGCTACGTCTCACCGTCTTCATCATATGGCGGAAACAAGGAGACTCGGCTAGTATTTGTTACATACAAAAGCAAATTAAAGTAGTTCTGCTTTTCAGTCTATTTCTGTGAAATATTTTAGTATGGATATACTTAACAAGTATATGCTTAGAAAACACAAAACCAACAAATAAAAACGGCTGAGCGGATTTTGATGAAGCAGATAAGAACACTCTCGATAAAATCCTCTTTCAAACAAAAAAAAACTAGATTAAAATCGGTCCATCCGTTTGAGAGCTACGATAGACACAGATATAATTATACAGATATACACTTCAAACTTATATCGTTTCTTTTTGTGTTGGGGGTTAAAAAGAAGGGCACGTATACTATTTGCGAGTGAAACAGGTAAACTTGTACAATTATAGTTACACTACTCGATAATAGGTGGCGCATTATGAAACTCACTAAGTTGTCGTGTAGATGTCGCTGAGTGTCCGAATGAATTTTAACAGATGTCGCCACTTGTACTTTTATAAAAATGTATTATATTTTATATAACAAACAAAATAACTAAATAAAAAGAAACGTTCATACCAGAGGTACCAGACCAAACCATTTCTTCTTCAATTTTCCTAAGATATATAATTTATAAGAGATCTCAATGTATTGCTGCATAAAAAAGTGTATTTGACTTTGCTTTGTATGAAAATGAATGCGGATCAACCCATTGAAAGGCATATAGTCTAGTAAAAATAAATCCGTTTGTATGGAGCAGATCACAGTATTTGCAACTGGGGGGATTCTTTGAAATTATGATAGGAAAATAACTAAAAATCATAAATCAACAACAATCCACGATATATATACTAGCTGCGTTTCACTCACGTAGTTATGAAAAACGGTGATGATTATGATGATGATGGTAAGCTTATGTCCGTCAAAGTAGGCTTATTTGGACTTTTATCTCACACTCTCACATTTGAGCGTGACCTCGCTGCAATCCACAGCTATGTACCGGGGCAGCGTGTAAAATAGGAATGCGTAGCTTTTGTCTACACATCCTAATCCATTACGGAGTCTTATCCTTATTAATATTAATCCACTAACTCTACAGAAGTGCGTGCGTCTGGTCTCCTCGATGGTGTAGTAGTGTTGCAGGCGCGGCTCGAGCAGCAGCTGCCGCAGACACAGCCACAGCTGTGCCTCGCTGCGATGCATCTCCACCATCTCCGCCTGCGCTGGCTTCGACCACCGACCGACTGACAAAATATGTGAATACTGAATTTTTGTGTGAGAAAATCATATTGTTTGATTATTGTTTCTATTTCTTTAATTTTCTGAATTTCTAAGGTTTTTACTTACTTTAAAAAGAAGAAAGTTAATAATTCGGTTGTACTCCTTTTTTATGTTTTTTACAACATAACTCTGTCATTTACAAAATCATTAAAAAAAAATTCGTTTGAAAGTATACATAGAAATAGTTGTATTTGCGATAAAAACAACCAAAACATAATAATGACCAAAAATAAACAAAAACTAGTCGTTTTTGTTACAAACCAGTTCCACCGGTACAAACCGCGATGGTCTTCCGTTGTAGGTATATACTTTTAGTTCTGGTCTTGCTTGATCAAGTAGCGAGAGCCTCTTAGAGATTAATAGATAACATTACCGTCTTCATGTTATTAATTGTTCATGTAATCAACTGAAAAACGGATTTTGAACGTACTCGTTCAAAATCCGTTTTTCAGTGCTCGTATTTTTTTCTCATATTATATTTTTCGAGTTAGTTATAGTAATGAATGACTAAACAAATATATCGAAAACATCAAGTTTAACTTTAAAATCATCATTGCAACTTTGTTTTTACTATTCATCATCATCATCAGCCTTCTCTATCCCACTGCTGGGTATAGGCCTTTCTCTTGTCTTGCCATCTTCCTCGGTCCAGGTCCAATCAAGTCCAGGTTCGACTCAATTTTACTATTAATATCTTATTAATGGATAGACTGAAAGTTTTACAGTTAAACGTTTCCAATTCATCCTTGTCGTTGGTTCTGCGCCAGGGCTGCAGCTGCAGTAGATGCCCCAGAAGTGAAGGCACGTCGTGAGTCTTGTACAGATTGGTGGCAAGGGATGCCCCTACACCCGCTGTCTCCATGTGCTCTGCTAGATATCTGGATGACGGTAGTTTTGATTTAAAATTGTATGTATTGTAGTGATTGATTTCAACGGACAGTACAGCGATTACATGTAAAAGTTTCTTCTTCAGTATTAATAAAAAAAATACGATTATGACAAATAATGTTGGTTTACATTTACAGACGTGAACGAGCACATTTATTTTCTAATGTAATTTGATTACCTACTTTTAACATCATCATCATCATCTCACCCATATGAAGTCCACTGTTGGGCCCTTGAATTTCCGAAAAGACCAATGCGCTTGCCGGTGCGTGGTTTCCACTTGAGAACTTTTCGACCCCATTAGTTTTACCTACTTTGAGTAGTAAGTATTATTCCAGCAAAATATGCTATGTCTTTTCACAGATCTTCAGGTTATAAACGTTTTAAAAATGGTATGCGTGTAAGTACATCTTCTAGCTCATAAAGTATCATCACTAATATTGAGATTGTCTAAGAACGACAGTAATTGCTTACTACCAGGCAAACGCTGTCTACCTGTTTGCTGCTTTTACTATAAAAATAATTAATTCTGAAACTACAAATCATCATTACAAGAGTATACTAACCGTACAATAGAGATGGATCTCATACTGATATCAAACTGCAGGTCTCGTTTCTGTCTGTCCAGCTCTTCTGCAGCTGTTTCGCTTTCCAGTTCTCTGGTTGTCAAGGGCTTCAAGTAGCCGTTGCTGTAGAAATATTTAAGAAAAAGGCCAACGCCTGTTTATCCTGAATTATTTTCATGATTATTTTAAGCGTCTTTCAAAATTCTTTGGTATTGAAAATGTTGACAACAGTAGATTCTAGATTTAATTTCACTGTTACAATTTTCTCAACACATGTCGTATGATGCAGATTATTTTATTACAAAATTTAGTGGACTTGATAGGGACAACTGTTGTAGTCACCTTCTGGTTTTAAACTTACTTGATCAGTCCTAGTAGTGCTGTGAGTTGTTCGACGGCATAGTTAAGCAAATCGACAGAGACATCGCTGATACACTGTGCGCCATCTTCATGGAATAGTACTGTCTCCAGAAGCCCTACTGCTGCCGCTTCGTGGTACAACTGAAGTTATAATAGTTTTTTTAGCAGTCATGTAAAAATGACAAGGTGGGTTCATCACCATACAAATTATCTACTAGCTCTTACTCTTAATTATTCAGTAGAGCAGAAAAATTATATACCTACTCAACCCACGCATTCAAATATTGACTGAAAAAACTATACAACTTTACTACTCTTTGAGGGTGTGTGTGTGTTTACTCTACGACTCATCAGAAGTTCCTTATTTTCTTTTTAATCTAATTTTAAAATTATTACACTTGCCACCATGTAAATTCCGAAAGTGCTGGTTGGTGCCGGTACTAGTTTCATTATTTGGGGGTAGATCTTCAAACGCCAGACTTGGATGCATATCGCTTCAAACACGAGCACTGGCAACTGAAAATAAATTTAGCGCCATCTGTGATCGAAACTTAAACAAAAATTACTATCTACTCAATCACAGATGTCGTTTTACACCAAATTACACCCTACATGAGACACATTTTAGAAATTGAAAAATATATTACATATTAGGAAAACCTACCTTGCCACTGGAAATAAGTGTTTCTTTGGTAAGCTCTTCTTGCATTGACGAGGCGTCTAACACAGCTTGTTGGTTTAACTTCTGTAGCCTGATATGCCAGTCAACCCAACTGAAATAATTTTACATCAACATAATTATTTAACCTATTAAAAACGTAATAAATGTTCTAAGATAAATTACCACTGGTTTCCGATGTTTTCAATTCGAGATGACTCCATGCTGTCGATAAAAATATCCAGTTCACCGACATCTAGAGCACTTAGCTGTGGATCCTTTTCAACCATTATTGAAAATAAATGTTTGCTTAAAATATAATATTTAGAAGCTCAACTCAAAGAGAATACAGTGCACTTAAATAAAGCTTAAAGCACAATAGAATTTATATTTTTAAATAGTAGGGTAGCTATGGCAACGATTATTCAATAATTTGAATGTGTTTTAAATATTCGCGGCACTGACAGCTGATTAGGCTGTCATCGATTAAAAAAAAACGGACATGCGCCAAGTTAAAAAGAAAAAAAATAAGAAATTCCCGAACGAAATTATTTTACTTTTCTCGAGAACGATTTTTCGAACTGCAGCAAAAAAACCTTTTGTATTATCCATTAGACTTGTTTATAAAATGAATAAATAACTTGAAGAAGAAGATAATTTGACTTATTTACCTTATACATCGTTTAGCATTATGTAAATATTCTTGATATATTATTTTACCGTTTGTAAACGATTATAAAAGCTACCTATTTGTTGCCATTTCAAAAAATAAAAATGGCGTAGTCGGCGGAAGTCGATTTTCTGTCTTTTTGAAAACTTGACACACGTGCCGCGTGGAGTTTTGCCCCGCAGGTGGATAATTTTTAGTTATTTGCTAGAAATCTACTGTTATTATTGTTGCAAATAGAATAAGAAATCTATTTACAGTGCCCGTTTTACGAAATGTTCAGTGAATTTTGTGAAAAGTGTTCTGAAACGGATAGGCGAAATGGTGACATGCCGCCACTCACTAATTCTTGTTTTTCTTTGTATAGATTGCTTATTTTACAATGTTGTATCTTAAAGACGATATACAAAGCCATCTGTATTCGTTATGTGTTAATTTTCTTCTATATTTTGTTAATTTATCACATTTATTTATGTCCATATAACCTCTTCAACCACCTTACACGCTTGATCTTTTAGAGGTTTCTTTGCGATAATCAGGGACTTTCGGGGCTTAGTAACAATTTAAATTCATTTTTATGCCATATTCGTTATTCCGAGAAGCAAATTTTATAATCATCATTGCTTTTCAATCTTTTAATAAGTTGATTCACCAAAGCAGTCCTCATAATATTTATAACCTCCATTAGATTTTCTTTCAATTACCGTCTGATTCCACTAATTTAGTAATTGTTTTAAACACCTGGCAGAACACAAACATTTTCATTTCAATCTATATAAAAAAAAATCATAATACAAAAATAATGAAGTGAAGTTTCTATTTTAGCACGATGGTTGCGACGACAGACAAGAAGGCTGCGGCCGAGAAGAAGCCAGTGAAGGGTAAGGAGGACAGTAAGAAGCTGCCCGCAGTCCCAGAGTCAGTCCTCAAGCACAGGAAAAGGAGGGAGGCTCTACGCGCCCGACGCCTACAGGTTAGCCAACACCTGATTGATGCCCCATAGTTATCTCCGTCCTTAATTCATACCTCGTGTATTGGGTTTTACATTCAAACTAGTATTATCAACAAGCGAGCTGTAATGTAGTGGTTGTTTAACAATACATTGATTAAAATTAAAATAAACTGCACACCATCTTGTCACCACTGTGAACGAGATTGCATTCGCTCAGAATGGTAGGATAGTAATGACCATTCTGTGCTTACGTCATATTATTGGGTTAAGACAAGTAGCTTAACAAGTCTTAAAATAAATTCATGCACCAAGTTGTCATAACTATCAGGTAATTTTCTCAATGATGATACGAAATTACAAAGGCATAGTTCATCTGATCACAATGCTGTTACATTTCAATCTGAATACATGAAACACTCCCAATACTCATCAGGCCATTGCATAGCCTCTAATATACAACTATCTTTATCAGGTTACCATCAAGAGGCGTTCATCTGCCATCAAGAAGAAGAAGGAGATCTTCAAACGTGCAGAGCAGTATGTAAAGGAATACCGCATCAGAGAGCGAGATGAGATCAGGCTGGCGAGACAAGCTCGCAACCGTGGCAACTACTATGTGCCCGGTGAAGCTAAGCTAGCGTTTGTCATCCGTATCCGTGGTATTAACCAGGTCTCACCAAAGGTAAGAAATAAAATCATCTTTTATTTCATATAATTGATGTTACCAGAATGAATACAGGATGAAAACAGTATTTTTTATGTCCCTGGGAAACAATTTTCCCTGCTGTCATATTACAAAAACAGTTTGTTTTGAAATTTCTGTATGTCATCTACAATAATAAAAACTGAACAACTGATTGAACTGAATATACTTGCACGTTAATATTTTTTAAGTTTTTGGCACAATAAAAATCTTGTCTATTGTCTATAAAAATAATACTGGCTGGTACATTGTTATAAAGTTGATATGATGGTAGGAACCTTAGTTGTAGGTAATTAGGTTAGCTAAAAGTTAGGTAGGTTTGTTAAAAACCGCTCAGCACGAGCCGGGCTGCTTTTATAGTGGTTCAGGCACATTCAGAGCGCAGAGTGACCGTGTGCCCCTATGGTGACCTGCCACATGCAGAATCAACTTTCCTAGCACCCGAACATATTTATTTCATAAGTTGCTACCTATAGAGTATTAGAGGAGTGTTTTATAGTTAGCGTTCACTAGGAATGTATCCCTATCCCTAAATATTATTCGATTTCAGTTACTCGTTTTTTTACATGGTTAGAACCATAATGAGGTTTGGTTTTAAGGGTTCTGTACCCAAAGGGTAAAACTGGACCCTATTACTAAGACTGCAGTCTGTCTGTCTGTCACCAGGCTGTATCTCATGAACCGTGATACTTAGACCATTGAAATTTTCATAGATGATGTATTTATTTCTGTTGCCGCTATGACAACAAATACTAAAAAACAGAATAAAATAAATATTCTCAAATATTTATTTAAGAATGTTCTATATTTATTTTGTTTGTTGTATGGGAGCCCTATTAAGGCTCCCATACAACAAACGTGATTTTTTTGCTCCTTTTTGCTTGATATTGATAACGGCAACAGGTAGATGCTTGGAAAAACTCACAGAATATTGAGTTATTTTATTATAGATAATGGTACGGAACCCTTCGTGCGCGAGTCTGATTCGCACTTGGCCGGTTTTTTTCCAAAATTATAACTTAATTCTTTTACTTCAAGAGTCTTAAAGGAATTTGAGAAAAGCAAACTATATCTATTTATGAATGCAATCAGATAAAAAAGAATAACAGAATTGAATAATATTTACAGGTACTCCTAGAATGAAAACAGTGTTCTCCTTTTTGTATAGACATGCTCTTGACAAAGCATTTCTCTTATAAATGTATAATGTATATGCATGTTTATTAGGTCCGCAAAGTCCTCCAGCTGTTCAGACTGCGTCAGATCAACAACGGCGTGTTCGTGCGTCTCAACAAGGCCACCGTGAACATGATGCGTATCGCGGAGCCTTACATCGCCTGGGGATACCCTAACTTGAAGAGTGTGCGAGAGGTATGTTATTTTTATACTTTATTTCCTTGTTACATAAGTACAATGCTGCCTGAATAGGTGCTCAATAATAATTTGGCAATGAGGTTCATGGATGCTAGAGATATTTAAATTTATAGCGTATATACATGCGTATTTGTACTGGTATATTTTTATTATGAGACTATTTTATTCTGTTGAATGAGTGTAACTTGTTAAGAAATAACATAGTTTTAGAAGTTAATTTATAGCTAGCAATAGTATTAAAACCGCTCAGCACGAGCCGGGCTGCTTGTATAGTGGTCCAGGCACATTCCGAGCGTAGAGTGACCGTGTGCCCCTATGGTGACCTGCCACATGCGGAGTCAACTTTCCTAGCACCCGAACATCTTTGTTCTGTAAGTGGCTGCCTATAGAGCTTTAGAAGAGCGTTATTGTTAGCAATTGGACAATCTGACTAGAAATATATTTATTGTAGTGTTATTGAATAGTTAAATATTTTCGCATAAGAGTCCATAGTTCAACCATCGTCTGTCTCGCTAGCGCATACCCACATTTTTAACCGACTTCAAAAAAATGAGGTTATCAATTCGACCTGTATGTTTGTTGAAGATATAAAAAAAATAATGAATGAAACTAGAAAACATTACAAAAATTACAATTTGACCTAAGTTAATTACCATACGTAAAAATCATTTCTAGAAATTATTAATACAAAAATTATTTTATGTATTAAAATTAACTTGGATCCGATTGATTAAATAAATTCAATTATATAATAATTGTATTAACTCGGCCTATGTAGACTCTATGTTTCCTTCATACATTCTAGTTCATTCAATAATATCGTTAGAGATGAAGTTGCAGTGCAGACCACTCACTTCATTTCCCGAGTGTCATAGACTATATTTTTAATTGGTAATATAGGAACATACACTTGAAATACATAACCCTCCTTTTTACACAGTCAGGTAATGTTCTGAAAGGGCGTACATTAAACATGTGTACATTCCATTTCCAGCTGATCTACAAACGCGGGTTCGCGAAGGTGGACGGTCAACGCGTGCCCATCAGCTCCAACACCATCATCGAGAAGAAGCTCGGCAAACAGAACATCATCTGCGTGGAGGACCTCATTCACGAGATCTTCACCGTCGGTGACAAGTTCAAGGTGACTATATTGAATGACCGAAAATACGGGGCGACTGTTTGAACAATATCAACATTGATACAGGGTGTTCAGTACTCGATTTTCGTTCCAAATTGCTGGTTAGTATTTGACATAATTCTCCTGGGCAAACATTACGGATACTTAAACCACGTGCGCGGAGAGTACATGCGAGTCGCGCGATCTACTGCGCAACATACCGTGACGTAGTGTAGTGACGTAGTTATATGACTTGCGCTCGTTTGGTGCGTGAGTTTTTTTTTATACTTGGGTACATTTTACACAACACCATCTAGCCCAAACTAAGCAAAGCTTGTACTATGGAACTAGATGGCTGATAGAATACATATATACTTTTTTTTGTAAATATATACATATGATACTTAGAAACACCCAGACAGAACAAACATGCTCATCACACAAATGGTTGCCCTGGGTGGGGATTGAACCCACGACCTACAGCTTAACAGATAGATATACTACCAACTGAGCCACAATGCCCGTCAAAGTCGATTGCACAGCCTTTTTAATCCAGGTTTTCTTAGTTTTTTTTTTATGTGTGTCAGTTTTATTTCTTTAAGTTTCGTAAGACCAAACAGTTCAAACAGTCACCCTGTATAACAATTTTGGTTTTAAATAACTTGCACATAAGTATTTCAAACATAACTAGAATTTATGTCTTAATCAATACCATGTTACCCGCTGTCCATTTGTAAGGTCCCATTCTTTAATAGGAAAAATGGAACCAATAGTCTATATTATTTTGTTGTCTGTCTGTCTGTCAAAGTATTTTGTCAGGAACGTGTGAAGGTATCAAGTGGGAATTAATATTAGGAACATAGATCTTTTCAATCTAATTTTCGGACTTTTCCCTTTATTTGCCCTTGAAGACTGCTTGTTAAAATTAATGATTTTGGATGAATGGGAACTACCCCATATGTTTTGATTAAATTGCAAGTGTCAAAAAATATTACCTCAAAAGGACAATTACAGAATGTGTGTAGAATCACTTTGTTTAAATGAAAATTGTTAAGTTACATCACATATAGAATATATTTTTATATGTCAACCTTAGTTGTAGGTAATTAGGCTTAAAACCGCTCAGCACGAGCCGGGCTGCTTGTACATAATAGTGGTTCAGGCACATTCCGAGCGCAGAGTGACCGTGTGCCCCTATGGTGACCTGCAACATGCAGAGTCAACTTTCCTAGCACCCGAACATTTGTGTATCCAAATAACATATTGTTTTTGGTTTTTTTTTGTTATGGAAATAATACTTATTATTAGTACTGCCAATTATTTTTATGCAAAACGTTCCCTACGCAAGCAGAATATTTATTATGTTGTTATATGATTAACAATCGACCTTAGAAAACATAAGTAAAGAGACTGAACATCAACAAGTAATAAATCGTCGTATTTACAGTACGCAAGCAACTTTTTGTGGCCGTTCAAGCTGAACAACCCGACCGGGGGCTGGCGCAAGAAGACCATCCACTACGTGGACGGCGGGGACTTCGGCAACCGTGAGGATAAGGTCAATGAGCTGCTCAGACGGATGGTTTAACAATATATAGACTTTAATTTATATATGGAGTTTTATTTCTCACTCACATACCTGCTAGTACTATGCCCTGGATGCTTATGTAGAAATGCCACTTCAGCAGGGTTACGCTCAACTTTTATAGCGATGCAAAGTTGGCTCGCGCCCTTTTATGACCTACTTCCTAAAAGAAGGAGGTGGTTATCAAGTCGACTGTTTTTCTTGTATGTTTGTTCACCGATTACCCTGTCGATTGTTCATTGATTTTGTTGATTCTTTTTTTGCTAGTTATGTTTGAGTAGTTTTTTTAGGTAGGTTATACTTCAGAGGTGGTCTCGTATAAATTTCATCAATATCGGTTTAGTACTTTGGTTTTTTATAACAAAATAACTAGTAAAATATCGTCCAAGAAGACAAATGGCTTATTTTGAAGTCGGTTTTTTAAACTAGGTAATTATCTTGATTTTTCTGCAATAAAGAGAGTGACACAAAAATTGATGAGACTTAAAAATATTACAGTTCAAAGTAGGCTCATTTGAACTTTTGACTCGCACTTTAACAGAATAAATCGGGCAAAGTATAAGTTTTGACACCAGGGCTAATTGAAAGAAAAGACTCAAATAAATGTGAATATTTGTAACATCAAATATTTTCTACAGTAGGAATAGTCTGAAAAGCTCGACATTCAGTACATTAAAAGTGTTACAGACCTATTTTATCTATCCAGTTTTTAACACTACTGTTTGTTAAGTTTAGGTATGTACTTATATTTATCTTCGAGTTTATGTAACAACATCAAACCAACACAAACCTAGCGAAAAATTTATCTATAAATCATAATAATCTCCCGTACGGAACCCTAAAATCGAGTGAACAGCATCGCTATAAAAGTTGAGCGTAGCCCTCCACATAGACACCACTGAATAAAATTAAATAATATAGACAATTTTATATAGCGCCATCTAGCCCTAAAATAAGCAAAGTTTGTACTATGGATTGACGTTTGCTCTTAAAATAGTCCGCCGTATGCGGTTGAAACGATAATCTGAGATTTCGAGTAAAAAAACGTAATTTATCATAGTTTTCTCGTCAAAAATAGGTATCTGATTTGTGTCACATGAGAGGTTTTTTTATTTGCGACGATGATATTTGAACCAGATAGTATACTTTTTTGTAAATCACGACCTCATTTCACCCTCCCCATTTCACTACAGGACTAGCAGAAAGTCTGCGAATTACCTCCCATTTCTCATTAAAATGCCAAAAATACGTTCCCAGCGATATCGGTCCACATTCTTGATGCGTACTGCACAGGAATGGAATTCTGTGCCTCCGTCTCTGGTTCCTGAGCAATCTTGGAATTTTCAAGGCTAGAGTGAATAGATATCTTCTAGATCGGCGACCTCCATCCTCGCTCACACCGTCGCTTAACATCAGGCGAATTGGTGGTCAATCGTAGATATAAAAAAACATGAATGCACGTACAGTATAAGAGGTAGGAAATTGATACATGTAGACGAAGTGGGAATGGTGATATAAGTACTTCCGTCCTTGCAATTTTTTACAATAATCCACTTCAAATTGTCCAAGTCAAAGAAATTATCTTTGTTTTGGGCAATGGAATAGAAAATAATGTTGCAAAAAGATTTCTCTCCGGCGGGGAATCGAACCCCGGTCTCCCGCGTGACAGGCGGGGATACTTACCACTATACTACCGAAGACTTATGAACATTGTGCGAAATTTTGAAATTATTAATAAAACATTAAAAATGATATTCGAAAGCTGTATTCGAAAGCTTTTATTTAGTTAAATTATGCGGTATTTGCATAGGCGTAGGTCTTCTAAATTGTTACTGTTTATGTTGACAAATATCTTGAAATTTCGTAGTGGTAGGACTTGCAGAATCCGTTGGGGGAAGTGAGTTTATTATTTAGGAAATAGGTACGTTATACCCTTAAAAAACTTCTAAAAACCCCTACCTTCCTTCGGCAGTCGGGCTTACATTAATCGACATCTTTGAGGTTTTCACTTTTGTTTAATAAAGTAAAGAAAATAGTATTATTATACAGGAAGTTTGATTTTTTTGTTCTTTAGAATTAGATACACAAAAAGTTAATAAAGTCTTGATGACACTGGCCTAGTTTACAAGCTACAAGCAAGCGAGTTCGCGAGCAGCTTGTAAACTCGCTCCGTGTCATTGAGCTTTTTTATAATCTGCTTTTGATTGTGTCATTCACACTCGCTAGCTTTAAAACTCGCCGACTAGCAGCTCGTTAACTAGCCCAGTATCATCGAGGTTAAGCCTCGATGACACACAATAACATATCGCGTTTTTGTCGAATCCGCCATTTTGCAACTACTGTATAGTTGCCGTCACGTAAAAAGAACGCTGGTTTGTTCGCACTTACGAACAAACCAGCGCTCTTTTTACGTGGCGGGAACTATATCTGCTATGAGGGCAGAGTGGACATATTTTTTTCTATGAGAGTGGAGGAGTAACCTAACTAGCAGTGGGACAGATCTAAATAAAATAATAAATATTCTTGTGACATATGTTATATTTTATTTATATATTATTTTCTTGTTATAATCACAGACATAGATTACAATAATTTAGTTATTAATAAAGAATATAATGAGAAGATTACCTCTTCATAAAGGTAATTTTCCCATAATATTCTTTTCAAATTGTTCCATCAGAGTTAGAATCTCTTCAGAAGTGGCTTGTCTTCTCACGTCTCTCACAGCTTTTTGAAAGTTCTGTAACAGAAAAATTATATTTTTAACTTCAAAATAATTATAGTTTAATAAACTGAAATAACAGTCTTCAAAATACTCCATTTCATTTACTTGGATGACTTTTTTTCAGTTATTCTGTTTAGAAAATCAAACTATTAAACTGATTTGAAAATGCTCAGCGTGCCTAAAGAAATTTTTACTTCAAAATAGTTATGAAGTAACAACCATAAATTGAAATGAGAAATAAGAATCATCACCATCATCAGCTTTCTCTATCCCACTGCTGGGTATAGGCCCCCATCTTATCATGCCATCTTCCAGTCCAGTGAGATGGAGATAAAATAGTCCACACATAGAAATGGAATACTAATACAGTCACAGAATTCAAGGCCCTATGTACATTTTGCATAGAGCACAATTTTCATCACATATTTACCTCTGTAGTTGTGTAAAATGAGTAATTAATAAATTCTTTCCCCGGTTCATAGTCTTCATAGTCATTATAGATTAAATTTACAAAGTAATTTCGTAAATTTAGCGCAATCTTTGCATTTCTACTTGTCACTTTTAGCAAAGGGTTAGAAATACCATCATTATGTATTTTTACTTTTAATATGTCATTGCCAATTGAGAAAATTGTATCTTTCTTGGACTTCAGGAATTCATCACTGCTCAATTGTTGAATAGTTTTTGTTTTGTTGAAAGTTTTCAATATCCGTTCATATTCATTTGGTAACTTGACATAGTAAGTATATGCTACTTCAGTTTCTAAGTCAGTTAAGTTGGTGAAGTTAAATATGCTTCCATATTGAGCTTCACCAATCTTACGTATAAGCTCTTCTGTAGAATCCAGTGTTTTTTTTAATGAATTCAGTGTCCGTTGATTTGACTTTACGAAATGTTCCGATGCTATAAGAATATCTTTTCTGTACAAAACAGTTAAAGATTTCTTTTGATCTAGCGCTCTGGGTAAGTTTATTACTATTTTTATATTCACATTGATTTCTGTTTCATTTGTAATCAGAGGTATTAAATAATTCACTGTTTTTAAAGGTTCTGTTATTTTTATACAAGTTGTTTTTAATGTTTTGTGTTCTGTTGACAGTGTAACATATATTTTTATGTTCTCTTTTAAATGTAAAAATATATTATTTAGAGTGTCGTATATACTTGTATTAGTTATTGAGATCAGAAATAACCAAGTGCCTGGTGTGAAGTATTCTATAAGATCCTCTGTTAAGGTATATTCTTTCGTATTCACTTCTTCATAAGTCTCAAATACTGTGACATTAATTTTAATAGCTTTATTAACTATGTCTTGTCTTCTAGAAAGTGACAGAGCAGTGATATAATATTCTTCCTTCTCTAATTTATTTACAATCTCATTATTCTTGTCTATCTCTTCGAAAAGTTTGTTCAAATATGTTGTGTTATTAAACAACTTTTCAGCAGAACAATATTCATCAGTTTTAGGCGTCAGACAAGCATTTTGGTCATCAATTGAGAATTTATATATGAGCTTACTAAAAGTAGAGCAAATGATTTGATCACCGCATTTAATGAAGTCATTAGTGTTTTTGACAAAAAACTGGGTTAGTTTCATATCAGAAAATGTGTTTTCCGCTTTCCACATGGTGTTTCCATCGGAGTATATCAAATAATTGTTTGAAACAATCATTTTGTACAGTGCTGTATTAAGATGCACTATGTCTGGTGTTTTTGAGATATCATCTAATGGCAGCCTTAATACTGTACCCATTGTAAGCCCAATAATCAGATATAAATTTCCACATTCAATAATTTCTATATTGCACATCTCTGCTGGACAGCTATACAGCTTAACCAGGACAATTTCATTGTCACTATCACTCTGAGAAAATAGACAGCCATAAACATTGAGTTTGTCAACTGATAGCACAATTAAGCTATGATCACTGAATGTCACTTCTGTTTTAATGTTTTTATTGATATGCTCAAGAGTCTCCTTATTTAAGGTGCAACTGGTCAATAAATATTTTTCTTTCGAATGTTGTTCCAACGGCCATTTCTCGTTGCAAAGCAAGATAACTTTTTTCTCCAACTGGAAATCGACGTTAATTCTATGAAGGCATAAGAAGTATCTATCAGCTTCGTATTTCAGACTTATAGTATGATCTTCTTTGTGTTTTAAGCAAATCTGAATGCCTTCTTCTCGGGGTTGAAAAGGCATTTTTAATGTTTTTAGAGTAGAACTTTTCAACTTCAGTGTAGTTATGTGGACATTACCGTTCTTGTCTAAGCATAGAAGATAGTTATTGTAGGCGATTAGGAGGTGTATTTGAAATTCTGGAATGAATATTTTCTCTAAAATTTCGAATTCCGTGTCTCCATAGACAAATATTTGATATTTATTCCACAGAACAAGTTTAGAGTGTGAAGAGTTGTAAACTATGTTTAAACTGTCCATTACGGGCTGTTTTGGGATCTTGAAGCACTTTTTTATAAGTAATTCGTCGTCGAATTCCATTTTTTATTATATTTACCTGGTTATTGCTATTTGCTTCAACTTTTTATATAATAAAATCAAAATCACGACTTTTACCAACTCGCGATCTCGCATCTCGCGGCTTTTTATGTTTTGACATAATGTTTTTCGTCCATAAATCAAGCACAAGTAGGCATTATGGGCAAGACAATATATTGAAACCATCTATAGATATTTTTGAACGGAATTATTTTTAATTTATCTATTCGTCTATAGATGGTACTAGAACTGGAAAAAGTATCAGATTTATTAAACTTTTCTCTAATCTACTCACTACTAGATGGCGTTGGTTGTTGCGTTTATAGTACCGTCACTAAAAAAAGTGTTCTGCCGTATTTTCCATGTACAGATTTTGTCTGTATTTTCAGGCATTTATAAGATCTTTTCTCAGTACGAATGTACTCATTTTCCTTTATTAGGTTTTCATAATAAGGGAGCGCCCGCATATTAGTGAGGCTACGGTATCTGTCTGTTGGTATTATACTTAAACGGCTGTATTTTTTAACAGTAATATACTATACAAGTTTCAAAATGTGCAAGATTATGGGGTTTACATTAATATCAATCTACTAATACTAAAACTGGTCAAGAGCGAGACAAGATTGAGTAAATATTTTTTGAAAAAAAATAGGAAATTATTGTGCGATAAAAGTACTTTGTTGATTCTACAAGAAAAATTAAAAAAACTTCGCTTCAATAAAAAATGATAATTAGTAATAAAAAACTTCACTTCAGAACTATTCAATGAACTGAAAGAATTACTTGAAAGTTGAAACTAAAAATTTGAATCACCAAACTTCACTGGGTAACTTCGTTTAATTTGAAACACACTTTACATTACATTTACTTTACTATATAGCAGTCTATAGTTAAACCTAATTTTTTGGTCACAAAGTACAACAACACAAGATTACAGATGTTTTGAATACAATTTATAAAGAATATGTAAGTGAAAAAGTAAAATATGTAAGCAATTTATAAAGAATAGTTAAGTCAACAGATAACTGTTTCCGGTTTCGTCAAAGATGAAACGTCATTCGGCTATCACGTGTCGAACGTCATCTCCAGCCGCTCGTTGGTGACGCTGACGTGTCGGTCATCCTCGCCGGCCATCTACCGTCCCCGTGTCATCTCGTTCGCTGCCTTTTCATAGTATGATTAACAAATATACCAAATTGCTTTCAAATCTGCCCAGTAATTTGAATTGCGTCGTTGAAACGTTTATAATATAAAATTTTAAAATGCCTTATCTTGTAAAATACTAAACCGATTTTGATAAAACTTTCTTGCACTTTCTCTAAGTTGAACTATACCAAATCCAATTAAAAATAGTTTTTGAGATATGCGTGGACAAACATACAAATATACTACATACACTTTTGAAATTTAGCACACACGTTTAAAAGCTGTCATAGACTAACATATATTGTGAAAATTGTTCAATTCTAACAATATTACACACACATCAAATTGACAATCTCTATTGAGCACTGGGAACAACTAGCAATAAAATAAAGTGAAGTTTTGAAACATATTTTAATTCACAAAAACAAAAATATAATACATACAGACTGGAAAGTAAATTTTGTTCAGTAAAGTTTATTAACAGCAATATTTATTGTATTGAAAAGTGTTTGAAAAAGCAGGTACAAAAAGTTTTCGACGCCGCATATAATTTGAACGCTAGAAAACAAGATGAAAATTAGAGTTTCACGTTAGAAAGATCATTGAAATTAAACAAATTTTAATGGATTTGTCGCGTATATTTACATAAATTTATGACCTGACATTTCGAACATTTGTAATAAGTTCTCTTTTTGTGCTTCTTTCTTGACAGATACATCCATGCAATATAATTTTTCCTAACTTTTGAACGTTATTGTTTTAGCGTTCTACTTATTCGACGCGATATATAACAATATTGTGCAAACGTTTCTTTTTTAATAGATAAAAGTATTCATAATCTAAATTGCTTAAAATTATATAGGTTATTGGTTATCTTATTTGGCTGGTTCAATTGTATGATTTCATGACAGAAAAGTAAACAGATACTTTATAAGAGTTAAAGTACTAAAACATGGTCATATATGATATTGCTATTTATCATAATCGTACCGACGAGAGAGAAAATCAGTGTGAGTCTCAGCTGCGTGTTTTACGTGAATAACGTATGCATAACATACGATTTGATTTCAAAATGACAGCGCTTCCTTCTCCGTCGTGTGCAATGCGTCGCAGTCATTAATTAACGTAAAAATCTGCAGTAGTTCAGCTATAGAGTTGTGTAATTAAATTTTAGATGTAGAAGATAAATATGTAGCTACAACACCAAATTGATGTCCCGATTTTGCCTACGTCAGTTTTTTGAGTTGTCTCGCAAATCAAATTTTATTGGCGGATTCATGTCAATAGAGAAATATCAATATTGCAATCCTTTTCTCTCTCATTTATTGGGCATGTATTGGTAATTTATCAGGTGTGATACTATAGGCTTATGGCCAGGTGTCAGTTTGTTACTTCGAGCAAGTAACATAAAGGAAAGCGATGCTATTTAGTTAGCTTAGTTATACATTTTTCCAAGGTTTGTCGAGAATAATTGGCTTATCCACCAAAGTGTCACAAGTGCAAGGATTCTTACATACGGTACACGCGCCACAATCACAAAACATTGGCCACCAAAACCTGCTGTGCGCAGTTCAGTGGCGGTATTTTGTGGTTGAAGCGCGCGTCCCGTGTACAGGGACCCTAAATGTATGTGATGCATAAATAAGTCATGAGTGCAAAATTACTGCATTTGTGAACTTCCCCTCTCAAGTTTATATGCTCGGTAGAAACTGTGATAACATGTCACTCTGCTCAGACAACCTATTAATACCATAAGGACGGTAATAAGCCAGGCTATAGTTACCATGCTATTTTTAATATAATTTAAAATAAAATCAACCAAATACAAGTGGTAGGTTCCTTAAAATTCCTAATTTAGAAAATGTATAGGCAAGGGTATATATAGCACATCTTATAATTCAAATATTTACACAATTATGGCAAACAGTTGTAAACTACCTAATGCAACTCACAACGAAAAAAACATGAGATTTAAAAAATAAAATAAACTGTAACATAGTTTTATAGCAAGATTTCTTAAGTTTTTTTATTAGTCAGTATAAAAATCAAGAAATCAAGAAATCAGTAAACCAGAGGCAAAGATATAATTAGCTAACATTTCATTATGTATCGCCATTGACTCTGGGGCATCCTTCATAAATGACAAATAAAAGTTCTACCATAGCAAACACATGATAAAATTGTGAATTGAAGAGGTGGTTTAAATTATCTGTTTGAATGTATTTACAAACCACAATAAATATTAAATTATTCAAAACGTCGGAAAGCTATTCCGGCCGTTTCCAGTTTACATCTAATTGGCACACGTTCACATTGAATCACTAGCAACACTAGAGCTAAATTACAAATTACTAGCTAAAGAGGTTTGTGGATTTCTATTTAAGGTTATTTGTTTTTTTTTACCTGGCATGTACTGACACTATAAAATGTATAAACTGACGTATATTTTTCTTACCAGATAGGCACTATGTTCAAATAGCGTACCCAGTGTACAAAAAATTGTTCAAGGTCTTTTAAGAGGATCGTGAGGCTCCATTTTCATTAGTGGAGTATTTACCCCACTAATGAAATTTTTCCATACAACAGTAACAACTTATTTATACTACTAATATATTGTGATTATTTGATATGTGACTAGACATTTGTATTGGTTGTCCATGCGATTGAGGAATCTTTTCTTAATGATACTAACACCTCATCATCAATTAGTTAACCAAATGCTTAGTTTGTTGTTTTCAGTTAGTCGTTCAGGACAAAGATTTTTATCAGGTAGAAGCCAGAAATTCAAAATTTCAAAATCCGTTAAAATTTGTATAATTTTAACAAGGTACATCGAAATTGAACACATGAATGGATAGGTTTCTGCAGCTTTTAAATTTTTAGCTTCGAATTAATACGATTTGAGTGAAGTAAAATACAAACCCATAATAGTCTAGTTAAAATAAATCCGTTTGTATGGAGCAGATCGCAGTATTTGCAAATGGGGGGATTCTTTGAAATTATGATAGGAAAATAACAAATATATAACATAACATAGATCAACAATAATCCCAGATTTATATACTAGCTGCGTTTCGCGGTTTCATTCGCATAGTTATGAAAAACAGCGATGATTATGATGATGATAAGTAGCTTATGTCCGGTTCTAAATTCAAAGCTATCTCTATACTCATTTTAATAACGATCGGTTCAGCCGTTTGAGCGTGTAAAGGTAACTAAATTAGCTTTTATAATATCATTATGAAATTGTGTCAAATGTATTTCAAAACACCAGTACATTTATTTAAATAACAATATACTTAGGGGTCTTTTATGTTGTCAAAAATCTTATTTTTACTAGACTATAAATACATAACCTAGACACTATTCAAGGTTCTAATTCCACGAAAAAATATCAAAGTCAGATAATGTTCAGCGATCAGCAGGGCAATTCAGTTATCTGAACCTTATGCGAAGCATTTCCTGTCGGCTGCTATTTTAGTAACGAGCGAAGGACGTGTTACGTCTCATCAAATGTGTCAATTGTATGACATAAAACTGACTAAATCAAAAAAACGATGGCGGCCGACGGGAAACTCTCCACATATGGTTCAACTATGGAGTGGTCTTAAATAACTGAATTGGGCCCCAGTTCTTTCTGTTGTACAGACAAATACTTCACGATACTCTTAAATACAGGTAATTTTCATTTAATACAAATAAGTGTTTTGAAATTAAAATATCACTTAATTTTTTGCAGCCAGTCTCACAATCAGTCAATTATTTTGAAAACATTATGAATTAATTTTAAATTGAATTAATTTAACATTTTGATATGTCTTGAATTTGAATTTATTGCAGTGGATGTAAGACTATTAATTTTTAGTAAAAATACTCTTTTTATTACAAAACCATGCTTGAGCTGAATTAAATTATAGCTATAAATGCTTAAATTAATACTAATTGTTTAACCTACATCTATATTTACATAATCTCACAATCATGAGTATTATAATTGCACTTTATTTTTATGCGAGCCACAGATAATAAAAACAAGCTATAGATCGAAATATTTAAACCCGACTACATCCTTAAACAGTAGTTGTTATTGTATGTATTACAAAAGAGAGATACATACCTAATTATGTTTGTAATGCACTAATTCTGAACTCTTTCTTTCTTTTAATTACGTAGCATGATATGTAATTTTGAAATAAGACTGCTTGAATGCTTGTGGTACGGCCCCTGGTCACATAGTAGAATATAAGTACCCGTCTTATAATCCTATTGACTTTCCTGGATGGCATTTTAATATTGTAGTCGGGTAACAAATACTAAATAATTCTGGCAGTATTCCTTCACAAACAATAAAACAAAACCAATAATATTGATTAGATTGTTTGATATCGCTGGCAGAATATAAAAATGTCCGTTTATATTTGTGCACACTCTTTCGACGTCGCCGTCGTAACACTTTTGTTACTTCTTTATGTCGGGGTCCATTTTAGTTTTGTCCATAGATGAAGATACCATACCACTTTGCGGGTACAGTTTGTCTAAATGCTTCAACGACTCGTTCAGGAAATTCTGAAAAAAACACAAATGTTCAAGTAATGTATTTTGGAATATCAATATAAATAATGCTTAAAAATGTCACATATACAGTTACAAAATTTCCACACAATACATACATACACTCGAAAAATATAACCCTCGATCTTACGCAGTCGGGTAAAAGGTTCCTATATGGCTATATATTCCTTTACCTGTATGGCAGTGAGAGCGGCGACGATGGCCGGCCCCCCGAACCCGTGCGAGATGAGCGAGAAGTGCGTGAGGTGCCGCTGGATGGCCGGCTCCAGGAGATGCGGCGGCCGCGTGTTGCACAGCGGGGACCGGTCCTGGTTCAGCAGGTCCATCAGCTCCTTCGTCACCTGTGATTATAAACATTGCACTTAGCAGATAAATAACGTAGTTCACTAATACGAACTCTAAAAATTCAAAGGTATATCAGATTTGTTTTAGAAAATTAAAAAAATCAATTTAAAATGCTAGAGACGTAAATATAGGATCAAGAATACTGTAATACCCCGGAAGATTTGTCGAACAAGGTAATTTAATTTACGACCTGAATAATATTTTTCGATTTCGGTTTTGCTCCCATGTAAAGATAGAGTGAAGTTACAGAAAGGAGTCTATTTACCTGCAATATACAACATCAACCTTTATCACATCAATATTCATGGTAGATTTTATTACTGTTATAATATTTCACTGATGAGTATTGATTTCTCGTTGGTTATGTTATTCATCTTTGTTCATTATATAGCCTCTATTTATTATGCTGCTTTTGAAATGAATACAACATTGTACCTGTTTAGTAGCCTGTAGTAGATCCCTCCTGCGTCTTGCGTCATGCTCCGCATACTGCCGGGCGAGGTACTCAGCCAGTGCCCGCGCCGGGAACTCCGTCTCACACACGTAGCCGAAATCACGTGCCAGGTGGACTGCTTCCGCTGGTATAACAAACAACACGTTATTATTAATAAGGTAACAAATTACGGTAGCAAAGAGTAAGATTTGGCCAAATTTCATCACAATAGCCAAAAACTTTTCCAACCCCATATTGTACAATAGTTTCACTAACCTCCACATAACCACCTACTGTATTTTTTATATATCTAATTTGTAAAGGGCCTCTCAGTGTTGGCTTCGGCACCACGGATGCCTTCCAAAGATCCGGGCTTGACCCGTGTACAAGATATTATAAAGTTAAAATAAAGGAGATACTAATATATATAGAAAAAATTACTAATACATATATATATTTTTGATATTTTTTTTTTAATATTACATAACAGACTTTAATTTTAGTTACTTAAATTAAAATTAAACCTGTATAATAAAATGTTATTTATTTATTATTATTATTTATTTCGGGAAACTCAGAAACATCGCAGTGTTTAAGGTGGTCTTAAAATGTTCGGTGGTATTCATAAAGCCTGTCGTAAGTTTTGCGGTATCTTAGTCGGCGTAGTTTCGGTTGTATATTATATGTGACAAATATTCATTATTGATACAAAATCTGTATAATAATAATAAATAATTAATTTAAGGAAATTCAATCTCAAATAACTGAATGTAAATTCTTTATGAGATAATAAAATTTCTGTAACCCGAAAATGTGTATAATAAAGAAATTCAAGGTATTTAATTATAGTCAGTTAAAAATGTAAAGTTAATCCAAATGCTCAAGCTGACTTTTAGTCAGAAGCATAATATTCAGTATGCTCAATTCAAATCAGTTTTTGATAAATATACACAAGTACATTCAGTTATATAAATAAGCAGTGTTAGGTTTATTTTAGGAACTTTGTATCTTGCGTAATTTTTATATTATAGACCATTACTTATTATAATTAAGAAACTATTTTGCTAACCTTCTACTAGAGATGTCAGTAACGTAACATTGGCCGCTTTCCGTCGTCCCGCGGGTAAGTTGAGGCCGATCTTTTCAAGTTTTTCTCTTAGCAATCTGCCGCCATTTTTGCTTTTAGCTCTGTGGGCAAATAAGAGAGACGTATGACATTTATAGCCAACACGAGTAAAAAACACAGACAGACACACAAATATACAAATACATACATTAACCTTATAACACCCATCTTTTTGAGTCGGTAAAAAATAAAATTGAACGTCTACATTGTGGGTTCATCGAAGATGCTCATTTGGGATTGCAGAGTGTTATTCTGTTCGCACAATTTACTGCCGACACGCGTGTGAGCGAATGTTATAATAATATCTAGCATGAACGATTGTGCTAAATTATATTCGAAAATTTCTCAAAAGATTTTACTTCTCGACGATCCAGTCAGTTTCTACTACTGCCCGCTAGATGGCTCTAGCTTAATAAACAATTTATTTATCATCGTCGCATACCTATATAAAAAAAAAAACCTGTACATTTTTTTCGATAATTATTTATAGTTTTTTTAAATATATTTTTGAATTAATTAAATAAGTAAAAAACAATTTCAAATAGTATTTAAGAGTGGTTATCGAATCCACAAATTCAGTGTGATTGTATTTATATTATACACAGGAGATTTTTAAAATTGCAACGAAGATATGAGAGCATAAGTTTTTTGCAAAAAAGAAATGGATCATAACTTAAAATTCTATATTTAAAAATATATTTATGTAGATATACATAATAATTATCATAATAAGTTTCTAAATAAAAAAAAAACATTATTCTGTAAAACAAAGCATGTGTTGCCATGAAGAAAATAAATAAGAGATCGCGCTTAAAAACTTAATGGCACTTTTTATGTCAGTAAGAAGAGCCAATTAAAATATTTGACAGCCATCGCAAAGACCACAAGAATGAATCAGCAATAATCTAGTTCAATCATACAAACTTTCTTTAAACAAGAAAAAAAATAACAATTAGGTATTATTATTTCTATTGTCTATTCTAGACCGGTTATATAAATAACTTGGCATAGCAATTTGAAACGCCAATTGCGACTGTTTTGAGAATGAAACTAACATTAATACAAGTGGATGTCGTCTAAAATGCCTATTTTTAACCAACTTCCAAAAGAAGGAGGTTATCAATTCGTCTGTATGTGTTTTTCTGTATATTTGTTCACCGATTACTCCGCAAATTGCGCATTGATTTTGAAGATTTGTTGATTGTATTTGGTGGGTCATACTTAGATTATATACCTCTAGATTCCGTGTTCAAATACTAGGCGCATCGTTCAATATGAAGCAAAAACGTTTTATGTGTGTGAGTGAGCCGCCTATCGAGGGTGTATTGCTTACACCATTTACATTTGTGTGCACGATGCTTGTGATACCAGTGCTTAGATATTTCCCCAAAACATAGAGACTTAAAAATATATTTGGAGTCGATATTATTCAACCGGAAATTTAAACCTAACATTACTGTTGAAAGCATGAAAGTCCAAATTGGGCTCGTTTGCTTAAGTGTCTTAAGCACTTTCTGTTTCAGATGATATCTGCCGAAGGTATCAGATGATTGCCACTGGAACACCCTGATGGAAAGGACTAAGACAGTCCAGTTTGGGCTCGTTTGCTTTGGTGTCTTAAGCACTTTCTGCTTCTTGATGACGAGAGTCTGACGAAGGTATCAGATGATTGCCGCTGGAACACCCTGGTGGAAAGGACTAAGACAGTCCAGTTTGGGCTCGTTTGCTTTGGTGTCTTAAGCACTTTCTGCTTCATATGATGACGAGGGTCTGACGAAGGTATCAGATGATTGCCACTGGAACACCCTGGTAGAAAGGACTAAGACAGTCCAGATTGGGCTCGTTTGCATTGGTTTCTTAAGCACTTTCTGGTTCATATGATGACGAGGGTCTGACGAAGGTATCAGATGATTGTCAATGGAACTCCCTGATGGAAAGGACTAACACAGTCCAGGTTGGGCTCGTTTGCTTTGCTGTCTTAAGCACTTTCTGCTTCATATGATGACGAGGGTCTGACGAAGGTATCAGATGATTACCAATGGAACACCCTGATAGAAAGGACTAACACAGTCTAGTTTGGGCTCGTTTGCTTTGGTGTGTTAAGCACTTTCTGCTTCATTAGATGACGAGGGTCTGACGAAGGTATCAGATGATTGCCACTGGAACACCCTGGTGGAAAGGACTAAGATAGTCCAGTTTGGGCTCGTTTGCTTTCGTGCCTTAAGCACTTTTTGCTTCATATGATGACGAGGGTCTGACGAAGGTATCAGGTGATTGGCACTGGAACACCCTGGTGGAAATTACTAAGACAGTCCCGTTTGGGCTCGTTTGCTTTGGTATCTTGAGCACTTTTTATTATTAAGTAAATAATTACGCTTCAAAAATTGTATTTACAGTATGTTGGTTTTCAGAACAAGGTTTACGATGCCATTTGAAAGAAAAACAAATAATATCAGAAACATATTCTATATGATTATATAAGATTCCATTGACATTGCCATATGTAATTTAACATGTATACATTTGATTGAAATTTGACATAATAGTAATATGACATAATGAGAATCTTAACATGGATTAAATTTAACATTGTAATTTAAATAAATAAATATTTGTGGACATGTGCGACTACGGTAAACATTACTGATGATCTTCATTTCTATTTATTTTTTAACTTTTTTTTCCCTTTTTGTTTTTTTGGGTGGACATTTCACACAACGCCATCTAGCCCAAACTAAGCAAAGCTTGTACTATGGAACTAGATGGCTATCAGCCATCTAGTATACTTTTATCAGAATACATATATACTTTTTTTTGTAAATACATATATACATATGATACATAGAAACACCCAGACACAGAACAAACATCCATGCTCATCACACAAATGTTTGACCTGGGTGGGGATTGAACCCACGACCTTTCAGTTTAGCAGGTAGACTATAAACACACTACCAACTGAGCCACAAGGCCATTCAAATTATAACTTGACATGGATTAAATTGACATTGTAATTATAACTTGACGTGGATTAAATTTTATATTGTAAAATGATAACATCATATTTTGATTTGATTTTTCTGTAATAATAGTTTTTTTTTTTTTGGAATGTCAATTTTTAAAATTACTCGGTGAGCCTACTTCCAGTATTGCATGCCTGCTGGAGAGGCAAGTTTGTATAGGGAAAATCTAGAATTGTTATAATTCGATATTAAGATCTTTAATGTACCTAGTACCTACAAACTGCAATAAAATTATTTGAATTTGTACTAGAATTTGCATACCACAAATTTAAAATGTTGAATGTTAAAAATAATGACGAATCTGATTGGAAAACTATTCAATTTTGATGAAACTGAACATGCATATGGCCGCCATCACGGAAATAATATTGTCAAGGTGACGGTAGAGGGACAGTTAAAATAAATAAAAATAATTAAAAAAAAAACGACTGCGTCAATATCTGCCATCTTTATTAAATTCATTGCAGAACTAAAAAGATAGAAACAAGATTTTAATTTGAATATTTTATTTTCAGCGTTCCGACAGCGTTGTCAACGCTCTCGGACGCATAACGGAGGCATAACACGCTCACTTCTCATAATTTGGTTGGTGATATAGGTAGAGCAACTCAGAGTGAGCAGATGCCTCCGACTGCGTTTGTGAACACTGTCAACTAAGATTATTCAAAACCAAAAATGGAAAAAAATGGGACGCCACGTGCGTTAGCACTTTCGCCGCCTGTCACTTGTGTCGCTCGGTCCACGCATCGGGGGCGGCTGCTGAGGATGCTGCGAATAAAAAACGCCAGAAGTATGCGGCTTTGGAGGTGAGGTATGATTTTGTACCCATTGCTGCCGAGACCATGGGTAGCTGGGGCACTGAAGCCAAAAGTTTGATTCACGAGTTAGGGCGCAGGATAAGGGAAAAGTGTGGTGACCCCTGCTCCGGCTCCTACCTGGTGCAAAGGTTGTCCATCGCTATTCAACGCGGTAACGCAGCTAGAGTCATGGGTACTTTTGCACCTGGTTAAGTTCGGGGCGGGCTTTTTGACTGAGCTTAACTGAGCTTACAGGTTTTTTTAATATATTATTAATGAAATGTCGTTGTTGATGTCTTGTAAACCAAAATAAAATATTCGATTTGAAATCTTTTTTCTATCTTTTTAGTTCTGCAATGAATTTAATAAAGATTGCAGGTATTGGCGCAGTTGTTTTATTTTAATATTTTTATTTATTTTAAGTGCCCCTCTACCGTCACCTTGACAATATAATTTTCGTGATGGCGGCCATATGCATGTTCAGTTTCATCAAAATTGAATAGTTTTCCAATCAGGTTCATCATTATTTTTAACATAAGAAATCTGTGGTATGTTTCTGATTTTATTTGTTTTTCTTTTAAATGGCACCGTAAACCTCGTTCTGAAAACCAGCACACTGTAAATACATTTTGTGAAGCGTAATTACTTACTTACTTTTATGCAGTAAAAAGTGCTCAAGATACCAAACCAAACGAGCCCAAACTGGACTGTCTTAGTCCTTTCCACCAGGGTGTTCCAGTGACAATCATCTGATACCTTCGTCAGACCCTCGTCATCATATGAAGCAGAAAGTGCTTAAGACACCAAAGCAAACAAGCCCAAACTGGACTGTCTTAGTCCATTTCACCAGGGTGTTCCAGTGGAAATCATCTGATACCTTCGTCAGACCCTCGTCATCATATGAAGCAGAAAGTGCTTAAGATTCCAAAGCAAACGAGCCCAAACTGGACTGTCTTAGTCCTTTCCACTAGGGTGTTCCAGTGGAAATCATCTGATGCCTTCGTCAGACCCTCGTTATCATATGAAGCAGAATGTGCTTAAGACACCAAAGCAAACGAGCCCAAACTGGACTATCTTAGTCCTTTCCACCAGGGTGTTCCAGTGGCAATCATCTGATACCTTCGTCAGACCCTCGTCATCATATGAAGCAGAAAGTGCTTATGACACCAAAGCAAACGAGCCCAAATTGGACTGTGTTAGTCCTTTCCATCATGGTGTTCCATTGGCAATCATCTGATACCTTCGTCATCATATGAAGCAGAAAGTGCTTAAGAAACCATAGCAAACGAGCCCAAACTGGACTGTCTTAGTCCTTTCCACCAGGGTGTTCCAGTGGAAATCATCTGATACCTTCGTCAGACCCTCGTCATCATATAAATCAGAAAGTGCTTAAGACACCAAAGCAAACGAGCCCAAACTGGACTGTGTTAGTCCTTTCCATCAGGGTGTTCCATTGGCAATCATCTGATACCTTCGTCAGACCCTCGTCATCATATGAAGCAGAAAGTGCTTAAGAAACCAAAGCAAACAAGCCCAAACTAGACTATCTTAATCCTTTCCACCAGGGTGTTCCAGTGGAAATCATCTGATACTTTCGTCAGACCCTCGTCATCATATGAAGCAGAAAGTGCTTAAGACACCAAAGCAAACGAACCCAAACTGGACTATCTTAGTCCTTTCCACCAGGGTGTTCCAGTGGCAATCATCTGATACCTTCGTCAGACCCCCGTCACCATATGAAGCAGAAAGTGCTTAAGACACCAAAGCAAACGAGCCCAAACTGGACTGTCTTAGTCCTTTCCATCAGGGTGTTTCAGTGGCAATCATCTGATACCTTCGTCAGATCCTCGTCATCATATGAAACAGAAAGTGCTTAAGACTAAGAGTCAATAGGTAATAAAACTCTTTCGTTACTTTTCCATTTTTGGCCAAAGCTTATCATTGGTAAATATATTTTATACCCTTGGCAACACCAAGCATTATGGCGCCATATTTCAATATTTTTTAATTCATTTTAAATTTCGGTTTGTTATTTTGATAAGAAATACATCAGAAAATTAAATATTTACTTAAGAAATGTGATGTTTACACACTTTTCTTTTTTTCCTGGATGTTTTTTACAAGATTTTACAGCACAAACTGTTATTTTTTTAATTAAAACATTTATATTCGTAATGTAATCACGCGGCGAGCGCTCCTGAATGACTGATGGGCATTTGGCGGGGGCCGGGAGGGGGGTCGATCGGAGATGTCAATATCAGTGCCTTTTTAGTGGAAGTTTTTACTGAGCGCTTACTAGGCATCTAGACAATATATAATCTAAGGGGTCATACTTCAGGAGGTCCCATATAAATTTTATCAAAATCGGTTTAGTAATTTGGTTTTTATGACAAACCGCAAGTTTTTGTAGGCAAACGCTCCTTCGTAGACCGCAACAGTCGCGAATTAGCGGTCAAGTGCAAGCCTATTTTCGAATATAAAAAAGGCTTAGCCTAGCTAGGTGACAATTTGCCGAGTCATCATTATGAACAACTTTACTTTGACATGACGTCAATTCTGGAACCACGAAAAAAAAACGACCACAAAGACCAGAAATTGTGCTGCTTGCAGGTCGCTGGTCTGCTCATGGTATACACACAATATAGTAATAAGTTAGGTGAGTTAAAAAAAAACTTGTCTTCCCGTAACAATTTATTTAACAATTGTAAGTAAAATAGACAAAGATCACTGGTGTCTGTGGAGCTAAAAATAAAAAATCAACAGAAATGAGAAATATTCTCAATTTCAAATTCTTTCATAAATAACGGAGTTATGAGGTAACAAATATTTAAAAAAATACAACTGCATTGAGAAACTCCTTTTTGAAGTTAATTAAAAACGTAGTAAGTTACGCTTGGGAGACAAATACACACGTAACGAGACCTCACGCACATCGAAATCAGTCAATCCGATAAGGCTACAGCAGGGTTAGCATGGAACCTAGGGAACGTAGAGAAATTATCTTTCCACCGATTTATCTATATTACGATTTTATTCGAATAAATTAGATTTTTTTGATTTATTATTATGATTTTATTCGATTTTGAGAGGAAATAAAGCAAGTGATGTAACATTGACAATAATTGACTTACCAATGTGGATAAAAAAAAGACGTGTGGCACTCGGAGACTGCCGCGGTAAAGCTATTGCATAATAGCTTTACGCGCGGTGTGTTAGGTTATTTTCGTTACGGAATTTCTGGATTCGGTCTCCACGCTTAGGGCCCGCGATAGAAGCTATGCAATAGCTTAAAATTATTTATCTACTTTCCATGCTTGGCGAGCAGAAGGCAATATATATATATATTTTTTATCAGACCTGTTTGTACAAACTGTCCCACTGCTGGGAACGTGCCATCTTCTCATTGCGAGAAGGGTTAGGCCATAGTCTGCCACGCTGGCCAAGTGCGGGTTGGCAGACTTCACACATCTTCAAGATCATTGAGAACTCTCAGACATGTAGGTTTCCTCACGATTTTTTCCTTCACCGTTTGAAGGCAATATATAAATTTATTATCAGGCTTCGCTCTCCTTCTTTAGCAGTCGAGTAAAAAAAAGTCTCCAAATGATGGAGTTTGTCAATAAGTATTCGCACAAATTATTCGCGGTTCCCTTTTCGCGATAGGCTCAATTTTGCTAAGCGAGCGTCTGCCACCGATGATGACACAGTCGATAGAGGAATGAAGACATGGAAGAAAAATCATATCATATCTGCTGTACTCTCAACTAAAAAGTTTATAGCGCTCGTTTTATTTATATGCTTTTATCTTGCCTGTTCTGCAATTAATGGTCTTACCGAAAAACGTTACTTAACTTTAACCATCGTCATAAATTCTCTGTTTTCTTTCCACAAATGTCATTAGATACGTGTCAGCGAGAAGTTGACAAAATATGTTAAGCAATGATTAAAGTTAAGTAAGGTTTTTTCGGTAAGGCCGTAAGAGAGTGACACAATAGTTGAAGCGATTATTAAAAATATCACAATTTAAAGTAGGCTCATTTGAACTTTCACTCATACTCTTAATTACAGAAAATGCAAGATAAAACAAGCGCTGAGCGAACTTTGCATCGCTATAAGAGTTGAGAGTAACCCCGCCGCACTGTATTTTTATTTCCTAAAACCTATATATTATCGAATGTTAATATGTATTGTGAAAATATGTGCTATTATCTTAGGTGTATATTTTGTTATGTTATATCGTTGGTGGTATTAAATAAGTGTTAATGTTTTTTTTATTGAAGACTAGAAACTTAATACAAAATCCTGGTTTATGATGAAAACATATTAGTGATTTATTAATCGCAGACAACTGATGTACAGTACTAGATACTAAAAACTCATGGGATGTCTCATCATCATCATCATCATCATCTCAGCCATAAGAAGTCCACTGCTGGACATAGGCCTCCCCTATGGATTTCCAAAAAGACCGATTGGAAGTGGCTTGCATCCAGCGTCTTCCTGCCACTTGTATGAGGTCATCTGCCCATCTCGTGGCTGGTCTTCCTACGCTGCGCTTGCCGGTGCGTGGTCTCCACTCGAGAACCTTTCGGCCCCATCGGCCATCAGTTCTACGTGCTATGTGGCCTGCCCACTGCCACTTCAACTTGCTAATCCTCTGTGCTATATCGGTGACTTTCGTACGTCTACGTATCTCTTTATTCCTTATTCGATCTCGTAGAGTGACTCCGAGCATAGCCCTCTCCATAGCTCGTTGCGTGACCTTGAGCTTTCTTATAAGGCCCATAGTTAGGGACCACGTCTCAGTGCCGTAAGTCATCACTGGTAACACACACTGGTCGTAAACTTTCAAACGTTACGTAAACGTTAATGGGATGTCTATTGACTAACAATATTCGTTGACAGTGATTCCTTCCTCCTTCCCACCCCTACGGAATGCGAATAATTTCTTGAGAATTTGTCGGTTATGTTGTGATTTTGCTCAAATATTTAGTTATTGTGAATTTTTGGAGTGTTTCTGTGTATTATAGGGAGAGCAAGTATATTGTAAGAACAATTCAAAATTAATCAATTAATATGTTTCTTTTAACAATTTGTGTTAATCTAATACTTGCGTCTATTAAATTCCCTAAGCACATTATTTAAATTTTAGATTTTGGCACTAAAATAATATTTGTATTATCTCATCACATTTAGGGTCCAGTTGCTGGACGTACCTCGAGTCATTGGGTTCTTTAGTGGTTTTGTTTTAACTAAGATTTTGCAAGTGCTTTTACAAAAAAGCTTTACAACGCTTAAAGCTTCCTGATTTTTCTTTGTGTCATAAAACTAACGACCAAATTTTCTAATTTTTTACTGGATCTTGGTTGTCGCTAAAATTCAAGAGGTTAAGACGAAGTCAACGAAACCATAGGGAGTTTCGATTTAATTACGTTTGTAAAAATATGACTTATTATTTGATTAATATAACTAAGCTTGTTTTCTACAGCTCTTATTATAAACTTCCAAACGTTTTTACGAAACAGGCCTTAACAGACAAATGGACAACGTAATGATCACAAAAGAGTTCTTTTCCTTTTGCGGCACGGAACTCTAAAAATTGAAAATTATCTGTCAAGTTTCTAACAAGCAGCTTACGCCATTGATATCTACAAAAAGCTAAGCCTGTATCGAAAACCAATATAATCCCCATTAGCGCGCGTAAATACAACCTCCATTGAGAGAGCTTTGACGGTAAAAGAAAAAAAACCTGTGCTATATGATAATCATAGTGATGTGAAATAGATGACTGTAGGCGGTACCGCCTATCGACTATGCCTGATCACTGGCCGAATATAAAAAAAACAAACAGAATTCAGCCTGTTAAACAGTAGAAAAAATTTATCATGTTTTAATATACATTTTTAATATATAACAGGTTTAATTCTTCATTAATAAATATTGTCTTGAAAAATAACATAAATGATACAATTAAATACTAAAAATAGAACGCTGGAAAACCAAGGCCTACCCAATAGGTTAGTTTTTATAAAATTAAGTGACAAGACGATGACGTTAGTCTAATGTGTTACCGCCACGTTTTTCATAACAATTAATGAATTAATGGAGTATTCCAAAAGTTTGAAACCCTGTGCGCCAATGTACTGGGATCATCACTTTTAGTTATAAGATGTTAAAACTCGTTATGCTCTGAAATTTTACTGGCTATTGTAATATACATACAACTGTATGTGTTCCTTAGAATATTTAATCTGCAACTGGTTGCAGTGATTGCAATTGCTGTAGTAGATAGATAGATAAACTCTTTATTGTACACTATTAAACAAAAACAACAAAAACAACGAGATGGACAGACGACCTCATACAAGTGGCGGGAAGACGCTGGATGCAAGCCGCTTCCAATCGGTCTTTTTGGAAATCCATGGGGGAGGCCTATGTCCAACAGTGGACTTCTTATGGCTGAGATGATGATGATGAAACAAAAACAATTTTACAGAGAACTTACAAAACCAGTGTAACAACCGGCGGCCTTATTTTTTTTTTTTTTTTATCAGCCCTGTTTGTACAAACTGTCCCACTGCTGGGAACAGGCCATCTTCTCATTGTGAGAAGGGTTAGGCCATAGTCTGCCACGCTGGCCAAGTGCGGGTTGGCAGACTTCACACATCTTCAAGATCATTGAGAAGTCTCAGACATGTAGGTTTCCTCACGATGTTTTCCTTCACCGTTTGAAGTTGGCGGCAATCTACAATACGCACATAACTTCGAACCCAGGACCTGCGGATCGCAAGTCGGACGGTCTCACCACTAGGCTGCCGGAAGCTCTGCACTAGGAACACTAGGCTGGCGGCCTTATTGCTAAAAGCGATCTCTTCCAGTAACGGAAACAGAATTACTGTCAGGCACGGTTAAGGAGTATCTTCGAATCCGCAATAACCACATCACTAATAACTTCTTTATTTATTTATTTTCACACGTCCGCTTAACCATCGACAAAAGAAGACCGCTAACGAGCCAAACAATAAATTTGAATTTAGAATGGAAAACTAAATCGAATGAATCGACAATTTCGAAAGAGAATGCCCATCGAGTACGTCGAAAAGTACTTAAATTCTATTAACACTTTAGTACTATATCGCTGTAAAAATTATAAATAATTATTAATTAAATATTCCTTATGTTTAAATGTTTATTGCGACTGGGTTCTAAAATGATGTAGTATATATCGTCTTCGGATTAAAGAGATTATCGATCAAGTACCTATGCTCCTTTGACTTCAGTAAGATAATAATGACAAAAAAGTTATTTTTTTATCGATAAGTTTACCGTTGGTTTCCCACACGTCTTTGCGAAACTTTAGGGTTACCAGTTATAATTTATTTGTAAAGAGATCCACTAGGCGGTTTCCTGTTGGTGAGTCAATTAAATTACTTTCAATCAATGTACCTATATTATGTTGTTGAAGACAGTACGAAATTAAGACAAATATCTGTCAAAAAAATAATTTAAGAAAAATATCTGAAATAACTGATTTCAAAATGTGCAATTTTATTTAAAATCCAATCTACTCAACCGATTTTGATGAAATTTCTATGGGACCAATTTGAAAGAAACTATACCCTTTCCAACAAAGATAATATTTTTACATAACAGTTAATAAATTACAGAGTTATGAGGTAACAAACAAAAAAATCATATTTTTATTATTAGGGATTGTCACCACAATTTTTAGAGTTTAGAAGAATAAAACAGAACGACAATTTAAATTTTATTTTATTTTTACAAAAACCAAATTATCTACGTATTGTATATATATATATATATATGTATTTTTTTTCTATAGGCAAAGAAAAGAAGTATCTACATTAAATGAAAAACAAAATACTCATCTGCAGAAAAGGGGTTTTTGCAGTCTTAACTTATGATTTCGTTACGCTTGACACGCTGTTGAGCGAGCGTTTCTTGTGAGAAAGTATGCGTGAAATAATTGTAATAGGTTATAAATGTGCATTATTTAAAACAATTCTAGTAAAATCACTTATTCATTACGAAAAAGATCGTTAGAGGTTACGAAACAATGCATTTTATTTTTTATTTTTGCGAGAGTGGTATTATTATTATTACAAAAAAATATATCTTATTACAATAGTCTAAGTTTATATTTACTTAGTCTGGCCATAAATACTGTTACAGTTAAAAATAAGAAAGATATACAAATGAAAGTATACAATGAATGTAGGTATTACACAAGTCTTAAATTGTAAACAATCGTCACTTATAATATAGATACATGTCAATAATAAATAGAAAATATGTCAATTTAATCGAACAGAGTTCCCCTTATGGAGCCCTGCCGAAAAGTCCCCATCATGCTGGCTGCGTTACCGCGTTGTATCGACAGAGAAATATGTTGCATCAGAAATGACCCGGAGCGAGGGTCACGTCCCTTTTCTCTCAATCGCCGCCCCAGCTCGCTTATGAATTTCCGGGCTTCTGAGCACCAAGGACCGGCCGTTTCGACGGCAAACGGCACAAAGTCGTACGCTTGTTCCAGGCCATATCTTATTACACTCAGGGAGTGAAAACAAATCTAACGACACCTAGCACATCAAAATCAGCCAAATTGTTTAGCTTTAGGAGGTAATATAGAAACATACTACGTACCCACATATATACAAACATACTTACACTCGAAAAACATAACCCTTATTCTTAGGCAGTTGGTTAAAAAAGTAAGAACTTTCAAATTAAGAATTTTGACACATCTTCAGTAAGCTTTTTTTTGTAGAGTTGCTAGCCCTAGGTGTTGCGACTCTCCATCTGTCACATCGAGTAGCGAATGTAATCGATATTTAGGCACTCGTAGTTAGATGAGTAAGTTGGCACCTAGACTTGTATGGGCGGTGAGTGACAGAGAGCGTCAATGCTGGTGAGAACTAGGCTATTTAATTGATGGTCTATTTTACGTGACATTGGCGGAGTCATGAAGTGAAAGATCTTCGTAAAAGCCATAAAACCAAAAGTTGAAGTTGTAGATTAGTTAGGAATGTTAGGATTTAGCGGGCCGAAGGTGGGATTTAGCGAGAAAATATGCGCAACACAACTTTAAAATTTATTTAAATGAACATACTTTAGATTTATTCTGGTAAAATAATTTACTTGTTACAAATAAGTTCGTTTGAGGCATGGAAGCACGAAAAGTGCAAAATTAAATTTTTGCAAGTACTATAACACTCTTACACACAGTATTATTGAGTAGTAGGGTAAGCATACGCGAGTATTAAAGTATATATTTCCACCAATTACACATTTCGTAATTTCTTATAACGTTTCGTTAAATAACTAAACACTTTTAAGCTTAACCGATATCATAGTATCAAAATTGTATAGACATATTTCTAAAAAAATATATATCTATAAAAATACTGAATAGAATTACATCTATAGAAAATCCATAGATATATCTTCTATCCATCAATAATAAAGCACTCAATTGATTAAATCAAAATGGCGTCTACAAAAGAGGTTTTCAACTTTTTAAATTTGAAATTAATGGTGGCCAGCATTCGCTGTTTTGACAGTCTTTATGCTGTGACTGCTTGTATAAATAAATATTTTTATGTGTGATTAATTTTTCTATTGTGTTTGTTTGTGTAAATAATTCGATTTATTGAAAGTTTAGAAAGTATCGCTTTACTCATTACCTGACTGAAGTAAGAGTGTGATGTTTTGTGAGCGTATGTATACCTATGTTAAATTTATTTGGCATTTGATGAATTTCAACATAATTTCGAGGTGTAATCAGATTTGTCTCTTATGTGAGTGATATAGTGTAGGTATATTATTTCCGGTCGATTTTTATGTTTTAGTTGAAATGAGCCAACTTTGTGATATTATTAATAATGGCTTAAATTGTTAATTATTAATATACTTTTGTGTCTTGCAGAAAAAGCGAGATAAAAACGAGCGCGCGCCAACTGTGCATCGTTATAAGCACAGAAGAGAGAAAGCAAATAAGACTTAGAGATGAGAGTAAGCCACCTGATGCGTATTGTCCACAGTTCACAGTTTTTAACCGACTTCAAAGAGAGAAAGTTCTTAATTCAAATTTATTTTTCATGTTTTACCGATTTATTCAGTGTTTGCCTTAATTGTAGAAAAAGCAAGACTAAAACGGGCGCAAACCAACTTTGCACCACTATTTTTTTTATTGGAGATGAGAGTAAGCCCCCTGGTGTAAGATCACGTACCGACAAGGATGTACGTCCATACATTCCCCAGACGGTCATTACCGACTCTTTTGTACGGTAATTGGATTTTTTTCTCGACGGAATGATCAGACGATTTTTTGTAAGGCCTACCAACTTGACCATTTGGCGTGCGATTGAGCAAATAGATTAAGGTACCTATCTACTTACTAGCAAAAAAAAACTAGATCTTTTTATGGTTTCGCATCACAAAAAAAAAACCGGATCCCTTATTTATTATTACGTTGTCCGTTTGTCTGTCGTATGAGTAAAAAGGGTTACTCATGGACAGACTCGAATGCGTCAAGAAGCACGTGTAAATAAATCAATGTCAACAAGTAGGTTTATAATATAAGAAAAACAAAATACTTACCAGACTGCATAAGGGCTTTTTAGTTTTTCGTACTGTAACCTACGCTTGATAATTGATATGCTGTTGAGTGTACGTTTTTATGAGAAAGTATGCGCAAAAATCTATATGATTTATTTAAATCAATATCCTGTAGAATGTTTTTTGTAAAATCACTTATTTGTTACGAACAAGTTAATTAGAGGTTTCGAAAAAGAGCAATATTTTATTTTTGCGTGAATCGTATTATTATTATTACTAACAAGACGCTTCTAACGACACCTCATTTGTCAAATTATGATAAGTTATGAGGGAGCAGATGAGCATACATACATACATAAATACATACCCACATACCGGTCAAAAACATAACCTATCCTTTTGCTTCGCCGCAGTCGGGTAAAATATAATCTATGCCACTCAAAGAGTGAAGATGAATCTAACGACACCTAGCAGATCAAAATCGGCCAAACCGTTTAAGCTGTAGAAGCTAATATACATACACTCGGAAATCATAACCCTCCTTCTTGCGCTGTCGGGTGAAAAGTGTACAATGTCATGGAATGCGTATATCTACCAGTACATGACCAATATCTACGCATGCCACTTCTAAAAGTACTTCTAAAGTAACGGTTAGCATTCGATGCAAGATAACGTCGCTATCCCTCTAAATGGTACTTACATCCGACTAATTACATTCAATAACACACAAAGGAAGTGTGGTTTACGAACACGACACTGGCTGCAAATTAAAAAAAAAAACTAAGCTCAAGGTGCAACAATCATAGACAACTATTTTTGTTTTCAAATTGCAGTAGCCAGCAAGGAAGTTTTAGCGAAAAATTCTTAATCTATGGTGGGCAGTACTAAATTAGGCGAATTATACTGCCCGATTTCTCGGTCCCTGTCTGGGAAGTATGGAGATCGGGACCCTGTCTCTTATTACACCACCCTGGTCCTGGCGACACGCACGATAAATAGGGTGGTGTAATAGACCTTTTAGATTGCAGTAGGTTAACGCCGGAAGTCCCGAGACTATGTCGACTTATATTTTGTATTACCTACTTATTACACAAGTATTTATTTGTGATTTTTGCTTCACGGTTTCAACCGTGTAGTGATAAAAAACCGCGAGATAAAATGTAATCTATGTCAGTCTCCAGATCCTTAGCTATGCCTTTGTTACGAATATCAACAGCATTAAGAAAATCGTTTATCGTTTAAGAAAACATAATTTTCTTAAACGATAAACGATTTTCTGAAATGAATGAATTGAAATGAATTTTCGAAGCGATTCGTCACACAGAAAACGAGAAGAAGTCCACGCCCAGCAGATGGACACTTTATAAGAACAATTAAAGATTGAGATCGTATCAAAGCTACACAGCGCAACATGGCCATAAACCATACTGATGCAAGCATGCCCCAATAATAAATAAAAAACAAACGAAAATCTAGATTTCAAAATTTCTTTGCTGAAAAAAATGCCTGAAGCCAAATTACAGATGAGTAATAAAAATATTAAGATAAATATTCCTATGATATGAATAATAAACATTATACAATTATTAGGTGTATCGGCGCGGCCATTTTGTTCTGTTTTGCGAGCGTGCTCATTAGTTTTTAGGGTTCCGTACCTCAATAGGAAAAAACAGAACCCTTTTATGATCACTTTGTCGTCCGTCTGTCCGTCCGTCCGTCCGTCCGGGTGTCAAGACCTTTATCTCGGGAACGCGTCAAGGTATCGAGTAAATTAAAACCATATACGCAGATCTATAGTATCTTGCTGCAGAAAGAAAAATAAAATTTCTCAGTTTTCGTAAAAAAAAGTTACAGCCGAATATGTCGTACAAAAACGCACATTTCGACACTCACAGAGGAATCAAAACCTATGGGGTACTTCCCGTTGACCTAGAACTCTGAGATTTGGCAAGAAGCATTGTGTTAGAGTACACATATAGGGAAAAATCCGAAAACTGGACATTTTTAATTTAATCACAAAAAATAGTGTCTCTATGCAAGGAATGGGGGCCCAAATTTTAAAGTGAATTAACCGTATCATGTGGGGTATCATATTATGAAAGAGCCTTATTAGCATAAGCTAAAACAGGTTTTTAACACATTCTTCGCCCCCTGCAGACCCTTCACTTCAGCTGGAAACCAAAACTTTTTAGGCGAATTTTGATTAAGTACAGAGTGGCCGCGCAAAGCAACGTTGAGTGCCTCAAACGCCTGCGGTTTACTGACTACTACAAATGAACGGGAAGCTCGCTCGGATCCGAGTGGTGAGCAAGGAATGTGTTAAATATTTTTACGATGTATATTTTTCGGTTTATGAAGGAAAATATAAAAAAATATATGAATTCCCCCTTTTATTTAGTTTGTACGGAACCGTTGGTGGGCGAGTCTGACTCGCACTTGTCCGGTTTTTTGTGGTGGCAACACTTTACACGTTGCGGCTGACGATAAACACATAAATTCCATGTTTGACTTTCCAAGTGTGGTTTGGGCGCTCTCCGCGGTTAGTCAAGTACAGGTATTACCTACTACCCAGCTGTTAAAGTAGGGTAATGTTTCTCTAGATAATAATGCAAGTATGTCTAATTTTGACACGCTCTACATATCTGTTCGAAACATTAAAAAAAAGCAAGAATATGTGCAACTAGCTTAATTAGTCGTTCAATTAAAAGCTGAGCCTTTTTACTAAACGGCACCGGCACGGTTCAACTAGCTTCCTGAATGATATTCAATCAAACAGCTAGGCAATTATCTTGGATTAACGTTTTACTAGATGCCACTACTCAAGGGCGTCACCAGCCCATGGCCCAGGGGGGCAAGTTAATTTTATGGAGGATGAGAAAAATATTAAAACTGTAGGTACAGGTACAATTGCACGGCTTTAGGACTTTGGTTGCTTTGCAGTTGGCTACATTTTTTTTAATTTATAGAGGGAGGGGGGGGGGGGGGGGGGGGTAGGGCAGCTGCCCCCCCTGCCCCCCTTGGCGATGCCCTTGCCACTACTTATTTATTATAGTTCCCCTTTCTGTCATCTGGCGCTCAAACCTGCATACTGTCCATATGCAGCATAGCTATTAACACAATAGCACTCATACATGTCTCTATCAACTAATCACAAGTCAGTATCTTCTTACCTCCTTAGTACGCCTCCTAAGAGTGACGCGTTCAAGCACTCCGGCGGTGATAGTCGCCTCTGGACCTCCGCAACCGTGACCTTGTACTTGCTAGTCGAGGATAGTAGCGAGAGGCGTCCAGGGACGGAGCAGAATACGTCGTTTGGGGCACATGATCCTGTCCCGCCCAGGCCATCCCTGCCTTTCATTGCTGAAAAGATTTTTTTTAATTGGTAAATTTTTTTCTAAATAAAACTCATTTAAGCGTTTTATTTATATATATATATATTTATTATAAGCGTAAGCGTTTTTGGCATATAAAATACTGGTATTTCAATTTTTTCTTCGCAAATATATTCCATTAAAGACCGCACGCAATATCAACTAAGAACATGCTAATTCTAGATTATTTCTTGTAGGTAGCCTCTATATCTCTATGGTATTTGAATATCGAATATAACGAATTCCTAAACTTAAATTTTATGTATGTTTTCATAATTGGATCTAAAAACGGCTGAACCAATTGTTATAAAATTAGGTACAGAGATAGCTCAAACTTGGAGACGTACTTACATTTTATCATCATCATCGTTTACCATCACTACGCGAATGAAACCACGGGACTCATTTAGTTTCTCTATATTTGAACAATTACATACAATAAGTAGCATTATTACATTTGGTCTTCGAGTGTTAAAAAAAAAAATTCTTTAGTCGCTGCGTGTCGTAAAAATATGGGCGATTACGAATTTCGAACTTCGAATACTAACAATAGCACTTTTAACAATCACTACCACGCCCCAAACATGCTCTCAGCGTGATCACATGCTCATTACAATATTTCTTTATGTCAACCCTAATACAATAAACATTAGTCTATCATTAGCTTTGCACCATACTGGCAGCCAACACTCTACGACAAAGAAAAAAAAGAAACGGCGCGCTTTTTGTCTATGGTGTGACTTTATTAGCAGTCTATTAAGAATTCAACAAATCGAATTTTCAAAATGGAATTCATTTCAAACGTAACTGTATTTTGAATTAAGAACGAATAAATGACGTGTACCAACAAAATGACCGTAATGATAACGCTACTTATTTAAATATCGAATGATTGATCGTTACATCTTTGATATCGATTCATTTGAGTGTTCGTTGTGGTTTTTTTTCATGATCTACTTATGAAAATCGATACACCTATCCGATAGTGTTGTGTGAGGCCTAATTACAGTTTTATCTTTGTTGGGTCATCAATGAGAGGAACATAATGTTTGATAAGTTAATAATGTAGGTGCGTCCAACTTGTTCATAAGTTCTGTGGCATTTAATGTTTTTTTTATGCGAGACGAATCAGTCGCTCGCCTGAAGTGAAGCCTGATGTTTTTTAGGGTTCCGTAGACAACAATGAATCCTTATAGTTTGCCAACTTTGCCATATCTCTCCGTCAGTCTATCTGATACGCGGCTTAGCTTAAAGACTCTTAGTACAAGAAAGAGAAAAATACCATGAAAGAAAGTTTACTAAAACTCAGTAGAAAAAATCCCAAAAACGACATTTAAGAACGTTAATAAAACTTAAATTTTAAGGTAGGAAGTACCAAAATAATAAATTAAAAAAACTCACTTTTCAGTAGAGGTAGATCCGTCATAAAACCCGTCGTGTCGTCCATTGCCGCATTCTATATACAGATTAAAAAAAAACAATAATTCATACACCAATATCTAATAACAAAACCTAAACAAATTCCAAATTCTTTCGTTCCAGTATTTTAATTTGCTTAGAATATTAATAAATTCCTAAAGAACGGGCATCTTCCGTTTATTGGAGATTCTATTGACTACATGATGTTGCAAGGGCAAAAATGTGTAAGATATTTGGCATTTTTATATATCCGGTGTTGCCAGTGAATTTAAAATTGTGGGATATTTGTAACATTTATATGGCAGTCAATTGAAAGTTCAAGGAATATCCTCGTATTTAATGCATAATATAAATACTTGATAAAATTGAATTTATCTAATGCACTTTGGAAAAAATACAAATATATTTGTAAAGGAAATTGAATGAATTATAACATGATAATGAATAATAAATTGGTACATTATGCACCAAATGGATAACGAAAGAAGCTCGCTCGCGTGTACCAACATATTTGATCCCCGACCTAAAAAGAGAGGTGAAAAGAGGCGTGCTGTATTTTAAGTTTAAACACGTGCTGTGTTTGTGGTATGGTAGCTTTAAAACCAATTTTGATCTATTTTTTTTTGTTTGAGAGTATATTTACTTATTATAGTTATGTGTCCTCTAAATCTAATTTTTATATCGGGAGTCTTATGTTCTCTAAACTTACTTGTTGAAGTCTGAATATATTTACAAAGATATCAGAGAAAAAACTGGAGACTTTGTGAATGAAATCTTGTTCCCATCAAAATTAAGTTTGGGTATGCGATTGCATCACTTTTTTCTAGTTCACTTTTTGCTTGCCTGATTTTAACTCAATTCAGTAAAAGTCCATTCTTAATTCTTAAGGCTAGACTAATTCATCATAATCATTTCAGCCACAAAAATGTACTGCAGAACAGTGCAGATATAGGCCTCCCTCCCTCATGTATTTCCAAAAACATCTGATGGAAGCGGCCTGTATCCAGCGTCTCCCTGCCACTTGTATGAGGTAACCTGTTCACCTTGTGGTTGATCTTTCTACACTGTGTTTGCCTGTCGGCCCCATCAGCCATCAGTCATCGTACTATGTGCCCTGCCATTTCTGCCATTTCAAATTTTTAAACCACTGTGCTATGTCGGTGACTTTCATACGTCTACGGATATATTCATTTCGGATTTAATCTCGCTGAGAGACTTCAAGCATCCCTATCCATAGCTTGTGACGGTAAGATTCTATAAAAGACTATAATCTCGACATTAGAGCTATATAAGGTCCGATGTTCCAATGTTGATGAATAGGACATACGACTTTATTCTGATGTTATAAGGTCGGATGTCTTTATTTTAATGAAGGACACATCCAACTTTATGGTTCTGTTGTCGAGCATTGTCCTCTCGACTTACAGGTGTTTCTTCCGAATGTAGCGCGTGGTGGAGGGCGAGCTCATGCTGCTCCCGCGCACCGTAGTCCGCCCTCCGCTCCCCGCCACCCCCGCTCCCGCTGCCGTAACCGAAACCACCGTGAGATAACTGAGGGAAAAAAATATGTGGACTATAATAATGATGGCAACATTGATCTTGCAAACTGGCTGATTAAAGTAAATATATCGACACATTAAAGAAGTTCTCCTTTTTACCAAACTGCGTAAGAAGGAGGGTTATGTTTTTTCTTCTGTTAATATGATTATTTATATATAGTGACTGTAGGGTGGTCAACCATGTCTTATTAAGAAAAAGAAATGAAAAGTGTAATGATCGGACTGGCAACCAAGAAAAAAAAAACAAATCCGTTTTGTGTTCACATATTTTAAAACAAAAGGACCAGTTTGGTCAACCACTCCTGTTCTGCACAGTTGCTATACATTTCATAATATATTTAACAGCACATATCTATCTTATGCATTGTGTCAGAAATTAAAAAAATCTACCTCAACGCGATTACCAATATCCAAACATAATAAAAAATATCCGAACAGATGAACGCCAAGCCAATTGGTGCCGATATTTCACTTCATTGCGCTCACAAAGGCAATCATTATGTTACATAAAAAAAAGGGCAAGTATCAACAGCATGCATGTTCAGTATGCCTGTTTAAAACACGACAGCATTTTCGAAGCTATAAACAAACTCGACTAATAGACATCGCGAAAAATGACCCAAACTATAAACCTTTTCAGAAGGTTATTCAATCACTAAATGTCCCCGGGTTTCCTTGCAAGCCCTCCCCAGGCTTTGTGGCTAGGAGCGTTCGTTCAAAAACCGGAACATTACCGCCGGCTAATCTGTTAAAGTGCCCTCTACATGACGTATCTATTTCTGAACGCATTGTTGGCTAAAATACGATAGCTACGTTTTGTGAAATATGAGAATAAAATCATGTTACTTTTTTGACGCTCATTTAAAGATCTGTAGATAATATATGGTCGTAGAAAATGTACAAGTACAGTATGTGGAACAAGTATATTAAAAGAAAAACAAAATATTCGACTGCAGACAAGAGGTTTTTGCAGTCTAACTTACTATTTCGTTACTCTTAACACGCTGTAGTATGCGTTTGTTTGTGAGAAAGTATGCGTGAAATCGTTGTAAAAGATTATAGATGCGTATTTTTTAGATGTTTTTTTAATAGTAAAATCACTTGTTTATTACGAAAAAGTTTGTTGGAGGTTACAAAAAAGCATTTTTTAATTTTTGCAAGAGATATATTTACATTATTATGCAAAAAGTATATAGTCTATGACACTCAGGGAGTGACGACGAATCTAATGACTCCACAACACCTACACACTACAATCGACCACGACACATCAAAATCTGTCGAAAAACATAGCCCTCCTTCTTAAGCGGTCGGGTAAAAAGTAATAAACAGACAGGCAGAACTTTCGCTTTTATAATATTATTAACTGCACTCCGCGGTGTCACCCGCGTAGTGATGAATAACGGTGATGATGGTAATTAAAATAAAGTCTTTCTCCAGGTTCTAAAGAATCTCTGTGCAAAATTTCATAACGATTGGTTCAGCTGTTTAGTGAAAAGTTGACAAGCAGACAGACAAACGACAGAGAGTGTTACTTATGTTTTTTGTCGACTTCAAAAAGGAGGTTAACAATACTTTTTTATTTTTTTGTTTATTACCGCGTAACTCTGTCATTTATAAACCGATTTGAAAAAAAAAAACATTTTTTGTTAAAAACTTTCAGATTGATGCTATAGAAATCAAAATCATCAAAATAAAAATAAAATCAAAATTCAAATTAATTTATTACGAAAAGAATATACAAATACGTTTCCCTAACTTTTGACTAAAACTATAATAATTATAAGCTTGAAAACGGCAACTGCGCTAACCGCGCGAGCCCAAACTCCGTGAGGGTAAATAGAAGAAGAAGAGCATACAATACAATACAAATCACAGAAAAGAGAAAGCAACTGTTCTGTGAATCAAACATACACTAGGGCAAGCCTGTCTTGTGACATCGGTTAAGTAGTTTGGTTTTCAAAATAAAATTGCGCATTTTGAAATTGGTCTTTTAGTTTATTAAACTATAATTATATAATACTAATTAGAATTATAATTCTACAGAGAAATGCGTTCTCTGTATCTTAGATTTCAACCACCTTGCCGGGGTACTATCGAGACGCGAGGGAGCAAAGCTATGCGGACATTCTTTGTGAAGGGTGCATGGGGCAAATATTATAAATAGTTGTACTTCGTCTCAGTAATATTGTATTGTGATTGAATAAAATCCTCTGCAGTCTGCATAATGCGTGTTTAATTTTGTATTTCTGGTGAGGATTATTACCTAATTGCCCTCAGATCTTAAACGGGGCCATCACCACAGATGCAGCATAGAGGCCCTAAGATCCTAAATGAGGCCCTCACCATGGGTGTAGCCTAGGGGCCCTCAAATCCTAAATGATGCCCTCACCATGGGTGTAGCCTAGGGGCCCTCAGATACGAAATGAGGCTCCCACCATGGGTGTAGCCTAGGGGCCCTCACCACAGGTGTTGCTTAGTGGCTCTCAGATCGTAATACTGTTCTGTGTGTACTCACGTGGTGCGCGTGTATATCCGCGTGGTGATCCCGGTGGTGCCGCAGGTGGTGCGGGTCATGGTGTGCGTGGTGCCGCGGCAGCAGCTGCTGGGGCCCGTAGTGGTGCGCATACTCCGCCCCTCCTCCTCCGCCGCCGCCGTACTCCATGCCATGGCTCTGCGAACACAGAACAAACTAATTAGGCTCTTAGCCAAAAACGTTACCAAAGAGCAATACTCAACGTCATACTTAGACTGGCCTCGTAACTCAGTTGGTAGTCTGTCTGCCTGCTAAGTTGAAGGTCGTTGGTTCGATCCCCACCCAGGGCAAACATTTGTGTGATGAGTATGGATGTTTGTTCTGTGTCTGGGTGTTTCTATTTATCATTTACAAAAAAGTATATAGTACTCTATCAGCTATCTTGCCTGAAATTATCTGTTATACCTGTTGCTGATGATGGGGGCTGGCTGGATGAGGTGCAGGCGCGAAGGGTGGCGGGAAGTAGGGCGGCTGGAAGTCTGCCAGGGACGGCTGTCCGCCCCGGAACCCGCCGCCACCTAGCCCCAGACCGCCACCACCCAGCCGCTCCTGGAGACAATACAAATGACATGAGAGATCTGGTGATGAAGGCAGTTCGGGTTCATCATAGTTCATAGTAGTTTATTGATATCTAAAAAGATACATGTCAAAGTACAGTATTCATTATTAATAATAAAAAAAAATATCAGTCATTATCGTGAATTCAGTTAAACGTAAAATGAATAATAATTAAGTTATAATACAAAAGAATAATAAAATCAAGTCAAATATTAATTAAAATAAAATACAAAATAATAACAATGTCAAATGCATCATAAGGATATTGTCTTTGGTTTGTAAATCAGCAGGGTCAACTAGGCTATAAATGAATAGTGTATTTTATACGAAAGCAAAGACCGTAGCGAAAAAAAATATATCCGTGACGACAGTGCAAAGAAAAAAAAAATCACATTATCCGTCTTACTTATAAACGTATGTTAAAATCTTATTCACTGAATAAAGACTTGTCACTTTCTGTCAGACGGGAACTATCACGCGCGAAAACGGAACAAAACACAGTTTAACTAAAATGCGCTTGTTCAGTGTTTATAAGTAAGACGGTATAAGAGAATATTTGAAAAATATCGGCCAAGTATACGAATTCTGTATTTATAAAGTCGTTTTTTTTCACGTTGGCCAAGTGGGAGTTGGCAGACTTCACACATCTTCAAGATCATTGAGAACTCTCAGACATGTAGGTTCCTCACGATGTTTTCCTTCACCGTATGAAGTTGGCGGCAATCAACAATACGCACATAACTTTGAAAATACAGAGGTGCGTGCCGCGGGATTCGAACCCAGGACCTGCGGATCGCAAGTCAGACGGTCATCCTACTAGGTTGCCGGAAACTTATGTAGAAGAAATTTATGTAGATTATTTTCATTTTCTATGACGTTACAGATCATATAATTCCTGTCCTTTTATAGGTATTCTATCTTAAGTTTTCGATTCAATTCAATTCAATTCAATTGGTGACGTCATTTATTCAGATAGACGTCAGACGTCAGATATTCATTGAACAAAACATATCTATCAAATACCTTTAAATATATATATATTTTCTGGATCTCGAAAACGGCTCCAACGATTTTCATGAAATTTAGTATGTAGAGGTTTCGGGGGCCATAAATCGATCTAGCTAGGTTTCATTTAAAGAAAATGTCGTTTTATCCGTGTTTTCAGGCAATTAAAAACTGCTACAATATCATTAGACTACGAAGGTAAATTTCGCTACTATTTACAAGAATGTAATAGCTCAGGTGGCAAATGGCATTCGAGACAGATGACATTATTTTTTTCACATTTTTTTTCAAGTTCCTTCTTTTGTGAGAAACAAAAAAAAAACCGAGCGAGGCTCGGGCATCCAGGTACTGTATACTATAAATTATAATCATCTAAAATATATGTGACAGATCCGATAAAAGTTGTTTTAGTTCAATGTACCCCCACCACATGTTTACCCGTCCGCCGTTACCCCACACTCCCCTACGTACATAATTATTACACACTTGTTACAGTGAAAATTAACGATCATCGTACGTTAATTACACGCTAACATTTAATTTGAAACAAATGTAACAAATTAAGAACCATTAATGCGTCACTTTCGACATAATAAATCATTTCCACTCAATCTCGCAAACAGTAATCATAATTAACTAATTATCGAAACGTTGCAAGTTGTACCGGTACGATTACCATTGTGTGGTAAATTAACCGTCAATTTGTGAGCTAGTGGTTACGAGTTTGAATCAAACTTACTGAGGTAGGACTTGTTGTCGATCGTAAGTACTTTGTAATTGGCCAGCCTTTATTAGGTGTATTTTTAGGGTTCCGTACCCAAAGGGTAAAACGGGACCCTATTACTGAGGCTTCGCTGTCTGTCCGTTCGTCCGTCTGTCACCAGGATGTATCTCATGAACCGTGATAGTTAGAGAGTTGAAATTTTCACAGATGATGTATTTCTGTTGCCGCTATAACAACAAATACTAAAAAACAGAATAAAATACATATTTAAGGGGGATCCCATACAGCAAACGTGATTTGTTTGCTCGTTTTTGCTCGATATTGATAACGGCATATATAACTTAATATAACTTAGCATAATATCAGTAGTAGTATCAATCTTAGCGTACAGGTAGACGCTTGAAATATTCACTAAATATTAAGTTATATTATTTAATTTAAAATTAAATCATTAAGTTAAAATAAAATTAATATTTAAGGGGGTTCCCATACAACAAACATGATTTTTTTGCTCATTTTTGCTCGATATTGATAACGGCAACAGGTTTACAGGCAACAGGCCTTAAATACTTATTCACAGAATATTGAGTTTTATTATTCACTTTAAAAATAAATAATTAAATTAAAATAAAATTAATACTTAAGGGGGGCCTCCTATACAACAAACGTGATTTTTTGCCGTTTTTATAGATAATGGTACGGAACCCTTCGTGCACGAGTCCGACTCGCACTTGGCCGGTTTTTTATTTATTTTTACTTGATCGCTAAGGAAAGGTTACGTTTTTCATAAATAGTGACCTTGATAAATTAATTATTGAGGGGAAGGCATATACCAATAGCACCGACCCTTTGTTTTCAAAACACCCAACCCTCCTTTTCCTTTTCCAAATAAACAAGTTTTTCCAAAAAGTAACGGATTTTCTTAGTTATAAAGCACATTTCGTTGAGTAATTAGCCCTGGTGTCAGTATTCGTGTGTCATGCATCACATGTACAGAAGCCTCGCTGTGCGAGTGAATCTCGTAGGTACTTTCCCGGATTTATTTTTTATTCATAATAATACTGTACGTTCAAGGATATGTCATTAGGTACAGTAATAAACATGCACTTATAAAAGTGCTAGAAAATAAAATTACATGATTATATGAAGGCACGCGATATGTCAATTAAATAATAAGAAAATAATGAGATAAAACATAATAACATCTAATGTCTTAGAATAATCAATTTTATTGTCAGTATATACATACCAGTTGGGAGTTGAAGATCTATTGCCTGGGGCTTGGCACGCGTTTGATAATAATTTTGGTATTGAGTTAGTTTAAAGCACTTTTTATTCTCTTTTGTATTGGACTCGCGCGATTAGTGCATTTACTAGTGTCAAGTGTTAAGAGTTGTTCAGGTTTGAACATAAGCCACATAGTCATATTCTTCTTTTTTGTATTGGACCCGCATTAAAGCATTTGCCAGTGTCAAGTATTAGGATTTTTTCAAGTTTCTTGAATAAAACAAGTTGTAAATGTTCTAGTCACAATCTAAGTCACGTATACAGTCAATTTATAAGTCGAGTCCTGCTTCAGTAAAGTGGTGGCGACTTTACTAGAAGCTTCTATGGAGTTTTGCCGACAACGTAAAATCACACGTTTTACTGCTTTATTTCACCTGCCCACACTCACGCACTTTATCGAACACTTAAAGAATAAAACACCACCATTTTTATAGCATTAATGTTCAAAATAACACAAGCTTAGGAAAATAAAACAAAGCAACAACATGTTACTAAGACGTTCCCGCCAAAACTCCACACATAGTCATATACTTAGTTGTAGTCTAAATATCGTAAATAAGTGGGTAATTCTGTAACCAGTATCTATATTAAAAGAAAAAGAAAACAAAATACCCGACTGCAGAAATGCAGTTTTTGCAGTCTAATTTACGATTTCGTTACTCTTGATACGCTGTTAAGTGTACCTTTTTTTGTGAGGAAGTATACGTAAATCGCTATAAAAGATTATATTAAATGCGCATTCTTTATAATAATTTTAGTAAACTCACTTGTTTATTATGAAAAAGTCCGTCGGAGGTTAGGAAAAAACGCATATTTTTATTTCTGCGAGAGATGTATTCTTATTGTTACAAAAAAATATAACATATGACACTCAGGGAGTGAAGACGAATCTAACGACACTTCGCACATCAAAACGAGTTAAGCCGCTTAGGCCATCATATGTATATAAACATACATACATACATAACCCTCTTTCTTACGCAGTCGGGTAAAAAATAGCTTTCGCACTCGCACATTTCTGTATTTTCTTTACAACAATACCCCATATCATGGGGTAAAAAAATATTAACCCCACTTGATGAGTAGGGGAGGTACCGTAAAAATATTTTTTTCTCAAGATTTTATTTTTCTCTTAATATTATTAGCACTTTCTCGGCTTGGTTAATGTATACCCCTATGCCAAATTTTAATACTTAAAAACTTTATTGTATTTTATAGTCTTTGAGCACAGCCACGGTCACGGACGGACGGACAAGACGAAACTATAAGGGTTCCTTGTTGACTACGGAACCTTCAAAATCGATAAAATGAGACGTATGCTCATTTAGGTTATTTCTAAGTAATAAAATTCTAGCAAGTCTGACCAGATAATTAAAAGAACTGTCTATAATTATCTTTTATTGATTCACTAAACGTTTTACTGTTTTCATTGAAAGCATTGCATTAGCCAGTTGATTTACGTCGTAGTGTATCTCATTTACATATCACCTTACACTCGGTATGTGACCGTATTACCGTTACGTACTATTGCCGGAATTTTGGCCTCACTGAACTGATCGGCTTAGTGACGGGACACATTTAATCGCGAGTGATTGAACTAGTATTTTCATAGTCAAAGGATTGAACTATAGAGTCTATACTCAGCTTAACTATAGAGTTAAGCTGAGTTTACAGCCATATCGTCGTTCGTATGACTAACTGTCCTATCTCATTTCTGTCATTTGTTCAGGACAAACGTTTTTCGCTTCTGAGATAAAGGGCCTCACCGAAAAACATTACTTAACTTTAACTAACGTCTTAAAATCTGTCTTCTTTCCGCAAGTGTCTTTACGTGTCAGTTGACAAAATATGTTAAGCGTTGCTTAAAATTAAGTAACGTTTTTCGGTAAGGCCGCAGATTGTATTTGTCAAAAAATTAAATATTAGATGTTTTGCATACTGTATGATATTAGCTTTCATAGAGGTTACTTACTCGTATATCTTAAATTCAAATTGATACTTTTAATACAAATAATACAACAAATAAATAATTTTATTTTCTCAAAAAACGAAATTTTACATATTACTGCAGTTAACGGTGGACCTCAAACTCGGCAAAGCCTGTATCTTGAGGCCCGAAATGTATTTGCATTCTAAATACCTGGTTTATTAGTATTAAAAAAATGTAAACTTAGTTAAAAAATTAAATGTATTAGCTTATAAAAGGCACGGGCCCTGGAGTCTGTGGAGCTCAAATTTTTTAAATAAAAAAAAATAAAAATAAAAAAACTGTTTTTATTATTTGAAAAATGAGATAGGACAGCTAGCCATGCGAGCGACGATATGTTCGTGCTATTAGTCTAACACGTCTAAATTAATAAAATCTCAGCCCCGGCTTAGTAGGGTTATTCAGAACTTATTCGGATTCTGAATCTATAACTCCGTCTCTGTCATTTCCATAGCGAACGTTCGGAGATAAGATAAGATAGTTTATTATTATTCCAATTGTACAGTTACATATGTTATAACAAGATAATTAACCAAACACGCAAGTACAAAGCCAGGGATAGAATTTCCTACGGGCCCCAAACTAGGCTAGGCCTGTTTTTTGGGCACCCTGCGGCCAGTTAACAATATACATAGCACGCTGAGTTATGTACACATTGATATTGTAATATTTGTTATATATAAATATTATTATACATGTACGTCCGGAGAGCTGACAAAAATGAATTATATCCAAGCGTTCCGTGACAACTGAACTATATCCAAGCGTTCCGTGACAACCGAACTATATCCAAGCGTTCCGTGACAACTGAACTATATCCAAGTAGCTTAGTTCCCAGCCCTAGTTTAACTAGAGTAAAATGAATCAATCAGGCAATCAACATATTAAAAGTAGATCAATTACCGAGGCGTTCAAGTTTCGGCAATGCTATAATCGAGCGAGAACCCGTTTTTCTAATATATTAATTTGTGGAGCGGATGTGGTGGATGATGACATACTGTTTATGAGAACTGTTTGGTTTTGTAATGGTTCGCTTGTGTTTTTGGGTCAAAGGAAAAAAATGGTTTATTTAAGTTACCTACATTGATTGTATTTATTGTATAAAAAAATGATATTGAGAAAAAAAAAATACTATAAAATTAAGCTAAATCGACTTAATTTTTTATAATATTACTCATTGATTTTATATCATTAAGAACGATTCTATGTGCGAGAGAGATAGCCGCACACCGTGAGGATCGACGAGGGCCCTTAAATTCTTGGAACTAGATATTGGTAAGGGCGTACTTAAAATCTTGTAAAGAATAAGAACTAGTTCCACTACTACAAACATACATACAATCGAAAAACATAACTCTCCTTCTTACGCAGTCGGGGAAAAAATATAGATAGACCAACTGCCCTTACAGCCAATTGGTAGCAGGTCTGCCTCCTGAGCAGGTCGTGGGTTCGATCCCCACCCAGGACAAATATTTGTGTGTTGAACATGGATGTTTGTTCTGTGTCTGGGTGTTTCTATGTAGGTATCATACGTGTGTATTTACGAAAAAAATTATATGTATTCTATCACCTATCTGGTTCACATAGTACAAGCTTTACTTATTGAAATGAAACAAATTTTAACGGATTTATCGAGTAAATTTTGCATAAATTACAGTTTATGAAACTGAAGCAACCGACTTCGAAATGGGACCACACGGGAAGTACCAGCTTTCAAATAAAAAATAGAATTATCAAAATCGGTTCACCCAGTCGAAAGTTCTGAGGTAACAAATATAAAATAAATAAATAAATATAGTCGAATTGAGAATCTCCTCCAAATACAGTCGAATTGAGAACCTTTTTTTGAAGTCGGTTAAAAAAACGTTTCATTTTACTAACTGAGGTACTAAAACTTTACAAAACATAGTTTAGGGATAGATAGTGTTGCGTGAAAATATCCACCAATATTTTGTATTAATGGATCTGTCAATTCTTCATATTATACAGAAGCTTCTCATATTTCTATCCGCGTGAAGCCCAACAAGTAAAGTGCTGATTGTCTCAAAAACGGGTCAAGTCAAACAATGCCCTCCCAATAGTAGCCGTAGTGTTGCCATGACCCGGCCTGACCCAGCCACAATAGCCGATAGCTTTCACCTGGCGACTTCTTATAATATCATTGTGTATTTATCATTTTGAAGCCTCTAGGTGGGTGTATTGACTGTAAGGAAGCGGTTTTGGTTGCGGCGGGCGGCTTGGCGTGCAAGAGCGTAAGCAGAGGGCCCACCATAAAACACGCCGTAGCTTTCCACACATGCTACAGACTGAGCGTGTTTGTACTAGCATCGCTGGCGGCTGACATGATTATTAAATAATTTAGGGCTAATTTTTCAATTCCCAGAAAAAAAAATTACAGTTAAAATATTGCTTTCTTCTTCTTAAGCCATATGAACGAAAAGAACAGAAATAAAATTTATCTGATAGATACTTTTATCGGAAGATTGAAATATTAGTCCTAAGTCACATAATAAACTATTGTGTGCGGCGTGTACTGTACAGAAGATTTATTTACTCTTAACTGCCAAAGCAGAGATTAAAACCTGATTCGCATTATGTTACTAATTTAGTGAAGCAGAAAAACTCCCGTTAGCAAGTGCCAGTTTTTTTTTATTTTGTTCATTGTTTATCACGATGATGGATATTGCCATTTTCCGTAGATGTGGTCACAGCGTAAGAAAGCTCACGTGAAAGCCGGTTTATTATTACATATTTCACTAAATTATTCAATAGAAAATTTCATTAAATACAGATATGAAACGAAGTCGTAAGGAAGCTTATTGGGTTATATTTACACAAAAATAAATAACACTGCAATACATGTAAAACGGATGCATTTATGCGTTTTATATGTATTGCAGTTTTATTACTTTTCAGGAATTTTCCTAATGCATCTCCAACATACGCTACGCGTAGCGTACACTTAGTGATTATGAAAGAAAGCGGTCTTATTTCTAGTATTATTCTTATCATGTTTGGAAGAATGAAAAAACTCTGTTATTTTCAACGATTTAATTATATACTTGATTTTTTTGTCGAATGTTTGTTGAATGTTGTCTTTGATAAACTTTGTTTGAGAACATATTGCCTATGTCTCGTAGCAATTAGTATGTCAGAGGCCTAGATAAACCTGTACCAGGTTCTTTGGCAATGCAAAATGTTTTTTTTTTACAAATAAGCGAGAAAAAAAAACTGTAACAAGTCCCCAGACCAGACTAAGATCATGACCACTTGTCCTCATGCTCTCTTATCTCATTTTCGTCGCCAATGTTAGATTCTAGGAAATAAGTGGAATTTTTGTGGTATATAGCGCGCATTAAAAATTAAATAATATTAAAAAAAAATTACGTAAGATAAAATAATTTTTATTATTATTCCAAATGTTTTAAAAAGACTGACGTTTACTGACAAATGAGAATTTGACATTGACATATACACAGACGAGTAATAACACTTCCTTCAATGTAAACAGAAGCGAGATTTTGCATGTGCATTTAGTCATGTCTACATGCATAGCTTTGTTGCATGGTTTATTTTTATTATTCCATATATCCTAAGCAAATATTATAGCACCGATAGCCACAGAAATGAAATGTTTTTGTACTTATTTTAGTTTTCTTATTTTATCTTGATACAAAATATTAGCGAGCCCCTATGATTTATATACTACTACCTACACTAGTGCGTGGAACGAACAGAAAATATCGACATCGACATTGGACAATCGAATATTTACCGTAATGTATCGATACCATCAATCAATATAGGAATGTTTATTACGTCTTTGGCATACTGTTGCATGATAAGCGTATGCGTGTTTTTATACTTTGTCGAAATAAACGGAAAGGAAACGGATATTATCAAGATTCACACAAATTACTACTTATGAACGTTGAGATTGAGACGAGCAAATCCTTATTATAAATAAATAATAAATATTTGTGGACATTTCACACAACACCATCTAGCCCAAAATAAACAAAGCTTGTAATATGGAACTAGATGGTTGATAGAAAACATATATAATACATATGTACTTTTTTTTTTGTAAATATGTATATACATATGATACATAGTAACACCCAGACACAGAACAAACATCCATGCTCATCACACAAATGTTTGCCCTGGGTGGGGGTCGAATCCACGACCTACAGCCCAGCAGGCAGACATACTACCAATTGAGCCACAAGGCAAGTATTCCCTTGATGCTTAATTTCGCACTTAGTCGTTCTCATACAACTGACCACTCTTGAATTTCACAGTACAAGAAACTTGTGTGGTATTGCGTCCCACTCGTCATTTTGGAATATTAGTCTTTATGACTACTTGAGTAAAAATCGCTACAAAATTTATAAAATCTTAGAAAACATTATATGTTCTCAAGAACGGTCAAAATTAATATTAAAATTGTAGGATTGTATTCTCTTGGAGCTGAAAAAAACAACTTCTAAGTCACAGAATTCGCCCTATTACATAGGACCCAGAAGGATAATCTCCATACAAACCGCCTTTTAAATTCGGGCCAATTTTATTTTTTCAATTTGACACTTCATTTTTTTATAAATTTATTTTTAACTGTAGATACACGTCCATTTGCCAAATTTATCTACAAAGTTGCCTTTGAAAAGGATATCTCCCGATTTGATCGGGTAATCATGATTAAAGTCAGAATGGCCATGGGAGATTCATACAATCATATAACTGAAATAATAGTAACTTTGAAGTCTGTTGTTTCAGTTTTTTAAACTATAAAATTATTATATTTGTTATTTTGACCGAAATTTAGGTATAAACGTGGAAATTTTGTCGGTTACACGTTTATCACGGTCAAAATATCACATATAAAATAACAGCTACTGTTAATACATTGTAATAGTGTTCTTATGACTCTGAAAGAAAATCTGAAATCAAAAATGAAATCAGTAATTTAAATAATTTTATATCTATGGGTGCCGCGTGCGAGCGAAACAGGCAGCGGCACCACTTTCATCACTTTATAAAAGAATCTAATGTATTTTTATTTTGTAAATAAAAAATACAGTTCATGGTGATAGTATTTACTAAATAAGTTTATACATGCAATTTACAAATTGTGACGTCATGTAACTGATGTCACAACGGCAATGAATCGACTAATACCTCATTCATAAAAAAATAACTCAGTAGCTCAGTAGAAGTCATTCGCAGTTATTTTTTCCAATAAACTTCATTTCATTTCAATTTGACTCTGATATGTCATATTTTATTTTAGTAAACTTTAAGCCGGCCTTAACACTGACTTTGAGTTGCATGATCTGTTGAGAAGAATAAGAGTCAAAGTAATTGTGACTGGAAAGACTATATTTTTATGCTACGGCGAAACATACGTGTGTGTGTGTGTGTGTGTGTGTGTGTGTGTGTGTGTGTGTGCGTGATAAATGTGTACATAATGTAGGTTAAGATCACGAAGGTTCTTTTTGCTTTCGCATCAGTTGACAGTCAGGTAAACATATATTACGTTTTTTTTTTTGTTGGAGTGCAACGGTCGACGCCCAGCTATTTCATTCGGAACTTTATTTTTGAAAATAGGATAAAACAGCAAATGTTTATTTTAATAGAGCAGAGTTCCTACATTGTGGATAACGTAGCACTATTTTTTGTCCTCCGTATTCATTAACACATTACTGCCTCTCGAAATCTAATGGATTTATCACAATACTTAGATAAGTATGTCAATGGTTAATTCGTAGCACCAGTAATGGACCAAATTAATTTGTTTAAATTTTACTGAATAAATAAATTTTCACACCTATTTACAAACAATATAGTATAGGTAACAAATGATACAGGGAAATTGAGAAAACATATACTGGCAATACTGAAATAAATAAAAAAAAACCTAATGACATTAAGCCAGAGATAGACCAAGAGGTATTAAAGTATCGATATCGATAAGTAATTATAAATACAATAGATATATAGATACAATTTTTTCTTTTGATTTTTTTTGTAATGTTTTATAGAAACATCGTTTTATTAGGGTTCCGTAGTAACTACGGGGAACCCTTATAATTCCGTCATGACCGTCTGTCTGTCTGTCCGTATGTCACAGTCATTTTACTCGGAGACTATTAACCCTATAAAAACAAATTTTTATACATAATTGTGTTTTGTGAGCCGCTACAAAATGCTGTAGCAAAATTTAAAAAAAAATTAAAAATAGAGATTGGGTTTTTCATATATACAATAAAGACTGGATCATTTTTTTAACCCCCACCCTATCGTGTCTCAGATGTGATATGTGCGAGATATAGCTCGCTAAAGTTAAAAAGTTGTGTCCCCCCCCCCTACATTTCTCAACTCCAAAAATTTCCAAAAATTCATTATTAACCATAATAATAGACCATATTAAATACTTTCAATGAAAATTATTTTGAACATTCTGGGATTCCAACTTCTCTATGGGACTATAAATTTAAATGTGAATAAATGTTATTAATGTCATGATTTTATAATTCAAAGTAACCTCTGCCCAATGTTCTGCTTGTACAGCATCAACTAGAAAATCTAAACATAATAGTTAGCATGGTGCTGTTAGTTTGAGAATAAAAAAAATAAACATTTATCGTAAAATCAAATACCATGTTTCACGTACAAAGGTCACCGACATAGCACAGCTGATTAGCAAGTTGAAGTGGCAGTGAACGTAGAACTGATGGCCAATGGGGCTGAAAAGTTCTCGAGTGGACACCACGCCCCGGCAAGCGTAGCGTAGGAAGACCAGCCACGAAATGGACAGATGAACTTATACAAGTGGCAGGAAGATGCTGGATGCAAGCCGCTTCCAATCGGCTTTTATAGAAATCCATGGGGGAGGCCTATGTCCAGCAGTGGACTTCTTATGACTGAGATGATGATGATGATTTACATATCATAATTATTATAGTTTACAAAACTAGAATAACCAACTTCAAAATTCGCAATTTTGTTTTAAAAACCAAACTACTGACCGATTTTGAGATTTGAAAGGAATTTTAAATCAATTTAAATGACGAAATCATGCGGGTAACATATAAGAAAAATATAAGCTAACTGATAATCTCGTTTTTGAAGTCCGTAAAAATAATAATTGTTATCAATAACTTATATTACATCGACCCATCTCTAATTCTTTGCAGTAATTTGTATAAATAATAAAATCAATTTATGAAATGAAATGCATATATGCTTTTTATACTAATATTCGCGAATGTTATTTATTGAAATGAAATAAATTTCAACAATTTCATCGCGTATATTTCACATAATTTAAGACCCGATTTTTCAAACACTGGAGCATCCGTGGTCATAGGTGAGACACGAACATACGCTACAAATACGTAAAAATTTGTTTCATTTCGCTTTTTATACTGTTAGAAATATATTTTTGCTAGTTAGAGATGGAAGGTGATAATGTTTTCCATAGTTTTTTAAAGAAGTTTGTAATTTTTACAAGATTGTTTAACACAGTTCACCATCTTGGCACCGTAAGAATTGAGAAGTGATTGCGATGAGATGACGTTTAAGATTAAATGACGTTTGTGACCTGTCATTAGCAAACACCTGATTTGGTGTTAAGTTTTTGGAACAATATTTTGTATCGCATTAGGAGTCTTGTAAGTCTTTGTTCTAAGTCTACGCAATAAAAAAAAAACTTCACCGGAGCCTCCATGTAAGGGTGAGTCTCTTATTTGACCAATTTTATTTTTTTATGAAACTGTACATACAGAGTCTTATGTGCATAATACTGCTTGGCGTTTAGTTAATCGGCAAACCTATAATACTTGCTAATTAGCAATAGAACATAAGGCTTTATTCCACTTTCATTGTGCTGCTAAATATTGTGAATTACGTTTCCTGAGTGGGTCTTTGCCGATTGATATAATCAGGGTGTCTTTAAATTGCGAGTGAATCGCTTTGTTAATAATAAGCGTGCTCCATTGTGTACCACAACTAATGAGATTTTACCTATCCATAGAGAGGTTATACTCATTAAATATGAAGCAAAAGCATGGCAAATATCAGTTCTCAGCACTCACATAAGATCCCATTATTAAGTCCTTTTATTATCTTGGTGTTGTCACTGTTCACGAGTCACGACTCGCGTCTAACAGCGTCGCCCAACGTGTCACGACTGAAGACGAGTCGGGCGATTACCTTACTTGAGGCTTGCCACGCAGAGCCGGGGAAAACCTATCTACGTATAGTAAATATATCATTTATTTATTTATTTAAGTATACAAAACAGAATATAGCCTAACATAATATAAGATAACATGTGACAATCGATCAGAACCAGACTATACTCCAAAGCATGTATACATCATTTGAGCAAACACATTTTAGGTATTATATTGAAACAAAGGGGAAAACAGAGAAACAGAGGCTATGCATATTTTGTAACTTTACATAGGTGAATATGTGACATTCTTATCACTTCAATAGTTTCTTTCAAATCCCCATTGGCGGCCCAACATTATAATGCAAGTTATTGCGGTACAGTTCTATGCAGTATATTGACTCGCTCTGGTATACATCTTTATCAAGACTAATTATACTTTGGTATGTGGTTGATTAGCATTTAAAATACTTTATAACTGAAAGTACTGAACTGAGGTAGCTAATAGGTAACTGTGGCTTAATTAAAATGAATACGAAATTATGAGTCTAAGATTCAGTCATTAATCTGAGATCCCTTAAGCCATAGATTTTTGAAAAAAAATAATACACGTAACGCAATTCTTTTGTATTTTTTTTTATTTGAAATGTGATAATGTCAGATTGATACATAGAAACTTGAAATCAACTTAAAAGAAATTATTTAGTTTGTGTTTGTGTAAAAAACAGGCCAAGTGCGAATTTGTTCCGTACTCCGAGGCGTCTCTTTCTCTGCCATTCGTATTTATAAACTATTTTTTTTTCATGTGTTGTAAATAATAATAATAATAATAATTAATCCGAAAATTGTTCATAAATCAACAATTTTCGGATTTTTTCCTTTACTTGTATGTTTTTGTTTACTTGTATTATAGGTACTTACTGTAAAACTTTGCTATTTGCCAAATTTTGTAATTCTATACCAATTGAAAGTGCCCTGCAGGTTCGACTTATATGCGTTTGTCAAAATATAAGACAAATGCCTTATTTAGAGTTCTGTACAAATGACAAAAACAAAACTGTAAAAGCAGTAGTCAGATTTCTATCCGCACCAGTATTGATATTAGCCTATAATTCACTAAAAAGACACCGACAGACAGACTCCATTTAATTATTATTATCTCATATTTTGACACGCACTTGTAAATAGCCAATTAATACAAATAAACTAAGATAAAGTCCCGCCATCTTTAATTTATCATTGTCGAACAAAAAATACGCGTGCTTTGTGCCTAATTTGCTTTCTAATTGCATCTATAGAGGCTTGATCGGTAGATATGAGGTATCTAAAGAGATTATATCTCCATTTTATAAAATATACATCTAGCCTAAATAGTTTTAGCACGTGATGCTTATACGTAATGTTACAGCCGGTTTCAAAACTGTCTTTGCGAGTAACTTTGATTTTGTGTTAAATTTTGCATATAGCCTGGTTTGAAGATTTTTTTATTCCAAAATATTAGTAGTTTAATCAATCGTCGAATCCAACTCGGCTGGACAGCGTTCGGGAAACTCATAAGCGTCTATTCGTCCAAGTGCCTCAAGTCGAAAGTTTACGACCAGTGTGTGTTACCAGCACTGAAACGTGGTCTCTAACTATGGGCTTTATAAGGAAGCTCAAGGTAACGCAACGAGCTATGGAGAGCCCTACGCTCGCAGTCTCTCTGCGAGATCGAATCAGAAATGAAAAGACCTGTAGACGTACGAAAGTCATCGACATAGCACAGCGAATTAGCATGTTGAAGTAGCAGTGGGCAGGGCAGATAGCACGAAGAACTGATGGGCGATGGGGCCGAAAGTTCTAAAGTGGAGAGCACGCACCGGCAAGCGCAGCGTAGGAAGACTATCCCGAGACGGATGATGATCATACAAGTGGCGGGAAGACGCTGGATGCAAGCCGCTTCCAATCGGTCTTTTTTGGAAATCCATGGTGGAAGCCTATGTCCAACAGTGGACTTCATAGAGCTGAGATGATGATAATGTTGAGTAGTCAAATAGACTAATATTTGCGTGAGTTGAAATCACCAAACATGTTTAATGTTAAATTCTGCATAAAGTTGACAAAAAAAGTTTGAAAGTTTTTCATCGTTTTCTGAACACGAGTATTTGTGATTAAAAATGTATGTTTTTGGATTTATTTAGTTGATAAATAAATCCAAATAATAGAGATAACATAGCTGACACTGAAACAGATTTGATAAAACTGTATTTGTACGCGTAAATACAATATATCCATATCAGAAAAAAATATTATCTCTATTATTTTATCTAATACGTATTGTAGATGTAAGGAAGAAAAACTATCTATTGCATACTTTTGAACTATTTAAATAAGTCTTCGGTAGTATAGTGGTCAGTATCCCCGCCTGTCACGCGGGAGACCGGGGTTCGATTCCCCGCCGGAGAGGAGTATTTTTGTATAAATTTTGTTGTACAAATAAACAAAATTATAATTTACCTGCACCTCGATCACACTGGATAAGTCTACGTACGCCAGCGCCACTTTTTTCACACAATTTATAAAATAATAGATGAAATGTCACTGGTATCAACTATTTAATTTGTCACTTTACATCGTTTCTTTACATTATCAACATCACATTTCAATTATTAAATAAATTCAATTACAAGATTTAATTTATATATATTCTTATTTAAAATCGATATGTTTAACTAAAAATATCAATCGATTAATGTATTAACGGCTACACGATACAAATGTACGACATTCTAGTGAGGTGAAAGTACAAAAAACAATATGTAAATGTCCGATGTACCGATAAAAAAAAAATTACCGGTCCCTTAAAAGGCGGACGTTTCGAACCACAAACGGTTAGTGATTACTTTTTAAATTGGTGTCTTGAGCTCGATGGCTAGCCGAGTAGTGACTACCGGATTTTTTTATTTATTACGGCACCTAGTGATGATATTGTATCGATACTTTATTATGGAGATTAGATGTTTGTACCAGGAAACATTTATAAATAACAGTTTGTCGATATTTGTGCTGGAACTAATTTTAGGAACTTTGATAGTTTTTACTATGTAAGTCTTGATTATGACGTGTCGAAAATGATTCAGATTGAATAAGTTTATGTCGGATGAATTTTAAATGCAAACTAAAATAGAAACGGTGAGTCTGTTCTTTTCATTAATAAATTTATATAATTAGATGCGCGATCTACTTCTATTTGACTAAGCCAAGGTCAAATGTCTTATTTTCATCGACAATTTTATTGCCCCATCTCTAATTGAAAAAGTTCGCGAACTAATCGATAAAATCGATTCGATGCGGCAAATTAAAAACTTTATTGTTAAATAGAGAAATAAATCGAGTCCGTCAGTCAGTTAAAAAGTTTAAACATAAAGTATTAGTTAACGGGGCATTTATTAATCCAAATTAAGTAAAATTTTCGAACGAATTAACTTTATAGTCTTTATACGTGCTTCATTAAGAATTGATTAAAATAATTTTTGGTGAACGATCGGGCTTTTTTTGGAATCGATTAGTAATCGATTACTTTCAATTAGTAAATAGTTTGATTTCGTTTTTGATTGATTGAAAATTCTATGATGTCAGTTAAGAACTACGATGGTGATCTAAAGATGTTTACCGAAATGTATCTAAGTTTTATTATGTCGGTAGTTATAAAAAGTATGTTATAAAAAATGTACCTATCTCATTAAAAGGCGCGTGCTGCTTTCGTGTTCAGATAGCAATAAGTAATTACTTTTCTGATCTTTAATCGGTGTTTAAACATTGTGATGTGGTATTAATCGATTGATTTACGAAATAATAATCTATTAACTAATTTCGTTGTAAAATTATTAATTAAAAAGTTATTAAAATGATTGTATTTAAATTGCTGTGAAATATGTTAACATTTTACGATATTTTTAATTAATAGTTATTTTTGAGGTTAATTACGATTCGAATAATGTTAATAATCGAATAAGTGCGAATAATCGAGCGGTCGCGACGCGCGCTCGGGGCAGACTGCCGTAGGGCGGCGGACCGCCCTAAGGCAGGGTAGTGTCATGCAGCGTTACTAAGGGAACTCGAATAAAATACGAAAACTAAAATGTGTATTTTTGAACATAGACTTTTTTTAACATTTGCAACACATATTAATGTTCAATGTTAGAGGTTAGAGAATAAAGTAAGATATTTTTGAGAGAAGAAAGAAAGAGACATACATATACTGGGTACAAATGAAAAGGGATCACTGTGGTCAACTTATAATTTATTTCACTAATCCTGAAATCTTGTACATAATGATGCGAAAAATGACCTTTCATGTTGTATTTTGTTTATTTAAATATCCGTTATTTATATATATGTACATAGATGTTTAAATTTAAAAATTGGTTGTCTGTAAAGTCGGTTTACGGACGATAGTTTAACGTGACAACGTGACGACATAGTAAAACATTGATGAAATGATGATGATGATAATGTAACGGGACAATGAGCGTAACGTAACGGGACAATGAGTCATACTTTTCGTGCGTGTAGCCGGCGTTCACCGATTTATTAGACGTTGTCACGTCAAAAAAAAACCTACTTCAAAATACACAATTCGTTCACTTGGATGACATATTTTTCCAGTATTTTTTTTACAAAAACCAATGTGCTGAACTTATTTTGATAAAATTTATATGGGACCACGTCTGAGGTGTTACCTACCAAACTATAACTATTACCTACAAAATAAACAAATAACAAAATAACTGGAAAATATGTCATCCAAATAAACGAATTGTGTATTTTGATTTCGGTTTTTTCAGTTTCTTAAACTATCACTGTCATTCATTAGATCACTTTTATTATTATTAATATCGGGAGCTCAAAGTTAACGCAAACACAGGTTTTTTCAGTTTTTTAGAACTATACTTATATGTAGCGCTCGTGACGTAGCTTGACTAGGTGTTCTCAAACGATCACCAATGTCAAGCAACGGACGGACCGGTCAGTCTTCGGATGGGTGACCGTGAGTGGCATTTCTTTCTGAGCGCTACCGTGGGTCGAATGACACGTTAAATTGTAGGTCCCGGTTGTTTGTTCTTAAAAACAGCAATCGTCATTCCAGGTCAGAGGCCTTTCGACGTCTTAATAACTGACACTAGGGCTGGCCATTCATTCTATCCGAACTTACTTATTATATTTATTTGTCAAAAATTACATCTTCGACAACTAATAGTAGCACCCGGCCCCACCCTTCAACCAGCATTAGAGTACACAGGCTTGCTATTGGCGATCAGTCATCCGTACAGACTGACATTGAAATTTTTATATGAGTAGATATTGCTACATCCCACGGCTCGTTACCTCAATTAATTATTATGTACTGGCATCACATAGTAAGTATTGTCTGTAATTAGTACATAATTGCAACTTTAACTTATGCATTAGTAGCTTATTAGTAACTTTGTTGCATTCTTTTAGATGACGATAAATCCATTATGATTAATTTTAATGATTTTAAGAGTTCCATACCTCGACAGGAAATCGGAATATTAAAGGATCACTTCGATAACCGTCTGTATGTCTGTCCATGTATCTGTCTGTCAAAAGCCTTTTTACAAGCTTTTATTTAGTTTCACCTGTCCCGATGTTTGTCATCAAATCTTGCAAATTAAATTTGATCCACTTCCCGGTTACCGATTGAGCTGAATGTTGCATACATGTGTAAATCGCGTGACAATGCAATATTATGATGTAATGGTGCTGTTCTGATGATGGAGCTGGAAGGTGGCCAAAGGAACTTCGCAATGAAACGACACCACCTCATCGAATTTGAGCTCATTTGAATCGTCTTGACAAGTAGTTTGTCTTTCAATGGTAACCAGGGTCTGATGATGGAGCTGGAAGGTGGTCATAGGAACTCTGTAATGATACGACGCAATCCCATCGAGTCTCGGCTCGTTTGATTCGTCTTAGCGAGTACTTTATTATTAACAAGAACATATATAATAAAAGCTTGTTTTTAAAAAGTGTTTTTTTTTTAAATATAGATACTTGTTTCTTATAATTTTGTGTAAAGTTGAAATTAATATCGACTACAGTCCTTTCAGGCTTTAAATAAATCCGGAAAAGTATGAGTATTACTCGCACATCGAGTCTTCCATCATCATCTCAGCCAGAATAAGTCCACTGCTGGACATAGGCCTCCCCCATAGAATTCTAAAGAGACCGATTGGAAGCGGTCTGCATCCAGCGCCTTCCACCCACTTGTATGAGGTCATCTGTCCATCTCGTGGCTGATCTTCCTAGTCCCATGTAATATAACAAGTATCAATGTTAAAAGAAAAACAAAATCCGACTGCAGAAAAGAGGTTTTTGCAGCCTAACTTATGATTTTTTTAATTTTGATGTACCCAGTGTCACTCTCACAACTAAGACGAATCTATTGACACCACTCACATCAAAATCGGTCAATCCGCTTAGGCTCTAGGGCGTGTCAAAGAAATATACATACATATATACACTCGAAAAACATAACCCTTTTTCTTTCGCAGTCGGGTAAAAAGTGATAAAGTACGTGCAACGACTGGCATCTGTGCGAACGCGATAGCAGTATAATCACGCGGGAGGGACAGAGATAGGTAATCATAGGTCAATGTACGAAATTCTTCCTGCTCGGCGTCCGTACTCTACCAAGACTAGTTACTTAGCACTCTCGACAATATCCTCTTTTAAACAAAAAGAAAACTAGATCAAAATCGATCCAATTGAGAGCTACAATGCCACAGACAGACACACACACGTGAAATTTATAACACCCCTCTTTTTGGGTCGGGGGTTAAAAAAGGATTTTGACAGCCAGGCACACAACAGACAACGCAGTGATTCTACATAAGGGTTCTGTTTGTCGTCTTGAGGTAAATAACCCTAAAATACGCTAATAACCCTCAACAAGTTGGTAGTGTGAGTAAAATAGTGTATGTAGTTACACTATTTTATTCACACAAAAAAATAATGGTTATCTGTAAAGTCGGCTTACAGACGATAATTTTACGCGATAACGTCATGATAGATGCGCCACAAGCCGAACGCTTAGGACGATCGTGCCTCTCTATCGCTTGTACCGCGCTCTCGCTTGCACGCTCGGCTCAGGCGGAACGTGACAATGAGAAAAAGCATGACTCATTGTCACGTTCCGCGTGCAGTGCGTGCGTGCAGCTGGCGTTCATCGATTTATTAGACGTTGTCACGTCAAAAAAAAATTGTGTATGTAGTTACACTATTTTACTCACACTACCAACTAGCCACCTCGTAACAAATTAAGTGCAAATTCATTCAGTGTTGCCAATATCCGACATTTGGCGACCCCTCGACTGTCGCCCGAGGCTCTTCGGGACACATTATGTAGTTACATGTAACTTGGGACTACTGGGTGAGTGTGGAACGGGCTTCCGACGAACTTTTTATCCGACTGCCGAAGGAGGGATGTTTTTTGGTTGTACGTACATAATTATGTATATATTTTAGAATCAGAATCAGAATTCTTTGTTGGCCTTATAACATATCCGCTATACTAGGCCAGTCAATTTACAATTAAGTTTTTTTTCTCTAATATTTGGGGACATTTCACACAACACCAGCTAGCTCAAACTAAGCAAAGCTTGTACTATGGAACTAGATGGCTGATATAATAAATATATACTTTTTTTTTGTAAATATATACTTAAATAGAAACACCTAGACACAGAATAAACAGTCATGTTCATCGCACAAATGTTTGCCCTGGGTGGGAATCGAACCCACGACCTACAGCTACACCGATATCTTTTTTTTCAATAAATTACTAATAATATTTATTCCGTTTAACTTAAAATATGTTTATATACATATTTTATTTGTTATATCATTCATTTAATTAACTAATTACCTAGATAGGCAGCGGGGCAGGGTTTAATCTGGTGCTGGTGGGAGCTCAGTACAAATTTATTTGTAGACTTCATTACCAATTGAACTCTTAGCGTAAATATTGTAATCAATTAGCACTTTTCAATCTTTACTCAAAAAATTAATATTTATATATAAAAAAAAACTTATTTGGCGTAAAATTACCAATTAACATTTGCAATCACCTTCACATGAAATGTAGAATGATCAATTTTATTTTTAATGACGCCTACATTTAAAAGTACAACCATAGGTACAACTAAGAACTATGAAAAGATTCATTCGAATACATCACACAAAAATTCTCACTATGATTATGCCTTCCATATATGGCGACAAAAAAGTAACCTTTTAAATATTTTAACAGCACTCCAATTTTATCCAAGCACTGTCCAATTACTGATAGAATACAATAAAACTGACTGAATGAATGGAAAAATAAAAAAATATATATGAATTCATTGTGTCAAAAGTTTTTTGAATAAAGAACGCGCGCCTATTGGCCGTATCGCCCGAGGCAAGATGGCGGGGTGCCAAATGTTGCCAGCATATCAACCGGAAATATGAATTCTATTTGTCTAATGACATTTGACAATGTGATTTGGGTAATTTCTGATGGATGGAGTTAAAATAATAAGTTATTTAATTCGTCGATCATACTTGACTACCTATAGCGGGTTGCATTTTGAAAAATTGTTATACAAAACAAAACTCTTCTAATTATTATTTTATGTAACGTCGGAACTGTTTATACTATTTTTCGATAAGTATACATAATTAAAAACTCGAAAAAATAAATGATTGAGTTAATTTTTTTTCATAATTCATTTATTCCTTGCAAAAAACAGGTTGAACAATAAATTGTGTTCTTAAATCCTAGTATATAAAGTATCTCTGTTTTTGCTAAAATAGCAATGCAAGTATTTAATCGTTAGTGCATTAGAAGAATTTACACAGACATACTACTTATTTAGCATCATGACAAAATGGACACACAGAAACCAACAAAAGAAACAATAAAATTAAATATCAATAGTTTCATTAATTTATACAACGCAAATTATTTATCATTAGATCTTAAAATGTCAACTTAAGACACATATATATAGATACCTGCGTAATTAACACTACGCAGGTGAGACCGCGGGGCGCAGCTAGTCATTTTATCAACGCGAAATTAATTCGAACTCTGTCTCTTTGTTACCTTTTCACGTGCAAATGTCTGAACCGATTGATATGAATTTTGATACGGAGATAGCTGTGGTCCTGGAGACGGACATCGTTAGCATCGTTTTTCATCACTACGTGAGTAAATCTAGCACTTAGCTGTGCTAGATTTATCCACCACTACACATATCACGTAAGTGAAGCTAGCACAGTTTAGTATCCAACGTAACTCTAGAGATTATTTGAAAAGAGAATTTATTCGTGACAAAAAATGGCAACTGAGATCTCGATTATGCTAGTGGAGCAAAATAATGAAATAAGGCAAGGGCGTCGCCAGCCCATGGCCCAGGGTTGGGCAAGTTAATATTATGGAGGATGAGAAAAATATGAATTGTAGGTACAGGTACACAATTGCACGGCCTTAGGACTTTGTTAGCTTTGCAGTTGGCTAAATTTTTTTAATCTCTAGGGGGGGGGGGGGGGGGGCAGCTGCTCCCTCTGCCCCCCCCCTTGGCGACGCCCTTGAAATAAGGACAGTAGTGCACACAACGCCGGATAATTTCTTTTTCCAAATCAACGCCGTATTAGTTATCTTAATCCGACTGCGTAAGAAAGAGAGTTATGTATTTCGAGTATATTTATGTATGTTTCTATACGATCACCAACAGCCTAAACGGCTTGATCGATTTTGATGTGCGAGGTGTCGTTAGATTCGTCTTCACTTCCTGAGTGTAACAGGCTATATTTTTTTGTAATAATAATACGTCTCACTCAAAAAAAATATGCGTTTTTTTCGTAACCTCCAACGAACTTTCTTTAACTCTCAACAGCGTATCGAGCGTAAAAAAAAAATAAGTTAGACTGCGAAAACTGTTGTTTTGCAGTCGGGTATTTTGTTTTTCTTTTAACATAGATACTTGTATACGGTTTTAAAGGTCACTTGCATCGAGGTCGGAAGCTTCACGGAAATGATTCGCGTTCCAAAATATTCTCACTGGCAGCGAAACAACAAAAAAGGTATTAATTACGAAAATATTTCGAAAAAGGAACACTCGACGAAAGCACATGAAAGTTAATACAACCAATTTAACCACGTTATCTTGTTGAGGGCGCTACCATCGCTTATCCTGAACAAAGAATGCAGCCTTCGAAGAGGTTATTTTAGTTCGTTAAATTCACCGCGTGTACATGTATTGGTTGTAGGGTAAAGGCGTGGTTGTCCGTTATTCTTGGAAGCCGTGATTGATTCTGCGGTGGTCAGTGTATGTGGGCGGTATTTAGCCAGTGTTTAATCGTACTATAGAATTGGTTAATGACATTTAACACCTAGAATGTGTGGATGACACCTTTAATGTGGTTGATAAACATTGAGAAAGTTAGGGTTCCGCACTTTAAAAGAAAATAAGTGGCTAAAACCGTGTCGAGACATGGATAATTAAGGTAGAGTTCCGTATATAGCTAATGCTGTAATCTAAAAGAAAACTACTTGGTGAGTATTTTTGTTTAGACCTCTTTGCACTTTGCATCCTTTCTTTATATGTTTCAGATAGACAGACGGACATGCTGAATTTATAAGGGTTCCTCGTAGTACGGAGCCGTAATAACGGAACGCTTATAGGGTCACTTAGTTATTTGTCTGTCTTTTATCTTTTCGGCCGTGTTTCTTGTCGTCTTTTGTCGGCCAATTTTAATAACATTTGGAAGAAACATTCGAAACCACAGACATATAAGTCTATGTTCGAAAAATTAATTTGTAAAATTGAATTTAGAATATGAGCCAGAGACCACCACCGCGAGCACAGATTTTTTTTCAATTTATGCACACGGCTTCACACGAGGTTTACTTTGTACAATTTTTAGTTAAAATAACCCTGTACAGATAAATATGAACTGAAAGTCAAAAGAAGACTTCTGAGAACGTGGTAAGTTCGCGCCGACTATACCTACATACTATAACATGTATTGTATTGAGTAATGTTGACAAGTCGGATTTGGGAGCAACTTTCTATATGAACGGGTATTATGCATGTAAGTATGTATGTATGTAACTACGCTGACGAAACTTGACGCGCCGTCACTACTAAAGCTTCGGCTAGAAAATACAAGTTTGTGACAGTGACGTGTTAAGACGTATTTCTGACTTAAGGATTCGCTCAACGCGCGCAGCTATCTCTCTCGCGCATCAGAAAAGTGAGAGTTAAATTTGTTTATTTAGATAGGAGAAATATTTAAAAATAAGTTTTTCTTCGATATCTCTTAAGTTGGCTGAGGAATAAGAAAATATATGTTTTTTTCTAATTCCGTCGCCGGCAGAAATTATATCTGATAAAAACTTTTTTTAAATGTGTCTCCTCTCTAAATAAACAAATTTAGCTCTAACTTTTCTAATAATTATTTTATATGTTTAAAAATGTTGTGATGCGCGAGAGAGATAGCTGCGCGCTTTAATCTCGACCATCTCGACATTTTACATCTTACACATAATAAGTATCCACTAAGCAAGGGATTCTTTATCGCGGGTAAATCATCGGTATGTGGCTAGTGTTGAATAACATTTGACACATTCCCCGCGCCGCCGCCGAGGGTGAGGCCGCAATTAGTCAGAAGTAGTGACGGTTACGCCACAGATTTGGCCGTCAATTAATAGATAAAACCACTGCGACAACCACAATGGACTTCTATGAATCGAGAGTTAGGCCTACTGCACACTGCTCTGATCCGATCGCATGGAACCTAATTGTTCCAATTGTAGCCACATAGTTTAGTATTAAATAGATTATAGGATTGTATGTATAGAATGATAAGTCATCTTTAAGATACATCAACATAGATATAGTAAGAGTATGATTGATATATATAGGAGGCCTCTAGCACGTAGTACTTATTACATATGCTTAGTTATTTGTTTCCATAAATTAGACCGATACCATCATGAGTCTCATTATCACCAACCCTCTGGGCTCCGGCAAAAAATGATACACGACCAGTCAATCAGGTTTAGACAGAGAGAACTATTATATAAATAAATAAAAGATGAATCCGTTAAAATTTGTCTAATTTCAATGAGTCTTATTCTCGAAAAGCTTAGTAAACATTATTATATAAATAGTTTTTTTTACGAATTAGATTAACGTTTTACAACCATTTTAATTTTTTTTATCAGCCTTGCTTTTATAAACTGTCACACTGCTGGGAACGGGCCATCTTCTCATTGTGAGAAGGAACCAATTAATTAATCTTATTTAATTAACCTTTATGGTAAGTAAAAGCGTGACCGAGGATGAAGTACGTCGATGTAAAAGACAAGTGTACATGTGTTCTTTCTTCTTTTCTTAACTTTAACATTGGAAATTCCAAATGTAATTCCCAGGAAACAGAGAAGGTAGTTTTTTCTCTGTGGAGTGCGTATCAAAAATGTGGTCCGAAATTTGTTTGATCAAATATTGCATAGTCATCATTATTACTAACTTTTTACTACGGGATTAAGTATTACATTGCAAAAAAGAAATAGCGGATTTATTTTTGTTTTAGGATCAGTAGATTATTTACATTATCCATCACAATATTCAGTAAAACAACAATTATGCTATTTAATTAATTATTATCTACAACACAACAATATACAGACTCAACTAACTAAACTACTACACAAAAAGCACATCGATCACCCCAGACCGATAAAGGTCTAAAGATAATCCAAATGCTCAAACCCACTACCAGTTGGCAGCGTACCCAGCATGCTGTCCGCATTGCACGTAATTAAATAATTGTTTTATTACGTGGTATATAACAAATTATAGCTGGAGTGTTAGCGAGTGCGCCAGTACCACAGATTTTAGCAATTAGTACATGGATATAAGCAAGCGATTTTTTTTCTTGTTAATAAAGAGCTTTCTTTTTCTCTACTAGATATTACCGTAGGTAAGTTAAATTGTTAGCTGGCCGTTAACTGTTAACTTTTTTGTTCTATAATCATCAAGGCAAGCAATCGGCTTACAAGCTCATAATTTATGTAATTAATACCTAGCAGTCAAAATAAATCTAACAAAATTCCACCAATTTTTAAACCCACTTAAAAAATGAAAAGGTTCTCAATTCGACTAAGTTTTTGTATCTTTGTTACCACTTAACTTCGTCATTTGTACACATATTTGAACATTTTTTTTTGTTTGAAAGAGTAGATATACTTTCAGTTTGTTCTCATATTTTCAGGGTCAGTAGTTTGGTTTTTGAAACAAAATTGCGCAATTTGAAATCGGGTATTTCAGTTTTTAAACTATAATTATAATTTACAAAGGTAAAATATCGAGATTGGATCGGATCAGAACAGTGTATAACCATCTTAATAGAGATTTTAATTTACATAAGTGTGGGTAAGTAGAACTGGGTCACCGAAGAGTCATAAATCTATCCAAGCTAATTGCCGAAATGGCTCTAAAGCTGCTAAATGTTTGATTGATATTTGATACATTTTTGAAAGTCTGCCTTTCGTAATAACAGTTTTTATATCAAGTGCTCATATTTTATGTTCAAAACAGGCTTACGTTATTATCAACTAATATCTATAGTCATTTGTAGGCCAAAAAGCTGGCTTGTGAATGGCCTTGTGGCTCAGTTGGTAGTATGTCTACCTAAGCTGTAAGTCGTGGGTTCGATCCCCACCCAGGGCAACCATTTCTGTGATGAGCATGGATGTTTGTTCTGTGTCTGGGTGTTTCTATGTATCATATATGTATATTTACAACAAAAAAAGTATATATGTATTCTATCAGCCATCTAGTTCCATAGTACAAGCTTTGCTTAGTTTGGCCTAGATGGTGTTTGTGTGAAATGTCTCAAAATATAAAAAAAAATAGCCAAATTAAAATGGGATTGGGCGGGGCACGTGGCTCGCATGCATCCCGATAGATGGGCCCAGGGGCCGTACGACAAGCGTTCAAGCAGGCTTATTTCAATATTACTTTGACTTTTGTCTCGCTCTTACTACATAAGAGAGAGCAAGACAAAGGACGAAGCAATATTGAAATAAGGTTGCCATTACGATTGTGGCAACCCTCCAGATCGTCACGCAGTGGGTGCCAGATGGACGAAGCTGCGGTGTCACTCTCAACTCTTATAGCGATGCGAATTTCGCTCAACGCCCATTTTTATCTTGCTTTTTCTGTAATTAAGAGTACATAACAACAAGCATGATAAAAACCAGTAAACTCCGTACCCAGCGATATCGATCCACATTCTTGTTGCGTACTGCACAAGAATGGAATTCTTTGCCGCCATCTCTGTTTCCTGATACCTACAATCTTGGAATTTTCAAGGCTAGAGTGAATAGATAACATCAGGCGAGTTGGTGGTCACCCGTAGATCTATCTTATATAAAAAACAAGTGTTGAGCGAACTTTGCATCGGTATAAAAGTTGGGAGTAAGGCTGCAGGTAGACCTAGGAAACGCTAACAAATTCCAAAAAGATTGGCAGCAGATGGCGCAGGACCGCGACTTGTGGATGGAAGTGGGGGAGACCTTTACCCAGCATTGGGAGTATGGGTTAGTAAAAAAAATCTATCTGTTTTACCGGTTATAATAACCGAATTCAAATATAAAATATATATATTTAAATTCGGTTGTATTATTTTAAAATGTTTATTACCTAATAAAGTAATAACTCCGTAATTTTTAAACGATTCCGAAAAACCTTTTTTAATTGATAGAATATAATTTCAGATCAGTCATGAAAATGTTATCAAAATCGGTTTAGTGTTTTATATTCGTTATTTTTACCCGAATGCGTAAGAAGGAGGGTTATGTTTTCCGAATGACTACCTACAGCCAAAACGGCTTGACTGATTTTAATGTGCGAGGTGTCGTTAGATTTGTCATCACTTCCTTGAGTGTCATTGTTTTTTTGTAATAATTGATTACTTGAAAAAAAATGCATTTTTTCGTAATCTCTAACGAACGTTTTCGTAATATACAAGTGGTTTTACTAGAATTATTCTATATAATGCGCATTTTTACAGTGATTTTACGCATACTTTCTCATAAAAAACGTACACTCAACGGCATAGCAAGCGTAATGAAAACGTAAGTTAGACTGCGGAAACTGCTTTTCTGCAGTGGGGTATTTTCTTTTTCTTTTAACATGGTTAACATAGTTAACACTTGTTTTTAATGAGTATTAATAATACAATGACTTAACCTACTATCATATTTTTTATCCCGTAGATAAAATATCACAGCAAGAAAAGGCAATGAGTTCTATTGTTACAGAGAGCTACCGATTGTAATATACAAACTTATTTATACAGACGGACAAACTTGTGAACTAGACTTTAGATATATATTATTTTTTTATCAGCCCTGTTTGTACAAACTGTTCCACTGCTGGGAACGGGCCATCTTCTCATTGGGAGAAGGGTTAGGCCATAGTCTGCCACGCTGGCCAAGTGCGGGTTGGCAGACTTCACACATCTTCAAGATCATTGAGAACTCTCAGACATGTAGGTTTCCTCACGATGTTTTCCTTCACCGTTTGAAGTTGGCGGCAATCAACAATACGCACATAACTTCGAAAAGTCAGAGGTGCGTGCCGTGGGATTCGAACCCAGGACCTGCGGATCGCAAGTCAGACGGTCTCACCACTAGGCTGCAGGAAACTTACCTTAGATATTACACTTAGATAAAGACAGTTTTTAACTTCCGACCCAAAAAGAGGGATGTTATAACTTTGACGTGTATCGATATCTGTGTATCTGTGGCATCGTAGCTTTCAAACGGATGAGCGAGATTGATCTAGTTTTTTTTCTCTTTTGATATAAATTTTTACTTGGTATCCAATATGCGCCGGAGCTCTATGTTTTTTTTTGCCGTATGGGCCTTTATTAACTACAACAAAACATAATATAAAAACTACACATACTTAACTAACTAAACTACTACACACCATCTCGCCTGATGTTAAGCGACGGTGTGGCCGAGGATGGAGCTCGTCGATCTAGAAGATATCTATTCAGTCTAGCCTTGAAAATTCCAAGATTGTAGGGCTCAGGAAACAGAGATGGCGGCAAAGAATTCCATTCTTGTGCAGTACGCAACAGGAATGTGGATCGATGTCGCTTCGTACGGATTTTTGGCATTTCAACGAGAAATGGGTGGTAATTCACCGACTTTCTGCTAGTCCTGTAGTGAAATGGGGAGGGTGGAATTAGGTCGTGAAGCTCTTACGCACATTCCCCGAAATTAATCCTGTAGAAAATAGACAGACATGCTACTCTACGGTGGTGCTCGAGACTAAGTAGCTTCTTGGCAGATAGTTTATCGTCACCGATTAACCTCACAACTGGCCACTGATTCTAAAGCTTCCAGCTGATACTTGGCTGATCCATCAAAAAGGTGGCAGCAGTACTCCATACACGATCGGATCTGTGTTTGATACAGATGCAGCAGTTGTCCCGGTGAGATGTATCGCTTAACCTTATTAATTAATGATGCCAAGCTTTTTACTAGCCAGTTTAGCCTTAGATTCAAGGTAGCCCTTAAAGTTCATTGTTGGGGTTAACGTGAGTCTAAGCAGTTCAAGACGGTCTGTCAATGATAAGGACACATTTTGGAAAGTATTCAAATTTTCAACCTAAGCCCCCTGTTTCTACTAGAGATTTGAAATTAGGATTTCCTTTTCTTGCGAAATGTAGGAATTCAATGCGTTTGTCCAGTTATAGTTAGAAATGCGACGGTGGCGCCGTATCTAACTGCACATAAACAGTTTGTCAGCTTACAGCTATCTATCAAATAGATATGAAAAAACACAATAGCCAACCGGAATGGATGGTATATTATTGTAACTCTATAGTCGGGTAGTGGTTGCTACGTGTACGCGGTATTTACGATTCTATTATATGGCTGCTATAACTGGTACAGGTTTGAATAGATCAGCAAAGTTGAGTTTGGTTTGGTCAGTATTTGGATGGGTGACCGCGAGCTCGGTGTAGGTGAATTTGGATTACCTTTTAGAGAAAACTCGAGCACCGCCGTAAAGTAGCATGTCTGTCTATATTCTATAGGATTCATTTCGGGGAATGTGCGCAAGAGCTTCACCACCTAATTCCACCCTCCCCATTTCACTACAGGACTAGCAGAAAATCGGCGAATTACAACCCATTTCTCGTTGAAATGGCAAAAATCCGTACTCAGCGATATCGATCCACGATCTTGATGCGTATTGCAGGAATGGAATTCTTTGCCACCATATCTGTTTCCTGAGACACAATCTTGAAATTTTCAAGGCTAGAGTGAATAGATATCTTCTAGATCGACGAGCTCCATCCTCGGCCATTATTATATGTAGTTTAAAAAACTAAAATAACTTCTATGGTATCGATCTGAAAATTGTTTTTTTTAGTTCGAAAGGGTAATTTTCATTTTGAACAAAAAAATACGAAAGGATATCCTTGCGGCTTAGATATCCTTTCGATAAACAAAATCAGTTTTCCAAATCGGGGTATATATTCTGCTGCAGTAACAAACATTTAAAAAAACAGTGAATTCAGAACTTCCTCTTTTTTGAAATTAGCAATTACAGTTTACAGTGTAATTTGAGAACTTTTTAAAAAAGAGCTTAAAGAACACTATGATTCAATTTATGTCTTCAATCAAAAATTTTACAAATTTAAACGAGACGTTAAAAATATCGTGTTTGCTGCGTATGATGGTGAAGTATAATTAATTTAATCAATTGATGTTACCAGTTTTCTTTTTACTTTTTTTTAAAACATTTAGATCTACGATTTACCACCAACTCCACCAACCGCGCAAAGAATTGCACTCTTGAGCAGTACGCAACAGGTATGTGGATCGATATCGCTGAGTACGGATTTTTGGCATTTCAACGAGAAATGGTTGGGTGGGTTACTACTTTTACTTTTGAAACTGTAAATCTAATTATTGTAATTATAACATGTTGTGTTTATATGTTATTGTAAAAGCCCGAATATTGGTAAATCTTAGGTTTTACCAGTAAATCTTAGGGTTTACCAACACGAGTCGGTAAATGTAAGAATATGTAAAAAAGAAATTATTTTCTCGGGCTTTTACCATTAGAATTTCGTACATTCTAGGTTTTACCAGTGACGGTTGGTAAATGTTAGTTTTGGAAATAAAACAATGCATATGTTACTGTATTCGGGCTTTTACAGTAACATATATAATAACATTTGTTTGATTGAACGATGTAGCTTGATGCAACGCAGTCTTAGGTATAAGCAATAATTTCTTCAGAGATTAGGTTATGTTTTTTTTTTTTTTAATACAAATTTATAGATAACAATTTACAAATACAGATAACTTACACTTTAAGTTTGCAGCTGCAAATAACATTTCTGCGACAGCGCTAAGGGGGAAAACGAGGAAAGTCACAAGAGCGAGCCGGAAATAAATTTGTATAAAAAAAACCATAACCTAATCTCTAAAGAAATTATTGCTTATACCTATACCAGGATCAACTAGTTTGGCCTAGCCTAAACTGGTCTATTATGCATTGTTTTATTTCCAAAACCAACATTTACCAACCGTCACTGGTAAAACCTAGCATGTACTAAATTCTAATGGTAAAAGCCCGATAAAATCGTTTCTTTTTTACATATTCTTACATTTACCGACTCGTGTTGGTAAATCCTAAGATTTACTGGTAAAACCTAAGATTTACCAATATTCGGGCTTTTACAGTAACATATATACATTTAAGGAATATAGTTTAGTTCAAAATTATGAATTGTACATTGTAAAAACTGTAAAGACTGTATTCTGTTTTGTGTATCAATCAACTAAATAAATAAATAAAGCACCACATTCTGACGACACGAAAGCTGTCTGACGACACTATCATCTGTATAAGAAAAAGCCTGCCATTTCATCTAAAAAAAAAACTGTCCGTTTCTTACAGTTCATCGATTATACATTAACCTTTACAATACGCATGTTTATAAAACAGTAAAACTGTGCCATCAGATATCGGTTGTCACAGAAAACAAATACTTAGGCCCTGTTATTGAGTAACGGCGCGGGCGTGCGTGGGAGGGCCCACAACGTGCCCAGCGTAGCTTGGATCTCGGTTTTATCACCTCCTAAACTAACTGTGGGCTCATTTTATAACAATAACTTATTTATTTGAGTGTAGAACTGGCTTAACACCATTGTAACCGATTCATTGCGACGGCGAATCTATTCCAGGAAGTTGCTGGATGCAGGACGCTTCCAACCAGTCTTTTTTAAATCCATGGAGGAGGCTTATGTTTAGCAGTGGAATTTTTGTAGCTGAGATGATGAGGATGATGATATTGACTTGTAACTATGGAGTTATAAATAAATATTATTTAGTATTTGATGGCATATTTTTAACTCCCGGACCAAAAGAGGAGTAGTGTGTGGGGTAATCTCTTGGCACCATCTTAATGGAAGGTACCCAAGACAAGTCAATTATAAATAGCAAATCATAATGAGGCGTTTTCAGAAAGAAAAAAAAAACAGTACTTAAATTGAACGATAGATGGCGTTTATAAACTAGAAATAATGCTGTCACTCTATGCAATATGACTGACGTATTAATTTGACGTAATATTCTTTCGTGTCCTATCAACGAAAAATATTATCGCGTCGTTCTTAGATGTATTTATTAAAAAGTGATATAATTTTTTTTATGACACTAAATAAGCCATATTATTATATGTAATAAAGAATATCAACGCAGATTATTTTCTAATCAGACTCGGTATTGTGTTTACATTTTTGCAAAACAAAACAAAAATATTCGGTGTTGCTAACTAAAATGGTTTGATTACCCTAACAAAATATGCTCATCGAACATAAAGATGGCAAAATCATAGACTTAAATAAGTAAATTATCACTTAAAGTAAAACAACATTTTTATAGGTTAGCCTACCTAATATTTTATTTATTACTGATAATTATAGTGTGACATTTTCCTGGAAATGGGTATTCTTTTAGAGCGATTACACGTTGTAATTTGACAGATACTTTTCTGAGACCACGATGCCATCTAGTACGCTATTTGGAACTAATTTTTTTTCTGAAAACGCCTCATTAGTCTCTTTCGAGTAGCGTTGGAATTCACAAGTGTAATAGCGGCGCGGGCGACGCTCCAATGCTCTGATTAGCTCTTTTATGGTTCCATTTACAATTATTAATTCGCAATGTAGAAGCATTGCTGGCAACAACTTTCCAATTCTTCTTCTTTTTGTATTGGACCTGCATTAAAGCATTTGCCAGTGTCAAGTATTAAGATTTTTTCAAGTTTCTTGAATAAAACAAGTTGTAAATATTCTAGTCACGTATAAAGTCAATTTATAAGTCGAGTCCTGCTTCAATAAAGTGGTGGCGACTTTACTAGAAGCTTCTATGGAGTTTTGCCGACAACGAAAAATCACACGTTTTACTGCTTTATTCCACTTGCCCACACTCACGCACTTTATCGAACACTTAATGAATAAAACACCACCATTTTTATAGCATTATTGTTCAAAATAACACAAGTTTAGGAAAATAAAACAAAGCAACAACACGTTACTAAGACGTTCCCGCCAAAACTCCAAACTTTCCAATTGCCATGTAAATAACATGTGACCTAGTGTTACCCTTTTATATGTACTGAATTTTGTATAATCTAATGCCTTTAAACGAGCAATTCTTGTATATATGTATTTAAATAATCTTAATCTCGGAAACGGCTCCAACGATTTCAATGAAATTTGGTTTATAGGCAGAGAGTAGGGGACAATAAATCGATCTTGCTAAGTTTAATTTTTAGCGAACCCGTGTTTGCTCGTATTTTCAGTCATAAAAAATCCGAGTGGAGCTCGGTCGCCCAGGTAATAATATGTATAAAAATTGAAACAACTGACTTCAAAATACCTAATTTCGTTTACTTGGATGATACATTTTTTCCAAGTTCTTTTAAAAACCAAACCGATTTTAATAAAATTGAAACAAATTACTTAAAAATGCGCGAATGTGTTTTCAAAACCAACCGATTGACCGATTTTGATGATATTTTTTTGACTAAGCTGATAGCATATTCCTTTCAACTAAAAGAATAATTTTCCAAATCGGTGCATAAACGACGGAGATAAGCGGTAACAAACATTGAGCTAATATGAAAAAAAAAACAAAATGAGACCCTCCTCTTTTTAAAAGTAGGTTAAAAATCAATTGGTAAACGCATCGTTTGAATACGGACAGATAAGTTCTATTCATAAACATTTGAGCGCAAAGAAAATAAAAACAGCCAAGTGCGTGCGGACCACGCGCAGTGCGAGTTCTGTAGTTGCACGTCACAATATGCGGACTTTGATTTGAGACTTTTTTACCTCTCAAAGTACATTTTTAAAGTTGTCAACATTTACTCGTTAGTTTGTATAGCCTATTTAGAAGTGTTCCTTTTAATTTCTTTAACATAATATGTGTTATTGCCGTGTTTCTTTTACAAATATCCAAATCACTTGGCTCTAACAAAATGTATCGCTTTAAAGTTTAATGTTCGCAAACCGATTTTTGAAACTTCTTCATCATCATCATCATCATCTCAGCCATAAGAAGTCTACTGCTGGACATAGGCCTCCCCTATGGATTTCCAAAAAGGCCGATTGGAAGCGGCTTGCATCCAGCGTCTTCCCGCCACTTGTATGAGGTCATCTGTTCATCTCGTGGCTGGTCTTCCTACGCTGCGCTTGCCGGTACGTGGTCTCCACTCGAGAACCTTTCGGCCCCATCGGCCATCAGTTCTACGTGCTATGTGCTCTGCCCACTGCCACTTCAACTTGCTAATCCGCTGTGCTATATCGGTGACTTTGTACGTCTACGTATCTCTTCATTTCTTATTCGATCTCGTAGAGAGACTCCGAGCATAGCCCTCTCCAAAGCTCATTGCGTGACCTTGAGCTTCCTTATAAGGCCCATAGTTAGGGACCACGTTTCAGTGCCGTTCAGTGAAACTTCTTGCAACTTCTTAAAACTTACCATGGAATAGGCAAGAAAAATACATCCTCGTGAAGGACGTGAAGTGGAGATGTTTTTTTTCTTTTTGGACGGGGAATCATTGATATGTATCCTAAATTTTACAACTTTGCTAGCGTGATTAATATGTGTACCCAGTACTCATACCAAATTACAGTTTAATAGGGCTAAATCGAGAATGAACAGACAGATAGATGGATGGGCTCATGTCTGTCCGTCTCCTTATACGTCCGTTTTTATAAGGATTCCTTGTTGATTACGGAACCCTAAAAAACAGTCAAAGTAAAAATAATTCTGAATTCATTTTAATATATTCTCGCCAATCCGGTGTTAGCATATTTAACTAATTTACGTTTGATAATTTTATATCTAAAAAAGTTACGTGTGAGTGAGACAGCTGCGGCTCTCGTCATACCGTCTAAGTAAGTATGCTAGTTCGAAGTTAATATTTTCTGTTGATAAGTAATAGTTATAATTAAGTTAAACACAGGTTAGAATACAGTGTTTTGACAGGGGCCACGTTATACTGGTAGCCAGCAGCAAAAACTGTGTCCGGCGCTTGACACATTTCACTTATTTTTGAGGTGAACAAACTTTGAAGCTAGTTGTGACGCCTATTATGAGGAAACACAAATTGGTAAGTGCTTTAAATATATTCCTATTCATCTCATTAATAAGATATTCATATTCATCTCAGCCACAAGAAGTCCACTGCTGGACATAGGCCTCCCCCATGGATTTCCAAAGAGACCGGTTGGAAGCGGCCTGCGTCCAGTGTCTTCCTGCCACTTGTATGATATCTTCTGTCCGCCTTGTGGCTGGTCTTCCTACGTTGCGCTTGCTATCCACATTAACACATCTACAAACGTTAGACGAGTTGGTGGTTAAACGAATAACAATATTGTTGGAGAGAAGCTGAGAAGAGCGCTGAAGCTGCCTATGAATGACGTCATAGGGTTCAACACTGTTCCTTTGGAACGCGGATCGCGAGTAACTAGAGTCCGTAATAGGCCCTCGCGCAGGCGCAGGGGCATACGTGTACGGTGTACGCGTATTTATTAATCGTAATCAATTAAATAATTTGGCTATATTTGAGGTGTTTCTCTTTTGATATAGGAAGCCTGAAAGTAGCACCAGTCACCGAAAAGTTAAGAAGTGGAAGGCTGTCCTGGTATGGGCATGTCATGAGACAGGAGGATAGTAATGTATGCAAGAGGGGCCTAAACATGATGGTAAGCGGTAGGGCCGCGGAAGAGGGAGACCTAAGAAAATGTGGATGGAATGTGTGAAAGATGATATGCGTGTGAAAAGTGTAAGTGAGAGATGACGTCTGATAGAGTGAAGTGGCGAAAGGAAACGTGCTGTGCCGACCCCACCTAGTGGGAAAAGGGCAAGAAAATGATGATGATGATGAGGTGTTTCTCTTTTTAGTTCCACTTCTGACCATTTTTCCTTACGATATATTCTGTACAAAGCTGAGATAATTTATCATTAAGCTCTATTCACACAGTCCGATGCCGTCAGTGTTCCGTCCAGAACACTCCGAAAGGAAACTTTATAGTTTCTAGTACTACTTTAAAGTTTTCCAGTAAAGTTACTACTTTACGTCGATGTTACAAACGTTGGAGCTTAGACCCAAAAAGGGACAAAGTCCTACTTAAAGTACTTCCGTCCCCTAATCTACCTACAAACCAAATTTCATTAAAATCGTTGGAGCCATTTCCGAGATTCAGATTATATATATATATTCAAGAATTGCTCGTTTAAAGGTATTATATTAGATAGATAGATAGATTTAGAACATTAATAAATAATTTATACATTAATTTACATTTGGCAAGCATCTTCGAACACATGCGCTCGCTTTTATTTACTGATTGCATGTCTTAATACATTTACTGCCTTACCGAAAAACGTTACTTAACTTTAAGCATTGCTTAACATATTTTGTCAACTTCTCGCTGACACGTAATGACACTTGCGGAAAGGAGACAGATAATTTAAGACGATGGTTAAAGTTAAGTATCGTTTTTCGGTAAGGCCGTTAATATTTGCTTTTATTAGGTCGACCTGTATGTAACTAACTATGTAATGAAATCTAAGGTAACTAATTTAACCATCTTCCAAGGATCGTAGCGTCATGAAAATTGGCATCTGTATGTAGTTCTGATGACAATACAATAATATACTACTGTCGAACTGATCTGATGATGGAGCCGGAAGATATGAACTAGAACTTCATGATGGAACATCGTATCATAGCTGTGTTTGGATTTGTTAGAAAAGTCTTGTAATGAACTTTGACCACAATAATTTGTAGCGTGTTTTTTAGTTTTTTAAACTGTAATTTATTTCATTACAAATCCACCTGTAAATTTTGGGACTTACTACACATTAAGTAGGTTCCAAGAAATTATTAATTCCAAGGAAAATCAAGTAGGTCAGGAGTACAGATACAATCTTGCAACCTACCAAAAGTTCCAGTACAGTTATGTAATATTAACATTATAAGGTAGGATTTTTAATTCTTCGTCAAACAGACATAGGCTTTTTTATGTTAATTCAATTACGGGCAAAGGTGTGGTTACTACATTTTGCAAATGTATTTTATTTATTATTATTACATCGACATGCCTCATGGCCTGACGACTCATGCTAGTACGTCTGGCATCTAAGCTGCAGATCGTGGGTTCGATCCCCACTCAGGGCAAACATTTTTTGTGTGAAAGTGTGAAAAGTGTGATAATATCATTCAATATTTATTTATTTTCCAATAAATGTCATAATGTAAATTTCGAAATTCCGTAGTTAGTACATTTTGCAACATTGTACCGGGCAAGCACTTATTTTAAATTTGTGTGCCCCAGTTGCGAATCTCATGACCTTTGCATCAGACAGAGTGGAGTCATACACACTGTTACTTAATCTGGACACAAGGGCCACACACATGCATACTTGTTTTGGTGAACCTCGAAATTTGCAAAGTTGAACTTTCCTATAGGAAATTTATTACATCAGACTTGTATATTATGCCGTCCCAACTAATATTAAGTAAGCGGCCAAGTGCGTGTCGCACCACGTGTAAAGTGGACTTCCGTAGTCATCATAATTTATGAAAACTTAAAATGGAGGTACTATGAACGTTTGTTCATATATGTTAGTTTATAAGTAGTTTAAGTTTATAAATATATATGTATTCTATCAGCCATCTAGCTCCATAGTACAAGCTTTGCTTAGTTTGGGCTAGATGGTGTTGTGTGAAATGACCACAAATATTTAAATAAATAAATATAAATATTTGTGGACAGTTCACACAACACCATCTAGCCCAAACTAAGCAAAGCTTGTACTATGGAACTAGATGGCTGATAGAATACATATATACTTTTTTTTTTGTAAATATATACATATGATACATAGAAACACCCAGACACAGAACAAACATCCATGCTCATCACACAAATATTTGCCCTGGGTGGGGATTGAACCCACGACCTTACAGTTCAGCAGGTATACGTAAACACACGACCAACTGAGCCACAAGGCTAGTCATTTATTATTTATTATTGTATAGTTTTATAAGCGATAAATTCGTTAAAATTTGATTCATTTTAATAGAAATTTGCTAGTAATTTTAATTTTTCACTTCTCTATGTTAATTTTTAAAGTTGACCGCCTATTACTCAACTTGTGAAGCCTACTTAGCCGTGATAGTTTTCATTTTAATTACATTGACCGAGCGAAGCGTCTCGCCATCAAATGTCCAAATTTTATATTGCCTGTCAGTTTGTTTGAGAGTTAGAAGAAGAAAAGATACTGAATTGATTAGCGAAAAAAGATATATAAAGAATAGCGTAATCAAATAGAACGTACGCAATGAATATAATATTTATGTAATCCAACTATACATAATATATCACTTCCACAAACGTCCAGCATGACTAGCCTGTAGAATGGCCTTGTGGCTCAGTTGGTAGTATGTCTACCTGCTAAGCTGTAGGTCGTGGGTTCGATCCCCACCAAGGGCAAACAATTGTGTGATGAGCATGGATGTTTGTTCTGTGTCTGGGTGTTTCTATGTATCATAAGTATGTATTTAAGAGAAAAAAAAAGTATATATGTATTCTATCAACCATCTAGTTTCCATAGTACAAGCTTTGCTTAGTTTGGGCTAGATGGCGTTGTGTGAAATGTCCTCCAATATTTATTATTTATTTATTTATTAATATTATAGCATTATTATGTATTAAAATTAAATTCATCTTTCAAGGTGCTTAAACTGATGGAAAAAATATTTTGTGACCGTGAAATAACCTCTGTAAAATCACTTAAAATCACGAAATCAGCCAAAATTTTACGACCCAAGTGAAAATTGAAATCAGATGACCCAAGGTGAGCTGTAAATAAGTTCTTTTGCGAGGTCTACTGTTCGTAGAACTATTAGTGATATATTCAACTAGCATGATTTTTTCATATCTTTAAATTCAACCGTTTATCTGGTAGAGATTTTTGCTTAAAATTATTATTCCACGATTTTTTCGGCATATCTTTTCGGCAAAGAAAAAATTAATATAGATAATTGTCCTTTTTCTCCCGTCCAGCAACAGAGAGGGTTAACGTTATAACGTATAACGTTTCGCTCATAAGGTTTAAAAAACTGAAACAAAAGACTTCAAAATACGCAATTTTTGACATACTTCTTCCAGTTATCTCTTCTCTATATTCTCTATATATATATAAAAATCAATTGCTGTTCCTTTGTCTCGCTAAAACTCGAGAACGACTGCGCCGATTTAGCTGATTTTGGTTTTGAAATGTTTATCGTAGTCCAGGGAAGGTTTAAATGGTGAGAAAAGTTAGAAAAGTGTTCATTTTAGCGAAGGAAGAATTTTAATGTTATTAGGATAGGTGATACGAAGTACACCGGGTCATCTAGTTTTGTTATAAAAATCAAACCGATTTTGATAAAATTTATATGGGACCACCTCTCACCAAACAAAATAAAAAACGAATCATTAACATCAATCGACTGGCCTAGTGGCTCAGTTGGTAGTGTGTCTATGTCTACCTGCTGAACTGAAAGGTCGTGGGTTCGATCCCCACCCAGGGCAAACATTTGTGTAATGAGCATGGATGTTTGTTCTGTGTCTGGGTGTTTCTATGTATATATATATATAGGTGTATATATTTACAACAAAAAAAAGTATATATGTATTCTATCAGCCATTCAGTTCCATAGTACAAGCTTTGCTTAGTTTGGGCTAGATGGTGTTGAGTGAAATGTCCACAAATATTTACATTTATTTATTTATTAAAAAAAAAAAAAAAAAAAAAAACATAATTGGCAAAGTAATCGCGCAACAAACATACAGTGGAATTGGGAACCTCCTCTTAATTGGAAGTCGGTTACAAATGTCCTACTAATACATTTCACGGTATGACCAAAGTCGTAATCAACGCATGGCTGGTTACAGGTTATCGGTCGTCCGATATCTAAAATTAATGCATGACGCGGAAACTATCGATATAAGTTTCAGTTAAGCCTTTCTCCAGATCGTATCTGCATTTGGATTTACGATTAAGACAGTTTTACAAGCTTTTATTTGTTTTTTTTTTTTTTTTTTTTTTTTTTTACCACAGACTCCAGGGTCCGTGCCTTTTATGAACTAATATATGCATTTATAACTACTTACATTTTTTTTTTTAAGTTATGCAAGAGGAAGACAAAATTTTAATTAACACTTAACTAACACGAGTTGACGCATGTGCCTTTTTTTTTTTTTTTTTTTTATTTGGGTTTATAAGGTATTCAAAAGGACCGCCGTCCGTGACTGTTTTATTTGGGTGTTTTTTTTATTTGACAAAATTAATCTTCAGTGCCTTACCCTTTCACACAATGAGAAGATGGTCCGCGCCCAGCAGTGGACAGTTTGTACAAACAGGGCTGATAAAAAAAAACTCCACTGATTCCGGGGTCCGTGCCTTTTATAAACTAATGTATTTTTTTTTAACTACTTACTTTTTAGGGTTCCGTACCTCAATAGGAAAAAACGGAACTCTTATGGGATCACTTTGTTGTCCGTCTGTCCGTCTGTCTGTCTGTCCGGGTGTCAAGACCTTTATCTCGGGAACGCGTGAAGGTATCGAGTTGAAATTAAAACCGTATATGCAAATCCATAGTATCTTGCTGCAAAAAGAAAAATAAAATTTCTCAGTTTTCGTAAAAAAAAGTTACAGCCGAATATGTCGTAAAAAACGCACATTTCGACACTCACAGAGGAATCAAAACCTATCGGGTACATTCCGTTGACCTAGAACTCTGAAATTTGGCACGAAGCATTGTGTTAGAGTACACATATTGGGAAAAATCCGAAAACTGGTTTTTTTTTATTTAATCACAAAAAAATTGTGTCTCTATGCAAGGAATGAGGGCTGCCTCAAACGTTCGCTCGCTCGGATCCGAGTGGGAGGCGCCGCTACTAATGCCCCTACTCGGATCCAAGTGTTGAGCAAGGAACGTGTTAAATATTTTTACGATGTATATTTTTCGGTTTATGAAGGAAAATATAAAAAAACGGGTGGGCGAGTTTGACTCGCACTTGTCCGGATTTATTTTATTATGCAAGAGAAAGACTATTTGGATTTATAAGGTACTAGCTACCGCGGTGTCACCCCTGATGAATAACGGTGATGGTAAAATAAAGCCCGTGTCCTTCTCCAGGTTCTAAAGAATCTGTCTGCCAAATTTCATACGATTGGTTCAGCCGTTTAGCCGTGAAAAGGTAACAAACAGACAGAATTACTTGCACTTTTTAGGGTTCCGTAGTTTACAAGGGACTTATAGTTTCGCAATGTCCGTCTGCCTGTCTGTCTATCCGCGGCTTGGCTCAAAGATTATTAGTATTAGAAAACTGTAATTTGGCATGGATATGCATATTAGTTATGAAAAAAAGAAAAATTGGGGTACTTCCCGTACCTATATGTAAACTGGGGATGATTTTTATTTTTTCTCATTTACGCAAATCGTGTGGGGTATCGTTCGATAGGTAAAGAAAATCATGCTAGTAGCACATATGATGAAATTAAAGGAAAACTATTTAGACTTTACAAGTTAACGAGTAATAGTCGATCAACTTAAAAAAAATACTTATAGAATTAAGAATTTAATATTTCGTGCAAATTTAATTTATACTAACCTTTTTAAAAATTTCATAAATTATGACGTGCAACTACGGATCCCTACTTTGCGCGTGGCATGCCACGCACTTGGCCGCATATTTTTCCTTTTTTTTTCTTCATTAAATAATGTTGAAATGTGTTAGTGATTCTCAAGTCAAAAGACAGTAGTGTAAGTGGCCTAAACATATTTATATATTAGACGCAGATTTATCAAAAGGTATCTTGTTCAATGTACAGTATAAATGGTAATTACTCACGTGGTTTTCCTGATCTTCATTCCCATCTCCATCGATTACCACATCACTATTCCTAATCGAGAATTCATTCGAATCGTTCTCAATCGATCTCCTATCGTCGCACACTTCACCGTTTTTGTAATCCCCGTTCACAGAATGTCTCAACTCTAATCGAATAATATCGGGCTTATCGATTATAATATTCGATTCTACGATTTTATTGATGTCGTATTCGTCGTCGAATTTCGATTTTAATTTCAGATTTTGCGGTGTTTCCTTTTCAGTATATTTGTTGTTATTTTCAAATTTATCAGACGCTAATTCAATCATAATCGATTTCTTCGCTTCATCTATTGTTGAAGTGTATTCGATTTTTTTCCTTTTAGTATGGAAATTCTCATTAAAAATGTCATCGGCTGTCAAATTTTGTTCTGTCATCTCTTGTAGGTTGATTCCGTTTATTTTAGTCATTTTAACTGTTTTTTTTTTTATAATTTAGCACTCAAAATCTTTTCATAAGTCCTTTATACACAGTTCCAAAGCATTTTTTTTATAATTTTACACTTAAAAACTTTTCATAAATTCTTTAAACACAGCTAGTTCCAAAGCAAAGCTTCCAAGAAAATTTCTCCATCCAAATAAGCTAAGCCGATTATGATGGGGTGCCACTAACAAGTGATTTTGCAATCAGAACGCTTTCTAATTGGTTGCATTGTGTGTAGACCATAGGTTATCTATCTATTGTCGATTTAACACGACCAAATCATCGATAGATCATTATCTAGAAAGATGACCGCTATCTTGACCATACTTATATTGGTTATTACGACCAGCATGTTCAGAACTTGCACTTCTTGATAGAATAAATCTGGTACAGCTCGAGTTATACTGGCCGATTCCTATTGTTAGTGTAAAGGTTGGGTAAGTATCATGAACTTGTATTATTCGAATTACAATTCCGTATGAGAATTCTATCGATTTTGCGTTCGTCTCTTTCTTTAGTATGGCGTTGTCTCGCTCTCTTAGATGATGTTATTGTTTTATCTGTTATTATTGGTTATGGAGAATGTTGGTTCAATATGTGATTATCTTTGATGATATGTGGTTACGATTTAATGGCTTTGTTTAAAAAATTGAGGTTATGGCACTTTAGTAGTTCTTAAAAACTTTGAAAATGTTTCTACAATATCAATTACAATTATATATATTATTTTATCACACAATATAATTAAAAGTATGGTACCGTTTTATAATCACGCACATGACACTTAAAAAAACACCAACAAAAGTAATTAAAATGTTAAACTCAAGAAAATATCAAACTCAAAACAAAGTTCAACACTCAAACAAAATTCAGAACTAAGTTCAGATAACACAACCCAAAACTTTAAGAAATAGTCAAGTTTGTTTAAATCTTCACAATCAAACACACGAGTTATTAAAAAAAAGTTAAACTCAGGCTTAGAAATTACAATCACTGTCAAATGTCACTGTCTGTTATGGCAACTCGGTGAAACTAAAAAAAATGTCCGGAAACTTTTTGTTATAAAAAAAGTTGGTTCGATTTTTGTATTTCCCGCGTGTTGCGCGTAGCGCATGCGCGTCGCTCGCGGCTATCACATGGAGCGAAGTGCGCGCGCAGCCCGCGGGCCTCTGCCTACAGATATGATAAAGATGGGGACTGTTACAGTATACGCAAATACGAACAGATACTTTAATGTTTTTTATTTAAGTGAAAACATATTTAGATAGATAGATAACTCTTTATTTACTCTTTATTCTATCAATGATTTTTTAAATGACAAATTTTAATTTATTTGACATTATGTGTATCTTTTATTGCTTCTGCTTTGTCATATTATAGATATTTTTGGTTTGTGTATTAATCTAATAACAAATAATAATTATTATTATTTTATAATTTTTCGCATGTGCATGATGCTGTCTACCTGACATTTGTACGCCTAATCGGCACAACATGATTTTAAGCGACTAAATTTAGTGTAACATCTTTTATGCACTTGTTGTATAAAATTCTCGTGTTGTATGCAAATAAATTATCTTTATCTTTATCTTTATCTTTATCTTTATAAAAAAACACATAATAACAAAAAATTCAGAGAGATAACATTAAATACTTAAGGCTAAGGTTTTTAATTGGTGGCCTTATCGCTTAGAGCGATCTCTTCCAGGCAACCATTAAGAACAGGAATAATATGCTAAAATATTATTATTTAGGCCGAGCACTTTATTTTGTGTATTGAATGAGACTGAGCCATCACGCTCGGCTGTGTAACACTTGTTCGGGTAAAGTCGTCTCGAGTCACTGCTATTCTGCTATTTCGTATTATTAACGTCGCCTTGATGAAGTTTTTACTGCTATCGTGTGATCTTAAGCACACAATTTATTTTAATGTAGTAATACTTAATTTATTATTGGAATGTAGCCTTCGCTGGTAGCCCCACTTAGCCTAGATCGGTAATTACCTCGTAAGGGAAGTCGGAAAAAATTACGTACTGGTGCGTTAGGGTACTGGTGGCAGATTTTCTCAGTCAAGTAACTAGAACTAGAATCTATCTAGCACAGAAAGGGTCAAAAACTGGCAAAAATAGTCTTAATAAATGAATGGCCCCTAATGTTTAAAAACAAAAATCAGTTCACCTGTTCGGAAGCTACCATGCTATTGACTGACACAGATGTACAGATGCTTCCATGAAACTTGAAACATGAAAACACCTCTCTTTTGGCGTCGTCGGTGGTTAAAAATACTCTGTTATTTTTCCGTGTACTGCGCACGTAAGTTCAAAAAGCTTCTTGCCTCTCGGATCTATATCATCGTACCTTTCATATCCAGTTTGATTGCGCTCACGTATGTGTGGGTGTGGCGTACACACGCAAACAAAATACAGAGAGCTAATGAAATGACGATGACGTCATAATATAATGTCACGTGATAATCGTGATATTTATAGGTTTATATATATATATATGTTTTTTTGGAAATCCATGGGGGAGGCCTATGTCCAGCAGTGGACTTCTTATGGCTGAGATGAAGATGACGATGATGATGATGATATATTATATGATTGAGTTTTGCTTAAAATAAAATAAAATAACTTAAAAACGTAAATAAAAGAAGTTAAGCGGTTTTATTGAAAGATACTAATGATAACCAACTAATAATAAAATAATTTATTAAAAGCTACAAAATAATTAGATAGGTCTTAGGTACAAGTCATTATACCACTCTTCTTATGAATCTATGTCATTGAACAGACTCAAAAATAAAGTCGTGTATTAACAACATACGGCCTTACCGAATTCTCCATCTTCTTTCCGCAAGTGTAATTGAGAGAAGTGTCAGCGAGAAGTTGACAAAATATATTAAGAAATGCTTCAAGTTAAGTAACGTTTTTCGGTAAAGCTGATAGTATCAAGCGTAATGGAAGCGTTAATTACAGTACGAAAGTCGCTCTTACGCAGTCTGGTGTTTTTAAAAATATACATTTCATTGTCTAGGGACTTACCGAAAAACATTACTTAACTTAAAGCAATGCTTAACATATTTTGTCAACTTCTCGCTGACACGTAATGACACTTGCGGAAAGAAGACAGAGAATTTAAGACGATGGTTAAAGTTAAGTCACTTTTTTAGGTAAGGCCGTTAATGTTTGTTACCTCGGAACTCCGTCATTTATAAACCGATTTGGAAAATTAGATTAAATAAAAAACAAAATTTGGGAAGATATACATTCAGATGGGTCCCATAGAAATTACTACAAAATCGGTTCAGTCGTTTGGCTTATAAAAATAAATTGAAAAACTGTCATCCAAGTAAAATTTTAAATGGGAAATTGCGTATTTTGACGCCGGTTATTTCAGTTTTTTTAATTATAATAAATTGAAATATTAAGTACACTATGTTTATAGTCTGAAATAACAAAAAAGTCTGAAATAGCAAGAAAAGCAAAAAAAAAATGTGGCAAAAAATGTTATTTTATTTTATTTATGCGTATGTTTTCTTTTCTCTGTCGTTTGTTTTTTGTTGCAAGATGTTTTTTTTTTTGATATCTTCTAGATTGATGAGCTTCATCCTCGGCCATACCATCGTAAAACAACAGGTAAATTGGTGGTCAATCGTAGATATATCTATCATTTAAAAAATACTTTGTCTAAAACTCCTTACACTTTCCCATACACTTTTGCACGTGCATGTACCTTAGCGTGTACTTACAAGATTACAAGTTATTTTCCATGTGTGCGTAAGATGACGTACAAATGTCGTTTGTGAAATAATTCCTTACGAAATTTATACAACTACGACCGAACTACACAAGTTATATATATTAATAATTGTTATAGGTTAAATAACTGAAACAAACGACTCTAACTACACAATTTCGTTTACTTGGATAACATATTTTTTCTAGTTTTATTAAAAACCAAACTATTGAGGCGAATTTAGTAAAAATTGTTTAAACAAATCTGAAAGCATATGCTTTCAAATATTTTTTATTATTCCAAATCGTTTATAAACGTCGGTGTTATGAGGCAACAAACATAAATAATTATAGTTTAGAAAACAAAAAAAACAATTTTGATGAAAATATTTTCGATCAAATCCTCTTTAAACAAAAAAAAACTAGATCAAAATAGGTCCATTCAATCGAACTGAATTTCTGAACGTGGTTCTGGTAATGACAAATGGTTATTTTTTTATGCTACGACAGTGTAGCATTTGTTTTTTGTATATGTCTGGTCTATGTAAATAGGGCTACGATTTCTGTGTTTCGGGTAATAGCCAAATGGTTATTTTCTATGCTACGAAAGCGTAGCAATAGTGCGTAGCGCGTAGAGTGCGTTGAATTCTTTTCATTAGCAACAAGATTAGATGGTTTACTTGATCAGAAAGACAGGTATGTTTTTGATTTATGTATCTATGTATGTCTGTCTATATTGTATTATTAATAATTGGGTATAGACCTCTCTCTTATGGCATTCGCCTCGCCTTGGGTCCAGCTTTGACCCGCGATAGACACAATATCGTCCACCCATCTTGCAGCTGGACGACCTACGCTCCGCTTCCCTTGTCTTGGCCACTCAGTCACAACCTTACTCCACCTGTCATCACTGCCTAGCAACATGTCCTGCCCAGTTCCACATTAAACACTGTACACAGTACTTTTTTTTCAGCCCTATTTTTACAGACTGTCCCACTGCTGGGCGCGGGCCATCTTCTCATTGTGAGAAGGGTAAGGCCATAGTCTGCCACGCTGGCCAAGTGCGGGTTGGCAGACATCACATATCTTCAAGATCAATGAGAACTCTCAGACATGTAGGTTTCCTCGCGATGTTTCCCTTCACCGTTATTTTTAAGTCGGCGGCAATCAACAATGCAAATTTTTTTAAAAATTGTAATGCAATGTAAAATAAACAATAAACAAACTGCAGGTACGTTACGAAATCTAATTTATTTTTTGCTACACTGAACTGACCACTTGTAGTATACGAAGTTTAGCCAATGAACCTACGTAGGTGCTTATTGACCTAAAATGCGAGGTGTGAGAGCGGTGGACGGGCGCTCGTTGACATGTCAAGCCTACTCCACGAGTCAGTGGCTCTGACGAGTCAAACAAACTTGCTGCCAGAACCATGCGTGGGAATTGGGCTTCTATATTTATTGGTAAACTGGCTGCGTCCCGCGGTGCTCACCCGCGTGGTGACCAATTATGTTGAACCGAAAACCGAAATAAACATCCACGCATTAAGATTTCAATTTTTGGAGATTTATTTACATATTTCAACAATGCTTTCAGGGCGCTGTTGGGGCTGCCGCTCTACTGTAGCGCATCAGGGATGTTTGCGGATGCACGAATTGATGGCTTTACTGCAATTCTGCGCAAGCGAATCGAGTCCTTGATGCGTCGAGTGCGGGGCAGCTCCAACAGCTACCTACAGATGTTCGCCTCACGGATGGATCTTGATTGCCCAATGATGCAACACTGGACTAGTGTGCATATTGGACACTCTGGATCCAAGCCGAAATATAGGTTAAGATAAAGATGTTTTACGTTTTTAGTTTTATGTGTTTATTTTGAATTTAATTTAATTTAGTTATGACTTTAATTTAATTGGACTTAATTTTAAAATTTGTAGTTATGGATATTATTTGTTATATATGGATTCTGTTATAATCTGAAATAAATAAATTGTCATATATATCTATCCCTAGTTATCACAAATATAAGTATAGAAAAGTCATGACCTCCCGATAAAAAAAAACAGCTAAACCGATTTTGATGAAACAGCTAAAAACTCTCTCGATCAAGTCTTCTTTCAAGCAAAAAAAAATCTAGATCATAATTGGTCCATCCGTTTAAGAGCTACGATGCCACAGACAGACACACAGATATACAGATACACAGACACAGATATACATATACACACGTCAAACTTATAGCACGCCTCTTTTTGGGTCGGCGGTTAAAAACACTAATAACTATGAATATTTTGTAATGAGTCTCATGTTCACATAAATATTTATCAAAACTGCGTTAAATAATTTTATATGTAGAAAAGAGGCAGCTGATTATTATATAAAACTTTTGTTAGGGACTACTGGGACCGGGACTACTACGCTATAACTGCCTTACCGGAAAACTTTACTTAACTTTAAGCATTGCCTAACGTATTTTGCAAACTTCTCGCTGATACGTAATGACACTTGCGGAAAGAAGACAGAGAATTTAAGACGGAGGTTAAAGTTAAGTAACGTTTTTCGGTAAGGCCGTAAGTGTTGAGCATAACTCACGCTCTACTTGTAAAGCGATGCAAAGTTGTCTGGCACTCGTTTTTATCTTGATTTTTCTGCAACTAAGAGAATGACACAAAAGTTTAAAAGAGCCTACTTTGAATTGTGATAAAAAATATCACAATTTTTAACAGTCTCTTCAACTTTTGTGTCTCTTTCTTAATTGCAGAAAAAGCAAGACATAAACGAGCCGATTTTGCATCACCATAAGAGTTCAGTGTTGCTCGTATGAGATGTGATGGTTTGATGACATCACAAGGACAAGAGGTTCGGTAGAGGGAAGGGAGGGATTAGCAAGAGACATACGTGAATGGCATAAACAAAGGGAGGTCTATGCCCGGCAGTGGATTATTATAGGTTAATGATTTTGATAACTACTGATTTTATTAGTTTTCTGTTTTCAAACTATTTTTAGTTACTAAAATTGAATAAGTTTTTCAACCTAGTTACAAGATTTCCGCGGCCAATTTTGAATAATATTTTTTTGTAATATTTCTTTTTAGTTCTCGAACCTATTAAAATTTTGATTGAATGAATACTAAAAACATAATTTCGGCAAATTACTCTGGATTTATTTGGAATTATACTTCTAGTGACATCTACCGTTGAGTAGTAGAACTATCAAAAGCATAGGGTTTCTTACGCACAAAATAGTGCTCGAAGATATCACAGATGGCGCTTTTCATCTACTTTGAATAATTATATAAACTTTTTGATTAAACATTAAACTTTACTCCAAATTTAGGCGCAAAGAAAGACAAATAAATTAATTAATCGGTCTCTATTTTAAATTATTTTAACTATATGGTAAAATAAAATATTTTCTATTACAATATAGCGCCATCTATAATCGGGTGGTTAAACTACTGTAGTAACTAGTTACTTACCCAGGTGGCGCTACTATCGTTCGATACTGCTTGAAATGTAGGAACACATCGGAAAGTCATCTTCTTTCTATCATAAAAAATAATTTTCTTTATTTTATTTTGTTAAAAATATCTTCTCACAGCTTACCTAGAACAAAACAAAACACTTACTTAGTGATACAGACGTACATTTATTTATTTCATAATTAAGCACAATTACTACCTACGTAGTAAATAAAGTATGTGTAACTCCGTAATTTATAACAAATTTGGACAATAATTTTCTTATTTGAAAGGACGCATTTTCTGATTGGTCCCTCTTGAAATATCATAGAAATCAATTAAATAATTTGATTATCAAAACCAAAAAAAAAAAAAGTCATCCATGTAAACGAAATTAGGTAGGTATTTTGAGGATTGTTTCAGTTTTTAAACTATAATAATAAATACTCTGTCATTTGACCAATATAAATCTATTAGTTCTTTAAACGAGTAAATAAGTAATAAATAACCGCACAGGAAGAAAAGAAAAATTACGATCTGTTTTGCAGCCTATATTTTACCCGACTGCGTAAGAAGGGTTATGTTTTTCGAGTGTATGTATGTGTGCTTCTTTTCTATATGAACATCTAACAGCCCAAACGGCTTGACCGATTATCAACCGACTTCAAAAAAGGAGGAGGTTCTCAATTAGACTGTATTTTTGGTTTTTGTGTTTGTTACCTCAGAATATGTATACATAATCGTTACAAATCGTCAGCTGATGACTCGTGTAGAGACTTGCTTGATTCTCAAATAAAATTATTGAGGGAGTAGTGGTGATCTCGATTGCGTCAGAACAGGGCTCATAATTGTCATAGGCGTGTATTGATTTATAGATCACGTCATAGTGACAGGCTAATTGAGGCGTATTAACGGCCAGCAATCCGGAGGGAGTCTTCTATGATTGCTCCTAATTCTATGGAAATACACTGTTTATTCAGACGCGCAGACGGTGGTACAAAATTGAATAAAACTAGACTGGGACTGACTCATCTTACTTTACGGATAGAAAAAAACCTTTATAACCGACTTCAAAAAGGAACAGGTTCTCAATTCGGCTGTATGTTTTTTATTTGTTACCGCATAAATCCATAATTTTTATGGGCCCAAATAGTTCCCTGTTCCGCCTATAAATAGCCCTGTTCGATGCGTAAACTGATATGCGACTTCGACATATCAGTTTATAAACCATTTAATTTTTTTGAATAACTTACTTTTAGATTGGTCCCAGAGAAATTTCATCAAAATCGGTTAAGTAGTTTGGTTTTTAAAACGCCTTTATTGTCTTAATACGTATGTTAGTATGTAACGGAAACTTTGAACATGATTTTGACCCACTTCAAACGGATTGCGTACACAAGTTTTGGTCAATTGCTCTTGCCATGTACGTATCTGGTTAAATGCGTCTATTGGCCTCTTGCGTTCTTGGCCATTTGCGTCGATCCCTCAGATTACATTCAAACTTTGTATTAGACTTATCGAGAACCGATGACAATACAATAATTGATAAGATTGAGCGTGTAGTTTTTTAAACTATTATATTTATTACAATAAAATTGCGTATTTTGAAATCGTGTAAATTTTTAAACTATAATAATTATAGCATAGTAGATAGATTTTCCTGCTACGTAACTGTGGTTACGTATAAGGAAAAAAACTTCTTCGTATGATACTAGTTTCGTACGATGAATGATTATTCTTCGTACGAAACTAGTTACGAAACAATAGTTACGTACGCGGCCAAAACGGATTTATTATGCGACCAGATATACCTAAATTGGCCGGCATGGAATTACAAGACTAAAGTTATTAAGAAAAACTTTTTCACGCAATCTTCCATCAACATATTAAAAGAAAAACAAAGTACCCGACTGTAAAAGCAGTTTTAGCAGTCTAACTTACGATTTCGTTACGCTTGATACGCTGTTGAGTGTACGGTTTTTGTGAGAAAGTATGCGTAAAATCGCTGTAAAAGATAAATGTGCATTCTCTAGAATAATTCTAGTAAAATCATTTATTTATTACGAAATAGTTCGTTAGAGGTTACGAGAACGGAAACATGTAGTTTTATTTTATTTTCCTAAAAGTGTGTTATTTTTAATATAAATGCTATAAAAATGGTGGTGTTTTATTCATTAAGTGTTTGATCAAGTGCGTGAGTGTGGGAAAGTGAAATAAAGCGACGAAACGTGTCTTTTTACGTACTCGGCAAAACTTCACAGAAGCTTCTAGTAAAGTCGCCACCACTTTACTGAAACACAACGTGACTAAAACATTTATAACTCGTTTCATTCAAGAAACTTGAAGAAATCTTACTTGACACTGGCAAATGCTTTAAGCGAGTCCAAATCCAATTAAAAAAGAATCATTGTCCAAATTCCTATTCAAACCGAGAGGATAATCTTAGAGCTATAAATTATGATCATCTTGATCATCCGTGATCCGTCAGATGGCGTGACTGAGGCCAATCTAACTGGAGCCCAGAAATTGCGGGAAATTAACGAAATCGGGGTAACCTTTGGAATGAGCTAACGACGTGACCCTTTCTTTGAAAAGGTTTTATTTCTATTTTGTGTTTTTTTTAATAAAGGGTTATTTATTATGACACACGCATGCAACGGAGTTTAGCGGGAATGTGGAAAGATAATAACGTCATTTTTTTAATTTAGCTAAACTGCGTAAGGAGGGTAATGTTTTTCGAATGTATGTACGTTACTTTTACGTAATAAACAAGTGATTTTACTAGGATTATTCTAAAGAATGCACATTTATAATCTTTTACAGCGATTTACGCATACTTTCTCTCAAAAAACGTACACTCGTATCAAGCGTAAAGAAATCGTAATTATACTGCGAAACTGCTTTTCTGCAGTCGGGTATTTTGTTCTTCTTTTAATAAGTATACTTGTTTGTAATAAAAATTAATAATAGTGACAAAACAAGTGTTATACACGCTCGTGATCAATATAATCTTATAATTTAAGGTAGTTACTAAACTACTGAACCAATATTGATAAATACAACATTTAAGATAAATCTAACGACAGCTCGCGCATAAAAATTGATTAAGTCTTTTAGGCTGTAGGACGTAAATTATATAAAAACACATACAATCATAATTGCACTCGAAAAACATAACTCTCCTTCTTGCGCAGTCGGTTAATAAGACAATATTTTGAGGTAGGAAGCAATTCCTCCGGATGTTGTATGAAAAGAATACGAAGTACTGTTTCAACGTTATGACATCAGGTGGGCTGAGGTTAAATGCCTAGTCTGTTCAAGAAACAGGTAATCCACGCGCCATTCCACATCAGACCTATTTCGCGAAACAAACTAATTAATCATCTTTTTCATAACCTCAAAAAAACCTATAATGATAACTCTGTACTCCACAATGAGGCATAAAATTCTTCATGTCTGTGGTCAGAAAAAAAAAGAATTAAAAAATAAAACATTCCCCGCCAGTTTCGACCGAATCGTTCGAAAGTTAAAGTTCAATTTAGAGCGGAAGAAAGTTAACTTTTTTGTTGTTGTTTTTTTTAGGTGGACGCGCGATGCCCGAGGCATGGCACGGGCCGGCCGCCATTCTGCCACGAGTATGTAGCGCCTAGAAACTTCAAATCTTGTAATGATTGCGTACAAGTCCGTATTACCTGTCAATATACACTGCGGGCTATTATTTTTAAAAGGCAAATGTCTCGTGTAATCTCTAATTTTGTTTTTGTGCCGGTCGGTGATTATTTTAATGTTTTTAATTTTAGTTTCGTCTGACGCGATGGTTACTAAGAAATATTTTTGAAAGTGGACTATATAAGTGTATAAAATCAACTACATAGAAAAAGGGTAATGCTTTTCGAGTTTTATTCTTTACGTTTCTATTATGCGAAATATCTTTATTCGAATCCATTCCATTTAAATGTATGATTCTAGATATTCTACTTGACATTCATTTCTGATTCCATACGTTTATTAAATAATAAGAATTTAGGTTTTTTTTGTTTTTTTTTTATGTTTTTTTTTATTTGAACCAAACACTATTAAAAAGTTCAGTTTTCAAACGCGAAATTGCCGTGACAACTATTAAGTATACGCTGCAACCCTGGCATCAAGTGACGGTATATTTTATAGTATTATTGGTACACAATCTGGAAAGGGAGAATCAAGTGTGTCTTTATGAAAATACATACTCAGATTTTAAATCAGCAACCAGTTGAGCATTAAAAAGCTATAAAACATACTAAACTATGATTTTGCTAGCAATATTTTTCTTCTGCAAAAGCTCAACATTAGTGTGTATAGATTCGAATCTGCGCCTTCCAGCACGAAAGTCCGACGAACAACCGTCTGAACCAACATTGCTATTACTATTATGTTCAATCAACAGAAAAAAAGTAACACAATGTAAAATGTAATTGATACAGCCATAATATCCATCGAATACAGCTCATTTGCGTGTAGATTACTTTTAAATCGTTATTCAAACTTAGAACGGAAGTTAAATTAAAAAGCTGAAATTCTTTCAAAAAAGTTTCTAATCGAACGCATTAGAAAATGGTATCTAATAATAAAGAGGTAAAACATACTTTCGCGGGAAAGGACCATTCTATGCGTATTCAAATATGGTAGCGAGTTCATTTCAACATTCCAAGATCGTGTTCTCTTTTTAAATTCAGGTGCTTTTTAAATTGCCAGTGATTTGTTTTTTTTTTCTCTTAACACAACATGCCAGTAGTTTTTGAAGGCACGTCGTTGAATTATTTTGATTATTAATTAAGTTTGGAGCGAATATTTCGGTTATGATGCTTGTTTTTAAGGCTTCCTTACTAAGGGTGCGGGAGTTTAAATGTGAGACGAGGATTAGTAAATAATTTTTGAAATAATGGTAAATTCTTGTGTGAGAACCGCGAAATAAAACAAATATTACTAATTAGTCCTGGTGTCTGTGTTCATGTTGTTCATACAGAAGGCTCTGTATGCGAGTGAAACTCATACTTTACCGGATTTATGTTATAATTAGTGATTGTTAAATATGTGAGAAAGGGTAATAATACTTACTCTCTAATCCTCTTGTAAAAGACATCAACGCGCGCGACACACTTTTTAAATTTTGGCTGTATTTATTGTCTACCATTTTTTATAAAGACCTATTGTTTTTTTTCAAAATTGTAGATTAATAAGAGCTTAATTAAAAAAAAAAACAATATTGAGTTCTATTTTTTATCTGTAATACGTATTTTATTTATATCTTTAAGTTCAAATTCAAGTTCTTTGTTTTGCTTGGTAGTTGGTCTTAAATGTAGGTTATTCATATCCATCTATTAACGACCACACTGGTCATGCAAAGATCATTGAGAACTCTCAGACATGTAGGTTTCCTCACGATGTTCTCCTTCACCGTTTGAAGTTGGCGGCAATCAACGCTATGCACTTATCTTCGAAAAGAAAGAAGTGCGTGCCGCGGGATTCGAACCCAGGACCTGCGGAACGCAAGTAGAACGGTCTCCCGACTAGGCTACCGGAAATTAAAAATTAATAAATAAAAGTAATTCAAAATATTAAACCGACTTCAATACATTCTGATTACGTACTTAATTATGTACGTACCTACTTAGGTAGACGCCCAGTTTTGATTTTTTTCGTGTTATTACTCCCTTTTCAGTTGATTAGATTATTTTGAAGTCTGTTTAATTTCTTAAATTACTTTTATTTGCTACGATGGTTTTCTTTCCGCATCTAGACTCTAAGCACGGCTATTTTACCATACGGGATAGTCTTTCTCCCAGTTCAGCACGAAACTAAAATACTTGTGCTAGAGTCTGCGTCACCACCGATATTCTATCCTCCTAGCTCTCTTTGGCGCTACAATCGCATTCAGGAGGCCAATTCAGTTATTCAAAACCGATCCGTAACTGAACATTGTGCGAAGCATTTCCTGTCGGCTGCTATCATTTTTTGATTTAGTAACGAGCGAAGGACGTGTCATGTTTCATCAAATGTGTCAATTGTATGACATAAAAGTGACTGAATCAAAAAAACTATGGCGGCCGACGGGAAACGCTCCACATATGGTTCGGCTATGGAGCGGTCTTGAATAACTGATTTGCCCCCCAGGTGAACAAAAGCGGACCTGTCAAATTTAGTTCCAAAATTTTGCTGTCAGATTTCAGTGGTGGCGCGGTCTCTAGTGTAATAAAATACAAAAATATTTTTTTCAAAATTCATACGCAAGCTTGACAAACCAGATTTTAGTATTTGTAGATTTACATAAAAAGTAAACCCTACATTCTTGCTAATTTTAAGACTTTTACCTATTACTGTTTAAAAAATACAACCGTTTAAGTGTCCGACAGACAGACAGAAAGAAAGACCCTTAGTACGGAGCCCTAATGTATATCGTTTATGTCTCATCATCGTCATCATCTCAGCCACAAGAAGTCCACTGCTGGACATAGGCCTCCCTCATGGATTCTCATCATGAAGGGTTTTTGCCATTACTCGCCACGCTTGGCAAGCGGGTTGGCGAGCGCAGTAGATGGCGAGGCGATGGCAGAGGATGCTGCTGCCCCTCTCTGGTAGTATTTCCCTTAGCCGGTTCTTACGGCACCCACGGGAAGAAAGGGGGAGGTACTTCTAAGCCACACGACTATGTCTGTATAAGTTTAATGCATATAGGTATATATATTGTAATATAATATGTATTATAGTATTTTAATTTCTTCATGCATGAATTGAAATTAGATTAGCCTGCAAGAACCCCTGTATGGGTAAAGTTTCTCTATCTTGTGCTACTTTAGTCCAAAGAAGAAGAAAAAGTCCTTCCCTCCTCCTTTGGACCGAAGGACTCTAGTAAAATATTGTGACATTGTAAGTATTCTAGCTCGATCTCGTCAAGCAAGTGTATGTAACTGAGTGACGTTATGACGGCGAGGTGCGCACGCGCATCCATCAAGCTGCCCCGCCCACCGGCTGCATGTTGGCATCTCTACTCAAGGCGCTGATTAAAAACTAAAGATCACGAACGAAAATACGTATGAAACGTTTTGGTACCATTTTTATGCAACTTTAAGACTTATGCGGCTTTGATTTATAACTGAATTTCAGACTAGACCTTTTAGTACTTATCATTTTGGTCCTCTGGACTTTCTGTCGCTGGACCTTTTGGGCCACTGGACGTTTTGGGTCACTGGACCTTTTGGCCTACTGTACCTTTTGGCCCACTGGACCTTGTGACCCAGAATGTTTTATTCAAATAAAAAAATATTTCATATTTGAGCAATGACGGTTTCTTACTAAACTCAGTGCTAATCCATATAACTTGTTATAACTATTACTATATAACTTGTTATAACTTGTCTGCCTGCTAAGCTGTAAGTTGTGGGTTCGATCCCCACCCAGGGCAAATATTTGTGTGATGAGCATGGATGTTTGTTCTGTGTCTGGGTGTTTCTATGCATCATATGTATTTATTTACAACAAAAAAAATATATATGTATTCTATCAGCCATCTAGTTCCATAGTATAAGCTTTGCTTAGTTTGGGCTAGATAGTGTTGTGTGAAATGTCCTGAAATGTCCACAAATATTTATTTATTACTAGAGTAATAAATAAATGGATGGATTTTCAAGGCTAGAGCCTTGAAAATTTCAAATCTACAAAAAATATTGGAAGGCACCAACACATTGAGTATTGTTAAAACGATTCCAGCAGCTGCATATTTATAAATAGAATATTATTCAATAGATAGAATATTTTTGTAATTACTCGCAGTCCTCGTAAACGGCCAGGTTGTTTATAACGCCTGTTTCAATAAAAACACGCCCAAATAAGCGTTCAATTACTACGCTTCGGCTGCGCAGTTCAATTATTTTACTTGAGTGGTGTTATTCTGAAGCTGTACGATATATAGGGAGTGACAATTGAAAAAAAAAAGCTATGGGGATGGGGCTAACTCTAAAATATTAAAAATACTTTATTTTTCAGTGAGGCTAACTCAAAAATATCGCAATTACTCATTTTGACTTTAAATTATCTCTAAATCTCACCCGATGAGGTAAAGCCCTAAAGGCCATCACTGACTATTTGCTCAGCATTGGACTTAGAGAAGTGCTGTTAGAAACAAGAGATGTCACATTAGATCTAAAAAAGTCGCAGTGACTAGCCGGGACTGAGCCCATTTGACCCCCTAAAGTTCCATTAAAAAAAGTGGAGTTAACTCCAAAAAATTAAAATTACCTACTTACACAGACACGCAGCCAGATTTACAGAGTTGTGCACAATTGGAGTCGGTTGTCAGAGTCCATTAACTCTTTTAACTAGTATAAGTTTAGAAAATTAAAAACTCCCGACAAAAAAACGGCTGAACCGATTTTGATGAAACATAGCTAAGAACACACGACAAAATCCTCTTTTAAACAAAAAGAAAACTAGATTAAAATCGGTCCATTCGTTTGAGAGCTACGATGCCATAGATAGACACACAGATATAAAGATACACACGTCAAACTTATAACATCCCTCTTTTTTTGACGGGGGTTAAAAATAAACTGGACGGATGGATTAAGAAAGAAACAAATATATTTTTGCAGCTTAATAATATCAATGTAATAAAGATAAAGATAATTTATTTGCATACAACACGAGAATTTTATACAACAAGTGCATAAAAGATGTTACACTAAATTTAGTCGCTTAAAATCATGTTGTGTCGATTAGGCGTACAAATGTCAGGTAGACAGCATCATGCACAAGCGAAAAATTAAGAAAAAAATATATTCTTTGGTATAATTGTTAATACTTATGTATTTCGATCTATTTTTATATTTATAAAAACTGCTGCATTTTCTGCTTGGAACTATAATGTGGGCTGAAATCAGCAAAAATCACAGGATCCTACTAAAACTATTAGTTTGGATATTTTGACTGCCGCTACGTACACTATCGAAACTGCAAAAAATATCGATTTTTGGTATTTTCCACCACAAGATCATCGAATGTGAAATATAAATTCTAGGTTTTCTAAAAAACGTTATGTTTACTATTATAAACTTCTTTATGCAATAACTGTACTGTTCTTTATGCAAAATGGGAGAACTTAAAAATTATTATTCCAAAACGACGTCACTTTGACAGTACTTCTATAACGAAACTAAACTACTTCTTTACATGCCCAAAATGCTGGCCTTTACTTTGGACAAAAAGTAAGCATTGCGATTCAGAGAGGAAATGCGGCCATCATTTTGGGGACTTTGCCTGAAACTGGAGATTGTTTGAAATTTCCATAAGCTTTGTTGCCTATAGATATTTTAAATAATCTCCAATAACTCAGCATTTCAAATATTTATTATTTATTTATTAGTTTTAGTATAATTTATAACCACTTCTGAACTTATAACTTTCTTCTTCTTTTGTTTCACAGTGAAACAAACTTTAAACGCGCTCCTGTAAAGTACGATTTTTACACTTTCGATACCGTACATCAGCATCGTAGTCGATTTATTGACATTCGTAAATATAAGGCAGTGCTCAAAATAAATCAGCGATATCGGTCCACGTTTTTGATGCGTACTGCACCAGAATGGAATTCTTTGCCTTATCAAAACATCCCCGTTTCCTGAGAATTACAACCTTGGAATTTCTTCGTACGAAACTAGGCACGAAACAATAGTTACGTACGCGGCCGAAGCGGAATTCTCACGGCTAGAGTGAATATAATAGAATCTTCCAGATCGACGTTAACATCAGGCGAATTGGTGGTCAGACGTAGATCTATTTAGTATAAAAAATTCATCATCATCATCACCATTTTTCATGAACACGCGGGTGAACCCCCGGGGCGCAGCTAGTTTTCTACAATGCCGGAATAGGCCCCCTGGTCCGTTGAGTGCGAGGTCGTGACTCGACTGATCACTGGCACGCGCACTGGCGCGAGCGACTCGCCACTCCCGGGTTACGGCGCAGCGGGCTCGGGTAACACAGTTACTTCATATTTTACCTGTTTCGGTGGTAGTTACATTTTATGGTGACTAAAGTTGTGGGATTCAACAAAAACAATTGTTTTTTATAAGTCTGTTTCTGACATGTAGCTTACAATTTATATAATATATATTTATTTGACAATAGGCTTGCGCTTGACCGTCAACTCAACTGGTGTTAAGCGACAGTTACGGTCTACGATGGAGCGCGTTTGTCTAGAAGAAACCTATTCACTCGCGATTTGAAGACACCTAGATTATATCTATTCGGAAAGATCCATCATTTATGCATCTACAAACGACTTCAAAATACGTAATTTCGTATACTTGACTGACATATTTTGTTTTAAAAATCAAATTACTGAACCGATTTTGATGACATATATATCAATCTGAAACTTTATTCTTTTAGACAAAAAATAATGTTTCAAATCGGCTTATAAATGACGGAGTTATGAAGTAACAAACTTAAAAAAACCGAATGGAGAACCTCCTTTTTTGAAGTCAGTTAAAAATAATAGTAATAATAAAATAAAAATAAAAATGTGTTAATAGTAGTCGGTTGAAAATGTAGAATAAGCTTTCTGAAAAAGTCCTTTCGAGTAGATATTATCTGGGTATCTTTAAACCGCGAGTTTTTTCGTCTAGGTATCCTAACGAGCTCTGTCGAAGATCGCAATAGTCGTCAACGTAATTATGGTGTCCGAGTACTTTTTACAGCTCAGCTAGCTCTTAACTATATTACTCTTAAGTGAAAAAAGCTATCGTCAAACACCTAATGATGTGTCCGAACATCCCCACTTTAAAGCCAGTTCTCATTCCAATCTATTTATGCTTATCCGCATTCGCAACCGCATCATCACTCAAAACATCTTTGTCGGAAATAAACGTGAAATAATTTATGTAACAATATGTGTATTTTATTTGTGTATAATTAACTGAAATTTCGGATACTCTCATAGTCAAAGTTACCTATATAAAAAATACGTTGATTTTTGTATTTACAATATTTTTGTTTTTCTAAACAAAATAAATTAGATAAATTAAATTCAGTTCAGGAAAAACTCAATATTTATTTGTTAGGAAATAAAACTCATGGTAATAAAGCTTTTTTGTAACTGAATCCAAAATGTAGATCGTCACAAATACTCAGTTCAGAAAATAGTGAAATCGTTTTGTAATATTTTTCAGTTATACATATGCAGAAATTAACATATTTTATGATTATTTGGTGATTTCCACGCAATTAGTGTAATTATTATTTATCAGTTATTAATATGGCTCCGCACGGCTTAAAAATGTTTTACACGGAGTCAAAATTATGCCAATAGGTACTTATTTTTGTTTTTTAAAGAATATTGGAACTATCTCGCCTATACAATAACAATCCAAAACCAGTTTCTGTACAGAACGAAAGAATGAATAATGTCCGACAATACATTAGCCAAAAACTCAGCTGTCATCGTATACTCTAGTAATTAAAAAAATAATTAGAGCGGCCTGTCTTTGTGGCGGGGAAAAAAAGTTAAAAACCATTTTCAAGTCCTTTTATTGGTTATGGCTCATACTTCAACCATCGACAACTCTTTTTTTCTGACCATCGATGTTAACTCTTAATTTTTTTTACCGGAAGACATGACACCTCTAGATTTACAACCATCAATTATGTTAATAGACTTTTTCTGTCTCTCTTTGTTTTACATCTCTCTCTTTTAATCGTTTTATTTCTATAATGAATGAATCTTTTTAGTCATAGTTCAACGGAGGTCAGTATTTAAACAAAATCAGATATTGCGTCAAGCAGTTTTTCTGAAAATGACGTATATGCCGTCTATATTACATTAAAAACATATTGTTACTTTTTCATAGATAAAGTTAAACATGTAGGTAGGTACACAATTTATTGTTATCCAACCGGAATCATACGTCTTGTGCATTTTACAGGAAAATAATTTCTTTTTGATAATACATACATAATTATGTACATTGTACATACAAACACGCCTATTTTCCCTTACGGGATAGGCAGAGCATTAAACGCCATGAAGTGATATTTATATACATATTTGACCGTGGTTAAAGGGTTACTTGAAAGGGAAGGGATATTAGAGGGTTAGGAGGTATTGGAGGGTACGTGGGCCTGCAGTGACAGGGTTTCAGCCTATCGCCCACATAAACAATAATTTCCCTCAAGTCCCTGAAATGACTTTTATAGTATACCCGGAAAGAAAAGCAGCTGGCACATACTATATTTTTCTTTTCTTATTTGTGTAGTTACAATTGTTTATATTGATGTTGAATTGTTTATATTGTTTGTTAGGTCTTACAAAATAAAATAAATACGTCTTAATTGAATATTTCAATATAGTCTAAGATCCCGCTATAGGACGACCTTCACCGAGCTTGTTTAAAAATAAATTACCCTTTGTACATTTTGCACACCTACATGAAGGTTAAAACATGGCGATTCAATGTAATTAAAAGTTTTAACACCTGTTAACACCCCATGTTTTGCGAAATAAATAATTTTGAGTTTTGAATTTTGAGCTGGTTAATGGATGAAAGTATTTTATATTCAATTAAATATGTCAATAAATATATTGCAAATGGGTTGTCTAAAAAAATTCAGTCCAGAAAACTTTTTGTTGGTTTTTGTTAATAGACAAATTCCATACCAATCAAAAGTATGAAGCCCATAGAATATGCAAACGTTAACACAATGCTTCTTGCCAAATTTCATAGTTCTAGGTCAACGGGAAGTACCCCATAGGTTTTGATTCCCTTGTGAGTGTCGAAATGTGTTTTTTTTACGACATATTCGGCTGTAACTTTTTTTAATGAAAATTGAGAAATTTTAGTTTTCTTTCTGCAGCAAGATACTATGGATTTGCGTATATGGTTTTAATTTCAACGCAACACCTTCATGCGTTCCCGAGATAAAGGTCTTGACACCCGGACAGACGGACAGACAGACGGACAGACGGACAACGAAGTGATCCTATAAGGGTTCCATTTTTTTTCTTTTGAGGTACGGAACCCTAAAAATCCAAAAACTGGACATTTTTAATTTAATCACAAAAAAATAGTATCTTTATGCAAGGAATGAGGGTCCAAATTTTAAAGTTCTTAAACCGTATCATGTGGGGTATCATATGAAAGAGCTTCATTAGCATGAGCTAAAACAGGTTGTTAAATATTTTTACGATGTATATTTTTCGCCTTATGAAGGAAAATATAAAAAAATATATGATTTCCCCCTTTTATCTACTAGTTTGTACGGAACCCTCGGTGGGCGAGTCTGACTTGCACTTGTCCGGTTTTATTAGTTATATTGTTCACTATTGGAAGCTCTGTACTCACTTGATTGGCACATATGTATGTTATTATTGATTTATTCACAAACGAGTCCTAGTCACAGTCAGAGTCAAATAGCCCTAGCAAAGTAGCCCTAGTTTTGCAAATCCTAACAGGACACGTTTTATCACTTAATTTCACTTGCCGACACTTGCGCTCGTAAATAAACATTATAAGAATGAAAAAATCATCAAATAACACAAGTTTAGGAAAATTATACAGAGCGGCGACGTTACTTTGTCACGGTCCCGCCAAAACGTGATTAGATTACCTTCTAGTATGTTACTGGTGAACTCACACTGATTGCAAATGAACAACATGTGCGATGTCATAAATTTACCAGGAAAAAAAAAATGGTTGTCTGTAAAGTCGGCTTACGGACGATAGCTTAACGTGACAACGTCATAACAAAACATTGATGAAATGATGATGATGTAACGGGACAATGAGCGTAACGGGACAATGAATCATATTTTTCGTGCGTGCAGCCGGCGTTCATCGATGTATTAGACGTTGTCACGTCAAAAAACCCTAGTAAATTATCTCGATAATTTCTTTAACACGTATAACCTTTAACCCTGTAACGCCTACTGGCGTGATCATGTTACCGAATTACCCGTTCGTAACCCAGCAGTCATCGGCTCCACACTGGAGTCACGACTTGCACATTATGGCTTTCTGAACCTCTATAGTTAGATACAATTTGTGTATTAATTTTTATTACACTATTATTTTTAGTGTAACGTTTTATGGTGAATATTCCAAAATTTTTAAATAGGTTTCATCATCATCATCTCAGCCACAAGAAGTCCAATGCTGGACATAGGCTTCCCACATTGATCTCCAAAAACCGGTTGGAAGCGACTTGCATCCAGCGTCTTCCTGCTGCTTATGAAGTCGTCTGTTCAGTTTGTGATTGGTTTTCCTACATTACGCTTACCGGTGCGTAGTCTTCACTCGAGTATTCACACTTGACCTAAAATAATTACAGTTTAAAAAACTAAAAAAACACGCTTTTAATTATTTTATTGTCATCGGTCCTACAAAGTCTACAAAGCTTGAATGAAATCTGCCCGTTTGAAGTGGGTCAAAATCATGTTCAAAGGAGTCGGTTACAAATAAACAAACATGCGTACAGGTGGAGCTAATAAAAGCGTGTTCATAAAATAAATAGGTCACAATTTTCAAAATATATTGCGATAGTTGGGGTTCAAATTATTTTTATACTATTTTTGTCTGAGTGGCAGGTATAATAGCTGCATCTTGCGATTTACCTGCGATCTAGAAACCCTTTCTTAGTGGATATCTACTTTTCAGAAGGAAAGCTTACTCTAAATTTTAATTCTCTACGTCCAAAAATTTAGGCTGTACATTGTCTGTCAGTCAGTAACTTGGATTTCTTTTCTAGGTATAGATAAACCTGGATACTACGAGAATTATGAGTAAAACAAAAAACTATTAAATCAGAAGTATTAGTCAGCAAAAAACGTACAAAAAAATATAATAATATCGAAACTAACTATGTGTCTTTCTGTTTGTTACCTTTTCACGGCCGATTGATATCAAGTTTGGTAGACGTACATAAGCTACATTTTATCATCAACATAACCATAATTTTCATATCAACGCAGGTGAAACTGCTAGGCGCAGCTAGTAATAATCTAATTTTGAACCGAGTAATAAAACTAATAAACAAAAAAGTTAATTAAAACAGCTTAAAAAGCCATAACCGTGAAATCGTGACTTCCAGTAGAAGCGATGGCTGCCGGGTTACGGACGGGTAATTCGGTAATATAATCGCTATAGTAGGCGTTGCAGGGTTAACTTTACAAATAACTTCTCTATAATGTCTCTCTACGAGATCGAATCAGAAATGAAGAGATACGTAGACGTACAAAAGTCACCGATATAGCACAGAGGATTACCAAGTTGAAGTGGCAGTGGGCAGGACACATAGACACGTAGAACTGATGGCCGATGGGGCCGAAAGGTTCTCGAGTGGAGACCACGTACCGGCAAGCGCAGCGTAGGAAGACCAGCCACGAGATGGACAGATGATCTCATACAAGTGGCGGGAAGACGCTGGATGCAAGCCGCTTCCAATCGGTCTTTTTGGAAATCCATGGAGGAGGCCTATGTCCAGCAGTGGACTTCTTATGGCTGAGATGATGATGATGAATGTGGTTATAAGCATTCTTTCTTATATAGTTGAGTACGGAAGTCAGTTTTGCCATTGATATTTTCAATGCTTGAAAAGTAACAAAATTTAGCATGTTTTATTATTATGGATAGTCATGAATTTCTATATCTAATAGTTTAGAATGTAGCTTGGGTATTTTTTCACATTTGGCGGGTAAATGCAACTTTGAGAAAAGGATAGTAAGGCGTGGCCTTGCTCCTTCGTCTTGGCCGGGGCCACTGCCGTGCCCCCAGATTTGTGCTGCTCCGTGTTTTTTTGTCATATAAAGTAATGCTGAAGAGATTGCTTATTAGGCAAGCATGATAACCTCATCTATTATGATAATCTCTTTAAATATAATTATGTATTATAAATGATTGATAATTGTATTTAGGTACACCTATACTATTAGGTATAACTAATTTTTTAAAGATTAATTAAGAATTTCACTTTGACCACATTTCTATTTTGCTTTTATATTTTTTACTTGTAATTATTTTTATTCTATCGCAGGCCTTGAGCGTGGAGACCGAATCCAGAAATTCCGTAACGAAAATAACCTAACGCAGTAACGCCGATACAACCAATGCCACCTAGAGGCGATTTGCAGAACTAAAGAGACAAGCGTGATATTTCAAAAAGTCATTAAAAGTTCTGCTATTCATCGATAGATGGCAAAACTAAAAACTAAAAAGTATCACCGCTGTGCCGGTCGGAGTGGGGGGTGTTAGGAATACTGCATAAATAAAATAAATAAATAATTATAATTACATAAGTTGATAAAAAACGCTATGCAATAGCTTTACCGCGGCAGTCTCCGAGTGCCACACGTCTTTTTTTTTTTCATCATCCCGGTTTGTACAAACTGTCCCACTGCAGGGAACGGGCCATCTTCTCATTGTGAGAAGGGTTAGGCCATAGTCTGCCACGCTGGCCAAGTGCGGGTTGGCAGACTTCACACATCTTCAAGATCATTGAGAACTCTCAGACATGTAGGTTTCCTCACGATGTTTTCCTTCACCGTTTGAACTACCGTACTTGTAATTGAATAATATGAATTAATAATGTCTATGTTTATGATACTCTAGACAACGGCAAATATTCCATAAACAACAATAAATAATATGGAGACGTTTTAAATTTTTTCATTGTAGGTCATTCAAAGTTACCTGTAGATTTAAAGTTACCCATACAGTCTGTTACTACCGTATCTATAATCACCGGTCCATCGATGAGGTTTAACCACGGTATTTTACAGAACAAAAGTGGCCTCATTCGGCCTTATAACGACGAACGTGATACCCAACACGGGGGACGAATTAATGGAAAAAGTATACGTTCCAATTTTGAAATAAAACACCGTTGTGACTTGCATGCTTCTTGTTATTTTTTTTGCTTTTGCTATTGGTGCACCAACCAACTCGTATGCGGTGATGGAAAATGGCATGACGCTCTCTCATGCCGTCACGCCCCCGCTCTCGACTCTTTTGTAAGTGCATGCGCATATACTATTTGTTTACTATTATGTGTGAGTTATATACTGAGTTTGTCAATGAATCCAACTATAGTGCTTTTAACCCCCAACCCAAAAAGAAGGTGTTATAAATTTGAAGAACATATAAATCATTGTATTATTAGTATTATTGTTCTTAGTTTTCGTAGGAAGTATAATATCGAAATATACATAATATGTACACACATACATACATACGAGCCACCCAAACACACGCTCGTACACCTAAAAAACAATCGCCTTTGCGCAGTTTGGTAAAAATAACTTATTTCTTTGAACTTTCAATTGACCATAAATCCAAGAAGAAGAATACATTCATAATCCGAGTAATATCCCATGCTGTCTGCATTCGTGCAAAGCCTTCAATAAAAACACAGCGTTCGAAATTTGAAACATTTAAATTGCACGTTATTGCTACTGTGCACGCGGCGTGAGCCATTCCTCCAATTTCTTTTTAATTTTTATTTTTCTTTCCTAAATTCCACCGTGAAGGTTGTAATTACGCAGGCCGATTTGCCCATCACAGTCCAATGTTGCCAGAAATAAGAAATCAACTAACTCGTGGGAGATGGCGATTCGGTTGTTTAGCGTGAGAGAGTTTGGATGAATGTGCAAAATAAGGTTTTTGGAAGTTCTTGGAAATTCAAATTCGAATTTAAAAAAAAACTATATTTATTTTTACGGTTCAGCTTGTCTAGTTTAGGCTATTTGCCTTGCAATATCAATATAAAACATAAGCTTTTATACAACGTTGGTTACATAACTTAGTGACCATGCGAGCGAAGCAAGTTAAAATTTCTGCATCAACTGTCAACTGTCATCTGGATGTTTGTTAGGTATTTGCGTACAGCTCACACTTTTTAACAATTTTGATGAAACTTTGTAGAACCTGGATGGTTCAATAACTGATGAAATTGATATTAATTTATGATTATACATAAGGGCTAATCTACAGTAGATAAGCTCTTATGTATAATAATAAATTAATAAATTTAATTAGCATTTTTATTATAATTCTTCTGACATCGATACAATAGTAGCTATTATAACGATGTCACAAGAATTATGATAAAAATGCTTAAATAAGGTAATAAATAAATAAATAAATAAATAAATATTTGTGGACATTTCACACAACACCATCTAGCCCAAACTAAGCAAAGCTTGTACTATGGAACTAGATGGCTGATAGAATACATATATACTTTTTTTTTGTAAACATATACATATGATACATAGAAACACCCAGACACAGAACAAACATCCATGCTCATCACACAAATGTTTGCCCTGGGTGGGGACCAATCCCCACGACCTTTCAGTTCAGCAGGTAGACGCAAACACACTACCAACTGAGCCACAAGGCCAGTCAAATAGAACCAATCATGGACAGTTTAAGGATATTTTTTTCATTTTTGATTTGTAATTTCATATGAGTTACATTGTTGGACTTCAAGAAAGGTTATTATGTTAAAATAACTCTTTATGTAATAGTTTATAATGATTTAATAAGAGGAATCATAATACAAACATTTTTATTTACGAAAAAAAGACCCCATTTCCATTTCCTAATATGGACGAGCGAATTTCAATTATGGACACTCAGTCACGGACGATATCTAATCGTGGACCTCTAAATATGGACACTGATTTTAACTACTATATATTGATATGCGATACCTATTATTTAAAGTATTTTAAGTTTTGAAAGTATGCGAAAATGTCTGGATTTAGGCAAAATATAAAATGGTCACGTACTTATATATCAAAAATTTCAAATCAAAAAAATGACAAAAAAATTATTTTTATTTTATTTAATTCTAAATTTTTCACGTAGTTAATAATAACTATAAAAGTAAAAAACTTATACAATCTTCAATCAAGTCATACAAAAAAACATTAAAAAAATTACAAAGTACGGAAACACTATAATTAAATTAATCAGTCTCAAACAGTACAAAAAATTGTACTAAAATCAGTTTCAAAATTTTAATTTAAGGAATATGTAACTTAATATTAACTTAGATTTCAAAGAGACACAAAAGGTAAATATTTTTCCATTTCTTTGACTTTATAAAAGCCTCTTTTATTAATCAACACGGGATTTTCAATGTTCTCGACTATGGCTTCCTGATTATACCATATCTGGTCCGCATTTTCAGGCCACCTAAATGAATTGCCTTTAGATAATATCATTGTGCTGATTTCGTATTGTTTCCCATCAATGTTTTTTATTATACCTGGAAAATACTCTCCCTCATAATTAATTATTACATAACTATTTTTTTTGGGTTTCTTTTTTGATACTTGTTTTAGAGGTAAATTATTTTCTTCGAATTCAGACTCAAATGATACATTTCTTTGACGAATACTTTTTTTAATATTCTCTTTGGTTTCTGTTAACTGTCTTTGTTTAAACTTGTAATCTTCGTCTTCATTTTCCAAATCATCTTGTACATCGTATTCACTATCACCATATTCTATATCTGTATTTGAATCATCAGTAGACGAAGTTATAACTTGTTTTTTCTTCTTTTGCTTAGTCTTATTTTTTTTCGTGTTTTTCTTTTGTTCAGCCAATTTTTCTCTCTGTTTCTTTCTCTCTTCTCTTTCCTTTTTGCGGCGTTCTTTTTCTTCCTCTTTTTGTTTTTTTTCAGCTTCTTTTTTTTGTCATCATAGCTCTCCAAGCATCGCCAGTAATTGCAGATGGTAGTTGCTCCTTGATTCGTCTTTTCTTGTTGTCAGGTTCCGGCCAGAGTAAGGCACGCTTGAAGGGTGATGGAACTTCTATACCAACTGGAAGTAATACAGAAGATGACTAACGCTGATAAGTCTAAGTGACTTGCTATTAACTTTTCTACTTTTCTACACTTGGATGACACTTTACCAAATATTTTGTTATAAAAACCAAAGTACTGAACCGATTTTAGTAAAATTTATATGAGACCACCTCTGATGTATATATAACCTACCAAATACAAATATAATCATCAAAATCAATGCACCATTGATGGAGTAATCGGTGAACAAACATACAAAAAAACTACAACATACAGACGAATTGATAACCTCCTTATTTTTGGAAGTCTGTAATAATCACTCTTATGAAGTTGGATATTTTATTTTAATTTTAATATAGATACATGATCACGATGTTTTTTTTTTCACCGAAAACTCAAGATCAATGTTGGGTTTGAATCTGCACAAAGTCACGGAAGTCCATCACATAACCGACTGAGATATTAACACTTTGAAATGCAGAAATTTAAAGCACAGAAAATTTATATAAATTATTCGAAATCAACATGAATTATTAGTCTAATACTGGCATTAAAGAAGTATAGTGCCGTTTCCAAAATTAAAACGAGATAATTCGAGCGCCAACGGATGCGGGACCCCGCTGCGAGAGGTCGCGCTTCAAAAAAAGAACGCCGCGCCGTCAACCGAACTGTCAGTACGTAGAATGAGAAATGTAGCGTCACAAAAAAACATAACCATAGAGTATTCATTCATAAAACTGGCCAGTAAGAAAATGAGTTTATTTTAATTACACCATGAAGGTATTGTTGTATTAATTATTGAGTGTCCGAACGTATCCTCTCGATGGACAATATATTTTATTGTCTTTCTGTTCGTGATTTATACGTCTAGTTAGTAAGTTATTCCAATTTTAATTTAAGCGAGGTTTAATGGGGTACGCCTGAATGGTTTCTAATTAGGGGAAAACAACTGGACGGTATAGGATGAATAATGTCGGATATAAATTCCAGTTACGGCGTAGAAAAGCTATCTCCAAGGTTTGAACGGCTCATCTCTGACCTCCACACAATAGCCGTATTTGCTATAACAAATGCTCCATTAGAAAAAGCGGACTATGAAATATGGCTGCAGCCTTTACGCAACGCTTTGTTGATTTTAAGTTCGTTTTATGTTCCAAGAAATAACATATTAAATGAGATTTGAAAGCTGAACCCACAATTTAAAATAATATAGAGCTCCATTAAAATAAACAAGTTAAAACACGATATTGGCACAATACGCCGGCCATGCATTGCCATTAAAAGTATATTCGAATTGTTAACCGATTGAGCAGTTTTAATGATTCGAATTATAAAACGTGGATCGCCAGCATAGAATTATGGCTGTTACTGGCCATAACGTTGTAAAATAAAAACAATGGTTGCGACACTGATCAATACTTCATTAACTGCTGTTCACAATTCATTGGTACTAAATCAAAATATCAAAAAAGAACGACGCATTCATTTGGCTGCCCCGTGCCTTACGCTATGAGAAAAAAAGAAAACCAGTGTTGTCCGTACCCTTACTCTTATTACCTACTACAATAAAAAAAACTCAAGCTGTTGTACTTTTATTCTTATTGCCTATTAAAAATATAATATCGGCAATGTTTATTGAAAAAGGAATTTTGAAAGAGCCAATTAGGTTTCTTATTTAAATGTGGATCATTATAAATTGTTTGTGGGCGGTGCACAATTGACATGTCATTAAATCGTTTTGACAATATGTAAAGTTGGGTGCATGCTAGCAACTTTCTGTAGACAATTGACTTGCGCAAGTTCGTTTTATACTATGTATTTTATTAATGTGAAATTGTTTTATTTTCGAATGTAATGTAAGTTTTATATTCGAGAATGTGTTTCATATTTAAGTGTGCAGTGTTCTAACTGAAGCCGAGTTGTTGTACTTACCAATTTCCATATCGCACACCTACATCAATACTTCATTAAGTTGGGAATGAAATTAATTAAAACACTGTTATTATTAACGGGATATTTACCGTGGTTCCCGTTTACCGTGTGTGTGCGTGTACCGTGGTTCGAGTTCGAGTGCCAGTGATAACGCTCTTCGCAGTAAAAGACAAAGAAAGAGGGTAGACAGATTTGTCTGCTCTTAACCATATCATCCACCTGCATTTTTCAGTCGCTCGTGAACATGGTTCATGTAACTGTGCCGAAATATCGGGAGCTCAAAATTAACGCGAACCACGGTAAATATCCCGTTAATAATAACAGTGTTTTAATGAATGACCGTGATAGTTTAAAAAAGTGAAATTAATTAAGTTGAAATAGCAATTCTTTCTGAATAACAAACAAACTTTCTGATAATGGGTTTTCAGTTATTCTGATAGATCTAATAGCAGTTTATCAGAATAGTCGAAAAACTCTCATTAGAAAAAAAATTGCTATTTTAGCATAATGCAGTGTTGATCTAGGTGTGCGATATGTGTATTTTACCCGACTGCGTAAGAAGGAGGATTATGTCTTCGAGTGTATGTATGTATGTGGATATGTATGTTTTTATAAGATCACCTACAGCCTAAACGGCTTGACCGATTTTGATGTGCTAGGTGTCGTTAGATTTATCTTCACTTCTTGAGTGTCACAGGAGTGTTGAGTGTCTATTTTGTAATATTTATAATACATCTCTCGTAAAAAAAACATTTTTTCACAACCTCCATCAAACTTTTTCGTAACTAGAATCGTACTAAAATCAGTCAGTCAGTAAATGGTCCCCCAGAAAACTTGAGGGTTAAGACTCTACAATATGCATGTCTCGATCTCGAACAACACCATCATCATCTAACATCATAACATCATCATAACATCTTAACATCATCATCTCAGCCACAATAAGTCCATTGCTGGATATAAGCTCCACATGGATTTACAAAAAGACCGGTCGAAAGCGGCCTGTATCCCCCGTCTTCCCGCCATTTATATGAGGTATTCTGTCCACCTTGTGGATGGTCTTCCTTCCTACGCTGCGCTTGCAAGGTCTTCTGCTTCGTGGTCTCTAGTTCTTGCTAAAGTTCTAAAGTTCTTGCTAGTCTAGACTAATCTTTATTACAAAAGTATTGCCATAAGGTGGATCGTTTTAATTGCCAGCTCATGTGCAAATTAATTATCTATTTGGCAGCAATTTAAGTCATTTGTAGCTTAATTTATGACGTTAACATTGTATTATTTATTAATTCTGAATTAAGCTAATAATTCTATTATTATTCTCATATAAGTATCTCGAGAAACTTAAAGCTCAGCATAATTGACTGAGCTTCTTTTAAGCAAGGGCCAAATAAGGGTTCTTGTTCGCACCCTAACGGGACATTGTAAAATGAATAAGCACCTGCACAGAATGGGGCTGGGTGAGAACCCTGAGTGTAGGTTTTGCCTCGAAGAGGATGAAACACCCATTCATGTCCTCTGCGAGTGTGTGGCGCTCCACCACCAGAGGAGCCAGCTCCTAGGAGGACCTATCCTCTACCCTGAGGATGTGAAGGCCTCCGCCCCAAAGTACCTAGTGAGATTTATGTCACATCTGGGATTGGGAGAGGTGCTGTAACCCTTAGGAGGGAAGTTACAATAGATCCGCGAGGGTCGCAGTGACAGGAAGGCTCATGGCCTCCCACCCTACCTCGAATAATAATAATAATAATTGACTGAGTGTACGAAGTCTCTGAACACAGCTACGAATATGAAATATGTAGCGGCCACTGGCGTAGCGTTTATACCGATTCGGTGGTTTTGGTTCAGCGCCCGCCAGACGCCAGTTGCCCCACACCCGCCACTCGGTTAGGTAGGATTTAGAATATTGTTAATATCGATAATAGTACATTATGATACAAGTGTGCTAAGTTGGTCATTACAGTCGAGGCGGAATTGCAGCCCGAGCCGAAGGCGAGGGCGTAATAGAGCCGAGAGTGTCATAGGCTATATTTTTTGTAATAATAATAATACATCTTAAAAACTACCGAGATTTTTAGCAACGCCATTAAAATGGAGTTTGGTGTTGATAAGTGTGCGGTCGTGCAGGTACAGCGGGGGAAAGTTGTAAATTCTCCGAATTTGCAACTTTCTGAGACAATGTCCCTCAGGTCCCTCTCCGAGGCCGAGACCTACAAATACCTTGGTATGTCAGAGTCGTTGGGTATAGCGGTAGAGGACATTAAGAAATCGGTGAAGGAACGTTTCTTTTGTCGTTTGACAAAAGTACTCAACAGTCTTTTGTCAGGCGGCAATAAGGCACGCACTTTCAATGGTTGGGTGATGCCTCTATTGACATACTCCTTTGGCATATTAAGGTGGACTCAAACTGAGCTGGACGCCCTGGATAGGAGGGTTCGTCATCAACTGACACTACATCGCATGTTACACCCACGCTCGTCTGTTATGAGACTGTACATCCCGCGGAAGTGGGGGGGTCGTGGCTTTTTAAACGCCAAGAACCTTCACAACCGTGAGGTGTGCAATCTCAGGGACTATTTCCGAAACAACGAGTGTGGTATGCATTGCGATGTAGTGGCGGTTGATAAGGGCCTGACGCCTCTCTCCTTGGCAAAAGAAAACTGGCGCAAACCAACGGTGCTCAGCATCGAAGACCGCAAGGACGTATGGAAGAGCAAGGAGCTGCACGGGCGGTTCTACAGGGTGTTATCAGGACCCGATATAGACCTGCTTGCGTCGGTGAACTGGCTGCGCTTCGGTGACCTCTTTGGGGAAACTGAAGGGTTTGCCTGTGCAATTGCAGATGAAGTTATCAAGACGAACAACTATCGGAAATATATCATGAAGGACGGTACGGTCGACATCTGTCGAGCATGCCACCGTCCCGGAGAGTCTCTCCGACATATTATTTCCGGTTGTTCACATCTTGCCAACGGCGAGTATTTGCACAGACATAACCAAGTAGCCAGGATCATCCACCAGCAGCTTGCTCGTCAATACGGGCTTGTCGAGTCAGAGGTGCCGTACTATCAGTACGCGCCAGCGCCAGTTCTTGAAAATAGCCGTGCATTGCTCTACTGGGATCGTTCTATAATCACGGACAGGACTATTGTTGCCAATAAGCCTGATATCGTGATCGTAGATCGGTCTCAGCGTCGGGCAGTGCTCGTCGACATCACCATCCCACATGATGAGAATCTCGTGAAGGCCGAGAAGGACAAGCTCAGCAAGTACCTTGACTTGGCTCACGAGATAACCGCCATGTGGGATGTTGACTCGACGATCATTGTCCCGATAGTCGTTTCGGTGAACGGTGTTATAGCGAAGAGCCTCGACCAACATCTCAAGAGGCTCTCGCTCGATGGTTGGGTCAAGGGTCAGATACAGAAGGCAGTCATCCTGGACACGGCACGTATTGTCAGGAGGTTCCTCTCTCTGTAGCCCCTACCACCGGCAGCTTGAGCCCCGCCCCGCTGCCGGCGGCACCCTAGTTTTAAGTTTTTTACAATATTTATGTTTATTTTTTATAAGTTTATATTTGTGTTGTAAAAAATTTAAAATTAAGAATGTAAATAAATAAATGAGATAATACATCTCTCGTAAAATAAAATAAAATGTGTTTTTTCTTCACCTCCAACGAACTTTTTCGTAATAAACAAGTGATTTTACTTAAATTATTATAAAGAATATGAATTTATAATCTTTTATAGCGATTTTATGCAAACTTTCTCATAAAAAAGCGTACACTCAACAGCGTATCAAGAGTAACGAAATCGTAAGTTAGACTGCAAAAACTGCTTTTCTGCAGTCGGGTATTTTTTTTTCTTTTATTATAGATACTAGTTGAACTTATTGAAGTGAAAACTTCTTTAACGGCGTTGTGCATTTTCGATCGTCAGATCGTCAGATCGCAAGACGGACAGTCAGAAACCTATTCTAACGTTCTGCATTTAAAGTTCATTATTGTATATACAAGTTTGTTCTTCTAGCATGACGTTATTTCGTTGCGCCGAATGCTTATTTAGGACACATGCACGTAAGACTCGTTAGCTCAATAGGTTAGAGCACCGATATAAATTCAATTTATCAATCGGAGGGCAGAGGTTCAAATCCTTCACGAGTCAGTCTTTTTGCTATTTTATTTTTTAGTTTTCACTTCTGCCGGCACTCCCGGAGTGCAACCCGTTGTTTTATTTTTTATACGAATTAGTTTAATGATGGTGTGATGCCTACTTAAAATATTATAAAAAAAATAAAAATATGGTTCACAAAACTCATTTCTATTTCGAAATTAATTCATTATAAACTTTATTCATTCATTCAGTAACAGCCGCGTCACAACAGCGTAATACTGGCCATAAAGGTCCTCGCTTTGGCAACACCGCTCCCGTTCCAAATTCAAAATTTGAGATTCGAAATTAATGGCGGATTTGACAGGAGCTTTATTGTGTTCCTAATTTAAATCTTATCAACGGACGATGACAGCGCTTTAATGGGATCGCGGTGGTTTAAGAAATAATTCTTTTCATTTCGCGGGTTTATTATTTTCGTTTGTGATGTTTTTGTTGGGGAGAGAATCAATTCGGTAATTGAGTTGGGACATTATTTCAGTCATAATTATCAACTTTTTTTATTATTTGTGATAATTATTCAGTAAAGTATATATGTATCTACAATATTATTTGCCGTAACATTTGTGCCAGTATAGCCTTTGACTCTCACTTTGTGTTCATGGAAATGTACTAACTTTCTATTTGTTCTGTGGTTAAAAGTTGGTTAAATAAGTTCGGATGGTATCGGATAGTTCGGATACACATCCAAAATTAATAATTATAGTTTAAAAAACTGAAACAAACGACTTCAAAATAAGCAATTTCGTTTATTTGGATGACATATTTTTTCCAATTATTTCGTTATAAAACCAAAATACTGAACCGATTTTGATAACGTTCTATGGGACCATCCTTTCAAACAAAAAATAATTTTTCAAATCGGTCCAGGGGTCTTCGAGTAATCGAGGAACATACATAAAATACGGAATAGGAGTACGGAAGCCTCGGTGTGCGGGTGAAACTTGTACTTTGCCAGATTTATTCATATACATAGCTGCGCAAAGCGACGGCAAGGCGATGCGACGGCGGGACGGGTGGATCTACGAGACTTACATAAAACAAAACCAAAACAAGGAAAACAAACCCAATATGATAATTTTTCTATTAAAAAACCGACTTCAAACGCAACTTACTAAATCCTTCACGATTGTAAACTTTTTAAAGAGACCTCTCTTCACTCGCTCTTTTTTTCTTTTGTTAAGAATGAGATGTCATGTCATTGAATGTCAAATACTTCGTCTTCAAAGATAAGAAAACGTGCAGATGTTTATACGATAGTTCTAAACATTTGACACTTTTGCAAAGAAAAACGTGTCGGTGGAACTCTGCGATTTTATAATCTGACCCACTTCACTCAGGAATACAATGAAAATATTTAAATTTTTAGAGATAATTGAAAAAGTACTGAAGCAATGTTTGTAAAATAATTATGGGACCAACTTGGGAGCTCTCTCTATACATCAATTCATGAAACACAAAAATTGGTTCACGAATAAAGGAGTAATTCGTGTACATACATAAAAAAATATACGCTACGAATTGATAACCTCCTCCTTTTTTTGAAGTCGGTCAATAAAATACAAGAAAATACTTAGGCGCAAGCTTTTATTAATGCAATGAATTGTTTAAAAATACTAACAAGTATCTATATTAAAAGAAAAATAAAATACCCGACTGCAGAAAAGCCATAGGAAGACCGTGTCAAGACATGTATATAGTAGGGTTCCATAGCTAATGTTATTATTTAAAAGAAAACTCACTTTCACTTAGCAAGTTTTGTTTGTTATGTTATGTTGCCTTTGCAAAAGGTCAATGATCTGTACTTACCATAATGACTTAAGTGTTTTACATATTTATCGCTATCGGCCTTACCGAAAAACGTTACTTATCTTTAAGCAATGCTTATCATATTTTGTCAACTTCTCGCCGACACGTAATGACACTTGCGGAAAGAAGACAGAGAATTTAAGGCATTGGTTAAAGTTAAGTATCGTTTTATCTCGGAAAGTGATAAGCCCATAGTATTGAAAATAATTTTATTGAAAGTTTTTAATATGATCTAGTACTACGGTCAATCATTAATTTATAGGTCTATAATTCAGCAAAGCAGGACGCGTGACACGATTTTTTCATCTTTGTTGGGTTCCCAGACATATTAGATGAAGCATGTGACTTCATTTATATGAAAACTTTGCGTGCCACAATTTTGGTAACGACTGTGACGTCATACAAATGATTTTATGATGGAATTTTCCATCCGCGCGTAATCAATTCAACCCTAATGTATCCGTGCGCTTGTACGCTAGTAACTAGTTGACAAAGTATCGAATTAGCAGTATATAAGTATATCACCTGAAATGAAATAGACCTTAGGTCGTCAACTGTGATTTTTTATCTTACTGTTGACACGCTAGGTATCTATAGATACCTAGCGAAGTCTATGGTTGAGTTACACGTCACACATACGAGAATGGCGAGTTTGTAATGTAAGGATTCCTTGTAGTTACTACGTAACCCTAAAAGGTAACTCTCATCTAGTCTCACCTGTGACCACGGACGCTGCACTGTTTGAAACGTCAGTTTTTAAAAATATGTCAAATATACGCAATCTGTTAAAATTTGTTTAATTTCAATAACCGTTAATAATTATTTTATAATAACAAAGTGCTTTAAAAATATTTTAGTTTTATAGCCTTTATAAACGAATTGGAATAAATTGAATAATGTTTGTCTCAAGTCTCACCTATAATTAGTTCAAAGGACCGCCAATTATAAGTTCAAAAGTATAACTAAGAATAAAATTTAAGTATAACTTATACAAACTTAAGTATAACTTAGAGAAGGCCCCGGACTCTGTTATTATCCTTTTGAGGAATGTTCTAAAGTAGCAGCTTTCCAGTTCGAGACTTTGTCTTTAGTTTTAAATGTTTTTAAATAGTGGCTTACGGCTTTGCATAAGGCTTTTGTGTTTAAATAATAACGTTACAAATTAAATGTCTTTGAACATGCTTTAACGAAATATTTTATTTCTCTTTTTTATTTACACAAAGAAAAAAATAACAGCTTATTTTTCTATACAGTAAGCGTAAGTACAGAAAAATAAGTATTAAATAATATTGGCACAAGGAAATTTTCTGTGGAAAAATAAAAAAAAATCTTAAAACATTTTACTGTACAATAAATTAAATAAATGTTTTGTAAACAATTTAACGCTTAACCCTGAAATGCAAGAGGTACTTGCATACTTTATTTTTTTTGTAAAAATGAATGCGTTTAATTTTGTAATAAATGGTTATTTGTAATAATTGTTTTTTTTTGTATTTATATTAATTACATATTGGATCACATAATGAACTAACAATTTATTATACTTACAATTCTTAATATAAATACTAGCAACTTTTCAAGTGTTAAATTTTTTGACACTGTCACTCATACACTGTAAGTTTTTGACTCGGACACCAATAAAAAAAAGGAAATAAACTATTTTTATCAAAAAAAATAAGAAACAAATTCAAGATTCTTCAGATATTTACAAGAACAGCTGTCTATAAATGCATGTATGAAATACACAGCAACCCTATACAAGCCCCAGGCTTGAATCTTAATTCTAAATACATTACGCTAGAGAAATGAGAACACCATACCTCACGATGGCACTGCATATACAGGTTCATGCCTTCTATTTATCTATTTATATTAAGGCATTCATATCACAGAAAGCACTAAGGTTCATATCACAACGTGACACGGGAAGTAACGCACACCGAGTACATATCGATCGACGCCCGCGGCACCGCGTAGATCACACAATCATCAACGTAACGCAATAACATTCGACCATCCCGCGGGCTTATCTGTAAACGACTGCAGGCGAAAAGGTTTTCGCTGGGGGCGAAACGAAACGCGTAGCTCCAGGCTCCGCCCCGGGCATCACCATTGGGTAAAAAGCGGTAGCCGGCTCCTAACGCGTTCCCCTATTGGCTAGCTAGTCGCCCCCACTGGCGTCGTGTCGCATCCGCGGACAATATTTTGACGTTTTTTTAACGGGTGGCATTTCTCGACGAAGCGATTAATTGTAATTCTCTATGGCCATTGTAGGGTTAAGTGAGCAGTTTAACGTGATGTTCCATATTTGAATAGTTGGGTTGTTCAGTGAATGTCGGATTTGCGCGGGCGCATTGTTTTTTTTTTATTTTTCGTCGATATTTGGACAGGCTTTTGGTGTCAGATTTGGATTTGTTCCGCTGCCTTTTTGAATTCTGTTTGTGGTACCTGTTTGCTCTCAAACTCTTTAGTGAAGTATCTTTTTATCGGAAATAATGGTATAGACAAGATTGTGTGTGTGTTTTTTTTATTAAAGCTTCAGTTCTAATATTGATAGACGATTGATTTTATAGAGCCTTTTATAAAGTTTGTGTATTTTTTGCAGCCATATTGGACCTATTTGGATTGGATTTGTTCGCAAAAAATGAGTGAAACTATTTTGCTGAAAATACAGATCCCGTGGAACAGCGTTGGTATTATTTTAGGATATAGTATAAAAATAAAAGGGTAGACAATGGAATATTCTAATGATAAAATAATGGCGGTACTAGAATGAAAACTAACTAAAGATATTTTTGATTTATTGTAATCTTTAAATTTGTACTGATAAAATAATATATGATTTTTATGTCATAGTTCGGTTAAAGAAATAAGTACTAAGACTATGTACCTACTAAGCAATAAGTACCTATTATAAGAAACAATGTAAGTCTCACAAAATGCATAAAATTTTTCACTGTAACTTTAACAAAGTTATAAATTTAATTATGGTTAGTAATTGTATGTCATGAAACACAAAAGCCTTTGCATTTATTTCCGCTTATTATATATAATAATTTCATTTCAAAAGCAAATTAACACTCAAAAACGCAATAAAAAGAACCTCACCATTATGGTAACATTTCTGTTTATTCATAAACAAAAGGTGTTACCTCAACTTTCAGATATAATGAGGATCTATCCAAAAAGTTTCCAACGCCGACCAAATGTCTGCACCCGAGGCACTTATTAAAAATAAAACGGTAAAAACGGAGCGTTTCCAAACGAAATTAATAATAAAATTTATTTGCCAAATTATTAAGTATTATTTGGCGAATTATTACTTATTATTTGGTGTAAGTTAAGTTGAAAATTGTCAATGTCGCCACCGCAACACCCGGAGTGGACCACACAATGGTTTGACAGCTGTCATTTGACGTTTCGCTGCCGGCGGTGAAACGGAACAGTTTCGAGGATAGTTTTTTTGGTACGAGTATATTTACCTGACTGCGCAAGAAACAGGATATTGTTTTTCGGGTTTTTAGATGTATGTGTGTATGTATGTTTATATATTACTTCCAATTTTTTTTTATGTGGCAAGCGCCTTTATTAACTACAACACAACAATATACAGACTCATTATACCATTAAATAGCTTGATCGATTTTGATGTGCGAGATGTCGTTTTATACTTTCCGAGTAGGCAAAATTGTATGTAACAATAGGAATATTAATAATAAAATAATAACTATAAGAATATTATTCTAGAAATAAAAATAGACATTCATAATTGGTTTCTTGAGATTTAGCGATTGTGTTTAAATCAAACCTTTAAATAAATTACGCGACAAATCTGTTAAAAGTTGTTCAATACTAGAGATAACTAGAAATTATTTTCTCAGTATCATTATTTCTCACATTTTTATTAATTTTATTTTGCTCCACAAAAATGAATGCAGTTTTTTAACCGACTTCCAAAAAGGAGGAGGTTCTCACTTCGTCGGAATCTTTTGTTTTATGTTTTTATTATTACTAGATTACTCAAAGATACCTGGTCCGATTTGAAAAATTCTTTTTTGTTCTTTATATAGGTACTTCCCGGGTGGTCCCATAGAAATTTTATCAAAATCGATTCCGTACTTTGTTTTTTTATAACAAAATAATTCGAAAAAATATGTCATCCAAGTAAACAAATTGCGTATTTTGTAGTCGTTTTTTTTAAAAGTTTTTAAACGATTTTATTTGTTATTTGAAAGATTTCAACGAGAGTATTCTTAGCTGCGTTTTAATAGAATCTGTTCAGCCGCTTTTAGGCTTCCATACTAAGGGTGCTACTAAGGACAGACAGACCTTAAATAGGGTCTGTCTGCGGTGTATGTCTGTCCTACCTTCTCCGGATTTATTTTATATCGGAAGTTTTCAAATTTTTTAACTTGTTTTATTTGGTATATAATTCATAAGCTATTAGGAATGAAATCGATCTATGTTTTATCTTGCTGTCAGATTAAATATTATAAATGGTACAAAATTACTTGTTGCAAATTCATAAAATGTAAGTCTGCAACATATATCTTATTTTGTCATTTATAACACTTTTGTGTAACTTATATAAATTTTCGTTCGCTTATGATAAAATATTATTGACGTGACAACGTTTAATAAATCGATGCTCACCGGCTGCATGCACAAAAAAGTATGCCTCATTGTCCCGTTACATCATCATCATTTCATCAATGTTTTTGTGTATTATAAATCTATTCATTCTTTTTTATACAAGATAGATCTACGATTGACCACCAACTCGCCTGATGTTAAGCGACGGTGTGGCCGAGGATGGAGCTCGTCGATCTAGAAGATATCTATTCACTCTAGCCTTGAAAATTCCAAGATTGTAGGTCTCAGGAAACAGAGATGGCGGCAAAGAATTCCATTCTTGTGCAGTACGCAACATGAATGTGGATCGATATCGCTGAGTACGGATTTTTGGCATTTCAACGAGAAATGGGTGGTAATTCGCCGACTTTCTGCTAGTCCTGTATTGAAATGGGGAGGGTGTGGGATTTTATCAGAGAAAACTCACTCAGGCAGTGTAATTCACAAGTTTGTATAAAAGATTCTAATTTTAAAAGAAAAATATAAATAACAGTAATACATCAAACAGATTTTAATTTTGTATTTCGAAGCCGATTGTAATCTTAAACTACTGACAAAAAAGACAAAAGGTCGAAACACATTAGCAACTAATTTGTGTCCGATTCACCACGGCGACCCGGCCGCAGTGCTATCGATTAACTAATTATTAAAACCAAAAGTGTCGGGTGCATTTGATAAATTCGAGTTTTTAGGGTTCCGTAATCAACATGGAACTCTTATATATTCATCATGTCAGTCTGTATGACTGTCCATCGGTCTGCCGGTCTGTTTGTCCGTCTTAGGCGTATCTCAAAGACTATTGTGTAATACTAGAAAGCTGTAATTTGGTATAGATATACTTAAATATCACGCCGGCAAGGTGGTAAAATAAAATCTTGAAAAAAAAATTAAAGCATCTATGTGTAGGACATAAAGGAGGATATTTTTTTTTCTCCTTTACTCCATTGTGTGGGATCTTGTTGGGTTCAAAAATATGGTAGGTATGTGAAAATTATTTTTCAATTTATGTAGAAATTGGTGAAATTTTAAGCTTTAGAAAAGTAATTTTTGTTAGAGCCAAGTGTTGCGGCCCCTGCCAAAAGGGAGGAAAATTATCACAGCTAAATAGGCTTTACAATTAATCAACTTTTAAAAATACTTAAAAAGTACTTAAAATATTGTGCAAAATTTATTTAAACCGTTAATTCGTATGTTCATAGTGTCAAACAAGAAAACTGTTTTAAGTACACTGTCAAACTACGGAACCCTACACTGCGCGTGGCATGACACGCATTTGGCTTTTTGAGTTATGCGCTTTTTGTTTTAGCCGCCCGATTTGTCATGCAAGGAGTCCCGTTACGTACTGTTAATTTGTTCCGTTACGTCGATTTTGAATTTAGAATTTGAGTTGTTCTTTTTTTTATTCGAATTTTGAATGCTCAAAATTGCAGTCGATTAAATTGCTATTAGGAACGTCGCTGTTTATGAAGATAGTTTATACAAAATTTGAGTTAAAACATTAGTCTAATGAAAATAAATACTATGGAAATTAACGTGGATTTTCACACATTTTTAAATAAAAACTACAGGTCACTCACGTCTGTTTTGAGCTGAAATATCCGACTATAGTTTCAACCGCATTCGGCGGTCTTTTTCAAAGGAGCAGCGCACACGTCACTCTCGGTCGGTGACGCGCCTTGCACTGAAAACTATAGTCGGATATTTCGGCTCAAAACAGACGTGAGTGACCCGTAGTTTTTATTTGAAAATAAATTCGTTTGTAATGCATTACAATACAAAGCGAACTGCTCCATGGAGTTCGCATTAAATGCGATTTGCGGGATTATTTGAAACTATAATAGGAAAATACCTAAACTGCATAGATTCACAATAATAGCCAATTTCTAAACTAGCTGTGCCCCACGGTTTCACCGGCGCGCGGCGTAATTCTATGAAAAACAATGTGAAACGGATGATGATGATGATTTAAATAAATATTTTAACTACTATATTAAATTATTTTAAATACCTACTGGAATTAATTCATTTAATTTTAAATGTCGTCAAAGTTTACGTATAATAAAGTTTACATAGTCAGTCAAACAGCCCACCCCTGACTGTACCCGACGCACAGGTGCCCATGACACTCGCCGCATTACCTCGTTGAATGGCGATGGACAACCTTTGCATCAGGTAAAATCCGGACCGGGGGTCGCCACTATATTAAATTACTAATATACTATTTATTTTTTATATACTTAGTTAATCTTACTTGTTGCTATAGACAGTACCAATTTATTTTTATTATGTGAATATATTTGAATCGATCTTATTATCAAATTAAATTAAATTGTTATGCTTGCAGATTTTAATCGTTAAATAAATAAATATTAAAAAAATATTTCCTTCGCCACAAACCTTTTTTTACTCAACCTACACATTAAAAAAATTTACCGACTTCGGAAAAGGAGGTTCTCAATTTGGTTGTATGATTTTTATATGTTTGTTACCGTAGAACTTCATCATTTATAAACCGATTTCGAAAAATCTTTGTTAAAAAATTGGTTGTCTGTAAAGTCGGATTACGGACGATAGTTTAACGTGACGTCATAACACATATCGTCCGCGCGCGAGCTCCGAAGAATGTTGTCGTAATGAGCTAGAGTGAAACGAAGCGACGGTCGGGCGCGGCGCACACCCGCCCGCTTCCTCAGCCACCGCGCGCTGTTGTAACGGGAGGAGGAGCGTAACGTAACGGGACAATGAGTCATCCTTTTTCGTGCATGCAGCCGGCGTTCATCGATTTATTAGACGTTGTCACGTCAAAAATCGATTGTTTAAAAGGATAATACTTTCAGATTGGATCCAAAGAAATTTTATCTATATCGGTTCAGTATAAGTTAAATCAGATTCAGTATAAGAATTTTATAAATCGAACACTACAGCGTCAGTGATCATAGATGGTCACAAATGTCATCTAGTCTCACTTGTGACCACGGATGCTGCAGTGTTTGATACGTCAGGTCAGGTAGTCATAGGTCGACTGGCCTTGTGGCACAGATGGTAGTATATCTGTCTGCTGTGCTGTAGGTCGTGGATTCGATCCCTACCCAATACAAACATTTTTGTGATGAGCATAGATGTTTGTTCTGTGTCTGGATGTTTCTATGTATCATATGTATATATTTACAATAAAAAAGTAGGTATATATGTATTCTATCAGCCATCTAGTTCCGTAGTACAAGCTTTGCTTAGTTTGGGATAGATGGTGTTGTGTGAAATGTCCACAATTGTTTTTTTATAAAATTATATAAAATAAACGCGATTAATCCGTTAAAAATAGTTTCTAATCAAATCAAATCAAATATAATTTATTTCCGACTCAGAGATCCATATCATTTTATAGTATAAATTGTATTAAATTGAATTATTAATTGTTTTATTTCTACGAGTTTCTTATTTTTAGTTATTATCTAAACATTATTGCCAGCGGAGACCTCATTTCGTTCGCTTGCTCAATAAATCACCTTTATTTTAATGAAAATTGCAGCCATCAAAACGTCATAGACTAAATGATACATGTCAAAATTAAGGGTGAGTTATATTACCTACTATCTATTATAGCCACAGTGTGGATAATAGTATCTGTATTACTTGATACCTCGCGTGTTACATAGTCTGCTCGATAAGAGAGGCAAATGTTTGTTAATTTATAACTCGGCCATTTGTAAACCGATTCGAGTGTTTTTAGAAGTGAAAACTTCTTTAGCGGCGTTGTGCATTTTTGGGATGGGTAAAAAATGTTAAACTCGCGTCAGAATATTTCCCATTTCTCGTTGAAATGCCAAAAATCCGTACTCAGCAATATCGATCCACTTTCCTGTTGCGTACTGCACAAGAATGGAATTCTTTGCCGCCATCTCTGTTTCCTGAGACCTACAATCTTGGAATTTTCAAGGTAAGAGTGTATAGATATCTTCTAGATCGACGAGCTCCATCCTCGGCCACACCGTCGCTTAACATCAGGCGAGTTGGTCGTCAATCGTAGATCTATCTTGTATAAAAAAAAAAGATCGTCAGATCGTAAGACGGACAGTCAGAAACCTATTTTAACGTTCTGCATTTAAAATTCATTATTGTATGTACAAGTTTGTCCTTCTAGCATGACGTCATTTCGTTGCGCCGAATGCTTATTTTCGACACTTGCACGTAGCTCAATAGGTTAGAGCACCGATATAAATTTAAATTTGTCAATCGCAGGGCGGAGGTTCAAATCCTTCACGAGTCAGTCTTTTTGCTATTTTATTTTTATTTTTCACTTCTGCCGGCACTCCCGGAGTGCAACCCGTTGTTTTTTTTTTTTTTTTTTTTTATAAATAAAAGTTTATTTTTGAAATAATTGTTATATAATAATTAATATACTATAAATTAAGTAACATAAATTTATAAAAGAGCTAAAAACGAACTAAATTTGACTCTAACTGTTTTTTATTTAAAAGAATATATAAATATATTCTTCGAGATCCATACAAATTTCATCAAAATCGGTTCAGCAGTTTTAAAACAAAATAACTGGAAAAACATGTCATACAAGTAAACGAAATTGTGTATTTTGAAGTCTGTTATTTCAGTTTTTAAACTTCCGTATTAAGAGTGCTGGAGCCTATTCGTGAGGCTACGTTGTCTGTCTGTCTGTGTGTCCTACACCTAAACGGCTGTATATTTTCAACGGTAATTGATACAAGTCTCAATATTGGCAAGATTGTAGGGCTTACTTAGATGTAATTCTACAAATACAAAAAATTGGTCAAGTGCGAGTCAAGTTTGCGTAATTAATAAAATAATGGGAAATTTCTGTTCAGGATAAAATCTCTTTGATAATTACGCAAAAAAGAATTGAAAATTGACAAGTGAACGTTTCTTTGACAGCTGTTGGTGTCATGTCACATAAACTTAAAATAGAGTACGGGATTAGTATTAAAAACTCTTTGGATAAAAAAAATAGGTCTGTAACACTTAGGCATTTATTTGAATTCGATAAAATGATTCTTTATATTTTCTACAGTACAGTAGTAGTAAAGCACATTACCTTGAGTAATTAGCCCTGATGTCAGTATTCATTTTCCTATATTGTGTCATGCTTAAGAGTACGGAAGCCTCGGTGTGCGAGTGAAACTCGTACTTTGCTGGATTTATTTAATTTATAATAAGTTGCTTATATTTTTAGTTTGCTGACAGATCACCGGCCAAGAATTAAAAATAATAAATAAATAAATGAAATGAATAAATATTTGGGGACATTTCACACAACACCATCCAGCCCAAACTAAGCAAAGCTTTGTACTATGGATCTAGATGGCTGATAGAATACATACCTATATACTTTTTTTGTTGTAAATATATACATATGATACATAGAAACACCCGGACACAGAACAAACATCCATGCTCATCACACAAATGTTTGCCCTGGGTGGGGATCGAACCCACGACCTACAGCTCAGGAGGTAGTCTTACCGCTGAGCCATAACGACGAAAATTCCAAATTTGAATTCCATCCATATCACAGAGTAGGTATAAAGATAGATGGTCAAGCTCCGCGCCCTAATTCCCTATTATTGTCTATTACCTCGCGTGCCCGGTGTCCCATCTCAGATGCCTCAGTAATTGTATAACTACGGGTGAAATGTCTCGAGTTTTTCTCAAATTATACGCCTTCTCAGAATTCCGTAGGTAATTTTGGTTTGATAGACGATGTGTGCTCTGTTTTTTTATTGATCTTAAGGAATTTGGATATGGCTACTATGTCTACAGAACATTGACTGATTTACAGATATAATATGATTAATCTAGATTGTGTATTATTATTAAAATATCAGTATTTTTTATCAAGAGTCAAGAATTATTTAATAGATAGACAGATAAATTATTTATTGTACACCAAATGAACAAATTCAAAAATTATAGAACATCTCACAAAACGAGTGTCACTATCGGCAGCCTTATCGCTAAAAGCGATCTATTCCAGGAAAACATATTCGTAGTTGAGCTCTGCGGTTTCACACGCATAGTAATGAATGGGATGATGAGTGATAAAAAAGATTTTTTACTAACACGCTTTTATTAGCTTCACCTGTATGCATGTTTGTTTGTTTGTAACCGACTCCTTCGGACTTGATTTTGACCCTCTTCAAACGGTCTGATTTCATTCAAACTTTGTAGACTTACCGAGGACCGATGACAATACAATAATACGAAGCGTGTTTGTTTGTTTTTAAACTGTTATTATTTTAATTTCTCCCTTCAGAAAGCCTTATACAGTGCAAGCCCTACAAGTGTATGCAAGGCACTTCCAACCGATCTTTTTGTAAATCAATGGGGCAAGTATCCATCTAGCAGTGTACTTCTTGTGGCTTAGATGATGATACTGTTAAAATCATATTCCCCTTTGCGTGGTCGGGTAAAATTGACTTGGCTCCAAAGAGAGGAGTCCTACACTCTCTCATCTTACCAGATTTAGATAATTATATCAAATTATGAAAAATTCTTAATACGTAATTTATGCGAAACTCCACTTTAGAGATCGGTATCGCGCCTCTCGAACCCATTATGAAGAACCCGAATTATAGAATATATTGATAGAGTAGTCAAACTTGGAACTAAAATTGTCTAGGGCTTCTTATATTTGGTTTCTATGGCCCAAAGACAGATATGACGAAATTAATGATTTTGAATTAAACTCTTATGTCGCCGCGCTGAAGTTTAATTTAGATTAAGAAGTCTAGAGACATCTTTTTTTAGGGTTCCGTACCCAAAGAGTAAAAACGGAACCCTATTACTAAGACTTCGCTGTCTGTCCGTCCGTCCGTCCGTCTGTCACCAGGCTGTATCTCATGAACCGTGATAGTCAGACAGTTGAAATTTTCACAGATGATGTATTTCTGTTGCCGATATAACAACAAATACTAAAAACCAAATAAAATAAATATTTAAGGAGGCCCCCATACAACAAACGTTATTCTTTTGCTCGTTTTTGCTCGATATAGATAACGGCTACAGGTAGACGCTTGAAATATTCACAGAATATTGAGTTATATTCATCATCATCATCATCTCAGCCATAACAAGTCCAATGCTGGACATAGGCTTCCCCCATGGATTTCCAAAAAGACCGAAGTGGAAGTGGCGGATTGAGTTATATTATTCACTTTAAAATAAATAATTAAATTAAAATAAAATTAATATTTAAGGGGGGCTCCCATACAATAGATTTTTTTGCCGTTTTTATAGATAATGGTACGGAACCCTTCGTGCGCGAGTCCAACTCGCACTTGGCCGGTTTTATTTATGGAAGATAGATCTACGACTGACCACCAACTCGCCTGATGTTAAGCGACGGTATGGCCGAGGATGGAGCTCGTCGATCTAGAAGATATCTATTCACTCTAGCCTTGAAAATTCCAAGATTGTAGGTCTCAGGAAACAGAGATGCCGGCAAAGAATTCCATTCTTGTGCAGTACGCATCGAGAATGTGGATCAGTATAGCTGAGTAGTACGGATCTATGTCGCTTCAAATTAACTTTAAAATTTAAATTATTTTAATCGTCTAAGTAGTCTAAAAGTTGCCCCTTTAGACCTCATTCAGCTCAGAATATTTTTGAGCGCTGACGGAAAATCTTTGTCGGTTGCATCTGTGCTTATTTGTGAACACATCTTACTGAACACACGTATACTGTGGTCTTAGTCATCGCATGGTAATGGTGTAAGCGACATTAGGGCCCAGCACTACCCATTATAAAATTATACGACAAAAAACGTATTAAACTATTAAATGAGATTCTTGGTATAGCTCTTGTTAGATTTTAAAATGAAGTAAGCTTCGTAGACATTTTAAAATCCTAGTCTAAAAAGTTTTTGTTAAAAAAATTCGTAATATCTTATTTCGTCAATTGGGTATGTAAAGAAAAATGCTGATTCCAAAACCATTTCGAGATTATATGTATATAAACCATATTTTTTTATTTTGGGCTCATAAAATGATGAGATGGCGCAAATTTTTGCGAAAATATAAAATATATTTGACCTTCAGTCGACCTCTAAAAGGACGTCACAGTTACAACAAAAAAAAAGTTGATGCTAACAGCATTGGCATTAAATATCAAGCATAGACAATATCTCTATGAGAACTGTCATAACAAAATAATTTTCTAATTGTAGAAATATACATGTCACTGTCAACGTCAAGTTAGACGTAAATCATATATGTTTTTAGTTCATGTAGCCTATCACAATATTTTATTCAGTAGTAAATGTGACGTCATCACGATTTTATCTTTAAAAAAATATTTAAAAATAAGTACTGAACAGAATAAAAAAATATTAAAATTAGTTCTTTTAAATGATCCAATCTATCAAATAAAAATATATAAAAAATACCAAAAAAAAACTTTACATACCCAATTACAGAATAGGTAAAGTTTGTATGATTCATCATCATCATCATCTCAGCCACAAGAAGTCCACTGCTGGACATAGGCTTGGCTGGCTTCCCATGGATTTCCAGATAGACCGGTTGGAAGCGGCCTGCATCCAGCGTCTTCCTGCCACTTGTTTGATTACTTCTGTACCCCTTGTGGCTGGTCTTCCTTCGCTGGTCTTCCTCGTATAATTGCTTTTAAGCAGTTAATTTATTTAAAAAAGAAATATAACCATTTTTCAATTTAGGGGCTCGTTTGCGAAATTTTAGAGTCAAGTGTCCTCCACCTCCGCGCCAGCTAAACTTTTGGCTTCGGATATTTGTTGAAATCCGTACAACGTAGTAGATTTTTTTTATAATGAAATTAAGAGGAAAACTATCACTGTTATGATTGTTTTACAAGTTAACGAGTTATAGTCAACCAACTTTATAAAATGTACTTTCGTACAAAATCCATTTAAATCGCAAAATCTATCAATACGTTCATAGTATCAGACTATTAGCTCTATTCTAAGTCCACAATTGAAGTGTAACTACGGAACCATATCCTAAGCCCCGAGACGTACTTGGCCAATTTTTCTTTTTAAAATGCTTCCCGCAAGTAAACTATAAAGCGAGATTACTGCCGTATAAAAATTGCCTAATTAGTTTTGGAGTTACTGCATTATGTTAAATAAGGATGATTTTACATAATTTTGTATTTTTATGTCGTGAGTATATTGATAAATTTATAATTCGGCCTGGTCAACTTGTTTTGCGATAGGTACTTGTTGGTCCGGTAAAAAAAAAATATAGCTAAAAAAATGTTGGTCCGGTAAGAAATAATAATTATAGTAAAAAAAAAATGAAAAACAAGTTTTTGCAGTCTAACGATTTTGTTACGCTTGATATGCTGTTGAGTGTACGTTTTTTGTGAGAAAGTATGCCTAAAATAACTCTAAAATATTATAAATGCGCACTCCTTAGAATAATTATATTAAAATTATTTGTTTATTACGAAAAAGTTCGTTGGAGATTAAAAAAAACCTTAATTTCATTTAGGACAGCGCTAAAAATACGTCCATACATATTATTGCTCTCTCTGTCTGTTACCTTGTTTACTAGGTCAAAAATTCAAAATCAATCCATCCGTTTAAGAGCTATGATGCCACAGACACACAGATAGACACGTCAAACTTAAAACACCTCTCTTTTCTCTTCTCAAAAAACGTACACTCATTAACACATCAAGCATAACGAAATCGTAACTTGTTTTTCTTTTCAACCGACTTCAAAAAAGGAAGAGGTTCTCAATTCGACTATTTTTTTATGTTTGTTACCTCAACTTTCGACTGGGTGAACCGATTTTGATGATTCTTTTTTTATATGAAAGCTGGTGCTTCCCGTGTGATCCCATTTCAATTTGGTCCAGTTCTGACTGACTGACAGTCATCCATGAGAAATCGGTTGCTTCAGTTTTTACCCGACTGCGTAAGAAGGAGGGTTATGTTTTTCGAGTGTATGTATGTACGTATATTTCTTTGACACGCCCTAGAGCCTAAACGGCTTGACCGATTTTGATGTGAGTGGTGTCAATAGATTCGTCTTAGTTGTGAGAGTGACACTGGGTACATCAAAATTAAAAAAAATCATAAGTTAGGCTGCAAAAACCTCTTTTCTGCAGTCGGGTATTTTGTTTTTCTTTTAACATTGATACTTGTTTAAACGATTAATTATAATATATATATATATATATGTTTCAATCTTTAAAAATCAAACTCTTTACTCATATCTCACATCGTCTCAAAATGCCACAATCAATCACAATTCCCGAGCCGCGTTTAGCCACAAAGCGGTCCGTTCGACTCGAATCCTTACCAAATTATTATAATTCTACCTCGTTTCAACTAATCCGATAATTTGGGCGGATTTAAGTGGTCTTGTTTTCATTTTTGATGAATCAAACCTGACGCGATATTTGCTCGACTGCACAAAAAGAAGGGTATTATCTGAGATTGACCTCACAGACTCACAGCTGGTAATGCGTCTGTCTTCTAGCTAGCTGTAGATTGAGTTCGATATACGTAGCTATACTAGCTGCAGGTTAGGTTCGAACCTCACACTAGGACAAACATGTGATGAAAAAAATGTTTGTTGGGCGTATTTTACCCGATTGCGTAAGAAGGAGTTTTTTTCTCGAGTGTATGTTTCTATATTACCTCCTACAACTTAAACGGCTTGACCGATTTTGATGTGTGTAGCGAATGTCACAGTATATCATTCTAATTATCTTAAGAGTCCGTGGTTCAACCTTCGTTCGTCTCGCTCGCGCATACCCTTATTTTTGAAGAATCAAAATGACTGAATGAACTTATACAAAAATAGTCGTTTGTAAAACTAGAAAACAACATCACAAATATTGGTCAAAAGTTCAATTTGAAGTTAATTTTCATACATAAAAATATTTTTTAGAAATTATTAACGCAAAAAATATTTTTATGTATGAAAATTAACTTGGATGAAATTGAAATTTTATTCGAATATTTCGAACTACATACCCTTAAGTATAGGAAAATAAGACGGCGTCGACAACTCAACATATATTTCCCACGATCCCTCCAAAACTGATCTTCTAAATAGATGTTTAATTGCAACCTAAATTACTCATAAAATTAATTTATAACTGGTTCAATTATAATCATATTTTATAGACTGAATTTATTTTAGAAAATCAAGTCCAATTTGCGAATATGATACCAATAAATCAGTGTTGATCCTTACAACCTATTAGCTGCATTTGGTAGTCGTGGACGTACTAAGGACGGGGCCAGAGTTTTTTAACTTAATTTTATTGATGAATCTTGAATTTGATAATGAATATTGGATGAGTTGATGTGTAATTGACAGAAATTTCGAGCTCCATCCTCGGCCACACCGTCGCTTAACATCAGGCGAGTTGGGGGTCAATCGTAGATCTATCTTCTATAAAAAAAAAAAAAAAAAAAAAAAAAACACACCCATTACCCGCCCACTGATCGACAAAGATACTTTAGATTTCTACAGCCCTGATGCTCCCATTTAAATGAGCTATATTCCGAAGATAGTAGTGCGACTGATGAGCTTCTTGTGTGGGTGACATGATAGTAGTGCGACTGATGAGCTTCTTGTGTGGGTGACATGATAGTAGTGCGACTGATGAGCTTCTTGTGTGGGTGACATGATAGTAGTGCGACTGATGAGCTTCTTGTGTGGGTGTCATGACATTGTACTAAAAACATCATACCGGTCAAGTACTAGTTTGTTCTTTTAGAAAAAAAAAACCAGAGAAGACAAACATAGCTTTGTACTCATAGTAATTATACTCATAGTTTAAAAACTGAAACAGTCGTCTTCTAAATATGTAATTACATTTACTTGCACAACATATTAAATAAATAAAATAAATATTATTTATTGATGATAGATATTATGTTTTAAAACCAAATTACAGAACTAATTTTGATTAGACCAATCTGAAGGTATACATTTTCAGATAAATGAAGATTTTTTACAACCGAATTGATAACCTCCTCCTTTTTCAAGTCGGTTGAAAAGGAACCAATAAGTACTACTAAAATAGTAAAATAAGAAAAAAAACCGGACAAGTGCGAGTTACAAAATAAATAAAAGGGGGAAATCATATATATTTTTTTATATTTTCCTTCATAAACCGAAAAATATACATCGTAAAAATATTTAACACATTCCTTGCTCACCACTCGGATCCGAGCGAGCGAACGTTTGAGGAAGCCCTCATTCCTTGCATAGAGACACTATTTTTTTGTGATTAAATAAAAAATGACCAGTTTTCGGATTTTTTCCTATATGTGTACTCTAACACAATGCTTCTTGCCAAATTTCAGAGTTCTAGGTCAACGGGAAGTACCCCATAGGTTTTGATTCCTCTGTGAGTGTCGAAATGTGCGTTTTTTACGACATATTCAGCTGTAACTTTTTTTTACGAAAACTGAGAAATTTTACTTTTCTTTCTGCAGCAAGATACTATGGATCTGCGTATATGGTTTTAATTTCAACTCGATACCTTCACGCGTTCCCGAGATAAAGGTCTTGACACCCGGACAGACGGACAGACGGACAGACGGACAACAAAGTGATCCTATAAGGGTTCCGTTTTTTCCTATTGAGGTACGGAACCCTAAAAACAACTGTCTTACTACTTGAAGTAGTATTAAGGTCGATGAATGAAACTAACGACGATTTTTATTGTTTACAGAAAAATATTTTCTTGTACTCAGATAAACGTCTTTGCCCCATTCTAGTTAATGCCCCTGTTTTGATTCTGCTATAAATCACATTTTAAACTAAATCATTTTAAATTGTTAACATTTTCAAATACCAACGTAAAAGGTCTTCCACATTTTTTTTGTTTCTCAAATGAATTCGAAAGAGAAAAATTAAAATTAAAAATATAAATGTTATTATAAGTCATTTTAAATCATATTTCAAAATTTTGATCAAAATCATATTGATCTAGTTTATTTCTATTATTACAAAACATTGTCAAATAAGTAAACACATATTTGATCCATATTTGCTTTTCTTTTTATTAGTGACATTTAATTATTTATCATTGTTTTGATTTTAAAATTGTTAGTAATTGGATTATTTATATATTTAATTTTATTTATTGGCCTTTTATGTGTTAGATTATTATTAATTAATTAATTGTAATATCTCCATTTTGTAATATGGGCCCCAGTGGCTTGAAATAAATTGATTATTATATTATTATTATTATAAATAAAGGAATGTAAATATATATCGTTAACTTAATACGTCTTCAATAATCTACATTTACTCCATCTTCGGTCATTAGTGGTCGGAAATTAATTTGTTATAAATAATTTTTCTATTAAAAAACCGACTTCAAACGCAACTTACTAAATCCTTCACGATTGTAAACTTTTTAAAGAGACCTCTCTTCACTCGCTCTTTTTTTCTTTTGTCAAGAATGCGAATTGTCATTGAATGTCAAATGCTCGTCTTTGAAGATTAGAAAATGTGCAGATGTTTAAACGATAATCCTTAATATTTGACACTCTTGCAAAGAAAAACGTGTAGGTGGAACTCTGCGATTCTATAATCTGACGCACTTACTCAGGAATACAATGAAAATATTTTAATTTTTAGAGATTATTCAAAAAGTAACAAAAGCGATGTTTATAAAATAATTATGGGAGCAACTTGGGAGCTTTCTCTATGCACCAATTCAGGAAACACTAAAATTGGTTCTCGAATGGCGGAGTAATTCGTGTACATACATAAAAAAAAATTCGGTACGAATTGATAACCTCCTCGTTTTTCGAAGTCGGTTAAAAATTTCATAATATATTGGAGAGTTTAGAAAAATCCAAAATCCCCGACGAAAAAAAAACGGCTGAGCCAAGTTTGATGAAAGATAGCTAAAACACTCTCGATAAAATCTTGTTTCAAACAAAAAAAAAACTAGATCTAAATCGGTCCGTTTGAGAGCTACGATGCCACAGACAGACGTACAGATACAGAGATATAGCGATACACAGATACACAGGTCAAACTTATAACACCCATTGTTTTGGGTCGGGGGTTAAATATATCGTATGATCATAGTGCAGATATATATATATTTTATACATTACAGATCCACGATTGACCACCAACTCGCCTGATTTTAAGCGACGGTGTGGCCGAGGATGGAGCTCGTCGATCTGTTTATCAGAAGTCTAAATTTTTATCGAGTTAGGAATTTTATTATATATTTTTATTGACATGTATTCTGGGCCCTTTTTATATATTTCTAGTTTGGGTTCAGGAAGTATTAGTGTTTTTGGTATAGAGATGTAAGTGTTTTCTTGTATATGAGGATTCAAGTATGTATATGCACGGAAAAGTAAGGATATAAGTATGTATATGCACGGAAAAGTAAGGATATAAGTATGTATATGTATGGAAAAGTAAGGATATTTAATTGGATGAAGTGGGGCTTACAGGTACTTCTTTGGCGTATATTAACTATAATAACTATAATTCGAATGCATTTTTTCTGCATTTTAAACAGTATTTCAGCATCAGTACTGTTGCCCCATAAGATATCGACTGTGACGTCACACAAACGATTTAGTAATGGAATGTTCCATCCGCGCGAAATCGATTCAACTCAATGCACCCGCGTGCTTGCACGCTGGTAACTAATTGACAAAATATCGAAATGAAACTATATATTACCTGAAACTAAATAAATCTTAGGGCATCAAGTGTGAGTTTTTATCTTCCTGTAGACACGCTAGGTACATACATTTGGGGTATCTATAGAAGTGTATGTGGAATTCCGTGCATTTAAACAACTAAATATAAATAGCAATAAAACAATATTTCCTATTATAATCCGCTAGTAAGGATGGCTCGGCAGTATAATGACTGTATTAATAATAAGCTAGACATTGATATTTTTACTCCTAAACTCTCATTCTATGCTAAATCAGTGAAGGATATCCTCTATACCAATCCATAAAATAGATTGTAAAATAAAATCAATTGCAAAATGAATAAAATTTAGATTTACTTACACATATTCACCTATGTAAACTTACAAAATATGCATAGCCTCTATTTCTCTGTTTTCCCCTTTGTTTCAATATAATACCTAAAATGTGTTTGCTCAAATGATGTATACATGCTTTGGAGTATAATCTGGTTCTGATCGATTGTCACATGTTATCTTATATTATGTTAGGCTATATTCTGTTTTGTATACTTAAATAAATAAATAGCATGATATAAAATACTCCACGGGCCGTACAGCATCGCTTACATCAATTTAAGCGCTCGTCGCAACAATGAGATCGGCCGATTTGGAGCAATCTGTTAGACAATATAATTTGAACTGATTGATCGTCCGCGGTCCGGCCGACACGCGAGCAAAGAAACTAAATAACCAATTGAGATTCTGCCTCGAACGTTTACGGTTTCATTCCATTTTCAAAATATTCTGGAGGAATTTTGCGTTTTAAGAATTTATTTATGGAATATTGTTAAATTTTTATACATCTATGGTAGTTGTCCCGCAGTGGGGGATACGGAACTGGGGGACAATCAATGGGAATAATCGATTTTTTCAGGGTTAACTTGAAAATAACTACTCGATTCAGACTATGACTAATATTTATATCAATGAAACTTGAACAGATCTCGATGTTTGACACTGGCACATGCGCTAATCACGCGGGTCCAATAAAAAAAGAAAGAAGAAAGTATCGAACATTCCGTCTTTCTTATAAATGCATGTTAAAATCTTATTCGCTGAATAATGACTTGTCACTTTCTGACCGACGGGAACTGTCACACGCAAAAACGGAACAAAACACTGTTTTACTAAAAATGCACTTATTCAGCGTTTATAGGTAAGACGAATTAGGAACGAGCAGATATCATGCGAGCTAAGTCTACCGACCCGTACAAAATTAGGCCTATCTAAGGTTGGTAGACTTCGCCATTTTGTTAAGTAATAAAAAGGTGCGTTGATAATTATCAATGCACTGGAACCATTAACTTATCTATCACCTTATCCATTATATAATGAATAAGGTTATTGTTTGAGTCCCGTCGGAAGTGCAATTTTTATTAATTATTGTATAAAAGATTATCTATATTGTTAACCAATCTAAAATGTGACATAAATAACAATACATAATTGTAACCGTGAACTCGTTGCTTCATGCTTTGTTGAAAATTGTCATTTATTCATAGACAAAAGTTTATTCTTTTTTAAAATTTGTCAATATATCCTATGACTTTACAAAGAATAAAAAAAAATTAAAAAAAGTAAAAGTAAATAATTAAAAAGAATTCGTATCTAACATTTTAATTAACAACAACTACAATGTTGAAAACATTAACCTATTATCGTATCACGTTTACGAACACATTTTCTATTGTAACGGCCAAAAAAGGAAACTATAATTTTTCAAAGGCTGCTTCGTTTTGCTTAAAAAAATGCACCGGTGGCTCCACCACTAAGTTTTACAAACATTTGGCGTCATTGAAACGCCACGGGGGTGGTCAGACAATACCATAGAGTCCACAGACAATAGACTCTTGAGAAGCCACGCGCCTCCCATTACTGGCTTATTGCTGGCTGGTTGCAAAAGAAAAAATAAGTAAAAAATATATACAAAAACACTGGCCGGAAAAAAGCATAGACACGTGTTGACACTTGATATATTTTATTAATTTTGACAGGTCACATTAGCTTGTTACGTCGAGTGGTGTATAATTAACGTGGGTAGGAAGATATTATGTTTTTTTGAGGGTGAAAGTGATAGTGTGATGATAGGTACTTATTTATTTGGAAATTGGTTAAAAAGAGAGTATTTTGAATAGAAAATAGCTATTGTTATTCGTAATTAATATAATATTAAAAATATAACATTAAATATAATGAAAGTTTTGCATATTATACTATAACTTTTGCATATTATATTATAATACTATTTAAATGTGGGTCATAACCATTTATTAACTTTGAGTCGGATTTCCTCAAAAATATTCTGCGTAAATTAGTGAACGTACCTAAGAGCCACGTCGCTTCTTATTTTAATACCATTTTAGTTTCTATAATAATCTTATCCATTATCAAACATGAGTAATCTTGTACAAAACAAACTTTAATTTGTCACTGGCAGTCAAGGATTCAATTTAAAAAGAAATCACTGATCATTTTCGCGGCAATGTGCATCCTCGTGCCACCTGCCAGCTCAATTTGAATTTGAAATTCGAACACGGTCTTCGAAAATAATCCGTGTGATACGATTTCCCGCCACGAGTGCGATATGAGGGTGCGTTGGAGGGAATGGGCGCCAAATCACATTCGCCACACAATTTGTTACGATTTCAAAAGAATTCTTTGATGTTCGAAAATTTATTCTAGAAAAACAAGGGCGATATAAAAACAACTTCCAAATTCGACAAGAAAATGTTTGGCAATTAGATCAGAGCCCAGCTATTTTTACAGACTTCAAAAATAAGGAGGTTAAATTTCGGCTGTTTTTAGGGGTCCGTACGACCCTACGACGTAAAAACGGAACCCTTATAGGATCACTTTGATGTCCGTCTGTCAAGACCTGTATTTCGAGAACGTGTAAAGGTACTATCGAGTTGAAAATAAAACCATATACGCAGATCCATAGTCTTTTGCTACAGAAAGTCAAAAAATCAAACGTCTCAGTATTTATAAAAAAAAGTTACAGCCGAATATGTCGTAAAAAACGCACATTTCAACTCTCACAAGGGAATCAAAACCTATAGGGTACTTCCCGTTGACCTAGAACTTTGAAATTTGGCAAGAAGCATTGTGTTAGAGTACACATATAGGAAAAATTCGAGTGTATGAGCAGGGTAGATGATTTTTATTAATAATATATAGCTTATTACATTAGTAAGCGTGTACAAATTGATATATATTAAAAAAACACAACCCTCTTTTTGCATAATCGGGTTAAAACAACACATTTCGTAGTTCTAATTAATGATTTTATTTAACACCTCAAAACCCTCAAAGGGTTCAAACGAGACGTGTCAATCAGAAGCTGCTTCCGCGGGCACCACGCTGCGGCTCGCAGCGGGACCGCAGCGATGCGCAGCGGGACCGCAGCGGGGCGCAGGCATGCGTGCGACTCATTTGCGTACCGGCGAGCGGTAATTCTAATTTGAAGGGGGATAAGATTTGAGCCTGTACCGCGATGTCTTGATGCCGCTCAAAGTTGGCTCGCGTTTGCTTATCTTGCTTTTTCCCCCTACACAAAAGGAAGGGTTATGTTTTTTGAGTGTATGTATGTGTGTATTTATGCGGGCTGACGGATTTTGATGTACGATCTGCCATTAGATTCTTCTTTATCCCCTGAAGATGGTGGAATAAAAATTGCCAATTTTAGCGAATTTCAGAGGCTCCTAGTTCTAATAATAATAAAATATTTTTAAATAAAAACTACGGGTCACTCACGTCTGTTTTGAGCCGAAATATCCGACTATAGATATATATCCGACTCAGTGCAAGGCGCGTTACTGACCGAGAGTGACGTGTGTGCTGCTCCTTTGAAAAAGACCGCCGAATGCGGTTGAAACTATAGTCGGATATTTCGGCTCAAAACAGACGTGAATGACCCGTAGTTTTTATTTAAAAATGTGTGTAAACCACGTTAATTTCCATAGTAAAATAATAAAATATTCAACAAAATAAAATAGGAGGGGCGAAGTTTGAGCATAAATATTTTTTATAAACAATCAAAGCTATCATCTAAAGTGATTTTCCGGGGAGAAAACTTAGGAATTCGTTTGTATGGGAAAAACGCCACTGTCGCTTCCTCTTAAGTTTTTAACCCCGATCCTGTTGTTTGATGTGTGTATCTGCATATCTGTGTCTCTGTGGTGTGTGACATCATAGCTGTCAAACGGATGGACCGATTTTGATTTAGTTTATTTTTATTGGAAGAGTATTTCGAGATCGAGATTACCTATTCTTAGCAATGTTTCATCAAAATCGGTTCCGCCGTTTTTTTTTGTCGAGGGTTTTTGAGTTTTCTAAACTTACACTTGTATTATTTTGGAGGAGTTTTTTTAATCACTGCAAGTAATTTTCATAGCATTAATAAAAGTATTCGTCTTAAAATTTGTTTTGTAATGTTTTGTTTCCTTTAGCTTCAAAAATAGAATTGCGTTTTGGCGGGAACGTCTTAGTAACATGTTGTTGCATTGTTTTATTTTCCTAAACTTGTGTTATTTTGAAAATTAATGCTATAAAAATGGTGGCATTTTATTCAAGTGTTCGATCAAGTGCTTGAGTGTGGGCAAGTGAAATAAAGTAGTGAAACGTGTGATTTTACGTTGTCGGCAAAACTCCATAGAAGCTTCTAGTAAAGTCGCCATCACTTTACTGAGGCAAGCCTTAAATTTGAAAATGACTGTTTACGTGACTTAGACTGTGACTAGAACACTATTACTTGTATCATTCAAGAAACTTGAAAATATTTCAAAACTTGACACTGGCAAATCGCTAATCGCGGGGTCCAATACAAAAGAAGAAGAAGAAGAAAAATAGAATTCCACAAGCCAAAATTGCGCGGCATTATGCAGACCGGCCACCATATCGCACGCATGTAACCAGCGATTCGATTATGTTAATTCGATTATGAAAGCACAGGTGCATGGCGCATCCCTACGGTATCATTATGAACGCTTATTTTAATAATAATCTACAAACGAAAGTTTATATCGATCTTAAGCATTAAAAAATTAAGGTAGAATTTTTCTGTGCTTTATTTACAAGTATGCTACAAAGCTTAGGAATTCGACTTGGCAATTATTACCCGACAGCCAAAAATAAATTTCATGTTTGTCGCGCGTCTCTTGTATGTTTGCAAATTTCTTTATTAGGTACCTTGAATTTTTCAAACGGCTAATAGAATTCGACAATTAAGGTTTCGTTAGATTTGTCACAAATACCCTAATTTCCTTAGATAAGTGTTTAAAAAAACAAAAATTGCTGTTTTTGGCGCTATATAGTAATTCGCTAATAAGTTTTTTTTTATCTATCGAGTATCAAAATGAAAAAAATTTAAAGAAAAATATATTATTATTTTTTTATAAAAATATATTATTATTTGTTATAATAAATACTCATACTCATATTCTTTATTGCCACTAAGTGTACAAGTGTGAATGTAGATGGCATTACATGCATTTTTACAGTATTTAAAACTTACTCGTAGTCGCCCTTTTGCAATTTGCGAGGGCGCTTGTTCTAGGGATACTATATTTGATACAATAATAAAACTTATAATAGTGACGGGGAAGTTTTATGTAGTTTTGTGATCATTACTAAAATATTCGTCCAAAAAATAAAATAAATAAGAAACTTTTTTAATTTTGTGCAAAAGACTGCGTATTTCCTTTCATTTTGTATGGGTGTGGGTAGTTTATTAAAAAAAATATCGCTATATCGCCATATGCCATAAATTGGCAATGAATGCATTCAAAAGAATGCACATAATACCCGACTGCATACATAATTATGCAGTCATAAATAAATAAATAACAACTTATCAAGTCCCTTAACTGACTTTTACAGTATGCCCGGGATGAGAAGCAGCTGGTACATTCTATGTTTTTCTTTTTCCCTGAGACCAACATGGGAGAGAGCAACGTTTCATTCATAATTTTAGTTTAAAAAACTGAAACAACCGACTGTAGCAATTTCGTTTACGTAGATGACGTATTTTTCCAGTTATTTTGTTTTAAAAACAATACTGAACCAATTTTGATAAAAATTATATGGGACAACATCTGCAGTAGCCTATCTAACATAATTATAGTTTAATAAACTGAAGCGACTTCTCATGGATGCCATTGTCAGAACTGGACCAAATTGAAATGGGACCACACGGGAAGCACCAGATTTTAAATAAAAAAAGAATCATCAAAATCGGTTCACCCAGTCGAAAGTTATGAGGAAACAAACATTAAAAAAAAATACAGTCGAATTGAGTTCCTCCTTTTTTGAAGTCGGTTGAAAAAAAGAATTATCAAAACCAATTTATAATTGGCGAAGTAATCGCGTAATAAATACACAAAAAAAAATATACAGTCGAATGGAAAACCTCCTCCTTTTTGTAAGTCCGTTAAAAATCGGACGAATTGAGAACTTCCTATTTGAAATCGGTAAAAAAGTTTTTTTTTATCAGCCCTGTTTTGAACAAACTGTCCCACTGCTGGGAACGGGCCATCTTCTCATTGTGAGAAGGGTTAGGCCATAGTCTGCCACGCTGGCCAAGTGCGGGTTGGCAGACTTCACACATCTTCAAGATCATTGAGATCTCTCAGACATGTAGGTTTCCTCACGATGTTTTCCTTCGCCGTGTAAAGTTGGCGGCAATCAACAATACGCACGTAACTTCGAAAAGACAGAGGTGCGTGCCGTGGGATTCGAACCCAGGACCTGCGGATCGCAAGTCAGACGGTCTCACCACTAGGCTGCCGGAAACTTAAACGAACGAAACGGAAGGTTAAAAAGTTAAATCGTGCAAAACCAATGCCAACAAATTAATTACGTCCTGCTCAACACCAAATTACAATCTCATTTTCCTATAAAACGCTCCAAAAAACCTAAAGACTTATCGACATTGTAAAAAATAAGGGGAACCTCGACCCCTAAATTATGTACACCGACCATAATCAGTGAGCTATCGGCTTTTTTATCGAGAAATCTAATATTAATGACAGGATTCGCCGTGCCACTATAATGGTCAAAGCATATTTTTACCGAAGGATATCCATCGAAATCATTTAAGTACAAACCTTAATTTCATAGATATAGAGTATAATTTGAAATGGCATACCTAAGATTATCACAATTGACATTTTATGGGTAAGAAGTCATATGAAGATAAACTTTAACTACTTCAAAATAACGTTGTTATTTCATTGTTTTGTTGGTAATGACAAATTTAAAGTAGCTCAATCCAAGCGTTAACGTTATCTGAAATTAAACTTTATTTGGTCGTTTATAAAGTTAATATTTCAATGTATTGTTGTCGATATCGAGTCTATAGTCTTTGGTACATCATCTATGCGGTTCCTTGTGTCATAGTGGATTTATTCTGGATAATAATAATGTTGGAACTGATTTCGGGGTTGAGATAGACGTCGTGGCGTTTTGTAATTGTTGGTTGCTGTGATTTAGATGGTATGAGAGCAGTAAACTGGATTTGATACTGATATAGGGCCTTACCGAAAAACGTTACCTAACTCTAACCGATGTCTTAAGTTCTCTGTCTTCTTTCCGCAAGTGTCATTACGTGTCAGCCAGAAGTTGACAAAATATGATAAGCATTGCTTAAAGTTAAGTAATGATAAGGCAGCTAATATGTAGATAGGCCCAAATAAATGACTCATCATACTTTCTTCAAATCGTAACTTTGACTTGCAATATTAGTAGAGATTGCAAACCGGGCCCGGTAAGGATTACCGGACCCGGTAGGTATGAAAACCGCGGCGCGTTTCAGAAAAATATAATATTTTAATAAGAATTTGTTTTGTTTATACCAAATATTACCAAAGCTACCAAAGTTTATCTATCTATGTAATCTAAGTTGTTATGACAAGTTTAGTGCTTTAAGCTTTATTAGTTTCTTATTCTAATACTATAACGAGTAAAGAGAAAGACCTGCTTGCTTAAACTTATAAAAATTAATAATTACTAATACTAATGTTACTATTCCGTCCATAAGTAAAAGTAATCAATTCTGTATTTTGAAACTTTGAGTGAGACTGATTATTGTTGATTTGCTAGTTTGAAATAAATATTAATTCATAGCCTCGAATCATTGTCCTTTTCCATGTACCTATAGCAAATTTTCATAAAATACTTTAACGGTTTCATCTCTAACACATTAACGGCCGGGCCAGGCAGACCCGGCCGGGTTGGCGACGAATGATACCGGGCCCGGCCGGGTTGAGAAACATAACGGGTTGCAATCTCTAAATAGTAGGTTAGTTTTTTTGACACCGAGTGAGTGAAGCGATATGTTCGATTCACTCACTCGGTTTCTGCATCAACTAGCAATTTTTTCTGTGTAGTCTAGTAAAAATAAATCCGTTTGTATGGAGCACATCACAGTATTTGCAACCAGGGGGATTCTTTGAAATTATGATAGGAAAATAGCTAAAATTCATAGATCAAAAATAATCCCCGATTTATAGACTAGCTGCGTTCCGCGGCTTAACTCGCGTAGTTATGAAAACCGTGATGATTATGATGATGATAAGTAGCTTATGTCCGTCTCCAGGTCCAAAGCTATCTCTATACTAATTTTCATAACGATCGGTTCAGCCGTTTGAGCGTGTAAAGGTAACAAAATTAGCTTTTATAATATTATTATGAAATTGTGTCAAATGTATTTCAAAACACCAGTACATTCATTTAAATAACAATATACCTAGTTGTCTTTTATGTTGTCACAAATCTTATTTTTACTAGACTAGTGTGGATGTTTGTTGGTAATAGCGTAAAAGGGGGTTAAACTCATCTCTAACAATACAAAGTCGGCTCGCGTCTGTTTTTAACCGACTCTCAAAAAGAAGGTTATCAATTTGATTGTGTGTTCAACGAATACTCCGTCAATTATGAATTGTTTTTGATAATTCTTTTTTATTTGGTAGGTCATACTTCATAGGTGGTCGCATATACATTTCATCAAAACCGGTTCAGTACTTTGGTTTTATAACAAAATAACTAGAAAAAATTTCATCCAAGTAAACGAATTGCGTATTTTGAAGTCGGTTTTTTAGGTTTTTAATATACATGTATATATTTTTTAATTATATTGCTTTTTCTGCAATTTTAAACTAATCTTGACGAAACTTGGTCGTAAAATTTTATAGATTTTTTGTCATCGGGGATTTTTGATTAAAGGGGGGTATTTACGCCTAAGCTCACCCTAAGATTACTGTGTCGCTATTTGCTAACCGTCAGTACTACTTTACGCCAGTAGTACCATAGCTACATCTCGGAAAATTACATTTATGGCAAAAGTTTCCAAATTCAAAGACAACCGCATCTTGAATTCCATTTTTTAAAACAAAGACGATTGCGTTCTTTTCTCGAAAAAAAAAACGTCAAAGACTAAAAAGAGGTGAAAAGAAACAGAGAAGTCTTTCATAAGAGCTGTCCGGTCAAATTGTGTAGCTACGGTCTAGATGAAGACTATCGGATTTACGTAATGACAATTTTAAGCGTGAAAGTATTAAAATAAAACTGGACAAGTACGAGTTAGACTTGCTCACCGAGGGTTCCGTACAAACTAGACAAAATAACTTCCGGGCAAAGCTAGTCATTGATAAAAGGGGGAAATTATATATTTTGTAAATTTTTGGTCATAATCCGAAAATTACACATCGTAAAAATATAATTAAAACCAGTTTTAGCTTGTGCTAATGAAACTCTTTCATACGATACACCACATGATACGGTTAACTCACTTTAAAATTTGGACTCACATTCTTTGCATAAAGACCCTATTTTTGTCAATAAATTAAAAATGTAGAGACGGATTTTTTCTTTGTCATAATTATAGACTTTGGTATGCATAACGCATGTTCTAAGCAAAATATAAATTCTGAATAATGAAACTGTCGAAAATTTATGGACGGATTACGATTATAATTTAGTTTCATCTTAAACAAATTACATGTTTAAATAAAATAAAATGCACTATATACATTAAATACAGATTAGAATAAGAATAAAAATAATTTCTATAAATCGACCACAATTAAAATAAATACTTTTAGCAATTAATTTACAAAGACAATTCAATAGACCATAGACAATGTATATTGTGACAAAAACTTCTAAATATTTACATAATTAAATAGATAATTATTCACCGAAAACTTAATTTCAAAATAATTGTTTTTATAAATAATCCCTAATAGTATACTTCATCACTTCTTTATCCATATGTTTATCTTTCCGTCTGTCTGTAATTTTGTGCGTATATCAATCAATATAATCAACAATGATGCAACATGTTTAAACGCAAAATCTGCCAATTTCCTTAGTCCCTAGTTAGCAGATACGTAGTTTTCCGTTAGCAGCGTGTGGTACGGGCGGCAGGTCGTGACAGCCCGCGGCTCCGGAGCCCTACTGCGGACTATTGGGCGCCATTACCGGCCAGCCTGCCACTTGGAAATATGCTGGATTTACATACTTTATAATATAAGATATAGACTAGCACATAATGCGACACATTTTCTTGGTGTTTATACAAAAAACACAAACGAAACGTTTTAGTTTCACTTATATCGTACGGACTGATATAATGTGGAATACGTACTTAACTCCATCTTACTTAATATTAAGAGAATTGTTGTCGCGCGATATTTTTCCGGCAAATTACGCGTTGCTTATAGGTACAACAGAAGAAAACTTTGGTATCCCTAAATATTATTCGATTTCGACCATTATTTCTTTATATTGTTGGAGCTATTAATGGCTATACCGCTACGGGTTCATACGGGCTTTTTTCCAAAATTAAATTTTGAACTTCGGAACCATAACGAAATTGAAAAAAGCGAACCGTAGAGGCATTTTTGGTTTTATTCAGATAAAAAAGAATCATCGAAATCGGTTAATGATTTGAGGTAGAAAACAGTTTTCGCCTATTTGTATGGGACATCGTGCGATAACAATCCCCTTAAGAGTCCGTAGTCCGACCATCGCCCGTCTCGTTCGCGCATATCCAGCTTTTTGAAAATATAAAATGACTGAATGATCTTAAAATAGAATTGTCGCTTGTAAAATCGCTTTTAGAAATTATTAACGTAAAATTGATTTTCATGTATGAAAATTAACTTGGATCAAATTGAAATTTTGGTCGAATATTTGTGATGTTGTTTACTCGTTTTACAAACGACGATTTTTTTTATAAGTTCATTCGGTAATTTTGTGATTACAAAAATGTGGGTATGCGCAAGGGAGACGGACGATGATCGAACTACGGACTCTTAAGTGACATTCTTGTTCACGATGGAGCGCGGATACCAAGAAGAAACCACTTCACTCGGGATTTAAAGACACTCAGATTATATTTATCAGGGACGGCCAACTCCATAATTCAGCAATCCGCGTGAAAGCCCGAATTTAGTTTAAATTAATAAGGATTACAGCGTAGAACCATTTTAAAGTTTAACATTAAAGCCACCTGGTTTTTTCCTTAATTCAGATCATGGTCTTCGTGGATCGCATTCTGCATCTACTTCGGTGTTTACGTCACATCAATACACAGACACACACACACACACGCAAGTGTTTACATGTGTGGTGCGTAGAAAGGCGCGCGCCGTGATGGCCCCGGGCTACGCTTCGCTTACAAACTGCCACTACGGTAACAGTACGCCCCGAGAGAGGCAAAGACTAGCTTGGACATAACAGCGATGTGCATAAGAATATACACCCATTTTTGTAGTGGAAACGTATTTTTAGACAGGGAAATATTCTACGTACATAAATGTGACCGAATGTCGTAGCAGCTCGTAGCACCGTCGTAGACCTGCGGCTACTGTTTCGTAGCGCCGCAAATTTGAGCAAAATCGGTGAATTGGTTGTAAAAAGAGAATTTTGCTACGAAATAATTTATTATTCGCAAATAATAAATAATTATTATAATTAATAATTATTATTATTTTATTAATTAATTATTCGTCAGTCAATTTTTATAATATATGGTAGAAACACTGGATACTCAATTCTAATATGAGCAGTAGAAACAACAATATTTTTCAGCAATACTTGTTGCAAAAAAGTCTAAGTTCGCGAGGTCTATTGTCCGTAGAACTACTAGTTTTAAATCCTACAAAGACTTACAAAGATGTCAAACTAATTATTTTTTATGCGTTATTATGAGTATGAAATAAAAGAATTTAACTGAAAATAATACGTGAAACAGTTTTATATTTTATTTTCAACCGACTTCAAAAACGGAGGAGGTTCTCAATTCGAATGTTTTTTTTTTTTTTTTTTTTTTTACGTTTGTTACCTCATAACTTTCGATTGGGTGAACCGATTTTGATGCTTCTTTTGTTATTTAAAAGCTGGTGCTTTCCGCGTGGTCACATTTCAAATTGGTCCAGTTCTGACAATGGTATTCACGAGAAGTCGGTTGCATCAGTTTTTTAAACTATAAGTATAATTAACAATTTTAAAATACATACACTAGAACTACAATAAATGCACTTTTGTCAATTTTAATCGATTCCATCTGGTAATTATGCATTAAACAATTACAAACGAGGTCTACTTGCTCGCAGAGCTACTTCTAATTTTTGCAAGAATTGAAATTCCTATCTACATATAATTTTCTATGACAACAGTTTTTGAGCTGCAATGCTGCATGCTCATTTTGCGGATAATAAGAAGGGCTATTCAATATTCATCCTTAAGGCGCTCGCACATAGAGTTGTATTGTTTGTATGAAGTTTGCAATATTTGTATGTCCGGTGAGCGCTGTAGGCGTGATTTGTATGTCAGGTGTATGAAGTGTAGGATAGTGTAAAATGTCTTTATGTATTACTGCTTGGTAGTATATATAAGGCTTTAAATATTCAGATTACATTGATTAGTTTTTTTAGGGTTCCGTACGCAAAGGGTAAAAGCGGGACCCTATTACTCAGCTACTTCGCTGTCTGTCCGTCCGTCCGTCCGTCTGTCACCAGGCTGTATCTCATGTAGTTAGAGAGTTGAAATTTTCACAGATGATGTATTTCTGTTAAGTGGAGATCATGAACCGGCAAGCGCAGCGTAGGAAGACCAGCCACGAGATGGACAGATGACCTCATACAAGTGGCGGGAAGACGCTGGATGCAAGCCGCTTCCAATCGCTCTTTTTGAAAGTCCATGGTGGAGGCCTATAGGCCTATGTCCAGCAGTAGACTTGTTATGGCTGAAATGATGAGGAGTGTGAATCATTATTTCTTAAATATGATTAATCTCATAATTGCTTTTCTTTTGAATATTTTAAGCTAAGTATCTTCAATAGTGATCTAGTGCCTTTTAGGTTTTCGTGCATCATCTTCGGTCACAGCTCGCTTACCATCAGGCCAGCTGGCGGTCGACGTAGACCTATTCTATACAATAATCCAGTAACATTAATTAACGGCGCAAAACAAAAAATAACACAAAAAGATTCGGTTAATCAAAATTTCATATATTTCTTCACAGTTAGTGCAATTTAAATCAAATAATTTATTCACCCCCACATGTCATCCGGAACTAAACAAACAGTGCTTAAAACACGACCTGATAAAGTACTCATTTTCACGCCAAATTAGCCACGAAATGGGACGTGGAAAGAACTCTTTTTTGACATATTTATTGTTACACAAGTGTTATACAAAATTGAACTTTATTTATAGGATGTTTAACAGTATATTGAATGACAATGTTAAGAACGTGTATAAAATACTGGCAATTTGACCAAATGTTACGTAAAAAAGTATGTAATTGATCTGTCAGATTTAGGAGGGAACTTGAAACAAATGCATAAAACCCATTTTCAAGCTTAGATAGAATGCTATAATGTAGTTAACCGACTTCAAACAAGTGGAAGTTCTCAATTCGGCTGTATGTTTTTTTTATTTGTTAAAATCTGTTTTGTTTGATAGCATATGGTTTCAGATTGGTCAAATAGAAATTTTAACAAAACAGTTGTATTAAAAAGTGTTATTTACAAATAAAAATAAAATAGTCGTAAATTGTAAAATAATTGAAAATGCACTGAGTGAGCTGAGTGGGCGAGGGCTGAGCTCTTATTTCGCGCCCAATTTGTACTCGATTAAAAACGAATCCACGTTAGAATGCACTGGGGTTTAGCTAGTGATGTACCCAGTAATGTTGTCATATCGATAAAATAGATACTGTAAATACAATCATAGATTTATCAAGACAAAAAGTTTAGTTTTAATAAAAATCAAATAGTACTTAGCTGATTTATAGTAAGTAGCATTTGTGGTTGGTTTGAATAACTAGATTATCTTTAGCTTTGATTTGCTTTAGTTATGTAGTTATTTGTAGTATTTATTTTATTTTATTGTAAAATCTACGAACTACCCTAATTATATTTTCTATCCTAGTTGGGGCTTTTCTGTGTTGTGTAAAATGTCCACCAATATAATTAAATACATTTTTATTTATTTTTTATTATTTATGTATTAAATATTTAAATCAATCAATTAATAATAAAGTAATGATTTTTAATAATGTTTTCTACAAAGAATAACAATAATAGGTCACAAAATGAAGTAAAATATACGCTATAAATCCGTTATGTTAGTTTGATTGATTGTTTGTTTGTTTCTGTTTTGTAATCGGAATTCGATGACACCTATCAAAATCGAGTCATTAGTCTTAGAGGTTACGATAGAAAATATGTCTTTGTTTTGGCTTTACCATTACTAGAGACGAGACTATAATATATTTATACATGATACATCTAGATGTGACCACTAACTCGCCTAATAGTAAGCGAGTGTGTTGCCGAGGATGTAACACATCAATCTACATTCCAAGATCTCTCGGGAATCAGAGGCGGCTATCTTCAAGGTTATGGATTGAAATCGCTGTGTACTGATTTTTAACTGACTTCCAAAATGGAGGAGGTTCTCAGTTTGACTGTTTGATTTTTTTTGTTTATTGTTTATTCAGCGATTACTTCGTCAATTATGTATTGATTTTACTGATTCTTTTTGTTTAGTAGGTCATACTTCAGAGGTGGTCCCATATAAATTTATCGATATCGGTGCAGTACTTTGGTTTTTATAACAAAATAACTGGAAAAATATAATCCAATGAAACAAATTGCGTATTTTGAAATCGGTTGTTTCATTTTCCTTAACTATATTTTTTACAGTGTGTTAACAGTGTTTTATAGTCTATCGATATATTTCCAAGAATCTTGTAGATATGCCGCACAACCCTAGCGCCGTCGCGTCACCGCGCCGGCATATTGAGCGGCGCCCCACGCATCTCTTTGATCTCACGCTAGGGTTGCCAGCTTCATAACACACCCTTTGACCGTCTTCCATCTATGTTGACACTTCTTGCTTTGTAAATCTGTGGTTGCAAGTATGTAGTTTTTTTTTCAAAGGCATTTCTCACTACTGCAATAGTTAGTTATTTAAGTTCTATAAACGAACGTTTACTAATTCAAGTGGTTTCTATACTTACTTTAAGTAAGCAATGAGGAATCATCAGGCGAGCTGGCGGTCTAGCGCAAACCTGTCGGTAAATCAAAAATATTCGACGAATAAACTATGTCAAAAAATATAGAATAAACAAATTGTATATTATGTCTAGCTGTGACACCACGATATACACCAACTTATTTATCTTACAAACTAGGTATTAGGTACATCAGGCGAGCTGACGGTCAAGCGCTAGCTTTCTATCAATGAATAAACTATCAGTTATACGAATAGTAAGCATCGCGAGCACACACTTTTTGCAACAATCATCATCATTATTGTGAGAAATTATGCGCAAAGTCTCTGTAAAAGGTTTAACCTTTCATAACAGGCATACATTAGAATAATTCTAGTAAAACCACTTATTTTTTTACAAAAAAGTTCGTTGGATGTTACGCAAAAGCGCATTTTAATTTATGCGCAAGAGTAGTATTTATTTATTATTATTTATCGTATTAAATTATCGTATTTATTGTTATTATTAAAAAAAAATGTCTATTACACGGTAGTGAAAACAAATCTAATGACGCCTCACACATCAAAATCGAAAAAAAAACATAACGTATACATAAGTTCGAAAAACATAACCCTCGTTCTTGTGCAGTCGGGTAAAAATACGACCTGTACGCGAGTACCAACAAACATCCAGACAGAACAAAAAAAAAATGGCTAGTTGATACATGAGACCTTTATTCTCTTCGCTCGCTCGGTCAAAATACTAGTTCTAGCCATTGTACAGTTTATTCTATCTTTCTAATTGTAACATAAGTACAAGTGGTGTGTAAGTAGAGAGAGTACTAACGCCTACATGCGCACGCGCAGGCGTGGCCTGCCAGCCTGCCGCCCGCTCGCGTACCACCACTTACTATAAACACTATCTGTATAATAAAAGTCAAGTGCTTGTTGGTTAGTAAATGCGTCATTAGAAGACAGCTGGACCAGTCGGGCTATTTTTTACCGACTTCAAAAGAAGGAGGTTAACAATTTGGCTGTATTTTTCAACCAACTTCAAAAAAGGAGGAGGTTCTCAATTCGACTGGTTTTTTTATGTTTGTTAACTCATAACTTTCGAGTGGGTAAACCGATTTTGATAATTATTTTTTATTTGAAAGCTGGTGCTTCCGGTGTGGTTTCATTTCAATTTAGTCCAGTTCTGACAATGGCATCCATGAGAAGTCGGTTGCTTCAGTTTTTTAAACTATAATTATTTTCTATTACGTTTGTACAGCATAACTCCATAATTTATATACCGATTTCAAGAATTCTTGTTTCGTTCTAAAGGGTATATTTACTTTATATAGTCTTCACAGGTCACAATTTACAAGTCACATTCTATATTTCTATATAATAAGTATATAAAAACATAGAGAAATGTAATAATGTTATAGAATCAGAAAAAAATATCATGATGATTATTTAATTCTCAAAATACAAAAATTATATACAAAAAGAAAAAGGTTTATTTCGGATAAATTAAATTGAACATGCTTGTAAGAAAAAAAAGTAATTAAAAAAAAAGGGAAAAATACTGTTACGTGGAATTAAATGTTAAATAGAATTTGAATTTGAATTTGTAATACCGATTTTTTTTAAATCAAAACTGGGCGTCTATATAAGTAGGTACTTAAGTACACCAACTATTTTTTTACCGACTTCAAAAAGGAGGAGGTTATCAATTCGTACCGTTTTTTTTTCAAATGTATGTACACGAATTACTCCGTCATACGTGAACCAATTTTTGTGTTTCTTGAATTGGTGTATAGAGAAAGCTCCCAACTTCCCAAGTTGATCCCATAATTATTGAGGTCGATATCTGTCTAGGACTTTGTAGGTGACCATTTAGAGCCTAGCAACGATCTCAAAAATAGCATCCTCCAAGGCAGCAATATCAAAAGTAAACGCCGCCAGGGGCGAAGAATGATTCAATGCCCTTATTTTGTCCAGTTTGTCCATTGTCCAGTGGAAGACTGGAAGAAGACCCATTGTGCACCGATTTGCTTCGGAAATTTGCTTCCATATTGTTGTCCGCCTTTGGCCAAAACAAGTACATTAATTTAAAAATACGGACGAGAAAAACAAAATATCCGACTGCATAAGAACGATTTTCGTAGTGTTTTTTATGTTTTTTTTACGTGTTTTTTATAATGTTCAGTGTATTTTCACGTGAAATTATGCAATACCGATGTAATTATGTATTTAAAATTATATTCTTAAATTAAGTGTTGTAAATTATTGGAAAATTTATATCAATGTTTAATTTATGTATATGTTAAATTCAACGGTTCAACGGTTTAAACAATTAATTATACAATGATTTTTTAGTTGAATTCGAAATATAATAATTTACTACAAGGTAAATTACTTGTTTAAACCGTTGAAGGTTACGAAAAAGATAAAGATAAAGATCATTTATTTGCATACAACATGAGAGTCGTTTTTATACACTGAGTGCACAAAAGATGGTACAATATTTATACAGTTAGTCATATGTTGTGCCGGCGCACAAATGTCACCCTCTGACATTTGTGCGCCGGCACAACATATATGTTATGCAATAGTCACTATGCTCGTCTTGTATATATTATAATTAAATAATTATTCTATGTGAACTATTAATACAAATGTCATACGAGTCAAAGATAAAAATAAGAAAATAACTAATTCAAAAATGTCCATATTTAAAATTTATCATTTAAAAAATCATTAATTTTGTAATAGCATTTCTGCACCAGCAATGCCTTTAATTTGCTTTTAAATTTCTATTTTTTGGGAAATAAATCTAACGACACCTCACAAATCAATATCTATCGAAAAGATATTTGCTTTCTGAGTATTTTATCAAGCAAACTTATCAAAGTTTCTAACAGTTTAATTTGCAGTCAAGTTCATAGCAATACCATAGTGCCTTAACGTGATTTTCGTTTATTACGATCAAGTTAAGCCGCCAGTGAGCCGGGATGATGGGAACGAGGTTGGTTAATGAAGTTTATTACACCTTGCACTTTTCATTTCTGAAGGCAAGTGCCGTGACCGATTTACTTACGGAATAGAGCTACGGAGAAATAGTTTAGAATTAAGCGTTTATTCCTTAGTTTGTTCGAAATGGGACTAAATGTGGTGTTGTTGACGACGCTGCTAGATCTAGTTAGCTAGATCTCGCAAGCACGAGTTCTTATACTCGTAAAATATTCGAAATTCTTGTTCAGAATTGAGAATGGAATGTTTCTGTCAAATATTGACAAAATAGATAAATCGCTCTGCAATGAAACGCCTGACGCAACAGAGGTGGAACAATAGGCTTGTTGCCACTAATAACAAATTGCTTGGTTGATAGTTTCTAATTATAAATGAAGAGACGTAGATAAGAAAAAGAACAGTCTGTTTCTCATAAAAGTTTTTTTTTTTTTTTTTTTTTTATCAGCCCTGTTTGTACAAACTGTCCCACTGCTGGGAACGGGCCATCTTCTCATTGTGAGAAGGGTTAGGCCATAGTCTGCTACGCTGGCCAAGTGCGGGTTGGCAGACTTCACACATCTTCAAGATCATTGAGAACTCTCAGACATGTAGGTTTCCTCACGATGTTTTCCTTCACCGTTTGAAGTTGGCGGCAATCAACAATACGCACATAACTTCGAAAAGACAGAGGTGCGTGCCGTGGGATTCGAACTCAGAACCTGCGGATCGCAAGTCAGACGGTCTCACCACTAAGCTGCCGGGAACTTAACATAAAAGTTAAAGATTATTAATATTTTTTGAAAATAAATTCGTAAAAAATAGGCATTAAGTCACATGACAGCGAACACCAATCAGAAAGTGTTACGTCACGTCACGCAATTTGTTGTTGGCGTTTTCCTGCAACAGAGCAGGTTACTATGGTTACTCCTAATTGTTTTGACACAGATGTAAACAGTTTGATTTCGCATGAATTTCGCAAACTGTGACGTCATTCAAGACGCCATGACACTATTCATCGTTTTCAAGGGAAATCTAAATTGTTTTTTTTTATACAAAATACGTAATGTAAATATTACTTTTTCTAAAAAATATAGGTTTTTTGGGATAAAATACATATTAAAGTATATAATTAACCAAGTTTTCTAATTTAGGCAACTAGCCTATTATGCCAGCGACCCAAAGCTAGTAGTAGTAGATAGTAATTTTATAAAAATATTGTTTTTAAAAACTAACACAACTCCAATCGACACGTTCCGGAACAAAACAATAATAAAATTAGAGCTGTTTACTAAATTACTGAATTGATTTTGATAAAAAAATTATTTTTTAAACATTAAAAAATAATATATACCGAATTGATTGCCTCCTCGTTTATGGAAGCTGGTTAAAAATGTCGGTATGCGCGAGGGAGGGCGCTTATACATTCTAGTATTACCGGTAGGGTGACATGGTAGGTATGATGCTGTAGGCTCGTTGCCATGGTTACCGATCGATTGTTTCACAACCCGATCAGGGGTTGGATTCATTTCAATCGTCAGGCATTACACAGAAATAAACATTGTTTACGTTTTTAGGGTTCCGTAGTAACTACAAGAAACTACGATGACAAACGGACATGGTGAATTTAGAAAGGTTCACAAATTCACCATGTCCGTCTGTCTGTCTGTACGTATGTCACAGCCATTTTACTCGGCTATTAGAACTACATAAATGAAATTTGGTAAGTAATTGGCAGTAAGCCGCTACAAAAAGCTGTAGTATTTTTTTTAAAGAGTGGAAAAATACATACGCACTCCATACATGCAAAGGAGGGATTTTATAAACTCCACCCCATTATCTGTGGTATCGTCAAATAGGTCGACAATATCATCATGCTATATCGAAATCATATCGTAAGATACGATTGTACACAAAGTTGACTAAGTGCGATCTAAATGAGGAACATATTGATAAAATGGGCATAGTACGATCCAATTGATCGAGCGAGCGAAGCGTCTCTGCCGAATTTTACTCGTACTCGCGTACAGGGCGTAATTTTGAACCAATTTTGATGAAACTCGCCGTATAGAATCTATGGATTATTTTTTTTTTTGTCGTTGGCGATTTTTGATAGGTGGGGTGTCCATAAAAAGGAGGGGAGCTTATTGCATTTTAATGATATTTGGTAGGTAGATAAAGTATACAATTATTCCAACTTGTGGTAAAAATTAATACAATTGGTCAACGGGTTGTCGAAATATGACAACCAACTTGAGATTGCGTGTAACAGTGAGATTGAGATTGTGTGGATGTGCTAAGCCAACTTTATGTAGGTATTATGTACAGATGTCCCAAGGTGAGCTGCAAATAAGCTCTCTCGCGAGGTCTACTGTTGAACTACTAGTAGGTATATATATAGATTTTAAAGAAGTGGTAATCGTACTAAATTTTATCCATAGAATATATCATGAGTGATTAAACTGTCTCATTCTCTGACAGGTAGAAGAGAGAACGAATGAATGAAGTGAATGAACGAGTGTGACCGCAGCCTCTATTGATCGTGAACCCCACGCGGAAGGGTTACGCCGATATACACATTATTACAGTCACATAGACTCTAGAAAGCGTAGACCTGTGCAGACACTAAATTTAATCACCAATATGAGTTTTTTTAGTACGTATAATAATCTTAACCCCGTTACAGATCTGGGAACGTAGACCATTCAAACCATGAAGGGTATAATGCGTGTATAGGAAATTTTTAGCTTTGAATAATTGACTGTATATATATATACATATATGTATATATATATATACAGTCAATTATTATAATACATATATGTATATATATATATAATTTATATTTTCATAACAAATTACTAAAAAATGCCACAAACTTATTGGCCAAAACTGTTTATGATGTCTTCTCCACCAGGGAATTCATGTGACAATCTCTTGGCTACCCCCTCATGTGAGCGTGGTGGGCTGTACGTAAATATTTTTCAAATAAGCATAAGGCCAAATGGTTTTTGCGTTTTTGGCCTCTCGCTGATGTGGCCATTCGCGTAAATATTTTTTTTAATAAGCAAAAGGCCAAATGGTCTTTTGCGTTCTTGGCCATTTGCGTCGATCCCGTTCAGACCATCATCATGCCGACGCGAGAACAGAACCACAGTTATAACTTCAGAGTTGATTATTTATTAATTAGAGTTAGACATATATTTATCGCAATATGATGTTAAAATTGAAATGAATTGAATTTATTTCGATAAATCACCTAAATAACTAAAGATATCAATAAAATACATATTACAGATAAAAAAACAGAACTCAGGTCAATTGAAATTAATTTTATACAAATCTGTATACATGTTTTGACTGGTTTGTTTTTACCATTATTGTATTTATTCTCTTTGATCCTTAGAGCTCCCAGAAAGAAAAATTTTCTTCAACAAATGTGATTTGCCCGTAATAAAAACCGATTTTATTAAACATAACATAACCACAATTACTTCATTGTAAAACTATACTGCTTTTGACCATCGTTGGTAAAAATACTTTCATATTCATATTCATAATTATTTATTGCGTATAATTATGGGTAAGTACAAGGTGGAACATTCATTACTTTCATATAGAATACGAAAGGATCGACGCTACGAACCATGTTATGAGATTTCTTTAAAACTGGATCTCCTACGCGTAAGTTAAACACGCTTCCACCAACAATGACTTTCCATCACGTGAACGTAAAGTCTAAAACAAAATTCACGAATATAGTGTCCTGGGTTGACCGATACTCATATACCAACAATTAAGAGCTTAAAGATTTTGATATTATGACTATGTCGCCGCGCTAAAGTCTAATTTAGATTAAGAAGTCTAGAGACGTCTATTTTGCCGCTTCTAGTTATTTTGAAAATCGAAATTATTTTAATCGTGTAAGGGGTCTAATTAGACCTCATTGAGCTCGGACGTTTTTGAAGACTGACGCCACATTCCGTTAATTCTTTATCAAAGTCCACTAAGCTACATTCAGCACAAACATGTCCGTCAAATACACACGTCACTTCTAAGCCCTTAACTCTACGTTATTCGAAAGGGTTAAACAAAACACCCTTTCCCTCTCGTACAGATATCCTGCATTGTACTGCGTGACGACTACAAAAGGACGTATGTTAGAGATGCCGACACTACATCCAACGAACTTTGTGTATACTTATATTTGACGGGCCTCATGGCTCAGTAGTACGACTGCCTTCCGAGGTCGTGGGTTCGATCCCCGCCCTGGGCAAACATTTGTGTGATGAGCATGGGTGTTTGTTCTGTGTCTGTGTGTTTCTATGCATCTTAAGTATATATTTACAAAATAGAAGTATATACATATGTATTCATTCAACCATCTATTTTCCATAGTACAAGCTTTGCTTAGTTTTGCTGTGTGAAATGTCCACAAATATTGATTTATTTATTTATTATTAATATTTAACTGGCCTCGTAGCTCAGTTGGTAGTATGCCTGTCTGCTAAGCAGTAGGTCATGGGTTCGATCCCCACACAGGACAAACATTTGTGTGATGAGCATGGATGTTTGTTCTGTGTTACCTGAGTGTTCATATTTGTAATAAGTATGTATTTAAAAAAAATTATATAAGTAGTCCATCAGTTGTCTAGTTCCAATAGCAAAAGCTTTGCTTAGTTTGGGATATCCTCTTATTTTTATTTATTCAAAAATCCAAAAATCCCTACGGATTCAATTTTTAATTTTTTTGTGGATCGGTATCGCTGAGTACCTACGTACTCAGCGATACCGATCCACATTATTGATGCGTACTGCACAGGAATGGAATTCTTTGCCACCATATCTGTTTCCTGAGACCTACAATCATGGAATTTTCAAGGGTAGATTGAATAAATATCTTCTATATCGACGAGCTCCATCCTCGGCCACACCGTCGCTTAACATCAGGCGAGTTAGTGGTCAATCGTAGAATTGTCTTGCATTAAAAAAAAAAAAAAAAAAAAAAAATGTAATAGCATAAGAATACTTTTACTCATTAATAACCTATATTATTATACATTTATACTATTATTGTACTGTATACCAATATTTTACATATTTGTATGTGTACCTTTGAATGAAGGTATGATAGGCAGCTAATGTTGGGGTAATGCTCATTTTATCTTTACTTGTATTGGATGAGTGTTGTAACAAGTATGTAACTATATTAAAAGAAAAACAAAATACCCGACTGCAGAAAATCAGTTTTTGCAGTCTAATTTACGATTTCGTTACGCTTGATACGTTGTTGAGTGTACGTTTGTTGTGAGATAGTATGCGTAAAATCTCAGTTATAGATTATAAATAATTCTAGTAAAATCACTTGTTTATTACGAAATAGTTCGTTAGAGGTTAGGAAACAACGCATTTTTTATTTTTTCCTGAGATGTATTATTATTATTACAAAAAAAAAAAATGCTTATGACACTCAGGAAGAGAAAAAGAATCTAAAGACACCTCGCTCATCAAAGTCGTTCAAGTTGTTTAGGCTGTAGGCTGGCATATAGAAACATACACACATTCATATAAACATATATACACTCGAAAAACATAACCCTCCTTCTTAAGCAGTCGGGTAAAAAGGTATTACTTTTTAAGCTCACTAAATTATTCATAGTTGTAAACTTAAAAACGAATATATCATCCGCTTGCTTTTCCACGTCTCAAGAATGAGATTTTTCACCGATTGTCGAATACCGAACCATTTATAAAAAATACAGACGACAGACGAACGTAGAACCTCCTCCTCTTTTGAAGTCGGTTAAAAAAATACCAGACACGCTCCACCTTTCGTCGATGCTCTAAGCCTAAGCATTCCAACTTTGATGAGATCAGTTTTACGTCGCTTATAATATAAGCCTTTCGGCTTGTCATTTAAGGTCGAGATTAAAGCACGCAGCTATCTCTCTCGCGCATCACAACATTTTTAAACATATAAAATCATTGAATAGGGATATGACAAAAGTTAGAGCTAAATTTGTTTAAGAGAGGAGAAACATTAAAAAAAAAGTTTTAGTCAGATATAATTTATACTGGCCACGAAATTAGAAAAAAAAACATATATTTTCTTAATCCTCAGCTAATTGAAGAGATTTATCGCGTTGTTTTGCATAATTTTATGACTTCATACAATTATGTAAAATGCAATGTAATTAATTAATTATACAATTATACCTCTACTATATCTACACTTTAAGGCTACATAAAAAAATAACAATTTTAAAAGCATGTAAAAAAGTGATTGAAGAGATACCGAAGAAAAACTTTTAAATATTTCTCTTTTCTAAATAAACGAATTTAGCTCTCACTTTTCTTTTCTAATATCCCTATTCCATGATTTTATATGTTTAAAAAGGTTGTGATGCGCGAGAAAGATAGCTGCGCGCGTTGAGCCAAATGTAGCAATATTTACGAATATTTCTTAAGTTCTTCACATCCATTCTATAAAGCATAAAAAAAATTACGAATTTTAAACCATTTTTTCTTAAAGCGTGAGTGTGAATTATATACTTTTTCATCCATTGTACTTTGGAAGATTTAACTTTCTGAATAAATGCCTTTTTCGTCCTTCATTCGAGCTATGTTCTGAACAGGTTATGAAGCCTCTTCAGATTACGCTATAATATATCACGTCACTTTTCTCGAAAGTCCACTTCATCGTTGCGGGATATATATTTCAATTAGGGCTACTTCTCATCACCGACCTGATGCTGGGGCACTAGAATATGGCATCGGTGTCCCCTGCCTGTAGTAAGAGGCTACTAAATAGGGACTTCTGGGCCCGGGGTTGATCAGGATCGGGACCAGGATCCCGATCCTGACCTACAACCCAAACGGGCTCGAGGTGAACACGAAGAGTGACTCAAGCGGTCGAAGGCCTAGCAAGTTGATCAGGATCGGGACCAGGATCCCGATCCTGACCTACAACCCAAATGGGCTCCAGGTGAACACGAAGAGTGGCTCAAGCGGTCGAAGGCCTAGCAGGTTGATCAGGATCGGGACAAGGATCCCGATCCTGACCTACAACCCAAACGGGCTCGAGGTGAACACGAAGAGTGGCTCAAGCGGTCGAAGGCCTAGCAGGTTGATCAGGATCGGGACACGGGCTCGAAGTGAACACGAAGAATGGCTCAAGCGGTCGAAGGCCTAGCAGGTTGATCAGGATCGGGACACGGGCTCGAAGTGAACACGAAGAATGGCTCAAGCGGTCGAAGGCCTAGCAGGTTGATCAGGATCGGGACACGGGCTCGAAGTGAACACGAAGAATGGCTCAAGCGGTCGAAGGCCTAGCAGGTTGATCAGGATCGGGACCAGGATCCCGATCCTAACCTACAACCCAAACGGGCTCGAGGTGAACACGAAGAGTGGCTCAAACGGTCGAAGGCCTAGCAGGTTGATCAGGATCGGGACCAGGATCCCGATCCTGACCTACAACCCAAACGGGCTCGAGGTGAACACGAAGAGTGGATGAAGCGGTCGAAGCCCTAGCAGGCAGAGAAGGCACTACGTCACAGTGCTGAGGGCGCCGGTATGCGTTCGTTAAACGAGAACCCAGAGTCCTCCATCCAGCACTCAGGCTGGCCATCGGGGGGTTTTTAGTGGGTATAATCCCAGATAACCCGGTTGCATCCCCAAAACACGCAGCCGGGTATCTTAAGAAGATTACCCCCTTGTCAAACAAAGGCTACCTACTTCTCTTCAACGGATAGACAAGGAATACTCTTGGAGTCAAGTTTTTTGAATATTGTTTTAGTGTTCCCAGTCTGTTGATCGAGCTGTTTTAACCCTTAATTAGATTTGGAAAATTCGTTTGAACTACCTACTGCAGGGTTACACTCAACTCTATAGCGATGCAAAGTTGGCTTGCGCCCGTTTTTATCTTGATTTTTCTGCTATTACAATACATTATAAATTCCTAAATAACTTCTCCCTCCCTTACATATCCTTCCTTTCCACCCGAAAAGATGAAAAAGTAAATCATATAATCTTGGAATTTTCAAGGCTAGAGTCAATAGATATCTTCTAGATCGACCAGCTCCATCCTCGGCCACACCGTCACTTAACATCAGGCGATTTGGTGGTCAATCGTAGATCTATATTGTATAAAAAATATATTTAAAAAAAACTATTTTAAAATCTTAGCAAAATGTTTCTAATAATATTTTTATTTTGTTTTGTTTTTTCTTTTAAAAATTTGCATGTAATTTTATTATTATAACATTGTTGAGCAGGAGCAAATCTATTAAAATGTATGTGAAAATACCGGCGAAGGGCTCTGGTATGCCATCACACTGGTTTAACCTAGTCCATAATATTAACTTGTCCCCCCTGGGTCATGGGCTGGCGACGCCCTTGTTAGAGAGGATTATAAGCACTAGATTATCAAAGTGATTTATAGATGTTTTATACAGTATAATAAAGTGATTTTATTTGATTTTTATTTATTTTTATAATTAACAGAATGACACAAGAGTTAGAAGAGACTGTTATAAATATCACAATTTAAAGTAGGCTTATTTGAACTTTTATCTGACACTTAATTACAGAAAAAGCAAGTCAACTTTCCATCGCAATTAAATTTGAGCGTAACCCCCTGGTGTCTGTGTTCATATTGTATAGGAGTACGGAAGTTTCAGTTTCTAGTTAAAACTCATGCTTTACCGGATTTATTAAACTGCTAGAAAATATAAACTGAAGTGACATAATAGCATAGTGCGAAGAGGTAACAATCAAGGTACGAAGGCATATAGCATGCGCCTGCGGCGTCGCAAGCGCAGCTGCCGCGCTGTAATGAACGCACCCTGTGCAGTCGGCGCTATATGCCGGCCATATACAGGATGTAATCATTTACAAGTTGATGAGAGTATGGAGCTAGGTAAGCACTAGGCTAAGTCCTAAGGACGCAAAATGCACATTTTGCTTCCTTAGGAGACAAAGTAACTTATTAACGTTCCTGTCAATGTGACATGATCAAGACGCACTTCATCGTAGACCGCAACAGTCGTTTAACATCAGGCGAGTTAGCGATCAAACAGCCTATTTTCGAATATAAAAATAAGGTAAAATAAAAATTATAAATATGAAAATGTGACTGCTCTGGACAATTATAAGTTTAGGAAACTCAAAAACCCACGACAAATAAAAACGGCTGGACCGATTCTGATGAAACATAGAAAGAACTCTTGATGAAATCATCTTTCAGACAATAAAAAATAAGATCAAAATCTGTTTAGGAGTTACGATACCACAGACAGACACACAGATATATAGATACACAGATACACACGTCAAACTTATAATACCCTTTTTTTTGGGTTGGGGGCTAAAAAGATGACCAAAAAAACCGTTTCCAACCTCTTTGATCCGGTTAGAAACGGCACTCGACAGTCTTTGGAAAAAACTAGATTCCGGGTTCTCAGCTTTCTCTGTACCAAATCACGTAACAAACGGTTCAGTCGTTTGGTCCTGAAAATGTGACAAACAGACAGAGAGACAGATAGAGTTACTTTCGCAATTATAATATTAAATATGATATACCTTGTATCACGTACGGAACACTCTCACACTGAGCATCCTGTGTTCCTTATCGCTGCATTACCCGCCCATAATAAATGTATCCTGTTTAATTATTATTTTGAAAATATCCGCGCCCGCGGCTCCTACTGCCATAACCCTACCACCTCCCGCCACCCTCCCCCCCCCCTCTCTCCTCCCGCACCCTCCCCCTTCTCCCCGACCGGAGACCAGAGACGAATAACAAAAATAAACGTACATGTGTAATGAGATGTCTCGGTAGTGTACCCACAAATCATCATCATCATCTCAGCCACAAGTCCACTGCAGGATATAGGCGGAACCCATGGATCGCAAAGCTCTGATAGAAGCGTCTTCCAGACATGAGGTCGTCTGTCCACCTTGTGCCTGGTCTTCCTACAGTGCGCTAGCTTTTGCGTGGTCTCCACTCGAGAACTTTTCGGTCCCATCGGCACTCAGTTGTGCTATGTGCCCTGCCCACTGCCACTAATCCATCTTGCTATATCGGTGAGTTTCGTACGTCTATCTCTTCATTTCTGATACGATCTCACAGAGAGACTCCGAGCATAGCTCTCTCCATAGCTCGTTGCGTGATTTTGAGCTTCCATATATGTCCCATAGTGAGAAACCACGTTTACTCAATTAAATATGGTTGTTCCTGATGCCTTTCCAGCCACAGGGTGGTTACACCTACTTCATACAAGTGGCAGGAATACGACAACCGGTCCGGATGGTCCATATCCGGTCCATGAGGAAGGCCAACTAGAAATAACTAGAATTTAACTAGAAACTGAGAACGACATCAGGCGAGTTGGCGGTCAATCGTAGATCTATCTAAAATAAAAAATAAAAACTGTTTATTTACTTCACTTGATTCATATGACTGATATACATGATTTGTATTTCTTCTTCTTTTTTGTATTGGACCCGCATTAAAGCATTTGCCAGTATCAAGTATTAGGATTTTTTCAAGTTTCTTGAATAAAACAAGTTGTAAATGTTCTAGTCACAATCTAAGTCACGTATACAGTCAATTTATAAGTCGAGTCCTGCTTCAGTAAAGTGGTGGCGACTTTACTAGAAGCTTCTATGGAGTTTTGCCGACAACGTAAAATCACACGTTTTACTGCTTTATTTCACTTGCCCACACTCACGCACTTTATCGAACACTTAATGAATAAAACACCACCATTTTTATAGCATTAATGTTCAAAATAACACAAGTTTAGGAAAATAAAACAAAGCAACAACACGTTACTAAGATGTTCCCGCCAAAAAACATGATATATAGATAGATCGATAGATAAACTCTTTTTTGACACACCATTAAAATTAACAAAAGCAAGTACAAAAAAAGAAATAATTTTTACACAAGTGTAACAACGGGCGGCCTTATCGCTAAAAGCATGAAAGCATGATTTGTATTATCAATGTGAACAAAGTCCAATATTTGACACTGACAGCCACAAGGTGGACAGTCTACTTTATACAAATATCAGAAGGACGCTGGTTACTTAGTACTTACAATAAACGGTGTTTGTGAAAATCCATAGTCTCCAATGTCTATGGCCTATGCTCAACAGACTTCTTTTAAATAAGATGATAATGAAAATAGTGACTTGACAATGGCAAATGAGCTAATTGCGCGGGTCCATAAAGAACAAAAAAGACAATGTTAAAACAAAAATAATGTAAGTCGGCGCAACCTGCTCGATCTGTATTCAGATTGTGGTACCGGCAGCTGCGCGCGCGCACTGCCCCGGGCGAGCGATATATGCCTCTACTCTACGGAGCTTATCTACATATCATAATGCTGCTTTATGGCAACCCTTTTCAAAAAAGGAATTATAGCCTTTATGGATGGAGAGTTTGAACGGGTTTAAAATTGTTCAATGCGTAAAATGCTGATGCATAATATTATCTCTACCTATATAAGGTAACTCGAAGGTTACCTATCTTTAATCCGAATTATGAAACATCGAATATTATTTCTCCGAAAACGTTTTTAAGGTTCCGTACCTCAAAAGGAAAAAACGGAACCCTTATAGGATCACTTTGTTGTCCGTCTGTCCGTCTGTTCGTCCGTCCGTCCGTCCGGGTGTCAAGACCTGTATTTCGGGAACGCGTGAAGGTATCGTGTTGAAATTAAAACCATATACGCAGATCCAATATTTTTTTACGTAGGTTATCACAATACCGTAAGCTCATTTGACAACTCGTCTGTTAACAAACTTTTTGTAATACTACTTATCTAAAATCCGAATTGTGAAATACCGAATAACATCTACACGAAAAAATATTTTTTCAAAAGACTCTTTATAAAAATACTCATTTGACAATTCACCTGAAAACATAATCTTTGTAATAAGAAAGTTTATATGTATAATAAGCAGAAACCTAACAAATCTAATAATCGGCAATAAGAAGTCTAAGTTAACGAAATTGAGTATTTGTTTATTTTAGTTTTTAAAGTATTTATAATATTTTTATTTTGTTTTTGGGGATAGGATCTGCAGCTGTTCACAGAACTACCAGTAGGTAATATGAATGTAGATTTTGTGCTATATAATCATAATATCCTAAATAAATAAATATTTTTGTTATAAAACTAAATTCTGTAAATAAATTATAAATTAAATAAATAAAATTATCTTATAGCACTATTATTATTAACGGGATATTTACTGTAGTTCGCGTTAATTTTGAGCTCCCGATAAGAACCTCCCGTGAACATGGTGCTGTAACCGCTTCGGCCGCGTACGTAACTGTTGTTCCGTAACTAGTTACGTACGAAACATAATTAACAGCTATACTATCCCGAATATCGGGAGCTCAAAATTAACGCGAAACACGATAAATATCCCGTTAATAATAATAGTGCTTTAATAAATGACCGTGATAGTTTATAAAATTATCTTATTCCCCCTACCCTTTCGGACAGCAAGAAGCAAAAAAAGTGACATCGTTTTATGGTGGATATTCCAAAGAATCGATCGAAGCGTAAGAAGAGAAAATTTGTGCAAATTTAATTTAAATTAACATAAAGTTAACTCGTATGTACATAGTATTAAACACAGTTAAAACACACCATTAGACGACCACTTGTGGAGACGGCGCCTTATCCAATGACGTATTATACATAGATAGGCTTTCCCCAGCTCTGCGTGGCAAGCCTAAAGTAAGGTAATTGCCCGACTCTTCTTCAATCGCGACACGTCGGGCAACGCTGTTAGACGCGTGTAGTAACTTGTGAACAGTGACAATGCCATCCTGTGTGTTTAGAAAGTGCAACACCAAGTTATATATTGCCAAGATACTAAAAGGCCTTAAGGATGTGGTCTTACCCTCGAAAGCGCTGAAAACTAAGATTTGCCATGCTTTTTTTCTTCATATTCAATTAGTAAAATATAAATAAAAAAACTTAAAATCTCATTGGCCTTATCCAAACAAGCACCAATCAAAGGTTATTAATATATGAACGATGTTGGAACGACAGCGGACAGTCACGACTTGCAAAGGTCGCAGTTCGTTTATATTTGTACCTACATAATAATGCTGTGTTATTTATTTGATCCACTGGAACTACTGTTATTTTAGAGTTTTATTTATTAGCATTAGATATTGATTTATGTTTGTAAATTGTTTTATTTGTAATTTGGTATATATTCTAAATGTATGCAACTAAGCTACTAATAAATTAAGAAGAAATAAATAAATTATAATTAATGGTGGATATTTATTTCACACGACACCATCTAGCTAGCAAACTAAGCAAAGCTGGTACAATGGATACTAGATGGTTGATAGAATAAGAAAGGAATAAGTATTATTCCGTATGACCATCGGCCGCGCTACGTGAAATAGACGCGATCATTCCCGTTGTCCCCCACTTGCGTGTCCCCCACTTCCATGTCCCCTACTTCCGTTTCCCCCACTTCCGTGGCCCCCATTCCGTGTCCCCCACTGGTGGACATTCAGTGTGTGACAATGAAAATTAGACTAAAAAGTTTAAACTTAAAAGTGTAAATTTCATTGTCAACGCACTCACGTCAAGTCCACGTTACGCAACCGATGGTCATACGGAATAAGGGCCCAGCCGTACGCGCGCAGCTACCTCTCTCGCGCATGACAAAAATTTAAACATATAAAATCATTGAGTATATGCGAAGTAGAAAAGAAGAAGAGTGAGAATAGGAGAAATATTTTAAAATTGTTTCTCTTTGATATCTTTTAAACTGGCTACTTCAAAAGTGAGAAATAAATTTGTTTCTAAGACGGATCTAGATAAGATAGGGTCTTGATCTTGTGTAAATTTGTTGATAGGACAAATATTTTAAAATGGCCCAACGCATAAGCATTGCCATTCAACGTGGCAATGCGGGCAGCATACTGGGTACGCTGCCAACTGGTAGTGGGTTTGAGCATTTGGATTATCCTTAGACCTTTATCGGTCTGGGGTAATCGATATGCTTTTTGTGTAGTAGTTTAGTTAGTATGTATATTGTTGTGTTGTTGTTTTTAAAACAGTTTTTATTTGATATCTTTTAAGCCGGCTACTTCAACGAACGCAGTTTTAAAATCGTTTAAAAAAATTCGACCTTACAAAATCAGACTCAAATAAAAGTCGGCAAAACCGTGAGAGAACCGCAGAATCTAATAAAATCAACAAGACTCCAATTACACCTTAAAGAGCTGCAGTCATCAGCTTAATATCCTTGAAACAATCTAAATAACTCCATACGCATGTCACGACATATCGTGACCTCCCCGCGTTCACACGTGCACTGCGCTCCCAGTCTAATTGTGGAATGGACCTGGCCTAAGGCAAAACTGCGAAAAAACAGAAAACACACGATAACTGAGTGTGGGATTCCAGGCATTTAGTGTCTTGACGTCATTTTTTGGGTCTTCCACTGAGTCACTTTTAACCGACGTCTAATGGAGGAGGTTCTACAGTTACAAGTTCAAATTGAATGAAATATATAAGATATACTAGTGTATAGATGTACTAGTGTACTCTAATTGCCTCTGAAATTTCAGGCTTCTAGCTTTATCTACAACAAAGTTACAGGAGGAGAGGGGGCTGGCTTCGAGAAAAGGATGGTAAAGCGTGGCCTTGCTCGACTTACCAAAATAATATTTTTAAAACAATTTGAATAATATGTTTTTTTAAAGATGATTTTAACGATATCTACTAGCTGGATCATTCCAATTTATTCAACATTTTTCTAAGCCAATCAAGCGTATTGGACAGTTGGACAACTGCCAACCAATATTTTTCAATTTAATTATCAGAACATCCATCGGCATTCCCGAATAATCGAGAAATTCACATACAATTCCATAAACTACGCGTAACTCATACAAATTGCGCACAAGACTTAAAATTGAGTGTTCAAAGGCCCTAATTAGCGTGTTTAAGTGTATAAGGCCTAAATTAGCGTGTTCAAGTAACATAGGGAGGGGTGCTCCGGGCGCGTCGTGTGTTACTGCATGACCGCCCCGAGACAAAGCAGTTGGGATCAATTAGTTGATATTATTATATAGGTAGCTCTGACTTGGACTCAGAGGCCCTTGGTGTCTTAGTTTAAGAAGGCCCTTCCCGACGCGTAGAAGTACGATACACGCGTGGTTAAAAAGCTTATTGTTTCATCCGATACGATGTTTGAAAACGAGGCACTGGGAAGAAAGAAAGATAGTTCTAGAACCTTTTTAGACAACAATATAGGCTACAATATACTTTACAACAATATAGGCTAAAGCATAAATAGAGATATAGCTATTTATACTTTAGGCTATATTGTTGTGTATATGTTTTTTTAAAATCCTGAGTACTTTATAATAAAAAAAAACTTATTTATTCAATATTTATTATTGAAAAAGCTATTTGAAATTTCTAATAATTTTGCAAAGTGTCTATCAAAATATTTTTTTATTTTCATAATTTCTAAGCATGATAAAAGCGGTGTAAATTTGCGTAAAAAGCGGAACTTAGAGGGCCTGGATTTGTGTTTCCGTTATAAATTTTTACTTTATATAGATAGTGACATGAATCTATTCGAATAAATTTTTTTTATGCCATAAAGACGTGTACGCCATAAAGCGTCCAAATTTTAAAGTGCTTTAACCGTATCATGTGGGGTATCATATGAAAGAGCTTAATTAGCACAAGCTAAAACAGGTTTATAAATATGTTTACGATGTATTTTTTTCGATTTATGAAGGAAAATATAAATATATATATAATTTCCTCCTTTTATCTACTAGTTTGTATGGAAACCTCGGTGGGCGAGTCTGACTCGCTCTTGTCCGGTTTTTATTTATTAGAAAGAGGATTACATCGAGCTATGTTTCATGAAAAACCGTTCAGCCATTTTTTTACCCGACTGCGAAAGAAGGAGGGTTATGTTTTTCGAGTGTATGTAAGTATGTATGTATGTATATTTCTTTGGCACGCCCTAGAGCCTAAACGGCTTGACGTATTTTTATGTGAGTGGTGTCAATAGATTCGTCTTAGTCGTGAGAGTGACACTGGGTACATCAAAATAAAAAAAATATAAAAAATAAGGATTTTTGGCGGCAAAAAGTAATCTCAAAATCTTGTACTGGAAGCTCTTGTATTTTAGTAGTTACGAAAGATTTTTCGAGAAACTTAAGCTAAAATAATCATGGTTTATAAAACTGAAACAACCGTAATTTCGTTGGATGCCATAGTTTTTCCAGTAATTTTGTTTTAAACCCAAACTATTGGCTCGATTTTGATGACATTTCTGTAGGACAATCTGAAAATATACCTTTTTAAAATACGAGAATTTTTTAATTGGGTATTTAAAGAAAAATGTAACATATGCCGATTCCAAAACTATTTCGAGATTATATGTCTATAAACCATATTTTTTTATTTAGGGCTCATAAAATGATGAGATCGCGCAAATTTTTGCTAAAATATAAAATAAAATTTGACCTTCAGTCGACCTCTAAAATGACATGTTCTGTGAAAATTACGTTACAGTTAGTAAAAAAAAGATGAAACTGACAGTACATAACTTCTTTTTTGAAATTATTTTATTGTGTTTAATTGTATACCAATTGTATTGTAATTATATAAAAGAGATTATTTTATTTACATTTAGATATACATTATTTATTTTATTCTGGTTCCTTGTTCTGGTTCATTGTACTGCAGCATCAATGCTTCGCCCAGGAACATATTCTACGTTAACTTGTTCACAGCAGTCTTTTTAAGGTTTCCTTTACTTAAAAAAACAATTTATTAGGATTTTTGACACGAAACATTTCACAGTTGTAATTTCTGAATAATTCATTGTGAATTTGTTTCATTTCAATGCGCAAACACAATCGCGATAACCTTAGAAAACATTAATTAATTATGAATTATTCTTTGTTTCGTTCTTTAAGTTTACACAACGAATTTGTTTTTTCGGATAGCACAAAACAACAAAAACCGATGATCTCGTAAATCAGTCTGAGACATAAACGAATATAGGTACATGTCACTGTCAAGTAGACATTTAAGTTTTTTTTTTAGTTCATTTTGGCTATCACAACATCTTATTCAGACAGTAAATATGACGTCATCACGATTTTATCTTTAAAAAAATATTAAAATTAGTTTTTCTAAATGATCCATTCTATCAAATAAAAATATCAAAAAAAATACCAAAAAAAACTTTACATACCCAATTGGTTCATAAATGACGCAGTTATAGGGTAACAAACATAAATGACGCAGTTATGAGGTAACCAACATAAATAACGCAGTTATGAGGTAACAAACATTAAAAAAAATACAACCGAATTGAGAACCTCCTCATTTTTTGAAAAAAACATTTTTAACCGATTTCCAAAAGAATGAGGTTCTCAATTCGTCTGTAAGTTTCTTTTTTAGGTTTGTTACGCGATTACTACCAATTATACCGCCCATTAAGTATGACTTCATTTTGATGAATCTTTTTGTCAGAGGTAGTCCTATAATTTTTTTATCAAAATCAGTTCAGTGCTTTGTTTTTTATAACAAAATAACTGGAAAAATGTCATCCAAGTAAACGAAATGCGTGTTTTAAAGTCGGTTGCGTCAGTTTTTTAAGTATAGTTATTAATAAACCGTAAAGTGAAGTTATATTCAAGTATAGCATAGAACTCAATAAAATACTCAACTACCTACAAAACGCTACACAAAACCCATTTCCGCTCCGGATACGGCGAAAGCGGGCGCAATCGTGTAAATTGCTATATCCGGTCCGGCACTTCCGCCAATAAGCACACTTCCGGTGCTCCAGGTTGCGAGACTAGTTTATTACCTCACTTCACCTCTTTGAGGGTAAATCCGATTTTGTTAAGAAAAGAAGGGAAAGTTCAGCTTCTCTGAAACGAATAATATCACAGATTAATATATATAGGGGATTATTAGTTTTTTTACCCGACTGCGCAAGAAGGTGGGTTATGTTTTTCGAGTACACATGTTTGCATGTATGAATGTATGCATGCATGTTTTATATTAACTCATAGGAGTTAATATAAAACATGCATGACACATCACACATCAAAATTGGTCAAGCCGTTCAGGCTATAGATAGAGCCTGAACGGCTTGACCAATTTTGATGTGTGAGGTGACGTTGGATTCGTTTTTACTCCGTGAGTATCAAATAGGTTAAATTTTTTGTGATAATAATGAAAATCTCGCAAAAAAATTGCACTTTTTCGTAATCTCCAATTACACTTTTTTTTAATGCAAGATAGATCTACGATTGACCACCAACTCGCCTGATGTTAAGCGACGGTGTGGCCGAGGATGGAGGAAGGAGGATGGAGTTTTTCATAATAAATAAATGTTTTTACTAGAAATATACAAAATAATGTGTATTTATAACCTTTTTTAGAGGCTTTGCGCATATTTTCTCGCAAATAATGTACACTCTACAACATATAAAGCGTAATGAAATCGTATAGACTGCAAAAATCACTCTTCTGCGGTCGGGTATTTTGTTTTTCTTTTAACCCTCTGACTCAAAAAGAAGGATGTTATACGTTTGACGTGTGTATCTGTAAATCTATGTATCTGTATATGTGTGTATCTGTGGCATCATACCTCCCAAACGAAAAAGAAAGAGATTCTGAGAAGAAAAAAAGTTTAAAAGAGGATTTGATCGAGAGTATTCTTAGCTATGTTTTATCAAAATCGATTCAGCCGTATTTTTTTTGTCACCGGGTTTTTGATTTTTCTAACTACTTGTAATAAGGATACTTGTAAACCTCCTTCGTGCGCGTAATTCTAATTTTGAAAACTGAAACAACTGACTTCACGCAATTTTGTTTGAAACCAAAGTATTAAACCAATTTTGGTGAATTTTCTATGGAACCAATCTGAAAGTAAACAAAAAAAATATTTTTAAAATCAGTTTATAAATAGTAGACTTACGTATGCGGTAACAAACATAAAGTATATAAGAATATAAAAAGAAAAACAAAATACCCGACTGCAGAAAAGTAGTTTATGCAGTCTAACGTACGATTTCGTTACGCTCGATACGCTGTTGAGTGTACGTTTTTTTGTTAGAAAGTATGCGTAAAGTCGCTGTAAAAGATTATAAATGCACATTATTTAGAATAATTCTAGTAAAATCACTTGTTTATTACGTAATAGTTCGTTGGAGGTTACGAAAAAACACTTATTTTTAAATACAACCGAATTGAGAACAGGAGGTTCTCAATTTGGTTTGAAGTTTATTTTGAAGTCGGTTAAAAATCTTTGCCACAAGTGAATTAATCAGACAACGTAAGTACTGGTCAAGCCGCTTTGCTTGTGGATTGAAGTGCATTCGTGGAATGCCTACCTTGTGAAGTGTTGAATGAATGAATGAATGATATTTATTGTCAAAAAGTCACACTCACAAAATTTTATAAATAGCTATAAAATAAATAGCTATAGAATAGATCGCTGAATGGACTTATCAAATACATTTTGTTTGTCTTTAAATATAATTATTGTTTAAAAAACTGAAGCAACCGACTTCTCATGGATTGTCAGAACTGGACCAAACACGGGAAGCACCAGCTTTAAATAAAAAAGAATCATCAAAATCGGTTCACCCAGTCGAAAGTTATGGGGTAAACAAACATAAAAAAGCATAAAAAACATAAAAGGCAAGCGCAGCGTAGGAAGACCAGCCACGAGATGGACAGATGACCTCATACAAGTGGCGGGAATACGCTGGATGCAAGCCGCTTCCAATCGGTCTTTTTGGAAAGCCATGGGTGAGGCCTATGTCCAGCAGTGGACTTCTTATGGCTGAGATGATGATGATGATGAAACATAAAAAAAAACAGTCGAATTGAGAACCTCCTCCTTTTTTGAAGTCGGTTGAAAATACTGTACAAATTAAACATTTAAATCAATTAATTTACTTTTTCACTTCAAGAAAATTACAAGAAAAGTTTGTTTCTGCAAGTATCTCATAACAGTAAACAATACACTTCAATAACTCCGCTGTATAGCGGCTTCGTAAAGTTTGAAAAATAAATTTTTGTTACAAAAATAATAAAAATAATAAAGCCGTTATCTCATTGTGATGCTCCCACACAGAAGTACCTCATCTTACTCACTGTGTGGGAGCATCAGCTAATAAACTAGTTTTATATAGTCATACCCATTTCATCTCAATAGCCCCGATTTGTCAAATTCCATATAGTACAATAGCTCCATCATCCATCCACATATCATAAACCTCTCAGTGTTGGCTTCGGCTCCACTGGTGATCAAAGGACCGGGCTGCGACCCGAGACATAAGAAAAATAATAATCAAATATAAAAATAATAATAAAATAATTGGGACTCCCTAAGATATTATTTCCTCGCAGGAAAAACTGAAAACCCCACTATAATGTAAATGTATGTATTTATATATAAAACATCCCCTCTTTATATAACATTAGGGAAGTTTTTATGGAAAACCTCAGAAGATGTATTTGTTACGATTAAACTTTTTAATAACAAGGGATCTTGCCAACGACATGTTAATGAGGATAAGGCAATGGCTTTTTGATGTAATACATCTAGTGAAGTGGATCAGAGCGACTGTAGGAGTAGCAACGCGTTGCTACCAGTGGGGGCAAGCTGAATTGATAAAACAGAGAAAGTGCTCTACATAAGAATGAGATAGATGTATGGTTTAAATCATTAATTTATTAGTGAATCGGCAAACACACTGCGTCGTAGACTGCAACTCGCTGCGGTCGCTCAACATCAGGCAAGATAGCAGTCAACCGAAAGCCTATTTTTACCCGACTACGTAAGAAGGAGGGTTGTGTTTTTCGAGTGTATGTATGTATGTATGTATATTTCTTTGACACGCTCTAGAGCCTAAACAGCTTGACCGATTTTGATGTTAGTGGTGTCAATAGATTCGTCTTAGTTGTGAGAGTGACACTGGGTACATCAAAATTAAAAAAAGTAATAAGTTAGGCTGCAAAACCTCTTTTCTGCAGTCGGGTATTTTGTTTTTCTTTTAACATTGATACTTGTTGAATTAAAAAAGAAAATTTTATGTGCAAAATGATTTCGATGTTTAATTTCGTTGTTATTTAAAATTTTACTAATAAAACTATTTTTATCCGCAAAAGAAGCGTGTGTTTTTGTATATTATGTATCTGTTTTTAACCTCCGACCCAAGAACAGGGGTGTTATAAACGTAAACGCAGTAGCTTCCAATAACATCTGAATAAACCGATCTTAATTTAGTTAGTGGCACATTGGTGCCATTGACTGGTAGCTATTAGTTACCAGTGGTACACCAAGGGGTTAAATTATAAACGTACGCCAATATTATTTACTTATTTATCAGGCTTCTCAGGCGTTTTATTTATCAGATTGTCATAAACCTCCGAGTCATGAATTATCCTAAGTTAGATAAAATGGTGACAACATAGAAACACACCCTTGTAAGTTAATGTTGCTTTTTAAATTTTAACGGGCAAGTTCCTTTAATAATTATAACAACACAATACACAAATACATATCTAATAAAACTACTACACAAAAAGCAAATCGATTACCCCAGACTGATAAAGGTCTAAAAACAATCCAATTGCTCAAACCCACTACCCGTTGGCAGCGTATCCAGCACGCTGCTGCATTGCCACGTTGAATGGCAATGCTTATACGTTCGGCCAGATACGCACCAACATTTTAGTCGGGCATCGCATCAATCAGGCGCTCAGAATTAAAAATCTCAGATATTTTTGTTACATAATAAATCCCATATTTCACAGTGAAGAAGACAATCAAGTCTTATCCACACAAATCTTTCCTCAGCATTTTTTTCCTCAAAGAAACAAATTCGTTACGGGGAAAAGTTTCAAGAAAAATAATTACAATAGGGGTAGCTACCCCATCTTTCACCGCCGAGTGGGGGGAGTAGGGAGACGGAAAGGGGGACAGATAACAGTTTGCCCCGACCGGGAATTGCTTAAATAATTAGGGACTTTTGTGCTTCTTCGTCATTTATTTTTGAACAAACATTTGGTAAGAAGGTTACAAGGTGATTATTTTTTTGAATTTTTATAATATATACTAACAAAAACTCACGGTTACGCCTGTTTTAAAAATACTTATATTCATAGGCTGATGATAGCCGACGGGGTCGATAAGTTCTCAAGTAAGTAAGTTCGTATAGACTGAGTGGCCAGCCCTATTGTCAGAGTTATTAAGCCGCCGAAAGGCCTCTGACTTGGCTTGACGATTGCTGAACAAACGGGACCTACAATTTAACGTGTCATCCGACCCACGGTAGCGCTCAGAAAGAAATGCCACTCACGGTCACCCATCCGAAGACTGACCGGTCCGTCCGTTGCTTAATATTGGTGATCGTTAGGGAACACCTAGTCAAGCTACGCCACGAGCGCTACAAGTTCTCAAGTGGAAACCAGGTATTGGCAAGCGCAGCGTAGGAAGATCAAAAACGGCGACAAAAAAAACAAAAAAAATTGTTGTCTGTAAAGTCGGTTGACGGACGATAATTTTATGTGATAACAATGCGTCACAAGCCGAACGCTTGGGCAGATCATGCCTCTCTATCGCTTGTTCCGCGCTCTCGCTTGCACGCTCGACTCAGGCGGAACGTGACAATGCATCATGCCATCATCATCATGCAACGAGTCATGCTTTTTCGTGCGTGCAGCCGGCGTTCATCGATTTATAAGACGTTATCACGTCAAAAAGACAAAGACAAAAAAAGTGGGGGAAAAGTCCTCATTTAAATGGCAAAAAGACGCTGGATGCAGGCCTCTTCCAACCGGTCTTTTTGGAAACCCATGAGAAAAACATATATCCAGCAGTGGAGTTCTTATGGCTGAGATGATGATGATGATGATGAAATTTATAGGTTTATATCTATACATGTAAAAGGGTGTTCAGAGTGAGTGACACACAATTTTGTCTTTTTTTTTGGGTTCCGTACCCAAAGGGTAAAACGGGGCCCTATTACTGAGACTTCGCTGTATGTCCGTCCGTCCGTCCGTCTGTCACCAGGCAGTATCTCATGAACCGTGATAGTTAGACAGTTGAAATTTTCATAGATGATGTATTTCTGTTGCCGCTATAACAACAAATACAACAAAAAAAAACAGAATATAATAAATATTTAAGGGGGCTCCCATACAGCAAACGTGATTTTTTGCTCGTTTTTGCTCGATATTGATAACGGCAACAGGTAGACGCTTGAAATATTAACAGAATATTGAGTTATATTATTCACTATAAAAATAAATAATTAAATTAAAATAAAATTAATATTTAAAGGGGGCTCCCATACAACAGACATAATTTTTTTGCAGTTTTTATAGATAATGGTACGGAACCCTTCACGCGCGAGTCCGACTTACACTTAGCCGGTTTTATTTTTCATTGATAGGCTCCTTTAGTATGGAAACCTTAAAAAACACGTTCCTATTCCATGATGTTAATAACTTCAAACAACAATGTGTAATGTTGTCAAAGAAAAACAAACAGAAACAAATTCTTTTGCTTCCTCGTTTACAGGAGGAAAATGTCTTAATTTTTAAATAGGATTTTCGTAACGACATCTTTTAAAGGATCTTAATTACGTAAACTTGTAAATAATAATATTTAAATCACAAAAAAAACATTTTTCATAGAAATGACAAAAATCCCTGATCAGCGATATCGGTCCACATTTTTGATGCGTACTGCACAAGGAATGGAATTCTTTGCCGCTGTCTCTGTTTCCTGAGACCTACAATCTTGAAATTTTCAAAGCTAGAGTGAATAGATATCTTCTAGATCGACGAGCTCCATCCTCGGCCACACCGTCGCTTAACATCAGGCGAGTTGGTGGTCAATCGTAGATCTCGTAGATCTATCTCCCGTAAAAAAAAACACGCTTAGTCTATCTAACTTCTGATTTATGTCACACATACACACACATACACACACATTCACATACACGCTAACTTAGTTGATATGCACTTCTAGCCTAAGCAAATTAACTGTCTGTACCATTGTAATACATACCGTATGTACCAATGGAAGATCCTGCCTCTTTTTTTATCAGCCCTGTTTGTACAAACTGTCCCACTGCTGGGAACGGACCATCTTCTCATTGTGAGAAGGGTTAGGCCATAGTATGCCACGCTGGCCAAGTGCGGGTTGGCAGACTTCACACATCTTCAAGATAATTGAGAACTCCCAGACATGTAGGTTTCCTCACAATGTTTTCCTTCACCGTTTGAAGTTGGCGGCAATCAACAATACGCACATAACTTCGAAAAGACAGAGGTGCGTGCCGTGGGATTCGAACCCAGGACCTGCGGATCGCAAGTCAGACGGTCTCCCGACTAGGCTGCCGGAAACTTTTTCAACACAGTTTCTTAACTAACGTAAAAGGCAGTGCCACATTATATTATTTGTTCCTCTTGATTGTGTTATAATAAAGTATGTTTATGTTTAATTTAACTTGGCGTTTCTCTGAGGGGTCGTACCTGGAATCAAGTTATTCGTCATACACTTATAGCGCACACTTATAGCGCAGCGTTAGCAAGCTGAAGTGGCAGCACAGACCACATTAGGATGTGTGGTCTGTGAGTGGCAGTGAGCCGGTCGTATCTGAACCAGCCAAGAACTGAACCACAGAAGAGAGAGAGGAGAGAGAGATAGAGAGAGAGAGAGAGAGAGAGGAGAGAGAGAGAGGAGAGAGAGAGAGGATAGACAGCTAGATAGATAAACTCTTTATTGTTTACAACTTAACTAAAACACAAATTACATAGTGAAAAGGGCTTAAATGCTAGTGAAACAACAAGCGGCCTTATCACTAATAGTGATCTCTTCCAAGCAACCTTGAGGAGAGAGAGAGAGAGAGAGAGAGGTCGCAGTACCGATTTATTTATTATTATTATTTATTTATTTATTCAATTAGCACCGCTGATGCGAATTACACTAATGATACGTCATTAAACATTACATTATATATAAGTATACATTATATCAATACGTCTAAACCATAATTAATCAGAAATCAGAATTTTTATTTTGTTGAACATGATAGTATATCACATATTACAAAATAATATACAAGATGGATTTTTGAAATGTTGTTACACATGTCCATGCCCGACGAGGCGTACAAACTATGCAATCAGAATTATGATTATCAAACCAATGTCATTAACGTACAATGTCAGAGTCACTATAGTTGAATTATAAATAATATTATGCAAAATGTTATTGAAAATTCAATATATGTCAGGTATTAAGTATGTCAATAGTAATAATTAAAGTAGAATATGCAAGTCAAGTATAATGGTTTGATATAGGTATGTCAATATTAGTAGGTATCTAAAGTCAAAACAGTTTTATCAGATAAAAATTCTGCAATGGAATAATAATTAATTACAATGAATTCAAAATTATTCAAAATGTAAATGTCATTATAGTAAAATTTATATTAATATTTGCACAAAAGATATCAAATGTCAAAAAAAAACATAATTCAATACATTAAATATACACCGCTGGGATATACATACGCCTACTAAAGTGGAGACTGCGTGTCGGCAAACGTAGTTTAGGGCGCCCTGAGACACAATGGAGTGACGATATACTTACGGAAGGCAGTTTGGCAGGCTGGAAACTAAAAGCAAGATAAGTGCTGTTCTATAGGACAGGTCTAAAAGCAAGATAAGTGCTGTTCTATAGGACAGGTCTAAAAGCAAGATAAGTGCTGTTCTATAGGACAGCTCTAAAGTTTTCTTTAAATTTTAACTTAAAATAATTTTTAGAAATAATTAACGCAAAAATGATTTTTATGTATGAAATTGATTTGTATCAAATTGAAATTTTGACAAATATTTGTGATGATGTTTTATAGTTTTGCAAACCTCGATTTTTTAAACGGTTTTATTTAGCTGGACCTGTTTGTTTATTTGTTTGTTTGGGTCAAATTTAGTAATTGAAATTTTACCCCCTTGCAGTTGACGGATCGATCTGTAATTTGGTACACACCTTTAGTCCTGATGACAATACAATTTAGTATATTCTGTAATATTGTAAATCCGCCACAAAATGGTGGATTTCATATTTTAACACAACCCCCACAATATGGGTATCAAATTAAAGGCCTTTTCTAGTAAATACAGTAAATACATTACCTACATCATTATCTTTCTTTTCAATAAAACCGTATAACTTAAAAAGTTTTTATATGTAAGTACTTGTTTATAAGTTCATTCATCATTTTATATCTTCAAAAATGTGGGTATACGTGAGTTAGACTGACGATGGTCTAACTACGGACTCGTAAACTACACTATTTTAGAAGTTTCTTGACTTATTAGTAGAAAGAAAGTAATAATACATTAATTCCATGGTCACTTTAAAATATAACCATTGTGAAGTAAGTCTCTAAAATAAGTAGATAATAATCTTTCCCAGTACCATACCTAATATCCCGAAACTACAAAGATTATACCTACGTACAGGCGCATCAGTACAAGAGTTTCCTAACACACACATGCACACATACAGTAACGCACACACGCGTTTTCCCATTTCCCGGGGCGGGGCCCGGAGCTACGGGAAAGTTTGCCCGGTGTCGCCTGCGGCCGGTGCGCTGGATAACGCTGTATATGCTATTTTACGTTTTTATAGAAAAATATTAAATTAGCAGATAGCTCAAAATATATTTGCTTAATACAATTACAATTACAAGTGTGATTCTTTGTAGGATTGAGTTGTAAATTTTATAAAAATGTGACCGCTTGTTAGTGGCCTAATAGATACTTGGTATATCCAGGTAATAAATACCGGAGTCGTAAGCAATGCGATAAATTCACCCCCAGGCAAGCCAGCATCCATCCTCGGTCACACCGTCGCTTAACATCAGGCGAGGTGGTGGTCAATCTTGCGTAAAAAAAGCATACTGCTGTATTCGACCTCTTCCGTTGATTCCATTCATTTATTGCGTAAGACGATTTAGGGGGGGGGGGGGGGCGACCATGTCTTATTTATTTTTTTCTTACAAGGGGGTGGGAGGGATTCTTGATAGTTCACAAAAATTTAAATAAAAGTTAAAATTATACTTTGAAAAAGCGCGGGCAACCGCGCGAGTGCGCTCGGATGTGTATAAAAGTACAAATAAACATTCTTAAAAAATGGTTACTTTGAAAAATAAACATTACGTGTATTAATTTTTCCTTTAGATTCTTACGTAATAAATATTACACATGGGGTCGGCCTAATCTTATTTTTTCTTATATAGGGGGGGGGGGGGGGTCAAAAAGTGGCAAAAATTGTCTTACGTAATAAATGAATGGCCCCTTTACGACTACTCTGGCCACTGCAGATGATTATCTATACCTCAACCACTCGAAGTTCAAACAACTTGTGTGCGTTAGCCTCATTTATTAATGTTGTAAATACACTTTTGTGTTCATTTTATTTAGATTTTTCATTTTTATTGTACAGAAAAGACACTGTTATGTTTTCGTTTTTGTGTAAAATATTTATTTTTCAGTTGGCTGTGAAATTTGGCTACAGTTGTAAGTATTCTTGTTTTAAATCAAAAATGTATACCTATAGCATAATATTTTGTCTCGGTGACGATTCGGCATTCGCCAGAAACTGTTAAAAAGTTTAAATTGTGCTTTTACTTGAGATGTTCTTCTCCGATGGATATTATCAGGGTGCTTAAAAATCGAGTGTATCATCCTTCGTAATTCGAGTTTATCTTCGTTTCTTTTAGGTATTTAGCAAGTTGTCCTTTTTAAAAAAAAATTTTTTTTAATGTGTAAGATCATTTTTCCATTTTGTAATATGGGCCACAGTGGCTTGCAACAAATTGATAATTATATTTATTATAGCGAGCAAAATTATTGCTTACGACTAAATTAATTATTATAATTGGCGGCAAACCAAAAACAATTTGAAAATTCTGAAAGATATTACTATAACTAACAAAAATAGGAGGAATTCTCTAAAAATAACAAAAACTATTTAGGAAATCTTTTTCTAATCTAATCCAAATAATTATCGCAAAAACTAGATCCAACCTTATCCAGTGGGAGCGTAACCGTTTACAGTAGACATAGGGCGGGCTACTGTTCACAGCCTGCGGCCTTCCTGACCAATCACAGTGCTCCGAGCTATATCGCCCTCCTTATCACTCAATACAAAACCTCAATACCTCCATCCCTGTCGCTTCCCCCGGCAAAAATCTTAGTTACACAAATTACATAACCAACTTTCATCCTAAACCCTCCGGCGTAGAGATCACTTTTGTTTGCGCTTTTCTCCGTCGCTTCAGGCGTTACGGTACTACAATCATGTTTATTTGATATCGAGCGTCAGGCTGGCGACGATTTTCAAGTTCAGATTTCGCTTTCACTATATTTTGAACCTTATTCTTTTAGCAGTTAAATCTATAAAGGGAGAAGCGGTTCCGGGAATTGTGTTTACGTGTGCAATGCTGGCAGTTTCATTGTTACTTTACTGAAAGCAAAGCATACGGTTCCATTCCAAACTTAAATAATTGAGGAATAGAGTAGAAATTTCAGTGATAGAGATTTGGAGTTGTGACTTTTCTGGTGTACAAAGTTTTGTTGCTCGAGGCGAAACCTATTTGCGATGACAATTTTGCGAGCGTCGGCGAACGAAATATGCCTTTTATTCGCAGTCCAGGATTAAAGCTCTAAAACGGAATTGCTGTCAGCCAGAGCTTTGTTGGAATTTGTGACTACACCTACCTATTTGCCTCTTTGTGAACATTTTTCCAGTGATTAAGGTAGACATGGGTCGGTTGTCGACAAAGATTTGAAATTCGAATACTGTAACGGTATGTGACTGTTTTTGAAAACAAAACACGATCTACCTGGTGGCTTTGGTTAAAATTAATGTTTTACGCAAAATATATATATGGTTTTGCTTGAATAAAACTAAGCTTATGTTTATTCTTACCTATAGGTACATTACGACATTCCGATGGTCACGGCCGATGTATATTTGTCAAGTCAAAATGAATCCCTTTGTATATAACTTAATAATAACTTAGGGGATTCTTTACACATATGACAGGAAAAAAAACATAGGATTCACAATAATCGCCGATTTATAAACTGGTGCTAAAAATTCTATAAAAAATTGTTGCTGGAAGCTGCTAAATTCCACCCTCCCCATTTCACTACTGGACTAGCAGAAAATCGGCGAATTACCAGCCATTTCTCGTTGAAATACCAATAATCCGTACTCAGCGATAGCAGATATGTATAGGAATATAATTCTTTGCCACCATATCTGTTTCCTGAGACCTAAAATCTTGGAATTTTCAAGGCTAGAGTTAATAGATATCTTCTAGATCGACGAGCTCCATCCTCGGCCACACCGTCGCTTAACATCAGTCGAGTTGGTGGTCAATCGTAGATCTATCTTGCACAAAAAAGTCTCGAGTACCTACTGAGGTAAAGTAGCATGTCTGTCTGTCTATAGAATTAGTTTTGTTGTGTGCGCGCAAGAACTTCACTTTGTTCCACCCTCCCAATTTCACTACAGTACTAGCAGAAAGTCGGTACATTACCGTCCATTTATTCATTAAAATGCCCAAAATCCGTAGGCAACGATTTCGATCCTCGTTCGTGCCTACTGCACCAAATGTGACTACTGCACAAGAATGGAGTTCTTTGCCGCCATCTCTGTTTCCTGAGATCTACAATCTTGGAATTTTCTAGAGTAAATAGATATCTTCTAGATCGACGAGCTCCATCCTCGGCCACACTATTGCAATTGCATGTTATGACTACATCAAGAAGGGCAAATGTGCTCATCACATTATAATTGTATGTCTTTATGTTATTCGTAATGTTTGTCCTGTTTTGTGGTCTAAAAAAATTAAAAATAAATGAAATAAGGACAGAAACACCTTAGTTCTCTTACAAAATAATGAAATAAGGACGGCAGCCCCCTCGGTGTCATGTTAGTTCAGTATAAGAATAGACTTTAACTCTAACCCTGTATGTAAAGTCTGTTCACAAATAGAAACGTCGTGGGGGCGCCGAGTAAACCTATTTTACCCGACTGTGTAAGAGGGAGGGTAACTTTTTTCGAGTGTATATATGTTTGTATGTATGTATGTTTCTATATGATAGCCTACAGCCTGAACAGCTTGACAGCTTTACTTGAACACATTCTTTTACAACGATTTTACGCAAATTTTATCACAAAAACGTACACTCAATAGCGTATCAAGCGTAAATAAATCATAAGTAAAACTGCAGAAACTGTTTTTCTGCAGTCGGGTATTTTGTTTTTCTTTTAATATAACCTACTTATTGTTCAATCAAAATGTCAGTTTACAATTTGTCCGCGACGGCTCTCTTTATGAACAGATAACCTTAAGATATTCAAACTCATTATAATTACAACTGCGTCTTTTTGGCCAGTTTGAATATCTTATATTCAAACTGGCTAAAAAGATGCAATTTTTTTTTTCATTTCCCATGATTGTTCCTAATGAGTGCATCAATAACAGACATTTATTTCTCATTATTTCTACGAACAGAAGCAAACAAAGGTAAACGAAGACAAAAAGAAAATGTTTGCGAAAAACGAAAAATAATTTACCAGTCAAATTCGTATTGAATAAATTAGATGGTTTCCTGGATAGTAAGGGCTAGGGTACACTGTAAGAACGGGCATAAGAAGGACAGAAAAAAAATGTGTATAAGACCACAGGACTATGGCCTTACCCTTCTCATAATCATAATGAGGAAACCTACATGTCTGAGAGTTCTCAATGATCTTGAAGGTGTGTGAAGTCTGCCAACCCGCACTTGGCCAGCGTGGTAGACTATGGCCTAACCCTTCTCACAATGAGAAGATGGCCCGTTCCCAGCAGTGGGACAGTTTGTGCAAACAGGGCTGATAAAAAAAAAAACATAATGAGAAGATGGCCCGCGCCCAACAGTGGGACAGTTTGTACAAACTGATAAAAAATTATTAATAATTATAATTTTAAAGAACTGTAACAACCGACTTCTCCCGGATACCATTGTCAGAACTAGACCAAATTGAAATGAGAAGCACCAGCTTTCAAATAGAAAAATAATCATCAAATTCGGTTCACCCTGTCGAAAGTTATGAGGTAACAGACATAAAAAAATACTAAAATATAAAAATACTTCATAGTCATTCGACTATGAAGAATCTCCTCCTTTTTTGAAGTCGGTAGAAATAAGACCACACGACAGAAAACTTCATCAAGGCGACATTAATTATACGATACGTTAGTAAAGTTCTCAGGGCGCTGAAAGAAGTTTTCACTTCAAAAACGTACGTACATACGTAGTCTTCTCTAATAAGGCTAGGGCTAGTGCATGGTTGCCTGGAGAAGATCGCTTTACACGATAAGACCACCAATTCAGAGCTTAGGAATAGTTTTTTCAGTGCAACATATATTTTTATTGTGGTCTTTACAGAATTATCTATCCATATGATTATAAATAGAGTTCAAATATTATTAAAATATATTTAGAAGAATAATTATAGTTTAAAAAATTAAAGCAACCGACTTCTCATGGATGCCATTGTCAGAACTGGACCACGCGGGAAGCACCGGTTTTCAAATAAAACAAGAATCATCGAAATCGGTTCATCCAGTCGAAATATCTGAGGTAACAAACATAAAAATAATTTTATAGTTTAAAAAACTGAAACAACCGACTTCGATATACGTTATTTCGTTTACTTGTAATATAAGTAAGGATAATAATTAAGCAAGGCGCTCAAGCGTTGAAGTAACTCTATTTTCTACTTATACACATAGGATGAGGAGTAAATAGGTTTTACTTTGTGGAACTCTGCGATTCTATAATCTGACGCACTCACTCAGGAATCCAATGAAAATATTTTTACTTTTAGAGATTATTCAAAAAGCAATAAAGCAATGTTTCTAATACAATTATGGGACCAATTTGGGAGCTTTCTCTATACGCCAATTCACGAAACACAAAAATTGGTTCAAGAATGAGCGAGAAATTCGTGTGCATACATAAAAAAAATATAAACAGTACGAATTGATAACCTCCTCCTTTTTAGAAGTCGGTTAAAAAATACAGTCGAATTGAGAACTTCCTCCTTTTTTTAAGTCGGTAGAAAAGATTTCAACGCATGCTACAACTGCATTCTACGGTCTACGAGCTACGGAGCTACGGCTACGCTTCGTAGCGTTTAATTACGTACTGTTTTAAGAGAAACGTCTATTGACAGTGACACGCCTTGGTTAGAAAACCAATTCGTATGTAGTGACGGAAAATGGCGTGACGCTCCTTCACGCCCCCACTACTCTGCTGCTCTTGACTCCCAAATGTGTTCGTGCGCGTATACTATACAGGTGTGCATTTCGTTACTTCTATGTGTGAGTTGTATACTGCGAATATCTATTTAACTACAGTATATTCGATTCGTGCACCGTTTACACATATTTCATATTTGTAACAATATTACCTTTTGTTTGACATCTGCCGGCCAACCAGTGACGGCCAACTTAATTTTAACCGACTTAAAAAATGAGGTTCTCAATTCGATTTAATTTACTTTTTTAAATTTGTTGTCACACAACTCCGTTGGTTACTAAGCGAGTTTTGATTTATATTTTTTATTTGAAAGAATATACTTTCAAATTTGTCTCATAAGTATTTATTTATATTAATATCAAAATCAGTTAAGTTTAATTCTTAAAAGAAAATAACTGCAGTATTTTTAAGTCGATTGTTTTAGTTTTAGAATAGAATATAGCTTTATTGTACATCCATACAGTATAACTTGAAAAAAATAAACAAAAAACTTGAACGATAGTACAAAAGCGGCCTCATCCAGATTTATTCCAGGCAACTTTAAGCTTGATAAAAATATTATAATTTAAAATGGAAGGAGGTTTTGTGCTTACAATACAAATTTATCAATAAAATGCATATAACACGTTTAATAAATATTTTTTAAGCAATACTAATAATTATAATGGCAATGCGGGCGGCATGCTGGGTACGCTGCCAACTGGTAGTGGATTTGAGCATTTGGAATGTCTTTAGACCTTTATCGGTCTGGGGTAATCGATATGGTTTTTGTGTAGTAGTTTAGTTAGTTGAGTTTGTATATTGTTTTGTTGTAGTTAATAAAAGCACTTGCCAAAAAAAAAAACAGTTTATCACAATTATATCTACTTTGCTTCCCTCTAGTGTAGCCTCCGCTTTATCCCGTCACATCTTTATCTTGTACTGTTGAGTTTGTTTTAAAACAGATTTTTCTTTTTGTTTGTGTTTGACATCGAATTTATTCCATCTTTGCCTTTTTGTTCTGAGTACTTATTGAAAGTATTATGTGAGTTGGGGCCCTTTGGAATGAATTAACATATATTTTGGTACAATAAAAAGGATATTCTTTGAAATCCAAATAGAACAGTAGGAAAATTACAACTGCCATATACAGAGGCAACATATCCGGGCTAGATATTTTTTTACTGCGCAAGAAGGAGGATTATGTTTTTCGAGTGTATGTTTGTGTGTGGGTATGAATGTATGTTTCTATATTACCTCCTACAGCCTAAGCGGCTTGACCGATTGTACGAGTTCTTTACTTCCCGAGTGTCATTGGTCATTTCTTTTATAATAATAACAATACAAGTAAATTTAAAAATTGCACTTTTTCGTAACCTCCAACCAACTTTATCGTGGTTTTAAAAGAATTGTCAAGAATGCTCAAATACGATTCCGGTCCACGTTCTTGATGCGTACCGCACAGGAATGGAATTCTTTGCCGCCTTCTTTGTTTCCTGGGCACTACGATCTTGAAATTTTCCAGACTAGTCGGAAAAGATATTTTCTAGATCGACGTGCTCCATCCTCGGTCACACCATTGCGTAACACGAGGCCAGTTTGTCAAACGTAGGCCTATTTTGTAAAAAATACTGTTCTATTGAAAAAGCTTTTACGATTGGATTACTCAGTCGAAAAAGATTGCAGGTAAATTGATCGATTCAATTGATCAATTCAATTCACTAATTCTTTACAATATATACCAATCCCAATACAATTTTCACGCATGTTACTGTGAAGGTTCCTGACAATACAACCTGCAAGTTACCACGATGATTAAATTTATACGCTTTTTTACTTTTTAACAAGTTCCAAGATTAGTTAAGAAGTGTGAAATAAATGCGTTTTTTTATGCATGATAGATCTACGATTGACCAACTACATGCTACTTTATGGCGGTGCTCGTTATATTTTCTATTTATGTATTTTCATGGAGCTTAACATGGAGCCGAACAACGTTTACTGCTCTCTTATCCAGACAAAAGAAGGTAATAAACTGGATTAAGACAAAGAGTGGGTTGGCGCGGCTATCTCGCCCGCACGCGGCACCTTTTTTAGTTATAAAATTGTTGAAATTACATTTGATAAATATTCTTGTACAAACTGTCCCACTGCTGGGCGCGGGCCATTTTCACATTGTGAGAAGAGGTAAGGTCATAGTCTACCACGCTGACCAAGTGCGATTTGGCAGACTTCACACATCTTTCAAGATCATTGAGAACTCTCAGACATGTAGGTTTTCTCACGATGTTATCCTTCACCGTTTGAAGTTGGCGGCAATCAACAATACGCACATAACTTTGAAAAGACACAGACGGGATGTATGCACGGGATTCGAACACAAGACCTGCGGTTCACAAGCCAGACGGTCTCCCGACTAGGCTGCGGAAACTACTAATAAGTAAGTACTAGGGCTGTCAAAAAAAATCTTTCTTTCGCTTCTTAAGAACACTATTAAAATGTATTAACAGTATTCTGTTATTTCTTTCAAATAACAGATGTTTGACTTAGACTTTTACTGTTTAGAGGTAAAACCAATAAACCCCAAACAATATACATACTTAAATATAAATCCGAATCGGATAATTCGAATTCATAATATATTATGTTTTATTTTTATAAATAAATATATATAAACTTAAATACAATCTATCATTCAGATTCAGATATCGGTGTTTTAGAATAAAAACCAGTTTTCTCATATTAAGTGGACAAATTAAATTCGCTAAATAATCCTGCTAAAATATTTAAAAAGTAACTTAGTCAAATTAATATTGTGCATCAAATGATACGAAGTGGTAATAAATTAATTATTTTTATTTTAAAGTAATTGAAGCTTATATGTGTACGAGTTGTATAGTAACAGAGGTCTGAATTGGGATCAAAAGAAGCGTCCCCTTGTCTGCTCGAGACACACCTTTGTGGGATTATGGACCCTGGTTACTATTGCGTATTCTGTGAGTGCCTGCGCAAATAAAGGACGATTTTAGTAAGTACTAGCTGCGCCCCTCGGTTTCACCCGCGTGATGATCGATTATGTTGTTATTGTTTACTGTATCCCACAGGAACTGTCGAATTGCTTGGTATAAAAGTTAAAGGTCCTTTTACATAGTGCAAGTAGTAATGCTGTCAATATTCGTCCAAATCCATCCAGTAGTTTCAGCGTGCATCGAACACACCGTACCTACAGGCAGACAGACAGACAAAAATGATGAAATTTGCTGTTTTGGCTTCTGTATCGAGAGTAAAGCCTCCAATCTGAATCTGAATCTGAATCAAAATGTTTCAAAAATATTTTTATTTTAAGCAAAAAAATGGTTGTCTGTAAAGTCTGTTTACGGACGATAATTTTACGTGATAACAATGCGTCACAAGCCGAATGCTTAGGTCGATCGTGCCTCTCTATCGCTTGTTCCGCGCTTGCACGCTCGGCTCAGGTGGAACGTGACAATGAGTCATGCTTTTTCGTGCGTGCAGCCGGCGTTCATCGATTTATAAAACGTTATCACGTCAAAAAGACTGTTCGAAAGTTTCGATCATTCCACCTGACACCTCCGTGATAAAAATGGTAACGGCTCGCATTGCAATGGCGTGTACAGATCGGGATATGCGGGTTTAAATCCCTTCGAATGCGTGAAATTTTTGAACTGTCTATAAATGTAGATACTTAAGTGTGTAAAACACTAAACAATATCGGTATTTATGTTTTCACACCGATTACAACCTAGGAAAATAATAACCAACATTACGAAACTAAAGATTACAGTCAATAACAAAATGGTAATGAAGTTATAATCAAGCAGACAACACAAAAAGGTTTTGCACGTGTGCCGTTTAACATCGCCAATATCGTGGACCAAGAAATGAAATTGACGCAAGTACCGTGTCATCAGGTGAGATAGCGATATTAACACCACTTTATTATAATTATTTTTTAAGAAGGCAGACAAAATAGGTAGACCAAGAGTTTATTATAAATTAAAACATTTCAGAAAACATTAAAATCTGGCAAATCTGCAATGTTTGACATTGAGCTGGAGTATAGATCATTGGCTTGTAAAACCAGCTCCACCGAAAAAGCCGTATATCTTTATTTTTCACACTTACTAAAATCACATTTGGCCGTATCACGGTGGATGGTACGATAACCATGCGGCGGGAAATTAATATTTCAAGCAGTTTTTTACTCGACTGTGTAAGAAGGAGGGTTATGTTTTGAGTGTGTGTATGTTTCTATATGATCGCCTACAGCTAAATGGCTTGTCCGATTTTGATGTACGAGGTGTCGTTAGTTTTGTCTTCACTTCCTGAGTGTCATAAGCTTTATTTTTTTTTGTAATAATAATAATACGCGCAAACCAACGGTGCTCAGCATCGAAGACCGCAAAGACGTATGGAAGAGCAAGGAGTTGCACGGGCGGTTCTACAGGGTGTTATCAGGACCCGATGTACTGCCTGCATCGGTGAACTGGCTGCGCTTCGGTGACCTCTTTGGGGAAACTGAAGGGTTTGCCTGTGCAATTGCAGATGAAGTTATCAAGACGAACCACTATCGGAAATATATCATGAAGGACGGTACGGTCGACATCTGTCGGGCATGCCACCGTCCCGGAGAGTCTCTCCGACATATTATTTCCGGTTGTTCGCATCTTGCTAACGGTGAGTATTTGCACAGGCACAACCAAGTAGCCAGGATCATCCACCAGCAACTTGCCCTTCAATACGGCCTTGTCGAGTCAGAGGTGCCATACTATCAGTACGCACCAGCGCCAGTTCTCGAAAATAGCCGTGCTTTGCTCTACTGGGATCGTTCTATAATCACGGACAGGACTATTGTTGCCAATAAGCCTGATATCGTGATCGTAGATCGGTCTCAACGCCGGGCAGTGCTCGTCGACATCACCATCCCACATGATGAGAATCTCGTGAAGGCTGGGAAGGACAAGCTCAGCAAGTACCTTGACTTGGCTCACGAGATAACCGCCATGTGGGATGTTGACTCGACGATCATTGTCCCGATAGTCGTTTCGGTGAACGGTGTCATAGCGAAGAGCCTCGACCAACATCTCAAGAGGCTCTCGCTCGATGGTTGGGTCAAGGGTCAGATACAGAAGGCAGTCATCCTGGACACGGCACGTATTGTCAGGAGGTTCCTCTCTCTGTAGGTCCTACCACCGGCAGGTTGAGCCCCGCCCCGCTGCCGACGGCACCCTAGTTTTAAGTTTTTTACAATATTTATGTTTCTTTTTTATAAGTTTATATTTATGTTGTAAAAGAAATAAAATTAAGATTATAAATATATAAATGGGAAAATAATAATATATATCTCGCAAAAATAATAAAATGTGTTTTTTCGTAACCTCCAATGATCTTTTTCGTAATAAACAAGTGATTTTACTGGAATTATTCTAAAGAATTCACATTTATAGTCTTACATACTTTCTCACAAAAAAAAATGTATACTCAACAACGTATCAAACGTAACGAAATCGTAAGTTAAATTGGAAAATAAGTTTTTCTGCAATCGGTTATTTTGTTTTTCTTTTAATATAGATACTTGTTTACCCTTGTATCCAAGTCAGGTATCTATTGTTATAAATCATAATATTTGTGAAAATCTACGACTATTCTTTAAATTATCAAGCTATTTTGTTTACCAATAATATCATCTTCTTTATTTTACATTAGTAAAATGGATTTCTAAGTTAATATGAGTTAGCTTACAAATCCATTTTTACTAATTACTCTCGGGGCATGAAGCAACGAGGCGCATTATTGATTGTTTAATTGACGTGATAATATAAAAAATAATCTTAGGCTGTCGCAAACATTGTGATCACTTACAATAATTACCCGAACTACTCGTAGTAGTTAACAGGAAAAAAACAGTTTGAAATTAAAATTTCCCGCCGAGAATTTTTTAAAGAGAAGAAATGCGGCGTACTCTATTGATTTCTTTCTCTACGGTAATAACGGTGCAAATTGATTTGTGTAGGTTGCAGACTGCCGCTGAGGTTATAATTTTCTCGCCCCGTGCTGTGAATGCACGCTGCGTTGCCAACATTGCGATACTGAGTAGGTAGTTAGGTAGGTAGGATTTTTGAAATAGGCTGATACTTAATCTTTTTATTTTGATGTGGTCTATTACACGAATAAGGATGTAATATTAAAACTTTTATCATAATAAAATCTTAACTATCTTTTAACAGCTGAATTAAACAATAAAAAAAATAACAACCAGATATTGACAAGAATCCTCCTTGAACATCTCGAGCACAGATGTGAGCGCAAGTTGCGCCGCCCGCTTAAATATTCAACAGTCATTAGTGCTGGCACTGTGTGCGCACGGGTGTATTGTTTTGCAAGGAGCCTTCTTTTATCATAGTCCATAGAAAGTTTGTAAACATTGTACGGTGTTGCAAGACGAGACATCTGTTACAGTATTTATACCGGGAAGACGTGTTTCTTTGGTTTTTAGGGTTCCGTACCTCAATAGGAAAAAACGGAACCCTTATAGGATCACTTTGTTGTCCGTCTGTCCGTCTGTCTGGGTGTCAAGACCTTTATCTCGGGAAATCGTGTTTACATTAAAACCATATACGTAGATCCATAGTATCTTGCTGCAGAAAGAAAAATAAAGTTTCTCAGTTTTCGTAAAAAAACTTACAGCCGAATATGTCGTAAAAAAACGCACATTTCGACACTCACAAGTGAATTAAAACCTATGGGGTACTTTCCGTTGACCTAGAACTATGAAATTTGGCAAGAAGCATTGTGTTAGAGTACACATATAGGAAAAAATCCAAAAACTGGACATTTTTAATTCAATCACAAAAAAATAGTGTCTTTACGCAAGGTATGAGGGTCCAAATTTTAAAGTTCTTTAATTAGCATAAGTTAAAACAGGTTTTTAAATATTTTTACGATGTATATTTTTCGGTTTATGAAGGAAAATATAAAAAATATATGATTTCCCCCTTTTATATACTAGTTTGTATGGAACCCTCGGTGGGCGAGTCTGACTCGCACTTGCCCGGTTTTATTTTTTTACGGAAACGTAAAAAAATCTCATGTTTCTGTTTTCTTTTGTTTTCTATAACATATGTTTTTCCTTCAGATGTCAACTTATCCAGATGCTATATTTTTTAACCGTCTTCTTCGTATAATCTTAAAGCCATAGGGATTTAAGTGTGTTCCCCACTTCCCTGCCTCCCTGCCTGCCTGTAAGTGCTCGAGCCGAGAGACAGGGAACACGATAGACAGGGTCAAGAAATAGGGTAGTATAAAGGGTCCGAGAAATCGGGTGGTATAACTATTTATGCTACAGGATTTCTCGGATCCTATCTATCGTGTGCTCTGTCTCTCAGGTCGGGCGCTACAGGCAGGCAGGGAGGCAGGGAGATCAGGAATACATGATCGCCCAAATTAGGAACCCTAACTCCCGATCCCTTATTACAGTCTCTGCTTACAGGGTACGATAAATCGGGTGATGCGATGGGCCTTTGTTAGATGTTACAATTATTAACGTAAGATGCAGAAAAATTGCAACACTTAGGATAAATTAAGCATTATTTCTGACATTTATGTAAGAACTGTAATTTTAATAATCATATGTCCATTGAATTAGTACTTTACAATTTATATTTATTTATACTTTGTATTCAAAAAGATTACGTCAACAAAATAAAAAAACATATAACCCGTCCCGAATCGATCCTGGCGCAAAGGTGCCCATAATACTGGCAGCATTACCCCGCTGAATGGCAAGAACTGTAATTGTCAATATTATGTCAATCTTTTATCGACGCCGGAGGCCAAGCTTCAGGCGCTAACTGAAGAAAAAAGTGAGGATAAACATTTATAATTTAACAAACGGGTTCTGTTTTTGAACCGAAATCTCCAACTATAGTTTCAACCGTATACTACGGTCTTTTTCAAAAAAAGTAGTGCAGACGTCACTCCCGAAGGACGTCTCGTCTGGTACTACTAAGTTGTGTGTCCTTCGGGAGTTAAGTTTGCGCTGCTCCTTTCGAAAAAGACCGTCGTATACGGTTGAAACTATAGTCGATGATTTCGGCTCAAAAATAGAAGTGATTAACCCGTTTGTTCAAATAAAAATGTGTACAACCACATTAGTTTTCAACCGACTTCAAAAAGGAAGAGGTTCTCAATTCGACTGTATTTTTTTTTTATACAAGATAGATCTACGATTGACCACCAACTCGCCTGATGTTAAGCGACGGTGTGGTTTGTGTCTTTTTATGTTTGTTACCTGATAACTTTCGACTGGGTGAACCGATTTTGATGATTCTTTTTTTGTTTGAAAGCTGGTGCTTCCCGTGTGGTCTCATATCAATTTGGTCCAGTTCTGACAATGGCATCCATGAGAAGTCAGTTGCTTCACTTTTATTAACTATAACTATCATAATAAAAGAGTACAAACATGTTCACAGAAATACACATTTTTTTGTACATGAATGTGGTCGTAAGTAATTAAATTACCATGTAGTTACGTGTCGCGGCGGTGTATATCAACGAGCGCTGCGGGTGCGCAGCTTGTATCGCAGAGATTATGGACATACTACTGGCAGGCGATCGAATGTTAATGTATTAATTGAACTAGCGATCGGAACTGTACGGAGCTAACATGGAGTGAACCACAGATAACAAGTTATAATCGATTAATTAAAAAAAACTAACCTCCTTGGACTTGAACCTTCTAAAACTTGGACTTGGTTCAGTAGTTTTCAAGATATGGAATTAGGCGTTAGGTACATTAGTAGTGAAATGTGTATGAAAATTAAACGAACTTAGATACGAAGATAGATTTTCCCCGGTTCTGCGTGGGAAGCCTCAAGTAAGGTAATCGCCCGACTCGTCTTCTGTCGCTACACGTCGGGCAATGCTGTTAGACGCGTGTCGTGACAAGCCATCCTGTGTGTTTAGAAAGTGCTACATCTAAGGCCAAGATACTAAAAGGCTTTGATTTGCCATGCTTTTATTTCAGATTCAATACTTATTCATCTCTGTTTCCTAAGATACAATCTTGGAATCTTCAAGGCTAGAGTGAATAGATATCTTCTAGATCGACGAGCTCCATCCTCGGCCACACCGTCACTTATCATCGAGCGAATTGGTGATCAAACGTAGATCTATCTTGTATAAAAAGCAATTAATACAACCTCTCTTTAGATAATATCTCATTGGCTTAAACGTGAAATTAAAACATTATATAAGAGAATTTGTGAGTAAAATAGAACATTATTTACGACAAATTGCAGACGGGACGGCGGCGTGGTCACGCCACCGCCTCACGCTGAGCACGCATTCAATATACGATGTAACTACACGTGTAACACAAGCGCTTTGGTTGCGCTTTTTAGCCCCTGACCCAAAAGGAGGGGTGATATTAGTTTGACGTGTGTATTTGTGCGTCTGTCCATGGCATAGTTCTCAAACGGATTAAGTTATTTTGAACAATCTTATTTGTGCAAAGAAGATTTGATCTAGAATGTACTTAACTATAATTCATCAAATACAAATATTTTACATGCCGAAAAGTTCTCGAGTGGAGACCACAAACCTGCAAGCTCAGGGTAAGAAGACCAGCCACGAGATGGGCAGATGACATCATACAAGTGGCGGAAAAACGCTGGATGCAAGCCGCTTCCAATCTTTTTTTAGGGTTCCGTACCTCAAAAGGAAAAAAACGGAACCCTTATAGGATCACTTTGTTGTCCGTCTGTCCGGGTGTCAAGACCTTTATCTCAGGAACGCGTTAAGGTATCGAGTTGAAATTAAGACCATATACTCAGACCCATAGTTTCTTGCTGCAGAAAGAAAAATCAAATATCTCAGTTTTCGTAAAAAAAAGTTACGGCCGAATATGTCGTTAAAAAACTCACATTTCGACACACAAGGGAATCAAAACCTATGGGGTACTTTCCGTTGACCTAGAACTATGAAATTTGGCAAGAAGCATTGTGTTAGAGTACACCTATAGGAAAAAATCCAAAAACTGGACATTTTTAATTCAATCACAAAAAAATAGTGTCTTTACGCAAGGTATGAGGGTCCAAATTTTAAAGTTCTTTAATTAGCATAAGTTAAAACAGGTTTTTAAATATTTTTACGATGTATATTTTTCGGTTTATGAAGGAAAATATAAAAAATATATGATTTCCCCCTTTTATATACTAGTTTGTATGGAACCCTCGGTGGGCGAGTCTGACTCGCACTTGCCCGGTTTTATTTTTTTACGGAAACGTAAAAAAATCTCATGTTTCTGTTTTCTTTTGTTTTCTATAACATATGTTTTTCCTTCAGATGTCAACTTATCCAGATGCTATATTTTTTAACCGTCTTCTTCGTATAATCTTAAAGCCATAGGGATTTAAGTGTGTTCCCCACTTCCCTGCCTCCCTGCCTGCCTGTAAGTGCTCGAGCCGAGAGACAGGGAACACGATAGACAGGGTCAAGAAATAGGGTAGTATAAAGGGTCCGAGAAATCGGGTGGTATAACTATTTATGCTACAGGATTTCTCGGATCCTATCTATCGTGTGCTCTGTCTCTCAGGTCGGGCGCTACAGGCAGGCAGGGAGGCAGGGAGATCAGGAATACATGATCGCCCAAATTAGGAACCCTAACTCCCGATCCCTTATTACAGTCTCTGCTTACAGGGTACGATAAATCGGGTGATGCGATGGGCCTTTGTTAGATGTTACAATTATTAACGTAAGATGCAGAAAAATTGCAACACTTAGGATAAATTAAGCATTATTTCTGACATTTATGTAAGAACTGTAATTTTAATAATCATATGTCCATTGAATTAGTACTTTACAATTTATATTTATTTATACTTTGTATTCAAAAAGATTACGTCAACAAAATAAAAAAACATATAACCCGTCCCGAATCGATCCTGGCGCAAAGGTGCCCATAATACTGGCAGCATTACCCCGCTGAATGGCAAGAACTGTAATTGTCAATATTATGTCAATCTTTTATCGACGCCGGAGGCCAAGCTTCAGGCGCTAACTGAAGAAAAAAGTGAGGATAAACATTTATAATTTAACAAACGGGTTCTGTTTTTGAACCGAAATCTCCAACTATAGTTTCAACCGTATACTACGGTCTTTTTCAAAAAAAGTAGTGCAGACGTCACTCCCGAAGGACGTCTCGTCTGGTACTACTAAGTTGTGTGTCCTTCGGGAGTTAAGTTTGCGCTGCTCCTTTCGAAAAAGACCGTCGTATACGGTTGAAACTATAGTCGATGATTTCGGCTCAAAAATAGAAGTGATTAACCCGTTTGTTCAAATAAAAATGTGTACAACCACATTAGTTTTCAACCGACTTCAAAAAGGAAGAGGTTCTCAATTCGACTGTATTTTTTTTTTATACAAGTTAGATCTACGATTGACCACCAACTCGCCTGATGTTAAGCGACGGTGTGGTTTGTGTCTTTTTATGTTTGTTACCTGATAACTTTCGACTGGGTGAACCGATTTTGATGATTCTTTTTTTGTTTGAAAGCTGGTGCTTCCCGTGTGGTCTCATATCAATTTGGTCCAGTTCTGACAATGGCATCCATGAGAAGTCAGTTGCTTCACTTTTATTAACTATAACTATCATAATAAAAGAGTACAAACATGTTCACAGAAATACACATTTTTTTGTACATGAATGTGGTCGTAAGTAATTAAATTACCATGTAGTTACGTGTCGCGGCGGTGTATATCAACGAGCGCTGCGGGTGCGCAGCTTGTATCGCAGAGATTATGGACATACTACTGGCAGGCGATCGAATGTTAATGTATTAATTGAACTAGCGATCGGAACTGTACGGAGCTAACATGGAGTGAACCACAGATAACAAGTTATAATCGATTAATTAAAAAAAACTAACCTCCTTGGACTTGAACCTTCTAAAACTTGGACTTGGTTCAGTAGTTTTCAAGATATGGAATTAGGCGTTAGGTACATTAGTAGTGAAATGTGTATGAAAATTAAACGAACTTAGATACGAAGATAGATTTTCCCCGGTTCTGCGTGGGAAGCCTCAAGTAAGGTAATCGCCCGACTCGTCTTCTGTCGCTACACGTCGGGCAATGCTGTTAGACGCGTGTCGTGACAAGCCATCCTGTGTGTTTAGAAAGTGCTACATCTAAGGCCAAGATACTAAAAGGCTTTGATTTGCCATGCTTTTATTTCAGATTCAATACTTATTCATCTCTGTTTCCTAAGATACAATCTTGGAATCTTCAAGGCTAGAGTGAATAGATATCTTCTAGATCGACGAGCTCCATCCTCGGCCACACCGTCACTTATCATCGAGCGAATTGGTGATCAAACGTAGATCTATCTTGTATAAAAAGCAATTAATACAACCTCTCTTTAGATAATATCTCATTGGCTTAAACGTGAAATTAAAACATTATATAAGAGAATTTGTGAGTAAAATAGAACATTATTTACGACAAATTGCAGACGGGACGGCGGCGTGGTCACGCCACCGCCTCACGCTGAGCACGCATTCAATATACGATGTAACTACACGTGTAACACAAGCGCTTTGGTTGCGCTTTTTAGCCCCTGACCCAAAAGGAGGGGTGATATTAGTTTGACGTGTGTATTTGTGCGTCTGTCCATGGCATAGTTCTCAAACGGATTAAGTTATTTTGAACAATCTTATTTGTGCAAAGAAGATTTGATCTAGAATGTACTTAACTATAATTCATCAAATACAAATATTTTACATGCCGAAAAGTTCTCGAGTGGAGACCACAAACCTGCAAGCTCAGGGTAAGAAGACCAGCCACGAGATGGGCAGATGACATCATACAAGTGGCGGAAAAACGCTGGATGCAAGCCGCTTCCAATCTTTTTTTAGGGTTCCGTACCTCAAAAGGAAAAAAACGGAACCCTTATAGGATCACTTTGTTGTCCGTCTGTCCGGGTGTCAAGACCTTTATCTCAGGAACGCGTTAAGGTATCGAGTTGAAATTAAGACCATATACTCAGACCCATAGTTTCTTGCTGCAGAAAGAAAAATCAAATATCTCAGTTTTCGTAAAAAAAAGTTACGGCCGAATATGTCGTTAAAAAACTCACATTTCGACACACAAGGGAATCAAAACCTATGGGGTACCCGTTGACCTAGAACTATGAAATTTGACAAGAAGCATTGTGTTAGAGTACACATATAGGAAAAAATCCGAAAACTGGACATTTTTAATTCAATAAAAAAAAATTGGGTCTTTATGCAAGGAAGGAGGGTCCAAATTTTAATTAATGGCTTTAACCGTATCATGTGGGATATCATATCAAAGAGCTTAATTAGCACAAGCTAAGGCAGGTTTTTAAATATTTTCGCGATGTATGTTTTTCGATTTATGAAGGAAAATATAAAAAAAAATATAAATTCCCCCTTTTATCTACTAGTTTGTACAGAACCCTCGGTGGGCGAGTCTGACTCGCTCTTGTCCGGTTTTATTTTATAAATCCATGGGACAGACCTATGTCGAAGTAGTGGACTTCTTGTGGCTGAGATGAAGATGATGCTATTACATCAAAATCGATTTAGCCGTTTTTTTATTGGATGAGCAAAAAAGGTTATGCCACATTAAATGTCATATATTAATTTTAGCATCATCATGATGATGATAAAATGTAACCTACGTCTGTATCGAGGTTCTCAGCCATCTCAGTACCAAATTTTATAACAATCGGTGCAGCCCTTAGGTCGTGAAAAGATAACAAAGACAGAAAGACAGAGTTACTCTCGCTTTTATAATATTAGTCATGACTAGCAGCGCCTCGCGGTTTCACTTGCGAAGTGATAAAAAGCGGTGATGATGGTGATGAAATATAGCCTATGACCTTTATCTTCTAAAGAATTTCTGTGCCAAATTTTGGTTCAGCCGTTTATCCGTGAAAAGATAACAAACAAAACAGAGACAGACGAAAAATTGGTTGTCTGTAAAGTCGGTTTACGGACGATAGTTTAACGTGGCAACATACGTCCGCGCGCGAGCTCCGAGGAATGACAATTGAAGCGACGCGGAGTCGCGGACGGTCGGGCGCGTCGCAAACCCGCCCGCTTCCTCAGCCACCGCAAGCGCGCGAGCGCGTAACCGGACAAGGATCGTACCGTAACGGGACAATGAGTTATACTTTTTCGTGCACGCAGCCGGCGTTCATCGATTTATTAAACGTTGTCATGTCAAAACCGAGTTAGGGTTAAGGATAGATAGAATTTTTACAATAAAAAAAAATGCCTATGACACTCTGTAAGACAGAGTTAGGGTTAAAGATATGATAGGATTTTTACATAAAAAATTGCCTATAATGCTCGGAAATTAAAAACCAATCCATTTAAAACCGGATCCGGCTTTTCAAATTAAACGTTAAAAGCTTACACTACCCGATTTATCGCGCCCTGTCGGCACAACGTCGTGTAATAGAGTCCCGATCTCCATAGTCAATAGACAGGGCCCAAGAAAAAATTTGTCTAGGTAATAGGCTTTTACGTGCTATGTATGTGTCAACCGCACAAAGCAATAGAGGTTATAGAATTACATACCTTTTTAACACGCTTTTATTAGGTCGTCCTGTATGTAATGAAATCAAAGGTAACTAATTTAACCATCTTCCAAGGATCGTAGCGTCATGAAAATTGGCAGCTGCATGTAGTTCTGATGACAATACAATTTATTTATTATTTATTTTATTTTATTACTCAAATGAACATTCTTAAACAATAAATACAGTAACACCAAAAACCTCGCCGAGGTTTGTCTTAATAATATGGTACTGTCGAACTGATCTGATGATGGAGCCGGAGGTCGACGTGTATGTAATGAAATCTAAGGTAACTAATTTAACCATCATTCAAGGATCGTAGCGTCATGAAAATTGGCAGCTGTATGTAGTTCTAATGACAATACAATAATATAGTACTGTCGAACTGATCTGATGATGGAGCCGGAAGATATGAGCTAGAACTTCATGATGGAACATCGTATCATAGCTGTGTTTGGATTTGTTAGAAAATTCTTGTAATGAACTTTGACCACAAGAATTTGTAGCGTGTTCTTTAAACTGTAAATTATTTTACGTGTGGAAATGCATTTACGCATACCCATCCGCCCCGAGGGAGCGACGGATTAAGTCGGGATCGAAGTCAGGGCCCGTATTCCGTATAAGCATCGGCCACGTTACTTGAAACTGACGTGACTATGTGACAATGAAAATTAGACTTTATAATTTTAAACTTAAAGTGTAATTTTCATTGTCAACGCACCCACGTCAATTTCACGTAACGGGCCGATGGTCATATGCAATCAGGGCCCAGAGTGGTGGTACCGACTAAAACCCCCACGGTTCCCCCTTAACGCTTACGACCAGACAGTGAGCACTAGCCCAGACTTCCATGGCCATACGGCCTACTGATGAATTGCTGTACCAAACGATCATGCATCACGTCAAGCGATTCTTCCCCGCCTCAAATCACACCCCTGAAGTATGTGTCCACACTCCAAGCCATTTGACGGATAATGTTGGCCAAACAGCGCCATCTGGCGCCATCCGACCGTGGCTGATGGGTAAAAAACAACACCATGCATTATTTACTATGTTGGCATTGGTAGTCGAGATTTTTAAAGCTGGGACATGTAATATCGATACTTCTTTGCTCTTTAGTATCGATTGTTCTGCAACTATCAATATTTTATCGAGCAGAATAGGTAGCGATTTAAGTCAGGCATCAATTCTGATATTAAAGTGTAAGAGTAGTTTTCTTTTTAGTAGTTCATGCGTTATGTCGTACTTACGTAATTTGACACCGGTTATCGACTGATGATCATCAGTTGAGTCTGGGAAGAAAAACTGCGATCCGATGTAGTCTCACTTTAGCTTTTATCTCTTGACCGATTTTATTCATATTTTATAAATAAAATATGAATAAAATCGGTCAAGAGATTGTCCAGACAAAACGAGAAATCTCAGTTCAAAAGAGGATTTATAATTAATTAGGATATCGATAATATGTAATGCCCTCTCGTCCTCAAATACACTCTCCCATCCATCTAATCCTCTACCATAGTCAAGTGTGGCGTCAAACGGGTTCATGTTCTTTAATGCTCTGCCTACCTCGTAAGGGAAAACAGGCGTGGTGTAATTTTTTTTTTTTTTTCCCTTGGTTTTGGCATCATGCTTCCACATTTGCCATTAGTCGAGTTTATCGTGGTGTACTTATGTATGTAGGATATCAATATCAGTATCTCAAAAAGGTCCCATCACTAGTTCACTTGTAGGAAATCTTGAAACTTTGACAGATGTTGTGCCCCCGGCTAGTGCCGGCCAAATTAAGATATTCAGCTTGTAACGTAGGAACAAGTATTTTTTTTTATTAACATACGTCGTAGAGAGTTGAAAAATGCGGATGCATAATTACTTTGTCATAAATCTGGACTATAACTACTGATTGTGGAAAGATTATTAGAACGGTAATGAATAGAGCAAAATATTAATAATTTTATAGTTTAAAAAACTGAAACAACCGCCTTCGAAGTACGTTATTTCGTTTACTTGTAATATAAGTAAGGATAGTAATTAAACAAGGCGCTCAAGCGTTGAAGTAACTCTATTTTCTACTTATACACATTGGATGAGGAGTAAGTAGGTTTTACTTTTCAAGCGCAATAAATCCCTCACGGTAAACTTTTTAAAGAGACCTCTCTTCACCCGCTCGTTTCTTTTTCAAGAATGACATTTGTCATTGAATGACATATGCTTCGTCGTCGCAGATTAGAAAATGTGCAGATGTTTATACGAAAAACCTAAACATTTGACACTTTTGTAAAGAAAAACGTGTCAGTGGAACTCTGCGATTCTATAATCTGACGCACTCACTCAGGAATCCAATGAAAATATTTTTACTTTTAGAGATTATTCAAAAAGTAATAAAGCAATGTTTCTAACATAATTATGGGACCAACTTGGGAGCTTTCTCTATACGCCAATTCACGAAAGACAAAAATTGGTTCAAGAATGAGAGAGAAATTCGTGTGCAGACATAAAAAAAAAATACGGTACGAATTGATAACCTCCTCCTTTTTCGAAGTCGGTTAAAAAGAAAGAAAGAGATTGTTTTGTATGTATTATTTATTTTTTATTCATTGATAGTTTTGTGCTCGAAGACACTTGTCAGCTCGTCAGTTATGGAGCGAGAAAATTGCGGTTTATGAAAATTGCTGGAGCGCGCGATTTGACGATACCCAGGTTTCTATCGGGGTAAACCCATTCAGGTAGCGGATCCTCTTTCTTTTTGAAGTCGGTAAAAACATAACCTTCCTTCTTGCGTAGTCGAGTAAAACGCAGTGGCGTGACAGACTATCGCATTTTATAACGTCATAATGTTGAAGAAGCAAGCCATCGATATGTTTGCAAGTGGAACATCGTTGGCCGCAGCGCTCGACGGGCGGCGGCGTCATGCCGCGTCTGCCGCCGCGCCGCGCTACTGGCTGCAACCTGAGTTGAAACTGCGATTTAAAAAGAAAGTGCGTTTAGGAATTAATTTAAACGAAATAAGTGGGATTTTTTATAGTGTTAGCATTGGTTTGAAACCAGCGGGGTTACTCTTAAGTCTTAACTCTTATAGCGATGCAAAGTTCGTTCAGCGCACGTTTTTATCTTGCTTTTTCTCTAATTAAGAGTGTGAGACAAAAGTTTAAAAAAGCCTACTTTAAATATGATGTTTTTAATAATCGCTTCAACTTTTGTGTCACTCTCTTAATTGCAGAAAAATCAAGATAAAAACGAGCTCTGAGCGATCTTTACATTGCTATAAGTTGAGCGTACGGCTGCTGAACGCAGTTCAAACTACTTAGTTCAAATAGTTCAATTCAATTGTAGTACTCAAGCACTACAATCAGAATCTTCGAGATTAGCGTGACGTTCGGAGACACCAGGTCCAGTGGGCAAAAGGTCCAGTGAGGCAAAAAGTCTAACGGGTCAGAATGACAAGTCGCAAAAGGTTAAGGATATTTTTGCCAAATCACTCTGTCCGTCTCTACACACGACCGGCCTTACCGAAAAATGTTACTTAACTTTAACCAAATGCTTAACATATTTTGTCAACTTCTCGATGACACATAATGATACTTGCGAAAAGAAGACAGAGAATTCAAGACGTTGGTTAAAGTTAAGTAACGTTTTTCGGTAAGGCCCGACATGTTAGCATTTGGCACAATTACAGTTAATACGTCAAAGAGTGATGGTTAACGCGATGGTGATACTTACATTTTTATAGATTTTGGCTTCAACTGCATCCGGGACAACTGCTTCATCTGAATCAGGCACAGGTCCGATCGTGTATGGAGTACTGCTGCCACCTTTTTGATGGATCAGCCAAGTATCAGCTGTAAGCTTTAGAGTCAGTAGACCGGCGACCTATGAGGTTAATCGACGATAAACTAGTTGCCAAGAAGCTACTTAGTCTCGAGCACCGCCGTAAAGTAGCATGTTTGTCTATTTTCTACAAGATTCATTTCGGGGAGTTTGCGCAACAGCTTCACGATTTAATTCCACCCTCCCCATTTCTCTACAGGACTAGCAGAAAGTCTGCGGATTACCCATTTCGCGTTGAAATACCAAAAATCCGTACTCGCGATATTGGTCCACGTTCTTGATGCGTACTGCACAAGAATGGAATTCTTTGCTGCCATCTCTGTTTCCTGAGAGCTACAATATTGGAATTTTCAAGGATGGAGTGAATAGATATCTTCTAGATCGACGAGCTCCATCCTCGGCCACAACGTCGCTTAACATCAGGCGAGTTGGTGGTCAATCGTAGATATAACTTGCGTAATAAAAAAAAACTGTGAACGGAATGAACAAACTATTTTTTAATAGACTTACACTTTTAAGTATCATTACTCTTTGTAAGAAATGACATACATCTACATTTTAACGTTTAAAAGGATTTAACGAGGATTTAACAATAAATAAAAAAAAAAAAATATTTTTGTAACAAAACCAAAAACTGAATGTCAATGAATATCGTGCAAAAAATAATTGATTTCTACAACACAACCTTTTTACTCTCTCACAATAGCGTCTTTCAATAGCACGTTCTATTTTAGAATAGCAAAAACGCGGGTTCTGGTTTCGAAATTTAAATCCTCGCGTAGATAAGTACTTTTAGCGAATTCGATACAGCAAGGCCCGCTCTCTGCCCGAGGCATGTTTACACCGAGAGGTGCATCGGATGGAATACGGATTATTTGATCCTTTCATTACTTAAGTGCTGGGGTTAGTTGGAGTGAATAATAAACTCTAATCAAAAAAAAAAACTTTACTAAAAAGTTTTTGCTTTATTTTTGTACTTTTAACTAAAATTAATTATTCTCTGCTAAAAAGAAAAAAGAGTTTAGCTCTATATTAAAATCATTACGATCGCAATTTTCACTAATACATTTGTAACTACTAGTACGCGTTTTTAGGGTTCCGTACCTCAAAAGGAAAAAACGGAACCCTTTTATAGGATCACTTTGTTGTCCGTCCGTCCGTCCGTTGGGGTGTCAAGACCTGTATCTCGGGAACGCGTTAAGGTATCGTGTTGAAATTAAAACCATATACGCAGATCCATTGTCTCTTGCTGTAGAAAGAAAAGTAAAATTTCTCAGTATTCGTAAAAAAAAGTTACAGCCGAATATGTCGTAAAAAACGCACATTTCGACACTCACAAGGGAATCAAAACCTATTGGGTACTTCCCGTTGACCTAGAACTATGAAATTTGGCAAGAAGCATTGTGTTAGAGTACATAATATATAGAAAAAATCCGTAAAATGGACATTTTTAATTTAATCACAAAAAAATAGTGTCATGCAAGGAATGAGGGTCCAAATTTTAAAGTGAATTAACCGTAGGTATCATGTGGGTTATCATATGAAAGATCTTCATTAGCATAAGCTAAAACAAGTTTTTAAATATTTTTACGATGTAAGTAGTATATTTTTCGGTTTATGAAGGAAAATATAAAAAAATATATATGATTTCCCACTTTTATTTAGTTTGTACAGAACCCTCGGTGGGCGAGTCTGACTCGCACTTGTCCGGTTTTTTTTTTGTAGAATGTCTATTCCTCTGCGTTTTTTTTTTATGTGAACTTTTATTTTAACTTAGGAGTTGTGACGAATATTTTAAAAAGGTAAACCTTACGGTTTACCTTTACAGCCGTAATCCTTTCCGATAGAAAAAAAAACTCAAACCAAACTAATGAAAAAACAATTTGTCGCCAGTTTGTCCCCTATAGTATGTCCCCCTGCAATAGGCAGAAGTAATGAACCCTAAAGTTGCCATCACCACGGTCCATTCCCGGCGAACTTCGTTAAACAACCACTTGATTAACTGGCAACCCCACAATGCAATGGGGATTTACTTTTTAATGCTAGTGATGTGCTTTGTCGATAGTTACTGACAGGTATCTACTATTATTAAGAAAAAATAACAAATTCACAAAAGTATATTTTTTTGTGCATCCAGACACACATTGTATGATATTTTATTAAAGTAAAATTTTAGTCACTCCTTAAGTAAATGAATTGAAGAATATAAATTGAGCCGTCGCGAAACTCTCCTGTAGTAGATGTGAAATCCTAAAATAGTAGAGCTTTTACACGGGCCTACATAAAAAATATATCTTTCTCATTCTATTGTAGAGCCTTTTCTCTCTTTTAACAATCATGTTATTGCTAGCCACACCATTACCCATACCGACCTACCACAAAATACTTTGCTGTAAAATAATAATTATAGTTTAAAAAACTAATAATAGATTCAAAAAAACGCAATTTCATTTACTTGGATAACATATTTTTTCAGTTATTTGGTTTTTAAAACCAAACCACTGAATCAATTTTAATAAAAACTGAAAGTGTATCTTTGAAAAACAAATAATTTTTCAAAATTATTTATAAATGACAAACTTACGACGAATTTGTTGCCTCATAGGCAACAAACTTAATAAAACACAACCGAATTGTCAACCTCCTTCTTTTTTAAAGTCGGTAATAAAATAAAATCTCAGCAGGTTAACATCAGACTAACTTACTTATCAGTTGCATAAAAACCCAAATATTCATTGAAATCAAAATAAAAAATATCGATATCAACTTATACCATGACTACTAATCAAGAATTATTTTGTAATATCATTTAGACATCGTTTTAATTCAGTCTTTGAACTTCAAAAAAGCTATTTGTTGTAATGAACTTACTTTTTTCTCTGTATTTAACGCTATAATTGTTTTTTTTTTCTTTTTTCTTAATAAAATAAGAACTCACGAAAAATACCTTTTTTTAATATTTTTTGCTGAACTTCGACCACTGCCACTAGCTAGGCCATATAGTACACGATGTAGCACAGGTAGGTATATATTAAAAGAAAAACAAAATACCTGACTCCAGAAAAGCAGTTTTTGCAGTCTAATTTCCGATTTCATTACGCTTGATACACTGTTGAGCGTAGAGAAAGTAAGCGTAAAATCGCTATAAAAGATTATAAATGGATATTTTTTTAATTCTAGAAAATCACTTATTTATTACGAAAAAGTTCGTTTGAGGTTACGAAAAAACGCTTTTTTGCGAGACCTGTATTATTATTACAAAAAATATACCTATGATACACAGGGAGTCAAGAGGAATCTAACGACACCTCGCCCATCGAAATCGGTCTAGTCGCTTAGGCTGTAGGCGACCATATAGAAACATTCATACATACATACCCACATACATGCATACACTCAAAAACATAACCCTCCTTCTTACGCAGTCCGGTAAAAATGGTAAAGCTCAATAGCAAATGAGAAAAAAAGTGAAGATTAAAACTGTCTTCCATGCAACCTCTGGCATGAATGTTTCGTAGAAGTTATTCCTGCTTCAAATATTTAGGGGTAAAATTCTGTTATTACAAATCTTAACCCAACCGAAACTTATCCACTTTGGTAGATAAACTCAATAGCTTTCCATAACAGCAAGAATTAATAGGAACTTTGTTTACTTTCCCTTTCTGTGGTTTCTATAGATTTTATATTACCTCTTTAGTCCTGGTATTATAACAATATAACCTTTTTGGCACAAGAAACAGAAAAAAAAACTTTTTGTGCCAAAACTAAAAAAAAAAAACACGCTCGAAATTCGAAAAATCACCGTAATCGACCGATTGAGGCGGGGACTTGAGACAAAGAACACTTGAAACCACTGCCAGTAGTGATGTGAAAATGTTGGTGTAGGTGTCTTGATTTTATCAGTCTTGAAAAAATACAACTTATAAGTAAGATCATTTTGATATCTTGCGAGAAATTTTGCTTGCGGTCGCTTAACATCAGGCGAATTAGCGGTCAAGCGCAAGCCTATTCAGTGGTACGTTTTAGTCAGGGTATTTGTATATTTTATGCAGCCAATAGGTATGTTTCCCAGTGAATAAAATATTTCATACTAATTGTACAGTATTTATATTTATTAATATTTCATACTAAGTGAACAGTATAATAATATAAATTCAGTAACCTTTGAGTAGTTTTCAACAATCTCAAATTAAATAAATATTCTCTTCGAGCGTCTGCTGTACCTTGCTGATTTTAGTTTTTATTATCAATGTCACATCTATTGATACTACGCGAAGTTAATTATTGATTTATATGAATTTTATTATGATTACTATGGTTATGAATCTTGAGAAGAGTAGGTGACAATCTAAATAAACTAATATAAAATTTTGAACATTTTAGAGATACCAATCAACCAAACAAGAGTAACACACAATCCCATCCCTCGCCCAAATGCTTGAAATAACCGAACGCGACCAAATTGCCTGCCAGTACGCCTGGAATGTCCAGAGAGAGAAAAAAAGTAAAATGGAGCGAAAAAGTCGTGATAGTTATTCAAAAAAGGAACGCTCCGCAATTACTGGCACGCGAGCGGGCAGTCGCGCGCCGTCCGCGGCCGCGTTCACAATGATGTAAATCATATTTACAGCCGTTATGAGCGCTTGTCTTGCGTTTATTTGTCGGTGGATTGTTTTGTTTTACGTCGAACATCGGCAAATGAACCAAACGTGTCCTTTTGAACACTACTGTTTTTTTATGTGAACAATAAGCACGCCTTGGCAGTAAAACCTACTTGTGTGCCGAGACGGAAAATGACATGACGCTCTTCCATACCGTCGCGCGCTACTACGGTACGTTACCGCTCTCGACTCGTTTGTGTGTATCTATACACATCGTTACTATGTGTGAGTTGTATACTGTATATGTCTATTCAACTACTAGTACATATCTATGTACTATAGTACCTACTTATATTTGACGCGTTTACTGCTTGTACACGCATTTAGTATTTCTAAGAATATTATTACCTTTTCTTAACATCTTCCAGGCATCCTGTGACGGCCGGATGATGGCCAGCTTTTTTAAAAATTATAGCTTTTTTGTCTTAGACGTCAAATTGAAATAATATACTATTTTAACTAAGATGCACCTAATAACACCTCAGTTATTGAAATCCGTCAAACTGCTTAGCCTGTAGGAAATGCTAAAGAAGGGTACCTACATACAAATATACATAGGCTCGAAAAACAGCTACCATCTTGAGCACTTGGGTAAAAAGGCATCTGTAACTCGTCACGATGCCGCCTTAGATCGTGCTTGCCCCGAGCCACTGACCACCGCCATAAATATACCACTATCTACTCCCTGCAGCCTCCTTGTTTTGCTGCAACCCTGGTACTTCCAATTGCAATCCGTTGTTATAATTCACTATTTTCAGACTTTTCCCAAAAATGTTTATTAAAGGAATTATTTCATTGTCTCCTTGTCTTGCTACAAGCCTGGTACTGCTAATTGCAATCCGCTGTATAATTCACTTTTCCCAAAAAAAAAAATTCAAGGAATTATTTCATTGTCATTTTTTTCATTATCTCCATTACAAGGTTGTCTGAAAGTTATCGCTTTAGGCGAAAAGATATTACACTAAGTTAGTAAGGTAGTGTTACAAATTGATTATCAAATTTTAGCTTTGATAAAATAAATTTTCGTTCTGATTTTCCAGCCTTTCCGCAATTTCTGGAAATGAAATATGCTACTATCGCTGGATATTTAGTGAAATCCAGTTTTCTCATACCTTTTTTACTAATCATGGTACTTACTTAGTGCTAAGTCGGCTCAGACCCGTTTTTAACTTGCCTTTCTCAAAAAATTTAATGTGCCCAAATTTGAACCGCTATAAGAGATGAGCTTAAGCTCTCAGGATGCAATATATTTGGGTCTTTCCGAATAGATATAATCTAGGTGTTTTTTAATCGCGAGTGAATAGGTTTCGTCTAGGCAACCGCGCTCCATCGTAGACCGCAACTGTCGCTTAACACCAGGCGAGTTGACAGTCAAGCACAGGCCTATCTACGAATTTAAAAAAATTACATACAGTATAGCATCGTGGATACTAAAGCAAAAGTACTCGACTTGGCAGGTGGTACGGCCGTGTCACGATATAAACTATATTTCATAAAATATTAAAACCGTTAAACACAGAAGAAACATCAAACACATTAGGAAATTTTGGAATCGAATCCACAACCTACAATGTGTCCGGAGGAAGTCATACTACCAACTGAACTGTGAGGCCAGTCATTTTTTTCAGCAATTTTATTTTCCATTTAAACGATTACCCACGAAGTTTTTTTTTTCAGGTTTGTAACCACTGCGTGTATGTACAGCTTTAGATCGTGACCGCCGCGAGCTGACCGCCTCCCCACTCCCGCTAGTAATAGCCTGCACGATCCCGCCTCCTTGTATATCTGGTGCCCTGGTACTTGCCCACTAGGAAACCGTAGACTTTATTAAATAAATATATAATAAATAAATATTGGTGGACATTTCACACTCACTTCTTCGTCATCATCGTCATCATCTCAGTTACAAGAAGTCCTCTGCGGGATATACGCCTCCCTCATGGATTTCCAAAAAAAACGGGTGCCGCACAGCCTGCATCCGCCGTCTTCCTGCTACTTGAATGTCTGAGGTACCATCATACTATAAATTACTATTCGCATTTCGAAGAATAAAATCGTAAGTAGCAAGAACTGCTTTTCTGTAGTCGGGTATTTTGTTTTTCTTGTTTATATAGAAACTTGTTCGAATCTGAAATGGAATTCTGTGACATAATTACATGCAATATTGTTGAGACTCCTTAATGTACAAGATTTGTAGACAGACATAGACATAGACATGTATTTTATTGACAATCATGTTTTATTTTTATTTTTCGTTTGTAAATACATTCTGTGAATACAATCATTTCAATTAATTTATGGTAAAACGAAGTGGGATAGCGAACATCATTCATATACATAGCGACTTGCTAGAAGACATAACTTACAGCATAAGAATATTGTCGAAGCTAGCTTGCTACTTTAATCACACTGTCTATTATTCACTACTCTATTATTATTATTCCAAAACTCACAATGGCTTCATAAAATGCAACTTTTGTCCATTGTCGGCAAGTTATTACAGGGGGCCGCCAGACTACCTTAACTCCAATATGCCTCTCGAACGCAAATACCTTGAGGCTACGAGGCCCCCTAAAACAACCCCAAGCTTTAAAAACCTAAAAGCGCTCGACACTGGCCGAATATGTTCCAATTAAAAATAAAAGTTTGCTTTTAAAAGTAGAGTTCGCTTTTCGAATCTGACAGCGCGGGAAATGAGACGGTTGCAACTCAGCAGGAGTTAGGTAAAACAATAGGCTGTAGATTCCGCGTGTGTGCTCGTGTTAAGAACATTTTTCGTGTTAAAATACAAATGAATAAACAATGCTAAACGTAGGCTACATTTTTGTAATAATAAAAAACAACACTAGATTAAATAAATAATTTTACTAGAATTATGCAAAATAATGATCACTTAAATACGTTTTACATGGGTTTTGCACATACTTTCTCGCAAAAAAATATACTCAACATTATAGCGAGCGTACCAAGAGTATTTTAACCTACTAAAAATTGCTCTTATGCAGATGATTTTCTATTAATATGGATACTTGTTAAATTTTGGCATGCTGCTTGCACTAAGTGTGTATCGTGTATATATATATATTTTGATTCATCCCAAAGCTTTGATAAAGTATCAACATGTCATTAATAAATTAATCAATGATAGGATAAATAATTTCAGTTCATCATCATCATTTCACCCATAAGAAGTCCACTGCTGGACATAGGCCTCCCCCATGGATTTCCAAAAAGACCGATTGGAAGCGGCTTGCATCCAGCGTCTTCCCGCCACTTGTATGAGGTCATCTGTCTGTGTAATTCAGTTAAATACTGTCAATTATTCTGTGGTTTTAGTCCAAAAAATATGACGTGTCTCTTAAAAGAGACGTTTAACAAATCAAAATCACTTCGATACCACCCCACACCCGCCACAGAGAAGGCAGGGGTGCAAGCAAACAAACAATGGGTATTTTATTAATATATACACGCAGCGAAAAAGAAACAACGTGAAAGAACGAAAATAAATTCATATTTCTATCATAGATTTAGTTTGATTTCTATGACATTTCCGTCAAAAGGTTATGAAATTGTACCAAATTTTGCTTATCTGATATGGTGGACTTAGCCGTAAAAATCTATCTTGAGAAAAAAATAACCTTACAGGAAAGAGTGGGTACCCCAAAATTTTTAATTTTTTCGGCGTGATTAATATGTACGAGTATGTACATGCCAAATCACAGCATTCTAGTACTAATAGACTTTGAACTAAGCCGCGGACAGACAGACGGACGGACGGACAGACATGGCGAAACTATAAGGGTTCGTAGTTGACTACGAAGCCTTAAAAATGATAGGTGTCATGTGACAAAAACTGAGAATAGAGAGTTATGTTAAAATCTCTTAAGATAAAGAAAATTGGTCTGTATGACTTACTTATTAGAACTTGATATTGTATGTGAACGCACGTGTAAGTATTTCAGGCTAAAACCCGGACATTTCTAACCATGATGTACATATATGTACGTAACGTCCGAGTGAGCTATTGCGGTATCCATATACATATTCGGCCTTACCGAAAAACGTTGCTTAACTTTAAGCAATGATTAACGTATTTTGTCAACTTCTCGCTGACACGTAATGACACTTGCGGAAAGAAGACAGAATTTAAGACGATGGTTAAAGTTAAGTAACGTTTTTCGGTAAGGCTGGTTATGTACTCGTATGTGGATACTGCAACAGCTCACTCGTGCGGTTTCGGTTTAGCGACAAATCAGTCCCGTATTTAATACTTCCGTGTCGCATCTCTCCCTCAGAGCCCCTCCGTACATCGGACGCAGCACTGCTAGATTTTGCCAATCAACGCACGCGGTGCGGTCTTTTGCATCATGTTATTTGAATATTCGATGATATTACGATAAAAAATATTTATTTTTGTAACATTTCGGTATGATTTTGATACCATGAAAAATAAATAAGGGGCCAAGACCGTGTTGAAACTCGTATATGGTAGGTAGGGTTTCTAGTGTGACTAATATTATAATTTTAATAAAATACGCGTAACCAAAATGCTGACGCGTATCTGGCCCAACGCATAAGCATTGCCATTCAACGTGGCAATGCGGACAGCATGCTGGGTACGCTGCCAACTGGTAGTGGGTTTGAGCATTTGGATTATCTTTAGACCTTTATCGGTCTGGTGGTGATCGATGTGCTTTTTGTGTAATAGTTTAGTTAGTTGAGTTTGTATATTGTTGTGTTGTAGTTAATAAAGGCGCTTGCCATAAAAAAATAATTAAATAAGAATAAGACTAGGTACTTTGCAAAGAGTTCTGCACTTTAAGACACGGTATTAGTTCGACCATCGTCCGTCTCGCTTGCGTATACCAACATTTTAGAAGATTTAAAATGACTAAATAAATTTATTTAAAAAAAGTCACAAATTTACGACAAATATTTAGTGTGATCGAAATTAATTTTCATGTATAAAAAATATTTTTACAATTTTTTTACGTCAAAATTATGATCTTAGTGACGACCGCAATCCATTGCAACACACGGTTTTAAATTATTAAAGTTCACAATTCTGTATGTTATTGGAATGGTATAGACAAGCGTGACGCTTAACATCAGGCGAGCTACTTGCTTTACTTTTTACTTCACGATATTTAGTTGTCTAAAAAGCCAATAAATCTTCGTTTTTAGACACACTTAACAAACAACTTAACGTCAACTTGCCCAAAATCGGAAACTTAAATACAAAATATTCATTCAGCGTCACAATTTCCAGTGGGCGAAAAGGTCTAGGCTAGTTAGCCAAAATGTATGCACCAAAACGACAAGTCCCGAAAGGTCCAGTAGGCCAAATTGTCTAGTCCCAAAACGTCTAGTTTGATGTTCAGTTGTAAGTCAAAGTCGTAAGTTTTAGTTGCAGAATAACAAAGCCAGCTTTAATATAATTACTAGGACCGGATTATATGCAACATAAAAAGCTTGAAATATGCATGAAAAATGGGTAAAATATGCATGATTTTTTTTAAAATATGCAACATAAATGATGAATTTTAGAAAAGTAAAAGAGGGAAAAAGTGCCATATTTTTTTTTTACTACTAGATCAGTAAATTACGTTTTCGTTCAAAATTTTACAACCATGTAGACTATAAATTATAGTCTATAATAATATTAATACTCAATACCATTAAACGAACAATTATTTAACATTTTTTTAATTCAATTTCATTTTTATTTCAATTTTAATGTAAAGTTGTAAAGAGAAAATTTTTGTTTAGACATAATTTCACACTTATACCCTATAAGCCTATTATAACCTACCGAAAAATGTAGTAAATACAGTGAAAATATGCATGATCACTAAATTTCAGACAAAATATGCAATGATCGCTGAAAATGTGGTAAATATGCAAATGCATATAATCCGGTCTCTAATAATTACGGTAAAAAAAATATCACAAATTATCGTAAAAAGCCATTTGTCATTACGTAAGTATAGAATTACACGATTGATGTCAACCGCTTTGACCCTCAAGCCCGTTGGCTATCGACCTGGTAAATATAGACAATCTTTAGGAATTACCTCGATTGTTAGCTCCGATGTCCTACCTGCAGAGCTATGTCGTCTGAAGATACGCTACAATATAGCAAACGTCTGTAGAGAAAGATCCACTCATGAAGCGTATTTCAAAAGGAAAACATAAAAGTAAAGTACACACGATAAAAGATGTATTAAAGCGGTTCATTTGATTTTCGGGATGTGGATAACAATGTAGCGTTCGAAGTTTCTAGACGTCCCATAGTAAAACCCAAGGACGAATAAGATCATGCACTTCTAACGCACACTTCGAAATATTTCCTGTAAAAAAAACTAGCAAATCTACAGCATAGAATAAAGAATTTATCTGGGGATGCTCTAAGCTTTGGAACTTACAAGCTACCTCGTTTACACTGACACACAGACACTGTCATTATTCATATCATGTCATAATTCATGAAACGACGTAGATTAAGCCATACTAGTCGTTGATGCCATTTGCAAAGTAGATTCTGTACCCATATTCACACCTTGTCGGATTCGGGATCGGGTCGGAAACTATATATTCATCTCTATCATTCTGTATCGAAATAACAGGAACCAATAGCCGTACCTACTACTGAACCACTTGACCGAATCGATTCATGCAAAGAATAAGCGAAGGACATAAAATAAATATTGATGGGCATTTCAGACGACACCATCTAGCCCAAACTAAGCAAAGCTTGTACTGTGAAAACTAGATTTTTTCAGCAGATTTTGCCAGCTCATTTTGAATTTATCATCAGCACGTCACAAAAATCTGGTTTCATGCGCCTTGTGCCCACAATGGATAGATATCATGTAAGGGTACTTGTTGTTAATGCTCCATTATTTCAAAATCAGGCTGAGACAATAAAAATTTGGGATAAGTACCGATTTCGATTGACCACCTGAACTGTTATAAAAAATAATCTCTGTCGAAAATTCATCGCGTAGCATAGCATTGATTCTGTAGGGCAGCGATAACAAAAAGAAAAGACATCGCAACCACAGACATAATGCAACAAAATGCCGTAATTGGTTTCATTACGTCATTGAACTGTGTAGAATATTCATTATTACCTATTGCAGTGAAGTGCAGCAATTGGACGCTTTTCAGTATAACTAATTAACTACTACGAATGTCTTTGATCGCATAACTTTTGCTTTCGATAAGAATAATAAGATATATATCACATGTTCAATGTACAATTTTTGACGCAGAGTCAAAGTTACCCACTTTGACAGTATAATTAATTTAATTGTATTTCCTTTATCCTCCTGTTTTTGCCTTTGGTCGAAGTTTTTCGGCTATTTCCTGCAAAAGGAGGAAGTTATCGTGAGGAGGAGGAAGAGGTTATCTAGGCAAAACTTTTGCCTAGATAACCTCTTGAGCAAATATAACATTTTGCCGCAAAAGGTTATATTTGCTACAAATCAATGATTTACAATAATATACTAACTACGAATTCAATTGTTGGCCTATATTATTGTATATTATTACAATGTAATTTATTTACGAGTATATGTATGTTTATAATTCAAAATAAAGTATCACTATTTTGATAATATTTGGCAAAAACTTTCAATACGAATTTGCACACACACATTTGACACAGACTTTCGGAATCAATACGTGTTGCAAAATACTGTGTGCTCGCGAGATCTACTGTTCGTAGAACTATTAATCAGGAAGTTTGGATTTGGGTTTTGGGTTTTTAGAAATTTAACAAATTGATATTTTGCATTATCTCTTAATTTTTAATATTCTAGCCAAGGAAAATGATGTCATTTCCTTTGTAAGTCATAATTATGACTTATGTATGTAAATGAATATCGATAAGCCAAAACTCCGGAAACGTTGCCACAGACTAAACGCCAATAACTGTAGAACTTGTAAATTGTTTAATCACAGACTGCGAGAAATAAATCAGTTAAAGGCAGTGTTTAGAAGGTATCTGGGTCGCCAGGTGAAACTCTAAAAATTACCAATAATCTGACGCCGGGATTAAACCGACTTTTTCATGGTCTATTGTTTTCACGAATTATATGTTTTCCGATATTAGCTGCGGTCCGGATTTACCTGATTAATAATGATGATAAAATGCAGCCTGTCTTCAAGTTCCAAACTATCTCTGTATTGAATTTAATAGCAATCGGTTCTGCCGTTTAGTCATAATAAGGTGCCCAACAGGTAGCTTTTGCTTTGTCATATTACCTACCAGCTGCGACCTGCGGTTTCACTCACGTAATGTTTAAAAACGGTGATGATGATGATGAAGAAAAGTAGCTTATGTGCGTCTCCAGGTTCACTGTTTCATTTCATAACGATCGATTTAGCCGTTAAATCGTGAAAAGATAACAAACACACAGAAAGACAGACAGACAGAGTTACTTTTGCTACAGAAACCTACAAAAAATACTATCAGCCTATTCTTTTGCCAAGAATCAGTTATGAGAATAGCAGTAAAAATACAATAATAAATCCCAAATTTTCGGGAATTTTTTTGAACATGGCAACACTAAAGAAAGCTCAGGTTGGCAAGCGATTGAGATAATAAATAACATTAATCTAATCGTCGCATCTAAGAGAACGGACGACGCATGCGCGTGGGCAACTAAATACTATGCGGGGACGGAGACAGTTACTTTTATTTGTGACTACCATCTAACAGATTATAAAAATAACATATAAGATATAAAATATTACACTCATATTATAAAATATGTTTTTTTTTGTATATGATTATTTATTTGCGCATACGCTTATTTTGCAAATTCTAAATCAAATGTGATGCAAAGCTTGCGAGATTTGTTTCATTCAAAATTCTAATAACAATGGTTGCATGACTGTTACGTAATTATTATCTTTGAAATAAACCATGTTATTACAATAAAATGTATGTATTAGGATGTAACTTGTATTAGTACTTATGTATTGTAATTGTATATATTCTTTTTTTCTCTTTCATTATCTTTGTTAATTACCCCACCATCTATTTATTATTATCATTCCTCCATCGCTAAAATCGCTAAAATCGCTCGAAGAGATCGCTATTAGCGATAAGGCCGCCTGTTTCACTTCTCCTTAGATCAAAGGATAACCTTCTTTTAAAAACTCCCTCAACATAACGCGTAACCTTTTATGGAAATTTTTTCGCATTCCAGGCAGTTCAGCAGTGGAACGAATTACCTGTGTCTGTCAGACGTGCTCAGTCGCTAACTGTTTTCAAAAATCAAGTAAATTTATTTTACTTCTCTAAGATCTTACCCTAAAATACGTTGCTTCGGTACTATTTCTGATCTCTTATTTATGTAGGCACTTTTCGGATTTTCTATATATGTTTGAAATATTAGTATTTATTGTATTATATTTATTAATGTATATTATTTTTATTTAAGTATTTAGTGTTTAATTTGATTAGATTGTTTGGTATGATTATATTATAGCTATATCCAGTGTCTCTGCTATTGCACACCCGCTTTACTTTTTCTATGAATTGATCTCCATACCACGGTTGCCTGGAAGAGATCGCTTTTAGCGATAAGGCCGCCTGTTGTCACACTAGTTTTGTAAGTTTCTCTGTTTGGTTTTTTGTTTAATAGTGTACAATAAAGAGTTTATCTATCTATCTATCTATCTATCTGTTGTTTCACTAGCATTTAAGCCCTTTTCACTATGTAATTTGTGTTTTAGTTAAGGTGTAAACAATAAAGAGTTTATATATCTATCTATCATGTTTTAAGTGGGAAGGTAGACGTTTTTGTCAAAAAAATAGGGAACTGAAATTGGGACTAATTTTTGCTTACCTGTCGTGTGTAGCTAGGTAAAACCACATTCTGCCTTACCGAAAAACGTTACTTAGCTTTAAGCAGTGCTTAACATATTTTGTCAACTTCTGGCTGACACGTAATGAAACTTGCGCAAAGAGGACAGAGAACTTTTTTTGGAGATAACGTTTAAGGATTTTTTGTATTGTTCAGTAACAATTGAAGTGTTGTAAGTCTTAAAGGGTCTAAGTGCCAATTTTTTTTTAATGTTTTTTTTTCATTGCATATTACCTATTAGGCATGGCACATAGATCGTATTTTTGTAATAATATTCTTTATGTTTTTTTTGGCACTTGGACCCTTTAGAATTACAACCCTTCAATTATATTATCTATATTAAAAGAAAAACAAAATACTCGACAACTTAAGAGTGATTTTTACAGTCTAAGTTATTAAAATTGCGTTACGCTCGATACGCTGTTGAGTGTACGTTTTAGCCAGAAAGTCTTATACTTTCTGGCTAAAACGTACACTAATAAATAAAAATAGAATAGAATAGAAGCGTATAAATCGCTGTAAAAAGTTGCAATTATTACTTTTTTTTGGAATTTTTTATTTCTATTCAAAATGCATATGACACTCTGAGATTAAAGACACCTCGTATGAAAATCGTTTAAGTCACTCAGGCTGCAAGAAACATTCATATATTTACTTTTTTCGGCTGGCCTTGTGGCTCAGTTGGTAGTATGTCTGCTTGTCTGTTTCGAGCTGTAGTTCGTGAGTTCGATCCCCACCCAGGGCAAACATTTGTGTGATGAGCATGGATGTTTGTTCTGTGTCTGGGTGTGTCTATGTATATATTTACAACAAAAAAAAGTATATATGTATTCTATCAGCCATCTAGTTCGCTTAGTTTGGGCTAGATGGTGTTGTGTGAAATGTCCACAAATATTTATTTATTTATCTATGCATGAACTCAGTAAAAATTAAGAATGTGTAATATCGTTGCTTGCATGACTAATTGTCCTATCTCATTTTTTAAAATAATAAAAACAGAATGCAAATACATTAAAAGTATCAATCGGTTTTTTTTTTGTTTCGTTTAATAAATTGTTATACATATGAATCACTTCACTCATTATACTAACTAGTAGGTACCTATAGCAAAAACAAAACGCAATGTTTTGCTTTGACTAATTTGAATAATAAACTGAGCAAAATCGATAATTTGGGTTAAACGGCGCGCAGGACACCTCGAGACAAACTTTAGGCATTCGTGAACCGAACGCAAGGGGCAGGTTCTACAATAGTCATCATCCGTTTTACTTATTTATGCGTGTTAAATCTTATTCACTTGTCCCTTTCTGTCAGACGGGAACTGTCACGCGCGAAAACGGTACAAAATACTGTTTAAATAAAATAAAATACGCTTATTCAGTTAATAAGTAAGACGGTATAAGTTTAGTGTTGAGGTTAAAACTTGTGGGATAGGTATATTCTGTTCAGTGGGAGAACTAATGTGGCATTGAGGGCGCTGCTGTCCTTATTTTTTTTTTTTTATACAAGATAGATCTACGATTGACCACTAACTCGCCTGATGTTAAGCGACGGTGTGGCCGAGGATGGAGCTCGTCGATATAGAACTTATCTATTCACTCTAGCCTTGAAAATTCCAAGATTGTAGGTCTCAGAAAAGAGATGGCGGCAAAGAATTCCATTCTGCAGTACGCAACAGGAATGTAGATCGATATCGACATTCCATTAAACCATTCATTAAATGTGGAACGATATTTAATTATTTTGTTTAGTCGAGACCACAGAATACCATAGTAGTATGTACTTCGAGAAATTAACTCCTCTTTTTGGCTACATTATAGTTCTATCGTGGCAAAAAGGGCTCTATCGTTCTGTTTACTTATAGGTAAACAGCTTATTTTGGAATATTGCCGGAAACGTGGAGATAGTCAAGTCTGTGTCATGTTTAAAGATGGAGTTCAACGCGCGCAGCTATTTCTCTCGCGCATAACATTTTTAGACATTTAAAATCATTGATAAGGGATATTAGAAAAGTGAAAGATGAATTTGTTTATTTAGATAGGAGAAATATTAGTGGGGTGTTATAAGTTTGACGTGTGTATCTGTATATCTTTGTATTTGTGCGTCTACCAGTGGCATCATAGCTCTCAAATGGACGGACCAATTTTAATCTAGTTTTTTTTTTGTTTGAAAGAAGATTTCATCGAGAGTGTTCTTAACTATGTTTCATCAAAATCGGTTCAGCCGGTATTTTTTTCGGAAGTTTTTGAGTTTTCTAACCATATGCTTGTGTTAATATTAGATAGGATAGTTGGGATAACATTCAGGAAGTAAAGACAAACTAACTCTATATGAAGAAACATACATATCTACCCCCAAGAAACTCCTCCTTCTTTCGCTGTCAGATAAAAATAGGCATAATTAAAGATTTGTAATTGTAATCCAATTTTCTACAAGTCTTGTAGAACAGGGCTAGTAGGTATATATGTTTTTTAAACTGTCCCGCGCATCAAATGCGCTTCGGGCATCGCACGCGCTCACTAATATTATAATACCTAATGCCTAATAATACGACCGATAATTATGGCCTCATCGGGCCCGGCCCGTTAGTCGATCGTTATCGATCTGAGTGGTCATACTATATTGCGTAGGACGACGGATAGGTGTGACTGGCTGAATAGAAAAATACTAGAGTCGGAAATGTAAAAAAAAAACCTGAGCGTAGCGAAAAAAAATATCCTTTTGTTCAAATGTAAGGAAAGAGTGACATTTGAACAAAAAAATACAATTTCTTCCATCTTTGTTATTAAATTTCTTTGTAATTACTCCCTATTTTTACCCGACTGCGCAAGGGGGTGGATTATGTCTTTCGGGTGTTTGTTTGTATGTATACTTTTTTGTGTTTGGCTTGACCGATTCTACTAAGCGATGTCTAAAATATCTGTTAATATGTCAGCGGCGGTCAAAAATGGCTCGATTAGCTTTAAAATTTATTATCTTGAAAAAAAAATAAGTTCCAGTAGATTTGTCTCATTTTATCATTTCGGCAAACTTTCGACAAATCACTATTTAGTTTATAATATCATTAAACAAGTCATAGATAGTGATAACGACAAAATTGTCCATTTTCTGTCCCATAGTTCTAAAGTAACTGCAAACAAATTGAAAAATAACCGTCATGGTTGAAACCAGTCGATCACCCAAATGCAAATTCCAAGAAGCTGTCTTCGCAAATCAACACTTAAAATTTAAAAAAAAAAGTTTTGGCGCCACAGCACAAAGCGCGGCATACAGCCAAACACGGCACTCAATAAATTATAACCTCTAATCACCCCTAATTGGTACAAGTCGTGACCCAAACTTAACCTTTCATCCCAATAAGAACAAACTAATGCAAACATAATGATACAGGCTGGATTTTCGAGCGCGCCGACACTTTTAATTTTGAATTTCGAACGTAAACTCCGGCTTATTTTTTTTCTCTACAGTTTTTTTCTTAAATTTTCGGCTGTGTTTTCGGCCAGTTCTCGTGGACTGTAATTACCGTCGCGTTAAATATAAGGATAGAGATATTAATAGTTGTGTTTGCTTTTTTCGTGATTTATTTGGTTTTTGTTTTTTAATTTATTTATGTTTTAGTGAAATTAGAGGTTGTAATAGTTTTTGTGGGATCTCTAATGGCTATAAATGTATGTGACCCAAGAGCTAGTCGTTGATTTTTTTTATTATTTGTGGCGCTTAATTGTAGTTTTTATGAATTTAAACCTTTCCACCCTCTTCTCAGAATAAAACTATTAAGTTAACAATTATTCCTTACACTAACACGATTTTAATTATATTTTACATTATTATCTAGTGTAATATGGATAGGATGGTTGTGGAAGTACCAGTGTAGAACCACATAGTACGCAGAGCTGATGGCCGATGGGACCAAAAAGTTCTCGAATGGAGACCACGCACCGGCAAGCCACAAGATAGATGAAGAAACGGACTTCATACAAGTGGCAGGAAGACTCTGGATGCATGCCGTTTCGATCAAGTCTTATTGGAAATCCATGAGAGAGGCCTATATTCAGCAGTGGACTTCTTTTGGCTGAGTTGATGATGATGATGACAATATCTTTTTCAGATGATTGTACAAACAGAGCTACTTTTCTATATAAACTGTCTCACAGCTGATCATAAGCATCTTATCATTAAAAATAAGTGAATAATATAATTGAAAAGGTTCAAGCTATAGTGCACTATTTTAGCCAAGTGCGGGTTAGCCAAGACTGACTTCACATATATTGAAAAATGCTAAAAACTCTCAGACATGCAGGTTTTCTCAATATGTTTTTCTTCACCTTTTGAAGTTGTCAACAGTACGCACGTAACTTCGTAAATACTGGGGTTTATAATTAGAATTTGAACCAAGAGCCTGCGGTTCAATAGATCAATATAAAAAATCTGATCTTAAGCAGATAGATGCAGGTATACCGAATTCAGATTCAAATGAGCCGACATATGAAACCAATCCTACCGAAATGGTAAATTGAATTTCGGCAACACAAGTGCAATATCAATCTATTTGGCATCTCAATCGTTTATAAAATGGCAGAATTACTCATTTCAAAAACATGATATTAAAAATAGGAATTCCATTCCGCTCGGGAATGGAATGCCTTGCCGCTGTCCTTATTTCCTGAAAACTATAACCCGGGTGTCTTCAAGTCTAGAGTGAATAAGTATCTTCTAGGTCTACGTGCTTCATCTTCGGCAACAGTATCGCTTTCCATCAGGCGTGCTGGTGGTCAAACGTAGAGCTATTCTATATAAAAAAAAGGATACTATTTTTTTACTTTCCTAAAATACATGCTCGCATCAAATATTAGAATAATCGACTATTCAAACATTTCCATCACCCCTCAGATGTTATCATCGCCATAAATCATTTAGCATATTCCATGGCTAAGATACCGGGAGATTTGCATACCCTGACAACCCTAGCGGTTAGAATGTTGACCACGATCATTGGAAACTTTCGAACGGTAACTCCCATTAGTTCTAATAGAACTGTGACGACATAGAACTGTTGTTTTTTTTTTATCCCTTTAGTTCTATGGTAGAACTATTAAAACGAAATCTCTCTCATTTGTTCTATAGAACTAATAATACACGGTAATTTTCGTTGACGTCATAATTATAATTATTGAGTTGTGCGAAGTGATATAAAATTATATATATATAATATAATAACACTTTTGGTGTTTGTAGTTGTTCGTAGATATTTTACTAATATTTAACTAGATGATATATTTTTAATGGTAGGTATTGATATTTTTCTTTATTCTTGTCTTAACGGTTAGAGTCTTAAAACAGATGTAATAAAAATTTATTGGATACCATAATTTAAATTAAATCGACTTTAATCGACAGTTTTATTTAAGCTATTAATTTTAAGCTATTATTTCAAAGTTTTGTTAGTTTATCAACATTCCGACTTACCTGTAACATTTATGATATTCAATGTTAAAAAATATTCTTAGTTTTATTCTTCTTATTATATTAAAATATTTAAAAAAAACTGCACAAAATTACTGTCAGTTTTCCTTTTTAACCGACTCCCAAAAGGAGTCGTGAATTCGGTTGTATGTTTTTGTGTTTGTTATTTCTAAACCAAAAGATAATTATATTTTTATTTTAAATCGCATACTTTTATATTGTTCCCATAAAAAATTCAACGAAAGTGTAGTTGTTTGATTTTTAAAACAAAATTGCATATTATGTGGTCGGTTGTTCCATATTTTTTTTAACCATAAGTAATAATTATTTTGTAATTTTTTTTTGAAAGCACACCAAATAACTATATTTCACATCAAAAATTAAGAAGACAAGCCATTACCACCACAATTACATTCAACGATATCTTTCTCAACGTGGTCACACTATCGTCAGGGATCCACACTCAAACCGCTAGGGCCCCCATCACTAATTGAGCCATTTCACAGATAAGTAGATAAAACACGCGCAGGGGCAACCCTACATTATTTGCATATAATAACTATAGGGGTGACATATTCCACTTTACTCATCAAAACGGCCTAACTACGTGTACACTTCTTACAATTATCTACTTTAACTTCCAGACATAAGATTGATTTTAGATTGTATTTTAAGTACAGATGCGAAGCCAATTTACTTAAATATCATTTTTGACGACATCAATTCTATGTCATTAATATTAAGGTCCATATTTGATCGTGTCTTAAATAAAGTTGCGTAGTTTCTGTCATTCTGTTTTTGGGTGGAGATTTTGCAATTGTGAACTCTACGCAATTGTAGTTAAGGTTGAAATTAGTTTGTGCTGTGTAAAGTTGGGTAGTTTTTCCGTGCCCCGTCGGGAATCGAAGCCGCGACAATACCGCAGGATAACGTAGTTATGCAGATTCCGTAATGATGCTGGTTTGGAACGTTTTAATGGTCTTATTTCGGTATTTGGTCTTTTATCTTGGGACTGTTATTTGAAATGGATATTGTTATTTTTAACCGACTTCCAAAAAGAAGGAGGTTATGAATTCGGCCTGTATGTTTGTTCACCGATTACTCAGCCAATTATAATAGGTATATTAATTATACATTGCTTTGATGATTCATTTTGTATTTGTAGGTCATCCTTCGGAGGTGGTCCCATATAAATTTTATCTAAATCGATGCAGTACTTTGGTTTTTATAACAAAATAACTGATAAAATATCATCCAAGTGCCTGTAGAAAAGAGAACAGCAAGTCGCGTGTGTATGTATTGTAATGCGTATTTTGAAGTCAGTGCTTAAATAAATTCAATTCAATTCAGTGCTTTAGTAATTTCAAAGAGTTGCTTAATATCGAATTTTCGACAAACCAAAATTAAATTACTCAGTAAAAATTTGTATGCACCTCACTCTTAACCAAATTATAACTCAAGTTCAGGGTAACTTACCCAGGGTAACAAGCTTACCCGGGTAACAGGCTTACCCAGGGTAACTGGCTTACTCCCAGTGCGGTCATTTCCCTGGAGAATGATATTCATTAGGCCTGGGAAGCCCCGAGTGGAATATTGGAGAGCTTTCAATTGAATTGAGAACAAAAATCAACACTTGGATCTATGTTGCTCATATTTGACATGGATGTACGGTGGGTTTTGGATGTGGCATCATATAAACTTCTGACCCAAAATAAGAGAGGTGTTATAAGTTAGACGTGTCTACCTGTGTATCTGTGTGTCTATTTGTGCCATCGTAGCTTTCAAACGAATGGACCGATTTCGATGTAGTTTTTTATTTTATTTAAATAAAATAAATAAATATCTGTGGACATTTCACACAACACCATCTAGCCCAAACTAAGCAAAGCTTGTACTATGGAACTAGATGGCTGATAGAATACATATATACTTTTTTTTTGTAAATATATACATATGATACATAGAAACACCCAGACACAGAACAAACGGGCAAACATTTGTGTGATGAGCATGGAGCTCATCACACAAATGTTTGCCCTGGGTGGGGATCGAACCCACGACCTTTCAGTTCAGCAGGTAGACGTAGACACACTACCGACTGAGCCAGTCGTTTGTAAGATAATTTCATCGAGAGTGTAGCTATGTCTTATCAAAATCGGTTCAGCCTTTTTTTTGGTCAGGGGTTTTTAAGTTTTCTAAACTTATACTTGTTAAAAATAACGGGACAATGAGCGTAACGCGTAACAGGACAGTGCGTCATACTGTTTCGTGCGTGCAGTCGGCGCATCGATTTATTAGACGTTGGCACGTCAAAAAGTTTGCCATCGTCACAGAACACCTGACAACTTTGTGATTTTTTTTTATCGAAAGAGCGTAACTACATCTTTCTAATTTTTTAAATATAACTAACAAATAAAATAAATGGTAAATTAATGGTTATAATAATGTACGACCAAATAATGCTCATTAAAATGTATATTTTACAGAACTTTGCGCATACTTTCCAACGAAAACGTACACTCAACACCTTATCAATCGTAACATAATGTCGCAACGCAACTATGAAAATCACACATTTTGTCTTTAACCCCCGACCAAAAAGAATGTTATAAGTTTGACGTGTGTATCTGTGTATGTCTGTAGCATCGCACCTCTCAAACGGATAAAGTAGTTTTGATCTAGTTTTTTTGTTTGTAAGAAAACTTGCTTTAAGTGTTCTTAGCTATGTTTCATCAAAATCGATTCAGCCATTGTTGATGTTGGTGTTTTTTTTTTAAACTTAGTGCACTATTATTGTTAACGGGATATTTACCGTGGTTCGCGTAATTTTTTCTTTAGTCGCCCGTGAACATGGTTCATGTAACTGTGCCTATATATCATTAACTCAAAATTATCGCGAACCACAGTAAATATCCCGTTAATAGTAATAATGCTTTAATGAATGACCGTGATAGTTTAGAAAAGTGTTTTTAAAATTGTTCTTTATAAATAGGTACTTGTTTGTAGTCGGTTGTTAAGTGATCTCACATGCCGCATCCACTTGTATCCCAACCTCTGGGCACGGCAGGATTGCAAACGTCAAGTGTCAGTCAACGTGTTGACATTACGGATCACGGCGGAGTCCATAGTTGCCGCGTTATTAGCTCACGTGGGGTGAGCTATTTATTGGACTTTGGATTATAAATTGAGAGAACGTCGCACAGAAAACTGCATACAAAGCTTAATAAAAGTCATCATCATCATCTCAGGCATAAGAAGTCCACTGCTGGTCTTTGGCCTCCCCCATGGATTGGTGTCTTCCCGCCACTTGTATGAGGTCATCTGTCCATCTCGTGGCTGGTCTTCCTACGCCGCGCTTGCCGGTACGTGGTCTCCACTCGAGAACCTTTCGGCCCCATCGGCCATCAGTTCTACATGCTATGTGTCCTGCCCACTGATACTTCAACTTGCTAATCCGCAGTGCTATGTCCGTGACTTTTGTACGTCTACGGAACTCTTCATTTCTGATTCGATCTCGTAGAGACTCCGAGCATAGCCCTCTCCATAGCTCGTTGCGTGACCTTGAGCTTCCTTATAAGGCCCATGGTTAGGTACCACGTTTCAGTGCCGTATGTCATCACTGGTAACACACACTGGTATCCTCGAGTAATAACAGCAAAAGTAACTCTCTGTTTGTCAGTTTATTTGTTTGTTGTTTTGTCACCTTTTCACGTTTAGACGGCTGAACCGATTGTTATGAAATTTGATACGAAGATAGCTAAAAACCTAGAGGCATAGGCTACATTTGTACATCATCACTGTTCACGATCACCACCGTTTTAACCCCCGAACCAAAAAGATAAGTTATAAGTTTGACTTGTGTCTCTGTATATCTATGTATCTGTATATCTGTGTGTCTGTCTGTGGCATCGTAGCTCTCAAACGGATAGGTCGTTTTGGATTTAGTTTTTCTTTTGTTTGAAATAGGATTTTGTCGAGAGTGTTCTTAGCAATGTTTTATCAAAATCGGTGCAGCCGTTTGTTTTTTGTTGGGGGTTTTTGAGTTTTCTATGCCTCTATGCCAAACCCATAAAATCAAATGCAAAATAAATAAAATTTAGGTCTGTTACACATGGAGTAAGATATCATAAGTAAAATTACAGAATATTCGTAATCTCTATCTCCTTTTTCCCCTTTATTTTAATTTAATATTTAACCTATAGAATACCTAAAAAGTGTTTGCTCATATAATGTAAATGCTACCGGCCAAACCCGATTTCAGGACAAACTAGTTTGTCCTAAGCCCGATAGGATGAACCAGTTTAGCCTAGGCCAAACTAGTTGATCCTGATACAAATACGCACACTCTAGGATAAACTGGTATGGTAGGTTAGGTTAAGGTTAGGTTAGGTTAGGCCATGATTTAGTCTAGGCCATACCAGTTTGTCCTAGAGTGTGCGTATTTATATCAGGATCAACTAGTTTGGCCTAGACTAAACTGGTTCATCCTATCGGGCTTAGGACAAACTAGTTTTGCCTAGGCTATACTAGTTAATCCTATCGCGTATATGAAGAACTAGCTTAGCCTAGGCCAAACTAGTTTGTCCTGAAATCGGGTTTGGCCGGTAACATATACATGCTTTAGACTATAGTATGGTTCTGATCGATTGTCACGTGTTATCTGGTATTACGTAAGTCTATACTCTGTTTTGTATACTTAAAAAAAAAAAATACTTATTCATCAACAAGCGGGTGAAACCGTGGGGGTCAACTAGATGTTATAGAAATCTGGAAAATATTAATCTTAACTGACTTCCAAAAAGGAGGAGGTTCTAAATTCGTCGGAATCTTTTTTTAAATATTTTTATGTAGGTATGTTCTCCGATTACTCGAAGACACCGGACCGTTTTTTTTTTTTTTGTTTGAAAAGGTATACATTCTAGGTGATCCCATCAAAATCGGTTCAGTATTTTGATTTTTATAACAAAATAACTGGAAAAAACATGTCATCCAAGTAAATGAATTGCGTTTTTGAAGTAGGTTTTTTTAAAATGATTACTTGTCGATTATTATGAAATGAGAAATTACCAGTTTTGTATCTTTACTATAATCATGTAACATAGATAAGTTTAGGCTCTTCTTCCGAATATTACAAACCACTCAACTTCCAACTGACCCTAGATCTAACCAACCTTATTAGTTTACGAACCCTTCAAGTAGGTATCAACCCCGGAGTTAATATTGGGCACACAGGGTAAACATGGTCACGTGGCCACCCGCCGGCAGTCACGTGACCGGCCATAGACAAGCAGATTGCGATCTTTGGTGCGCAAAATTGTCCACGGTGATTCGAGCGCGCTTTTGATGTCACGCAAGTTTTGGCGCGAAGGAAGTTTGTGTTGTCGTGCGTTGCCAAATTCCTCTGATGAGGATAAAAAAAATTGGTTGTCCGTAAAGTCGGTTTACGGACGATAGTTTAACGTGACAACGTCATAACAAAACATTGATGAAATATAAAAGCTTATTTTGTTACCTTTACACGCTCAAACGGCTGAACCGATCGTTATGAAAATTTGTATAGAGATAGCTTTGAACCTGGACACGGACATAAGCTACTTATTATCGTCATTATCATCACCGTTTTTCATAACTACGCGAGTAAAAGCAAAACCTCTTCGCTGGTAGCTCCGCCGAAAGTAATAGGATTCTACTTTCGGGCAAGAACCCCAGGCAAGGCTACTAAAACTTTCAAATGTTGACCTTTAAGCTATGAAATCTCAATCTATAAAGTGATTAATTACTTAGAACAACTATAATTAACATTGTAATCACTGTAATGTATCACAGAGATTACAATATGGCGGGACAAGATGGCGCCCGCAGCTACGCGCTAAATATCAAAAATGTCGGTCAATTTCGACTTTAACGAGATAAATACTGTGGTTTGTGTGACAGCGATAATTAATTCAGTTAATTTGATGATTGATGCTGATAAAAAAAGATTTTTAGAGGTGTTAATTAAGGCTTTGCTGGCACGAGCTTAGAAAGTGCACTTACCGACAAAAAGAAGATTCTGTGAAATTGAATCTGTTCGATTTTCAAATTGAATGACTCGACTCGCCTTCAGACCTGTCTTATTGGAATCATAACTGCGGCTATGCCTCTACAATTTACTTTTTCTACGTTTTTATCTATATTATAATACTCTTTGGTTACTATCGAGAACAGAAGATATTCTGTGAAATTGAATCTGTTCGATTTTCAAATTGAATGACTCATCTCGCCTTCAGACCTGTCTTATTGGAATCATAACTGGCTTTGCCTCTACAATTTACTTTGTCTACGTTATTATCTAGATTATAACGCTTCGGCCGCGTACGTAACTATTGTTAATACTATTGTAAATATTGAGCAAACATTCTACGACTATGGTGTTTTTTTTAGTTTAACATAAAATACTCTATGTATATAATTTAACTTGGTTATGACATTTTCATTGTATTAATATATTCTAAATTGACATTCCTTATTATACCTATATAATAATAATATTATCATCATGACATAATTATGTGATTTTGCTGGGTATTTATGGAGAATACCTTTCATACAATATAACTTATTTTATTTTAATATACTATACCATTTGTTATTTTGAATTTATGTTATTTTTCATCTGTTAAGTTATATCATTTGTTATGTTATTTTTGTTATTATGTTATTTATGTTGATATAGGTATATATTATTAATATGAATATACTGTTTGGTTATTATCGAGAACGAATAATATTTAGGCACAGAGTAGACTGCTTTGTGACTCATAGAAGCTTTCAGCTTTGGCTTTTACCGAGTGGCGAACCCTAGTGTCAGAGTTACTAAAGCCGCTGGAAGGCCTCTGTCCTGCTGTTTTAAGAACAACGGGGTCTATAATTTAACATGTTATCCGACCCACAGTAGCGCTCAGAAAAATATGCACCTCATGATCACCCATCCTAAGACAGACCGATTTGGCATATCGTTCAATAAGCTATTTTATATAATTTACAGGTTTTTGAAGACAAAGTATCCTTAACTCAAAAAGTTTCGTTTTTGAAAATATCATAAAAAAAACAATTAAGGTGTTTAATTTACGTCATTTGCCTGATACGGATAAGAGTTATATTTTATGATTTTTTTGGTTCGTTGCAAAAAAATAGCAACACCTAACTTGGACACTACGGTCTTACCGGAAAACGTTATACCTATATAGCTTTAAGCATTGCTTAACATATTTTGTCAACTTCTCGCTGACACATAATAACACTTGCGGAAAGAAGACAGAGAATTAAAGACGATGGTTAAAGTTAAGTAACGTTTTTCGGTAAGTTAATGGTAATCGATAAGCAACTTTTTGTCTCGACTACATTTTGACCGATCTGGCTCAAATTTGAAATTCTTACTAAGTGCAAAATATTTGAAATAAAATCTAGTACTTAAGTTAAATTTGTCTCCGAAAAATATTGTTTCCTTAAAAGCTAATCACAGTACATACTTTAAAAATCGAAAAGTTGTGGGCACGAGGCAGTGTTGCCAGTTGTATAATTAGAAAATGAGCGGGAGGCGCGCACGGGCCCGCGGCGCGACCACTGCCATCGCTCACCATCGCGCGTTAGTGTTGGGACGAGTGAGGTGTTGTTATCGATACTCGATAATAGTAATTATAGTGTTTTATTAAATCTCAGTGACCTACATACACCTGTGATTCAGCGTGGGTACAGGAGTACAGGGCACCTTTTTAAATTCTGTAATAGGCTTGCGCTTAACCACCAACTCACCTGCAGGGTTAGACATAAATGGCTTTCTAAGTTTGTAAACGCCAATATAATAGAAAAAGAAATGTATAGGATTGATCAAGGAAGTTTTATCACAACAGAAGGAGTCGTAAACTTTCCCTAATCGCTACTAAGCTGTATAATGGTATAAAACGTGTCCGCTTCGTTCCAACTTTCAGATCATACATTGCATCAAGTTAGCGTCGCGTGAAGATAAATTAATTACTAAAATACGTAATAATTAAATACATTGCTTTACGCCACCTTACTAGTGATGTACTACAACGCACGTACTATAATATGAACATATTTTTATAACCCCTGTCAGATATATTTACATTTCCATATATTTTCGGCAATAAATAGTGGGCACATTGTGAAACACCACATATTCCTTCTTCCATATTCTGTTAAGCGTAGCGAAATATTCTTAATCTTAATACATATATATAACCTAACGAAATGTCATGTTCCAAACTTCTTTGAAATAGAAACACTTCGGAAACTTTCGTAACTAGTCTAAATCATATTTAGCGACGTCGCGGTCCACGATGGAGCGCGCTTATGGATGTTATGTCAGCTCTGAAGCACATGCTTCAGAGCTGACCTAACATCCAGACGTACTATCTAACTAAACAAAATACAATATAATGTGACATAATTGTATATTTTGATTTGTTAAATTTTGACGATTGTGTATGTGATAATATGAAACTTAATTCATAAGACTTACAATATATAGCTGTTACTACATTATGTGTAGTGGAATGTTACCAAGAAACTTTAATTTTGATGTATAATAAAATTATTCAAATTATTATTTTATTATATATTTATTTTTATTTGTCATTTCCATAAAGAACGACAGAGACGAAGATATAGATTCCGAATCCGAATGAGTTCTGAATACGGGGGCTGGAGTTGCACAAACTTATATAGCATAATTAAGTTTGCGTTAAATCTATGCATGATTTGTTTAAGAACTCGGTTCCTATTTATTCTAGCATGAACTATTTCCTCCTAAACTTAGACCATGACTGACGAGAGTAGATAATTATGTGCATATTGTGCTCATATACAATATTCTTGAATGTACTGAGTACTGAGTATCGAGTACAGATTGTTTTTGCCAAATATTATACAAACTTCAGTGATGACCAATGGTCTCGTAAAAAACTTCTCATTTCATTAACTGAGACTCACAAACTTTTGTTTCGACAACTCTTGACCGATGTAATTCTTGTTTAAGTAAGTACCAAATGTTTTTTTTTTTTAATATTATCAAATTCAGTTGGTAAATGGTGTTGCAGCAAAATTCCCCCTATTAGTGCGAAACTCCCAATAAAATCCGCATACCGAGATTCATCAACATTTATTAAAAATAGGACTTGTACGCGAGTATCAGCATCTAAACGAACATTTATCCGAGTGTCTTTCATCCGGACAGCTCGTTTAAAAACAAAATAACAAAGAGAGTTTCCCAATGTAACTCTTATGTTACTAGATTGACCCCCTTAGTTTTGAATATACATATTTTTTATGTTCGTTACTTTTAAAAAGTCAGATTGCTACAGTACAGTGTAAATTCATTAAAATAAATTGGTGGTCAAACACAGACTTATTCGTGTTTAAAAAAAATATTTTGTGTTTGTGTGGAAAGTGATTTTTTTTTCTGGTCAGGTAAATTATGTATATCATTAGGCTAATAATACTAATCAATATATCATATCAATATTATACAGTTTATCGATATACGATACCATGTCCCATCCCTACAATAAACACACCCCACCCCTGCGGCGAAATGGTAACATTCTTTATTTTGGAATATTAATAAGGAGTGCAGCATTACACCGTATTTCACATCACGTAACATCATAATTCTCTATCCTTTTCCATCTCGATATAATCACATATGTCTGTACTCCTCTAATGATGAAAATGACCAATCCACGTGCTTTATCTATCTTGGAGATTTATCGAAAGTTTTACGTGTAGACCAATTTATCAAAGCAGTTGGGTGATGGCGCTATAATCGTATTTTCAGTGCCCGATAGCACAATGAATTGCATTACGTATTTAACCATTGTTTATAGATAATTTGGTTGGTAACGTCTTTTCGTCGGCAGTTAAATGAAGACAAGTGCAACATTGTACTTTTGTTTTGTATTACAAACGACTTGAAAAGGAAGAATTTTAGATACATTAGATAATCAAATTTTCTGGATAAAAGACTGTTCGCAAAAAGTACAAGAAAGACCTACATGAATAGATAGGTAAGTACTTTTTTTATATAATATAACCAATCTTAACACTACTAATCGAGAGTGTTCTTAGCTATGTTTCATCCAAATCGGTTTAGTCGTTTTGTATGTCGAGACTTTTTTTTAGTTTTCTAAAATAATACATGTTATTTAAAAGTAATGAACTTGGCGTAACTTAACTTTTACTCTGATTCTTAACTTATGAGAATCGAGAATAATTCTAGCGATTTGTCTGACAAAGAGTTATTAAAATTCCGTTATAATGGTTGACATTACGCGACGCCCGACGGCCATATTGCTCTCACAAACGGAGCGGAGATTGCAAGGGTTACCATACTCACCCATACAGCAGGTCAAGGGCGTCGCCAAAGGGGGGGCAGAGGGGACAGCTGAACCCGTAGAGATTTTTAAAAATGTAGCCAACTGCAAAGCAACCAAAGTCCTAAGGCCGTGCAATTGTACCTGTACCTACAATTCATATTTTTCTCGCTCCCTTATTCGACTCGAGCCGACTTTATACGAACGAGTACCTATTACATATTTATACCCTAGCCGCTAGCCTCTATACAGGTTTATTGTTTATTTTATGTGTGTATTTAATCAAAACTCAAAAATTGTAATTGTAATTTATCAAACTTTCAAACTGATGAACATCAGTTTATAAATGTTCGGGTCTTACCGAAAAAAACCTGTCTGAAAATCGCTTAGCATCATCCTAGCTAACCGATTTTTAAACTCTTATGCAGTGGCTAACTTTTTTTCACCGAAAAAACCGATACACATCTGGTTAGACGTATAATACGTAGAAGACGCACAGAGAAACAAAATACATTCGGTCAGTAGAGATTATGGTTAGAATAATCGAATAAAGAACGATATCGGAAGGAAATCTTATCAAAGTTATCAATTTGACGTCAGGTACAGTGAAATGTCATTGTCATTTGACGTCAATAACTGTCAATTTCATATCGCGAAAACATATCATGAAAATTATTAATTCCCCGTTTCCCAGAGTTTAGGCTTATTTCTTTCAGGCAGATTTGTATTCATATGAATCACAAGTAATAAGTTGAAGCTTTTTATTCCAAAATGAAGTAAACAAAGAAAAATCGTTCTCAAATTCGACGGAAGAGGAAAAGTTTTGTTGTGTGAATATAGAGGTTTGTTATGCTGGCTTAGACGAAGTTGAGCGCTGACAAAACACGGTGATGATGATAAAATATAGCCTATGTCCTTATCCAGGTCCTAAAGAATCTCTGAGCCGAATTTCATAATGATTGATCCGGTAGCGGTAACAGACAGACGATAGACAGAACTTTCGCTTTTATAATATCAGAGATTTAAAGGGCATTGGGCATTGCAAATTGTTCCCGAATTCTGTGGCTTCTGCATTCAACTAATATTAGTTGAATGCAGGAGCCACAGGGTTCGGGGTTTGAAAAATAACATGTTAGTATATACTAACATGTTATTTTTCTAGGAGGTGGATGTAAGAGAATAAAAATGGATCTACTAACACCAACTATGCTAAAAAAATAGCTGTAACTAGTATCAATATTTCTAATGCATTACGTTTTTACAGATATTAACTAAAAGTGCTGCATTCTATGCTATGGCATGATAATCCATGCCATGACATGATAATGAAGTAGATAAAATATAGAGAGGCAATTATGCATCAAGAAAACAGTCCATGAATGCAACATGACAAATGAGAGAAACACATGGAAATGATTTAAAGACTATTATATTATATCCATCAAAACATACTCAAGAAGCATACTATTGCAGTCCTGGTGATGAAAGGAGAATTTAAGCTTACTGTTCGCATGCTTGGAATACTCATAATGAAAAAATTACACTTATTCATGTTTGTAAACAGTTTTATTGTGGTTATCAAAGCATACATTAAAGAATACAAAGTACATGTTCACATATTTATTTCTTTTTTAAAATATAATTATGTAAATAAATAAATTTTGATTTTGACAAAAGTTTCAGTAAATTTAAATGATATTACTAAATTAAAGATACTTTTTACAAAATGTGCCTAAAGTAAACACCATCAACAAACTTAATTTGTTAATTAATACTATACACTTATGTATAGCCAGCTAGTTCGGTCATACAATTACCAAAAAAGTATTAGTTTTTTATTTTATTTTTTAAATCATGTAGATATTTTATAAATAAAAAATATAGCCTATGAAACTCAAAGAAATAAAAGTAAATCTAACAACACTCCTTACAATATCAGTTAGGCTCTAGTACATAATACAAAAACAAATGTTACCTGTAAATTTTCTCATTATTATTTTTCATTTATTTACATTATTATTTTCTGTATTCTTGGACAGTTGGGTAAAAGATAGGGTTTCCAGTAACAGGGCAGAGCTTGATTTCTATCAGGGTAATGAGCAAACATTGTATATGCATATAATAACCATTTGATACCAGCTGTGGTCCACAGTTTGTTAATATATATTATAGCCTATGTCCTTTCTAAGATTCTACACTATCTCTGTACCAGATTTTATAACAATCAGTTCAAGAATTTATCTGTGAAAATAAAAGTAACTCTGAGTTATTCAGTTTTACAATATTACTTATTTTAAATTATTTCCTAGGTAACTGTTGTATCAAAGTCATCGATTATTGTAGAAGATTCTGTACCACTGCCAACTTCTTCATAATCCAGAGGCACTGCACCTAAGAATAAATATAGTAATAGGTATAATTGAAAGAAAACCAATATACCCAACTGTAAAAAGAGGTTTTTCTGTGAGTGAGGCAACGAGCTCGTTGGAGTGAGGTACCATTTTTTTAAAGTAGCATACAACACTTGGAAAGTAACCTTTTTTAGCTTACAGTAGGTAAAATGGAAACATACACAGCCATCACATACACCAAAATAACCAAATAACCCTTGACCCAAAAAAAGGAGTGCCGAGTGTTCTAAGTAAGATGTGTATATCTGTCTTTTATGTGGCATCGCAACTCTCAAACAGATGGATAGATTTTAATCTAGTTTTTTTGTTTCTAAGAGAATTTAATCGAGTATGTTCTTAGCTCTGTTTTATTGAAATCGGCCTGTTTTTTATTTCTTTGGGGGTTTTTGAGTTTTCTAAATTTAACGTGTTCAATCAGATATTCAAGAGATACCTACACACCTGTTTCATCTTTATGAATACCTAATTGCTATACCTATTATGGAGCACAGGACAGGCGACTTGGGACAATTGTACCTTTGATAGTGGCGTAGGTAGCTCTTTCATGGGGGTACACATGACACAAGTATGTGTCATAATTACCCCTTCTAATATTCTGAATCTTTGCTTCAAGATACCAAATCAATTATATCAAAAACATTTGTGTGTTCATTGCTTAAAACGTTCCACTTCTTCAGTGTTAGGTTTCTGAACCGGTGTTATGAGATGAGAGATATATGGGTAGCCGGTATTATCGATGAGACTTCCTATAAATTACAGCTTATAGTATATTTTCTGGAGCGATGCCTCAGACGAAATTCGTCGTCGGTAAGGTCTTGAAACGGAGTATTTCTAATCTTCTAAAGTTTTCTTCTTATCCTCAAAGACTGAATTGTCGTAATTTATCGACTTCGCTTCGAAAATGTTTGAAGAAAAAAGTTCAAATATTTGCGCTAGGTTAAGTACTAACACAATTTGGCACATAACAGCTGGGAAAAAGCCGCCATAATGGCTTTTAGCGATTTAAACAACCTCCCGACGTTGTTTAAATTTGACAGCTAGTTAGCATATGCTGGGCATATTTATATCTTTCCGAAGCGTTTTTCGGTGAGATTTTCGCTAACCATTAGTCTAGCAATTGGCTAACTTTTTAAAAACTTTTTCCGGTAAGGCCGGAAATTTTTATTCTACAAATTGTAAACTGACAGTGCTTAATAATTTTCTATATTATACTTGTTTAACAGTTAAGTTTTATGTGAATAAACAATATCAATATCATAACCGAGCGTAGCGGCTCAGTCTCATTCAATATCCACAAAATAAAGTGCTCGGTGCGCCTAAAACAAATTTACACTTCAAAAATCTGCTCACGAGATTTTCCTCTAAAGTCATGGTCACACCAGCGGACTGCCAGAAAATCTGTGCATCGTGTGACAAGCAACAACCTAAATTCAGTTTCCTATGGGAACCTGACTGGGATTTGCCTTAGGAATGCACTAACAAATTACAATACATAATTTTAGTTAAAAAAAACTGGAAAACAGAATTCAAAATGCGCTATTTTGTTTTAAGAATCAAACTACCGAACCGATTTCGATGAAATTTATTTAATTTCCAAAAAGAAATCTAATCGGCCTATATATGACGGAGTTATAATTAAATAATATAAAAATAGAAAAAAAATAAAAATAGCTTTATTTCCTTACCATTTACTAATATTTAATATATATATGACTTAAATATATTACATTTTTAATTATACAACTTATAACAGTAATTTTGGTAAGGACCGCCTATTGCGGTGTAAGCCTCCTCCATATTTTTCCATGTTTCCCTGGTTTTGGCTGTTCTTGACCAGAGCTTGCCAGCAACACTGATGATGTCGTCATTCCATCTTTGGTTTGGTCTGCCTCTTCTCCGTATGCTGTCCCTAGGTGTCCAGTTTGTGGCAATTTGCGTCCACCTGTCTGATCCCATTCTTTGAAGGTGGCCAGCCCAATTCCATTTTAGTTTTAATATTTCTTCGACATCTTTTGTTTTTGTATGACGGAGTTAAACGTTAATAAACATTAAAACAAGTATCCATATTAAAAGAAAAACAAAATACCCGACTGCATAAAAGTAATTTTTGTAATCTAAGCTACGATTTCGTTATGCTTGATATGCTTTTGAGTGTACGTTTTTTGTGAGAAAGTATACGTAAAATAGCTGTAAAAGATTATAAATGCGCATTCTTTCAAATAATTCTAGTAAAATCACTTGTTTATTACGAAAAAGTTCGTTCGTGAAAGTTACGAAAAAACGCATTCATTTATTTTTGCGAGAGTCGTAGCTATTATTATTAATACCTGGGTGACCGAGCTCCACTCGAATTTTTTATGACTGAAAATACGAGCAAACCCGGGTCCACTAAAAATGAAACCTAGCAAGATCGATTTATCGTCCCCTAATCTACCTACAAACCAAATTTCATTAAAAATCGTTGGAGCCCTTTCCGATAATCAGATTATAGATATATATACAATTTACAAGAATTGCTCGTTTAAGGGTATTAGATTACAAAAAAGTAGGTATATCATTATGACTGATTTTTGCTTTGTCTAAATTAGATGATAATTTTGACAGCTCACAATAGTGATGCTAGTGTATGATCGTTATTGTATCTATTCGATTTTTATACTCATAAAACTTGCAATCGATAGTTGCATGTTCATGCTATAAAGATTACAATACAAAAATCTTATCTTTTTTATTTATTAATAATTATGTATTATTAATATAACAATAAAAGTCGAAATCGTTTTTGAAAGACGAAATAAAAAAGGAATTAGGATTAGTATGTTCGTCATTGTGCAACGAAAACAATAAAAAACTCAACAAAAAAGTAAGAATCAATAGACAACAATGACAACGAAAAACTCAACAAAACCGTAGATAACAGAAACTGGCCAAAAGCGTATACAAGGTACTACCGGTGCGGCGTTAGTCGTACTGATTTTACAATATGGCTGACTGGACTGGCGTAAGGATGATTTGTTAGTTTTAAATGGTTTAACAGGAATTGCATACTAGTTCTTTATGCCATTTCTTCATTTTTTTCTTCTAACTTGACAGAAAACTTAATGTATTAAGCACCATAATTTTTACATTAGCGTTCGAAATAACACAAGTTATGGCAAAACGGGCCACGATAATTTTTAACATTTACCGGCCTTACCGAAAAACGTTACTTAACTTTAAGCAATGCTTAACATATTTTGTCAACTTCTCGCTAACATGTAATGACATATGCGGAAAGAAGACAGAGAATTTAAGACGTTGGTTAAAGTTAAGTAACGTTTTTCGGTAAGGCCCTTAATATTATTAAATTTATTTGAAAACCTATTTTTAATAGTCTGCGTCTAATAACTAACAACTCGTTATGCGTAGCAATCACTAAGTGGGCGGTACCTGTCCATGAAGTAGAGTACCTACCCAAAATCTTTATATAAATTTTAACTTAAAAAAAACGAAACTTCTTCTTCTTTTTTGTATTGGACCCGCATTAAAGCCAGTGTATAAGTATGTTTAGTTCAACACTGCCTACCACTAGATGGCGCTGTACACCTTTTTAACACGCGATAGCGACATGTGTCGGTTTGGGATGGCGTCTGGGAGTATTATAAATAAATTTGTCTTTGGTCGAGTGGTACCTCGGTTGTTTCAATCCTGCAACATCTGACTACTACGGCGCCCCCTGGTGAGGAGCGCGGGCCGGAGACCGTACATGGTCCTTCGAGAGCCGGATTAACGGCGAACAAGCGGTATTTTTGAGCGACATACAAGGGGTCGCACTCCGGTACGGGCGGAAGACGCAGTACTGGATTGGGTAGTTACCGGGCGAGTAACTACCTCCCTTGACGTGGACGGCTGCCGGGCGAGCAGCTGTCAATCCTGGAGGTGCTGGGTACGGCACTATATTCACCCCCAATCGTGGAGGAGTTGAAGTGAAAGTGTGGAGGTAAAACACCTCCCAGTGAAGTAAGTGAACTGAAGATCGGATCCCCTGAAGTGAGTGAACCCGGATAAATTGTAAGTACTTTGAACTTGTAAGTGAAGTGTTAGCTAGTTAGAATTTGTGTGATAGCTTAGCTTAGGGACTTAGAATAATTTAAGTAAAAACGGGGGAACGGGGAATCCATGCCCGATTTCCCCCCGAGACGTAAAGTGTTCAAACACTTAGAAAAATTTCGTTGAAAATATTTTGGACTTGTAAAATATTAATTTTTTTGTATAGTGTTATAACTTGTAAAGTGTCATCTATTCATAGACTTGTGATTATTCTGAGCATTTTTAACTTTAAAAATATCTTAATAAATTTGTAATTTCAAAGACTTACGTTGTACCTGTGGTTAACTCTGTATTTAAGCTTAGTGTATTGTGAATTTGTATTGGTGCCTTAATATATTTACCTTTGAGTTTGGTATTTTCACATTATGGCCAAAATGGAACAGTTACTAAACTTTCAAGATGATTTATATCAAAGAATTTTAAAAGCTCGAAGTAATTTTAAGAAAACACCTAAAGATAGGCTAATTAAAGAATATATTGAGGGTAGATTAGAGGCAGTAGAAAATCTGTGGTCAGAATTTCTGTCGGGACACAAAGAACTAATGAGAACTCAGTCTAGTGATGCATTAAAAGCTTCGTCATATTTTAAAAATGAAACTTATGATAGCTGTGATGAACTTTTCTTAGACTACAAAACAGAATTAAAAACAAAGTTGTCTAAGTTCAGTGTACCCAAAGGAAATTCGGATAGGATGTCAACAAGTGATAGGGCTACAGTTAATGTGAAATTACCAAAGGTTAATATCAATACATTTTCTGGGAAGTGTTATTCTGAGTGGACAACGTTCCGTGATTTGTTTTGTTCATTGATTCACAAAAATGGTCATTTAGACAATGTGCAAAAATTGTTATACTTAAAAGGCTACTTAACTGGTGAGGCTGAGCTATTATTGAGCAACATTCCGATCACCCAAGATAATTATGTAAGAGCATGGGATTTACTTGAAGAGCGGTATGATAATAAAAAGTACATATCACATCAGATACTAGATCGTCTTTTGGGGCAACGGAATCTTGCTCATGAATCAGCCAGTGGTCTTAAAGAAATTTTGGATACTACGAATGATTGTTTAGCCGCATTGTCTAATGTTGGAGTTAAAACAGAAAATTGGGATATTTTAGTGATCCATATTGTAGCAAGGAAGTTGGACCCAGAATCCAAGAGGCAGTGGGAATTTAGTGTTGCCAATATATCGGATGATTCTGACGGATTGTCGGATGGCCATGGTAATACGTCGGGAGAATTACCCACCTATAAACAATTTCAGAAATTTCTAACGAAACGTTACAGAGCTTTAGAGTTCATGAATTCTGGATCTATCAGTGAGCCTAAAAAATATGGTCGTCCTACTGGTTCTGTTAATAAAACAAGGTCAATGCATATTACCAAAACTCAGTGTTCTTATTGTTCGGAGGAGCACATACTTTCTCACTGCGCGGCATTTAAGAAAATTTCGGTAGACTCGCGACGTAACTTTGTTCAATCGAACTACATTTGCTTTTGTTGTTTGGGTGGTAATCACACTGCCCGTAACTGCAAGAAAATGACCAAGTGTCACGTATGTATGCAACGACATCATACTCTTTTGCACCCGGAGAGTGTAAAGGTAAATGATGCAAACCAGCATCATGAAGTTCTAACTTGGAAGAAGCATGCCTCTGAATCTGCTTTGTCGTCAAATAACGACTGTGGAATGAAGAAGGCAGCACCATCTATAGAAATGGTTCCTGTTGTATCGTGTTTTACACATAAACAAAACCCTATATTACTACCAACGGCGTTAGTAAATATTAAATCACGGAATGGTCAGTGGTTTACAATTCGGACATTGTTGGATCAAGGATCGCAATCGTCATTTGTAACGGAAGCGACAGTCCAACTATTGGGTTTAAAGAAAACTTCTACAAAAGTTCAAATAAACGGAATAGGGGGAAACAAAGCTTTAGTGTCTAAAGCTATAGTAACTCTGAATGTATCGTCACGAATAGATCCTCAGGTTGTCATAACTGTAAAAGCGTACGTTCTTAAATCCATTACTACACTTTTACCCATGAGTAACATAGAAGAAGTGAAGTGGCAAGAACTTCAAGACATAGTGTTAGCAGATCCAAGTTATCACACGCCGAGTCATGTCGCCGTGTTGTTAGGTGCAGATGTTTACGGAGAAATTCTTCAAGAAGGTGTGAAGAAAAGTCCTCAGGGTTCTCCAATTGCACAACGCACTTCCTTGGGCTGGATACTATCTGGAAAGCTAAATGCTATAAGTGAGCCATCTGAAATTAAAGTGATGCACATTTTGGAAGATAACGACTTCGTAAAACGTTTCTGGGAATTGGAAGACGATGTTCCAATGTCTAAAGGAAGACTATTTACTGAGGAGGAAAAACGATACGAAGAAATATTTTCCAATACAACGGTCCAAGATGAAGAAAGTAGAGACGTCGTACGACTGCAATTCAAAGGTGAGGATCCAGTTGTTGAGAAGGAAGTTGAAAAGTTGAAGATACCTGAAAAGAGATTACTTGTATTAGAAAGAAGACTGAAGCACGAAGATCTGAAACAGAAAGAAGTTTATAATGAATACATAGAATTAAATCGTATGGAACTAGTACCATCGGATGAAGGTAAACGGTATCCAGCTGCAGCGAAAGCAGTATTAAGCCAATTATACATGCATGATCGAGCAAGGTGCGAGAATGTAGAAGATGGAATAAATCCAAATAAAGAATTGAACTCTCTTGTTGAAATGGAAATCGGAGGATTTAGCTTAGAAAGGTGGACAAGCCATAGTGAAGAATTAATACAAGAGATGAGGAAAATAAGAAGAAAAAGAATAAAGAAACACAAGTAAACTTAAATATAAATACAGTTGAAATAATGAAAATTAGACTTACCTGGAATCTCAGTGAAGATTATTTTTGCTATGTGGCAAACACGTCCAAAATCATAGAACCTGCAGCTGAACGAACAATTATATTATAATTATGTCAATTTTATAAGTTTCTTGGATGAATTGAACCCATTATTAGATAAAGCGGAATTGAAGATATTGATTAATGTAAAGAAACCTTACTGGACTGACGTCACGGTGGGCGACGTGGTTGAGTCGCACGGAAGCAGCGTTACCTCTATATAAATATCAGAAGAAATGGCGTCGGAAGGTGTCTGTTGCAAGTTTTGTATTAGAAATCGTCTCAAACTTCGATTCTTAACATTTATTAGTAAATATTGCACCAAGAGGCCAATCACCATCTGAGTTTGAGAATTGTATGCTGTGGTCTCTTCTCCGGAATCTCTGCATTCTAAATCTCTGGAATATAACAAAGCTAATTATGTCACAACACATGAATCATTATTCGAAAGGTTTTCTTCACTTGCATGGATAGTGCGAATGATGGTATACTGCAGGCGGGTCGTCGATAATCTGAAAAAGAGGGATTAAATATTACAAAGTTTTGAATGGAAATGAAAACTTACCCGAGAAAGGCTGCTTCCAATGTTTCGGACACGTTTTGGAAAACGAAGCAATAGTGACTCCTTTAGATGGAAACTTTGAAGAAGGCACTGTAAGTTCACTGTGTAGATGGAAGTACACACAAGGAAAGAATCAAGATTTCTGGCTGCAGTGAACGCAACAATACCTAACATGGGTCTATAAGAGTCAGTATATCGGTGGACATCTACTATTATGCCTCAATCGAAAATTGGTAATATAGTGGTAGTTCCAGAAGTGAATTTGCCACTATATCGATGGTTATACGGTAGAGTGATTGCCACTCACTCGGGCCTGGATAGTTTGATTAGAGTAGTAACTCTCAAAGTCAAAAATGGTACGATAAAACGCCCGGTAAGTAAGTTGTGCCTTCTACCGATTGATGATAACTGAGAACAATGTGGGTAAACTGTATATTATTAATTGTTTCCAGTGTAAGCATTTGGACCTTTTACAGTTATAGTTACTCAATATTTGTATTTAGCCTTAGCTGTTTATATGTTTCAAAATTGTTGGAATCACCCCACCTTAAACATGTTATTATATTAAAATTGTATAAAGTAGGTATATGAACAAGGCCAAGCTTGTTCATGGTGGGCGATATGTATAAGTATGTTTAGTTCAACACTGCCTACCACTAGATGGCGCTGTACACCTTTTTAACACGCGATAGCGACATGTGTCGGTTTGGGATGGCGTCTGGGAGTATTATAAATAAATTTGTCTTTGGTCGAGTGGTACCTCGGTTGTTTCATTCCTGCAACATCTGACTACTACGGCGCCCCCTGGTGAGGAGCGCGGGCCGGAGACCGTACAGCCAGTGTCAAGTAATAGGATTTTTTCAAAATAATAAAACAAGTTATTAATGTTCTAGTCACAATCTAAGTCACGTATACAGTCAATTTATAAGTCGAGTCCTGCTTCAGGAAAGTGGTGGCGACTTTACTAGAAGCTTCTATGGAGTTTTGCCGACAACGTAAAATCACACGTTTTACTGCTTTATTTCACTTGCTCACACTCACGCACTTTATCTTTAATCACTTAATGAATAAAACACCACCATTTTTATAGCAGTAATGTTCAAAATAACACAAGTTTAGGAAAATAAAACAAAGCAACAACAAGTTATTAAGACGTTCCCGCCAAAACACAAACGAAACTTCATTTCATAGGCGTGGGCTGTCAAAGTTATCATCCTTAATTCTTATTTTTTGTATTGGACCCCGCGATTAGCGATTTGCCAGTGTCAAGTATTGAATAGCAATCAATTACAAGATGTTTTTTATTCTCTAAGAAAATAATAATAATTATAATATGAAAGAACTTCAATAGCATATAAGCTAAAACAGCCCCCGTATTCTGAACCCATTCGGTTTCAGTGTGTATATGTCCGCCTCTGTCATTTCCATAAAGAATGACAGAGACGGAGATATACAAATCGAATCGATTCTGAAACCGAATAGGTTCGGTTTTCAAAATATTTAAACGATTTTAATTTTCGGTTTATGAAGGAAAATATAATTTCCCCCTTTTATCTACTAGTTTGTACGGAACCCTCGGTAGGTGAGTCTGACTTGCGCTTCTCCGGGTTTTTTTTTATTTACTTATATTTGTTCAATTCAGTATTTTTAGGTTAGGTATGTAAAGGAATTTAGGAATCACTTTGAATTTACCAATATTATGTAACCCGTTCAGGGAAGAGTTTGCACAATTTTAATAGCAGTCTTATTTCAATATTACTTTGACATAAATTTGTCTTGCTCTTTCAACTGTAGAAAGAGCGAGACAAAAGTTAAAGTAATATTGAAATGAAATAAGGCTGCATAAGCATAAGCAATTGTTGTATGGCCACAGTACTTCCCAGACAGGGCTCAAGAAACCCGGTAATACAAAAGACCTATAGCCCCAGCATAAAGCGCCGTTGCGGTGATTCGGCAAGAAAGTGAATTGTTATGTCAGCTGTCACTTGTCCATGTACAATGACGGCGTTTTTGATTTTGAGATTTTTGAGAAACCGCTTGTCATTCATTTCTTGAACAGTTTTGTTTATATTTTATTCCTGCAAAAAATTAAATATGGCTTTGGTGGATCTGTGTCGCTTAGAGGATAAAGTAAATATACGCCCCGTTGATAATCTTGCATCATTTCAGAATGACGTGATTGGGTTCAGCCAGAATTTCGTGCACAACACCCAACTAGCAACGCCACCATTCCCAAACGTAAGGTTATTTTGCTTAATTACTCGTATTTTTGACCTACAAATGGGGTTTTTATTACACTTATCTTTACTTTCCAGCCTGTTGAGACTTTAGCCCAGTTTAACTCGAAGGATGCTACGGGACGCGATATTAAAATTCAGTTTGATCATGGTACCACTACTCTTGGATTTCGGTACAAGGTAAGCTCAATTTTTGTGCATAAAGTAGCTTTGAATATTGTGTTTAAATAACTCTTCTGTAATTAGCCATGCCATTCAATTTTTATATACACATAACCAATATACCCTCTGAAGGTACTGTGAAAATTACAATAATTGCAGAATTTGCATTTTTACAGCTAAAAATCTATATGATATGCCTAATTTTAAGGAATTCTAAAGTTGAAGATTAATCTGTTATATCAATTTAAGATTAAAATTTTGCTTACATTTACACAATTTCTATTCCAATACATCTGCGCCTCAAGGCTGCTAAGTGAACATCACTCGTTCGCCGCTCGCTGATACGATTCAAAGACCATTTTGACGAATTGTTAGCCTATTACTATACAAATAGACTAACAATTTGTCAAAATTATCTTTGAATCATATCAGTGAGTTGAGTGGCGAGCGAGTGATGTTCACTTAGCAGCCTTGAGGCCCTGCAAGATTTGCATACACTGAGTTCTGGTTGTATAGAGAATATTTTAAATAAAAGATATTAACTGGTATTTTTTATTGTTCCCATAAAAAAAGTGTGATACACCTTAGACATTAAGTTATGTAAAATATATCCAAATAGGCTTATTAAAGTTGTTTGTTTCAGTTTGTATTGATTGCAAAAAAAAAAACTAAGAAAGAGCTATGTTTGTTTTTGTGAAATAGAGAGTCAAATGTGGACTATTTAAAAATAAAATATATCTTTACACAAACAAAGCTAATCCGGTTGATGACATTATCACCATGTTCTTGATGAGGATTCTTTACCATGAGAAAAGTGATAGACTACAGAGACAATATGTCTGGTCTTGTGGCTCAGTTGGTAGTATGTCTACCTGCTAAGCTGTAGGTTGTGGGTTCGATCCCCACCCAGGGCAAACATTTGTGTGATGAGCATGGATGTTTGTTTTGTGTCTGGGTGTTTCTATGTATCATATGTATATATTTACAACAAAAAAAAGTATATATGTATTCTATCAGCCATCTAGTTCCATAGTACAAGCTTTGGTTAGTTTGGGCTAGAGGGTGTTGTGTGAAATATCCCAAAATATGTATTTAATATTAAAAAATAATCATTGTGGTGGGCAGGGACATTGTTACCTGGTAACGGCAAGTTAAAAATCATGTGCCACTTTTCAGTCTAGAAATAGTACATTCAACAAAAAAAAAATACACCTAACATAACTCCTTTACTACAAATTTGGTGATATTTCACAAACCCCGACCTCTCCTCTCCCTTTGAAGCCTTATGTGCAATTCCTGTATGGAAAAACCCATTCAGGAAGTGTATAAGTGTATTCCACTTTTTGGTAGTGCACACAATAAAAGTGGAGTAAAAGGGTTTCATTTTGAGTTTGTAAACTATCTTCCATGAAAACATGTCAAGGATTTTCAAATCGAACTTATTCTTGTCAGGGAGGAGTACTTCTAGCAGTAGACTCCCGTGCTACGGGAGGTCAGTTCATCGGCTCCCAATCCATGAAGAAAATTGTGGAGATCAATGACTACTTATTGGGTAAGGAAAACTCGTTTAAATATGTAATTATTATCTTCAAAGATCTCCAATAACTAGAACTTAGTATTTACCAGACTGCACCAGAAGGAGGTTAGGTGATATTAAGATTCATTATTTATTTATTTATTTACTTGATATGTGAGCAATAGAAGCTGCTGTGCCTATGTCCTACAGTGCTGAAATTTCATGGTTGTCTTTAGACAATTTGTTTCATCAAAATAATGAAACACAGAACAGACCCTCAAACAAGACCCTTGTGTACAAGATTCTTAATTTTGTTTGAAGTGCAAATTGGTTTTACCAATAAATGACTTTGACTTTCTCACAAAAACACACATTCAACATCACATCAACTACAGTTAAGTACGTCTACAGTATAAGTTACACTAGGTATGAAAATCACTTCTCTGATGTGATATATCATTAATCATACCCAGTTACTTACCCGTCTTACTTATAAACGCATGTTAAAATCTTATTCACAGAATAAGGACTTGTCACTTTCTATGAGACAGAAACTGTCAAGCGCGAAAACAGAACAAAACACTGTTTAACTAAAATGAGCTTATTCAGTGTTTGTAAGTAAGACAGATTGTGTACAGTCGGGTATTTAATTTTTCTCCTAATATAAATACAATACTTGTCTACAAATATGTTGAATTCATCCAACTTCAACAATACCAGTATTATAAAGCTGATAGTTGGACAGACTGTTGGACTGTTAGTTACATTTTCACTACCAAACGGCTATTACAAAGTTTGTCACAGTGATGGCTGAGAACTTGGAAATAGTACAAGTAATCATTTAAAAAACAAAAAAAACAGACTTCTTAATATGCAATTCGTTTACTTTGATGACATATTTTTCCAGTTGTTTTGTTATAAAAACCAAAATACTGAACAGATTTTAATGAAAAGTTTACGGGACCACCTGGAAAGTAATACTCTTTCAAACAAAAAATATTTTTTCCAATAGGTCCAGGTGTCTTCGAGTAATCGGGGAACATGCATAAAATAAAAAAGATTCCGACGAATTGAGAAACTCCTCCTTTTTGGAAGTCTGTTAAAAATTCTACATTTCAGTTTTCCATCACTACGCGAGTGAAGCCGTGGTTGTTATATCTTGTTCTTATGTTCTAGGCACACTGGCCGGTGGCGCGGCTGACTGCGTGTACTGGGACCGAGTGCTCGCGAAGCAATGTCGCCTCTACGAGCTGAGGAATAGAGAACGGATCTCCGTGGCGGCCGCCAGCAAGCTGATGGCCAACATGGTGTATAACTACAAAGGCATGGGACTCAGTATGGGGATGATGCTGGCTGGCATCGATAAGAGGGTAAGAAATGTGGACTGTTTTTTTTTCTTTCTTGGCATCGTAAGGCCGCCTGTTTTAACATTAGCAAATTTAGCAATATGACAGGACATGTTAAGTAGTGGTTAAATTAAATGTATAAAGAAACAAGTAATCGTTTAAAAAACAAAAAAAATAAAACACTTTAAAATACGATATTCGTTTACTTGGACGACATTTTTTTCCAGTTATTACGTTATAAAAAATCAAAATACTGAACCGATTTTGATAAAATCGGTAAAAGAATCTTTCAAATTGGTTAAGGCGTTTTCGAGTAATCGAGGAACATACATAAAATATATATAAAAAAAAAAGATTCCGACGAATCCTCTCCTCATATTTGAAGGTCGGTTAATAAAACCAGAATAAATTCACCAAAAAAAAAACTAAGAAAACCTCAGTTAAAGATCTTCCCAAGATTTCAGAATTTATGGAAGCCGCGTACTATCACCAAGCAAGCGCAAGCGCGACTTGCATGTGGTTTAGTAGGCGCGCGTGATTTGAGTGACCAAATTTTTTGTGTTTGCTCAGGATAATTAGATCAAAATTATTAACCACCTATATTTAATCCCCGACGCAAAAAAGACGTAGTGTTATAAGTTTGACTTGTCTGTGTGTGTCTGTCTGTGGCATCGTAGCTTCCGAACGGATGAACCGTTTTTTTTTAAAGGTGAATTAGTCGGGAGTGTTCTTACATATGTTTCATCAAAATCGGTTCAGCCATTTTTTTTTCGGGGGTTTTGAGATTTCTAAACTTATACTTGTATTTGATTATATTACTGAACACCCTGTTATATGGATTGTTTGCAGGGAGCGCAGCTGTATTATGTGGACAGTGAGGGTACACGCACTCCAGGCAAAGTGTTCTCGGTTGGATCCGGGTCTGTGTACGCTTTTGGTGTACTGGACTCGGGCTACCACTGGGACTTGACTGATTTAGAGGCACAAGGTGAGCACAATATTTTTACCCTACAGCACAAGAAGGAGGATTATGTTTCTTAAAATCCACGTGTTTATTACGAAAAAGTTTGTTGGAGGTTACGAAAAAACGCATAATTTATTTTTTCGGGAGATGTATTGTTATTATTACAAAAAATATAGCGACACTCAGGTAGTGAAGACGAATCTAACTAAACCTTGCACATCAAAATCGTTCAAGCCGTTTAGGCTGTAGGCGGTCATGTACATTCATAGATACCCACATACATACATACAAACATATATTCACTCGAAAAATAAACTTCCTTCTTACGCAGTCGTGTAAAAAGGCCTTAAGGATGAAAGTGATGAGAACTGAGATTTACCATGCTTTTACTTCATATTCAATGAGTGTCTCTCTATAGATAAAAATAAAATGTAAAAAAAATCAATGACTTTCCATCACGTAGACATAAAGTCTAAAACAAAATTCATGATATAGTGTCCTGGGTTGACCAATACTCATATACCAACATGATGAACTTACAGCTGTTCGTATAGAGACTATGTCGCCGCGCTAAAGTCTAATTTACATTGAGAAGTCTATTTTGTCGCTTCGAATTATTTTGAAAATCTAAAATCGTTCAAGCCGTTTAGGCTGTAGGCGGTCATATAGAAACATGTACATTCATAGATACCCACATACATACAAACATATATTCACTCGAAAAATAAACTTCCTTCTTACGCAGTCGGGTAAAAAGGCCTTAAGGATGTAGTTTCAACCCTTGAAAGTGATGAGAACTGAGATTTACAATGACTTTCCATCACTTAGACATAAAGTCTAAAACAAAATTCATGATATAGTGTCCTGGGTTGACCAATACTCATATACCAACATGATGAACTTACAGCTTTTGATATAGAGATTATGTCGCCGCGCTAAAGTCTAATTTAGATTGAGAGGTCTAGAGACGTCTATTTTGAAAATCGAAATTATTTTAATCGTGTAAGGGGTCTAATTAGATCTCATTGAGCTCGCACGTTTTTGAGGACTGACGCTACATCCCGTTGATACTTTATCATAGGTTAATATTTATGTTTAACTGCAGAGCTGGGACGTCGCGCCATCTACCACGCGACCCACCGCGACGCGTACTCGGGCGGCATCATCCGCGTCTACCACATTAACGACAACGGCTGGGTCAACATCTCCAATGAGGACTGCTCCGACCTGCACTACAAGTATCAGGAGCAGAAGGGAGGCAACCCGGAGGATGACGGCTTTTAAATACGGGAGATGATGATTTTGGTTTAATAAATGTATTTTTAATGAAATATTGTTTCTTTTTACCTGACTGTGTAAGGAGGGTTATGTTTTTCGAGTGTATGTATGTTTCTACATGATCGCGTACAGCTTAAACGGCTTGATCGATTTTGATGTGCGAGGTGTTAGATTCGTCTTCACTCCCTGAGTGTCATGAGCTATATTTTTTGTAATAATAATACATCTCTCGCAAAAATATACAAAAATGCGTTTTTTTTATTAACCTTCAAAGAACTCTTTCGTAATAAGTGATTTTACTAGAATTATTATTCTAAAGCGCATTTATAACCTTTTACACCTATTTTAGGCATACTTTCTCGCAAAAAATGTACACTCAACAGCGTATTACGCGTTACAATCATAAGTTAGACTGCAAAAACTACTTTTCTACAATCGGGTATTTTGTTTTTCTTTTAATATAGATACTTGTTATTGAACGCTTGTGTGTTGAGGCTCACGGCCGGTAGTTTCATATCAAATGTCTTCTCTGACAACCCGACCTTAACGCAAACTGGTCATATCAACGGGTTGACTAGAAAGCTGCGTCCAGACATGGTTGTCCGTACCGTACCTCAGTTACGTCGCGTCGCAATCTAAAAACGGTAGTTTGGACGCCGTTCTGTACGGTACGGCGTCTTGATACGGATACAGGTACGCTCCGATCCTGATATAAAATCCAGGCGTGCACTCCCCCGCGAGATCGTTCCAAATAATGGCGACGAAAACGAATAGGGCAGCGAGAACATAGTCAAATAAGAAAAAATTTACTCAACGCCGCTGAGAGGCACTTTAATAGCATCACTCACGGCAAAGCAATTTCCCCAGGGGTAACTACCTCTGGCGCCCCGCTGTGGCAAAGGGGAACTCCCCGAGGCCACTTCTCACCACGCCTGAGGACGGCTGAGGAGGTGGTGTAAGGACCAAGATACGCTCCGATCCATCTCTTGTCGGGTTTTCGGTTCATTCAAAAGCGATACGCGCCAGTCTGGACGCGATCGCCGCACGTGTAGGTTATGCCCTCTGTCACTGACCGAGTCCGCAAAGAAATTGAAAAATGCAATGGGATAACGAATTCTTGCGCGATTTTCATTATATAAATATTCACAGACTTCTGCAGTCGGCGACATGGTCGGACGACGCTTGACGTAGAAATAAATACGCGGTTACGTTACAGAGATCCGGGCTATTTGCAGTGCATCCTTAGACCTTCGAGATAAGGTACTACGATGCGTGTAAAAGAACATGTCTAGACGCAGCTTAACTTGATGACACTGCTCTTACGTATATATTTTGGGAATTATTTGCGAAAGATGATATACTTAGGGCGGTCAACATTTCTAGCGAGGACTGTTCCGTAGCTTTTAGGGACGGAACAGTCCTCGGCTTTTAGAGACTGATGTTTTTGATTGTGAAACTGATTCGGGCAAATAAGATTCAAACAAATACTTCACTTAGGTTACTGAAACAAAAGTACTTTCATTATAACATAGAACATTTATTTACAAGCTTATAATTTACTAAGTAGTAGCAACGTATGTGGTAATGCTGCCAGTATTATGGGCACCTTTGCCCGGAGCAATTATCGGCGCGGGGCGGATTATTTAACGTGACGTAAATTCATTACACATTTATTTTTTATTGATTTTAGTTTAACATAAAATAAAGTGTTAATCAAAATTACATAAAATGTAGTAATATATCACAAACAACATAAATAGGCTGACCAATAACAGCATGTGATAAAGTAGACAAAATTATAGTTACAATACAATATACTTTTTTAAATAAAAACTACGGGTCACTCACGTCTGTTTTGAGCCGAAATATCCGACTATAGTTCTCACTCACGAGAGTTCTAGTGAAGAGGATACTCCAGCTGAACCGACGCAAGACGACCAGCTTCCCACCCTAACCCTTTTGCAACCGATGACATCACGTGCGGCACGAGCGGCACGTCGCAGTGCAAGGCGCGTCACCGACCGAGAGTGACGTGTGTGCTGCTCCTTTGAAAAAGACCGCCGAATGCGGTTGAAACTATAGTAGGATATTTCGGCTCAAAACAGACGTGAGTGACCCGCAGTTTTTATTTAAAAATGTGTGAAAACCACGTTAATTTCCATAGTACAATATACTTCAATATAGTTTGTATACTATACAGTAGGCGCGGCGAGAGGGCAGCGGGCAGGGGCATCATCCCGTCGCATCATTTCTGTGTATTTAGTTGACTCGAATGAATCCGCTAGCTTGTTAATTATACAAACAATCACAACTTTGGCATTTCTCACTCTATTAACAATTATAAACTTAAAACAAGAAACTTTGTTAGACTAGAAAAAACTTAGCAATTAGATATTAATTATAGTTCAAAAAACTGAAAAACCCGACATCAAAAATACGGAATTCTTTTAATTGGATGACTTTTTTTTATTTTGTTATAAAAACCAAAGTATTGAAACGATTTGATTAAAAAAAAATATGGGACATCTTCCGAGGTATTACCTACAAAACATAAAAAAATAGTTAATAACAATTCATAATTGGCGGATTAATCGCTGAACATAGAAAAAAAGTCGAATTGAGAACCTCCTTTTTGGATGTCGGTAAAAAATATTAGGTACTATAACTACTATAGGAGGAAATACTTAAATGAAGTCCTGTTAGAGCGACGTTATGTACACCTTAAGGGTCTACAACAATATCTCAATATCATTGTAAACTTGTGAAATAATTGTCAAGATTCTTTATGTACATACTAATGCATTCAAGCAGTATTTTTTAATCCCCCCTACCCAACAAGGGGTGTATCTGTGGCATCTTAGCTCTCAAATGGATAGACAGATTTGATCTAGTTTTTTAAGCTATTGCATAGCTTCTGTCGCGGGCCTTGAGCGTGGAGACCGAATCCAGAAATTCCGTAACGAAAATAACCTAACACACCGCGCGTAAAGCTATTATGCAATAGCTTTACCGCGGCAGTCTCCGAGTGCCACACGTCTTTATTTTTTGTTTGTGAGGGGATTTCATTGAAAGATCCTTAGCTATGTTTCATCAAAATCGGTTCAGCCGTTTTTTTTCCAGAGATTTTTGAGTTTTCTTAATTTCATACAGTTAATGGTGAAAATTATGAGATAGTGAACTTAATCGCTATAGGCCCTTAAATTGACTCTCTATAACTGAATTTCATTGAAGAATTTATACTAAATATTCTTTAGTTAGGATATTAATGGAGGTACAATGTTATTTCCAAACCTTATAATGGTCCTACCATTAGAATTATTCGATTGAGATTTTTATATCAAAATTAACAATTTTAAAGTAACATAAAATGCTTTATAGAAATCGAATAAAATTTAAGGGTAGGAACAATTTTCTCTAGCAGATATAGCATGATAAGAAGGCAGATTGTCTTTCCAAAAATTTGTTCTCACACTAATGGAAATACAGTATGTATTGTATAGCCATTAATAATAATTGACGTGACGGGTTGTCTGCTTTTTGTGCTAGACCTGTTACTAGAAAAACAAATGCGCGCTCTAAAGGCGGCGCGGTGGTTGCCGCAGCTGTCTCACTCGCACACGACACTTCTTTTATGATATAAAGTTATTGAAGGTACTTTGACAATTTGCAAACGTCGACTTCATTAAAACACTAAAGTACGGACGTCGAGCAGAAACAATTTCGTACATTGACTTATGATTATATATCTCTGTCACTCCCGCGTGATTATATTGCTATCATTTGATTATGTGCGAACGCGATAGCAATATAATCACGCGGTCAATGTACCAAATTCTTCCTGCTCGGCGTTCGTACTTTAGCAAAAATATATCACTTGCGAGAGGGACAGTTACGTTACGCGAAAATGCACCTTAAGTCTTGAATTGAATTCGTGCTGATATCTATTGCTGATACTTCGCAATATAGAAACGGTTGATCATCATTGACATTATGGAGCCCAATCCTAAGATTTTCCATCCTTCTTTTTGTCTACTTCCACGTTTACTTCTTCAAAAGACTCCTCCAGCTCCCAGTCTTTGAGGGGCACCTCCGTTAGATTGTAGAATTTTCCGTGTTTGCCGATACCTTTAAATAAAATAAATAATAAATATTAGTGGACATTTCACACAACACCCACTAGCAAAGAACTATGGAAACTAGATGGCTGATAGAATACATATATACTTTTTTTTTGTTGGAAATACATACTTATGATACATAGAAACACCCAGACACAGAACAAACATCCATGCTCATCACACAAATGTTTGCCCTGGGTGGGGACCGAACCCACGACCTACAGCTCAGGATTCAATCGTACTACCACTGAGCCGTGAGGGCTGTCAAAAACAAATTTAAAACTCTGCAATATTAGAATAAACCTGGCAAAGTAAAAGTTTCACTCACACACACCGAGGCCTCTGTACTTCCATGCAACTTACATAAAACAGGTCTAATTAGCAAAATGTGCTATAAATCTACAAATATTTGTTATTTACAATTATTCTGAAAGTTCTGAAACGGTAGGCACATCTAAAGAAAATATTGATAAAATTGCCAATAATGAGACTTTTATCTATTACCGTTCGAAAGATACAGCTGTTTAAGTGTAGGACAAACAGACACCGGAGCCTCACGAATAGGCTCCCGCACACTTAGTACGGAAGCCTAAAAGGCAGAGCTCGGACATGTTCAAGAGATCATTTACATGAGCAGAGACATGTTCTCTTGCCAGTTTGGCTACTAACTTAACGAGAAATTCTTGTGTTTAGCGATTACCATAGATATCTTATTAAACACAAAAGCTATGTGAACCGAACAGAAAAAGTGCGGGCAAAGTGAACCGAGGCGAAGACGTTAACCAAAGTCAACCAAACACATAGCGAAAGCGAACCGAGACGGAGAAGTTAACGAAAGTCAATCGAACACGTAGTAAAAGTAATCCGAGGAGGAGTGGTTAACTAAAGACAGCGAAAGCAAACCGAGGTGGAGACGTCAAACACATCAAACTGAACACTAAGCGAAAGCGAACCGAGGCCGAGAAATTAACCGAAAGTGAACTGAGTCGGAGACGCTAACCAGTCTCGGTTGACTTCTTACCTCTCTAGAATTTATTCAAATTCAAAATAATTTATTGTCAAACTGTGTAGGAAATAAAGGATCTTAGAATATTTACATGTCACAACAGTTTCGCCCATTTCGGACATACAATATTTAATAGGAAACAATAACAAACTATATTTAAAACTAATATTGAAACTGCAGTCAAAGTAAGAGTATGAAGTAAGTTGTTTCACGGCTCATGGTCCATTTTTAGAGAGTTTTATGTGAATTCTAGCTGAACGTACCTCTCTGGAACTTGGCGACCCCTTCCTTCATATCGTCGATGGCGGCCGCCAGGAGGCTGGTCATGACCGTCTCGTCGCGCATACTTTCCTCGCTGTTCGGGTTCAGTTGCGAGTTCACGGCTTCCAGTTTGTCCATTATGAGAGCATTTTGGGGGAATTTCGATATCGACTTCGCCAGTTTTATCGATTCGCCCAATGCTGTAAGAAAGAATGGAGCGTTTATTGTTTAGTCTGTTTAGTTATAGGCGTTATAGGTATATGGTATTCTGTGGTCTTGACTGAACAAAATAATGAAATAAGGACATCAGCGCCTTTAATGCCACATTAGTTCTCTAGCTGAAAACAGAGTCTAGTAATTTTTATTTTGAACAAACGGGTAACTCGCGTCTATTTTGAGCCTAATTCTCAGACTATAGTTTCAACCGCATTTTTTTTATTTTTTTATCATACCTGTTTATACAAACTGTCCCACTGCTGGGCACGAGCCATCTTCTCATTGTGAGAAGGGTAAGGCCATAGTCCACCACGCTGGCCAAGTGCGGGTTGGCAGACTTCACACATCTTCAAGATCATTGAGAACTCTCAGACATGTAGGTTTCCTCACTATGTTTTCCTTCACCGTTTGAAGATGGCGGCAATCAACAACACGCACATAACTTCGAAAAGACTAAGGTGCGTGTCGCGGGATTCGAACCCAGGACCTGCGGATCGCAAGTCGGACGGTCTTCCGACTAGGCTGCCGGAAACTTACTACTTCATCCGCATACGGCGGTCTTTTTCAAAAGTTCAAAATAAAAATGTGTAAAAACCACGTTAGTTTGCATAATAAGACTAGTAATGTTGTTATAAGAAAAAAAATCATTACTGCATTTATATTTTTTTAAATCCATTTATATATTAATATTCTGTGAATATTTCAAGCGTCTACCTGTTGCCGTTATCAATATCGAGCAAAAAAATTTTTGTATGGGAGCCCCCTTAAATATTAATTTTATTCGGTTTTTTAGTATTTGTTGTTATAGCGGCAACAGAAATATATCATCTGTGAAAATTTCAACTGTCTAACTATCACGGTTCATGAGATACAGCCTGGTGACAGAAGGACGAACGGACAGACAGCGAAGTCTTAGTAATAGGGTCCCGTTTTTACCCTTTCGGTACGGAACCCGTAAAACATCACGTGATTAATGGACAACCCCTAAGAAAGTTCCATGCATTGTGGACTTACCAGTACCAGTACTGGTGAGTTTGCACGCGAGCCCCATCTGATGAGCTTCGCAGCCCGAGATGAGACGGCCGGTGATGAGGAGGTCGAGTGCGCGAGACAGACCTATTAGAGACGTGAGACGGCGGCCGCCGTACATACCCTGAGGGACACCTGGAACATGGAATATGTATGGGATACCAGACACGATCATATGATTTCAATTTGTATCTATATTGAAGCAGTATGATCGAAATTCTTCCAATAAATATTTTACATATTAGTGTTTTTTTTTTTATAAAAAAAATTATTGTGTGTTATCAAATAAAATTCATGCACATTTCCTATTCATCATCATCATCTCAGCCTCAAGAAGTCCACTGCTGGACATAGGCCTCCCCCATCGATTTCCAGAAAGATCAGTTGGAAGTGGCCTGCATCCAGCGTCTTCCTGCCACTTGTATAATAACCACATTTCCTATTATAATAATAAATTTAAAATGCTCTACCCTGCCATGCAGGGAGCTCTGGGCCTAAACATGCAGAGTCATAAGCATACCAAATCTCCTGCCGAGACAGCCGATCATAGCTGTGTCTTCAATGATTCGCAAGTCACAAGCCAAAGCTAGTTCAAACCCTTCTGCGACACAGAAACCTGTCACAGCTGCTATTGTAGTCTTGTCACATAGAGGTCTTCGTGTTAAACGGTGCTGGAAAGAAAAAAAAATTAAACCAATAAAACCAACTGCAATCAGCAAAAGTTACACATCGAATAACCAACAAAAAATTCCTAGCATAACTAATTTTTACTTTGTACAAACTGGTTACTCACGTCTATTTTGAGCCGAATTATCAGACTATAGTTTCAACCACATACGGCGGTCTTTTTCAAAAGGACGCAGTGCAGACGTCACTCCCGAAGGACGTCTCGTCTGATACTGAGTCAGAGAATTCAGCTCAAAATAAATGTAAGTAGGCCGTTTGTTCAAAATAAAAATGTGTAATGTGTATGAAAACTAACATGGTTGTTAGTTTTCATAATAAAATAGCATAACTAAGTTAGTTAAATCTACAGGAATTGAGAAAGTATTTTTGAGAAAACCTCTGAGGTCACCCACAGTTAGTTCAGTTTGCTGGGCTCAGTTGCACACTTGTTATTGACTAGCCTCATAGCTCAATTTGTAGCATGCTAAGCTCTAGGTTTCATCCCCACCAGGACAAACATTTGTGTGATGAGCATGGATGTTTCTATGTATCATAAGTATGTATTTACAAAAAAAAAGTTTATATGTATATTATCAGACATCTAGTTTCCTTAATACAAGTTTTGCTTAGTTTGGGCTAGATGGTGTTGTGTGAAATGTCTAACAATATTTATTTAAAAAAAAAAATGTGGCCCCATTCGGCCAATATAAAAATTGCAAAATTCAGCCAGCAAATAGAATGGGAAATAAGACGAGCTTTTAAAATGCATTGTTGAAGCTAGATGATTTTTGCAAGATGAGGTAAAGGAATATAGGTTGTTCAGAGCAGTTCAATGCTGTAACCGGATTCGTTTTAGGAAAGGATTTACTTTTATAACAACCTATATAGTTGAGCATACTAAGAAATTAAAAGAGGTTGGTTACAACATTTAATAAGGCAACAATAATTAACACCATACTTACTGAGGCATCTTTCAATGTATTATATCCTTTCTCACTCATCTCATCAAGGTCGTAACCAGAACAGAAAGAGCCTCCTTCTCCATTAAGCACTAAAACCTTCGCCGTGTCGTCCTTATCAAAGGCGTTGAGAGCAGCTTCCATCTCCCGCAGAGTAGCCTCGTCGAGGCAATTGCGGACCTTCTGGCGGTCTATATTTAGAGTGGTTATTGGACCGAACTTTTCCACTACTATGTCTGTTGGAGTGAAAATAACAGTATAATTACTAGCGATGAAATTTAACAATTTATGTATTAAAAATATAGAAAAATAATCAGAAAAATATGTAAGCATAACCTTACTTTTTTTCGCTTCCTGAATTTCGTCCAATTTCTCGTTTTTTTGGGCATCGCTGCTGGTAGAGGATAGCCGTATCTGTTTTGTTCTAAATGTTAAATTAGTACCAAGAAGAAAATTTCTCAGAAGAATGCGCATTTTCAGTGCAAATTCGAAATCCAATCCAATCAAACAAACAAACCCGGACTGTACAGCATTGATGCTGGAAGGACTGACCATTAAAAAAAAATTGAATGTCAAAATCCTAAATGTCATTTTAAATGACAATTGACAAATCAAAATCATTCATTTTGCTTGAATTTTCTGGACAAATTCTCAAAGTACACGTGTACTTGGCCGAATTTGTGTTGTAATTCATCAATAGCATCATCGTCCATTATATTGCAACCAAATTGCAACGAGCTCTCAGCGAGGTATCCGGCGAACAAGTTGGAATCGTTAAAAATAAGTGATCTACGACAAAGTTCATCAACGTTATCCCTTCTGTTTACGTCTAAAAGACACAAATATGTCTGAATTTAAGGACTGGTTCTATAGTGTACCGTTCTTCACGCGGTATTGGCTAGCCTTAACGATAGGGTTCAGCCTATTGGGCAGGTTCGGTATACTGAGCTATACCTACCTAATGTTGGATTATTATTCCTTCATACATCAGTTTCAGGTACGTATTTATTTTATTATCCTAAAACATTATAAAATACCAGGATGCCCTTACCAACAAAATGTCAAACATAGAGAACCACAATTGTATATTTTTAACTCCCGTCCCAAACAGAGGGGTTAAGTTTGATGTGTGTAATCTGTATATCAGTCCGTGTTATCATAGCTCTCAAACAGATGGACCGATTTTAATCTAGTTTCATTGTTTGAAAGAAGATTTCATTGAGTGTTCTTAGCTATGTTTTATCAAAATCAGTTCAGCCGTTTTTATTTAGTGAGGTAGGGGTTATATATGTTTATTTCAGTAAATAAAGGCTATTTTTTTTATTGAAATATTGCAATAGTACAGAAGCCTCGGTGTGCAAGTGTATATCTGAGTTTGCTGGATTTATTTTTAAAATTGCTTAAGGAAAGTAGAAAAGAAATTCTATAAACTAGTGCTTATATTTAAAAAAAAACAAAATACTATTTTGATATATAACATTTATATTTGGGTATTTTGTTTTTCAGACTGTAGAAAAGAGGTTTTTCCAGTCTTAACTTATGATATCATTATGCTTAATATGCTGTTGAGTGTATATTTCTTTGTGAGAAAGTATGCACAAAATGCCTGTTAAAAGTTATAATGTGCATTCTTAAGATTTATTCTAGTTAAATCACTTTATCACAAGAACATTAATTGGTGGTTATGAAATAACGCAATTTTTAATTTTTGCAAGTAATAAACTTGCACCTTGTAGTAATAACTACAAACCAAAGTAGGCTGTGGCACCCAGGGAGTGAAGGCAAATCTAACGAGATTACATTCTCTTTGTTTAATGACATCTCCCTTATCAAAATCCATCTAGCCCTTGAGGCTGTAGGAGGTAATATAAAAAATACATAATTATTATGGGTGTATGTATGTTTTTATATTACATACTAACATACCATACAAATTTTAATAATTAAAAATTAATTTAATTTCGAATAAGTTTAAAGTGTAACATCATAAATAAATAATTAGAAATTTTATTAAACTTTCAGATATGGAGACCATTCACAGCCCTCTTCTTCTATCCGATAACGCCAGGCACGGGTTTCCATTTCCTCATAAATTGTTACTTCCTCTACACATACTCGTCTCGGTTGGAGGAGGGCATGTTTGCAGGGAAGCCAGCTGACTACTTTTACATGCTGGCATTTAACTGGCTCTGCAGTGTACTTATTGGATTATTGGTTGGCTTGCCGGTAAGTTGGATTTCCTTAGACATTTAATTTTTATTTGTGCTTGAAATATAATTTATGAGAAACTTTTAGTTTTACTATACAGCTTACACTTTTGTGTTGTGTGTTTAACTGGATTTTGTAAATATAAATTTTCCTTTGCTGTGAAGTGAAGTGTGTGTGTACTTCACGGTGAAGCCATAAGAAGTCTACTGCATAGGGGACTATGGATTTTCAAAAGTCACTTGCATGAGGTCATCTGTGCATCTTGTGGACATCTGTTTAGTAAAATAAAATAAATAAATATACACTGTTTTGATGTCTTCTTATAATTTCTAGACAATATTAAAGCATCATCATGAAATACATGGACCAGGACAGCACAAGATAGAAAAAAAACCGGACAAGTCGAGTCAGACTCGCCCACCGAGGGTTCCGTACAAACTAGTAGATAAAAGGGGGAAATCATATATTTTTTTATATTGTCCTTCATAAACCGAAAAATATACATCGTAAAAATATTTAAAAACCTGTTTTAGGTTATGCTACTGAAACTCTTTCATATGATACCCACATGATACGGTTAATTCACTTTAAAATTTGGACCTTCATTCCTTGCATTAATACACATTTTTTTTTGTGATTAAATTAAAAATGTCGTTTTGGGATTTTTTTCTAAATGTGTACTATAGCACAATGCTTCTTGCAAAATTTCATTATTCTAGGTCAACGGGAAGTACCCCATAGGTTTTGATTCCCTTGTGAGTGTTGAAATGTCCATTCTTACAATATATTCGGCTGTAACATTTTTTTACGAAAACTTAGAAACTTTATTTTTCTTTCTGCAGTAAAATACTATGGATCTGCGTTCTTCTTGTCTTCTTGAGGTTACATCTCCTACCGGAGGTTGGCTATCATTAAGGCTACTTGTATCTTAGACACAGCAGCAAGGATCTTGTGCTCAGGTTGAACCATGTTCGAAGATTTTTGAGCCACGACGTACGTCGTCGTCGTCGTCGGATTTTCCCTTGCATTATGAGTTGGAGCAGATTCAAGACCTGTTGTGATTTACCAACGACCATGATCTTCGTCTTTTTCAAATTTATGTTGAGGCCATAGCTTGCACTGATTCTATCTACACGCTGAAGCAAATTCTGCAAATCGCTAAAACTCGACGCTAGTAATATAGTATCGCCGCTAGTAATATGGATGTGCGTATATGGTTTTAATTTCAACTCGATACCTTCACGCGTTCCCGAGATAAAAGGTCTTGACACCCGGACTGACAGATGGACAACAAAGTGATCCTATAAGGGTTCCGTTTTTTCCTATTGAGGTACCGAACCCTAACAATGGAAAGACATGGAGGAGGCCTTTGCCAAAGTTGGCCAAACAAACCAACATGTCAATGTTGACTCGTCAAAATCATAATAATAGTATAAATGAAAATGTAACTAAATATTACATGTCTAAATAAAGGCTTATATTATTACAATTTCTAGTGTTAAAATCTCGTTTGTGTCTGTATCTTCGTCTCCAAAGATACTTTTTGAAATGAAATTTATTTGCAAGAATGTAGGTAAATAAGGTCTTATGGATCCAATTGTGCTTTCCGTGCTTAATATGCGGTGTCAACTCAACACGGGACATGCATGAATATCCACTCCTGTATATTTAAAATGTCCTACCATAATTTCCACTGATCATGATGTGCAGTCATCATTTCCACAGATCAAAAACATTTTCCTAAGTGTCCCTTTCAGATTTTCTGTTCTCACCATTTCTTCTTTTCCACAGATCCTAATGGACCCGATGGTGCTCTCAGTGCTATATGTGTGGTGTCAGCTCAATAAGGACATGATTGTTTCCTTCTGGTTCGGCACCAGGTTTAAAGCTATGTACCTACCTTGGGTGCTGCTGGTCTTCAATCTTGTCATCAGCGGAGGGTAAGATTTCTTATTCCCTGACTTCGCAAGAATGAGGGTTGTGTTTTTAGGGTGTATGTATGTCTGTATGTTATACATACTGCAGAAATGTGGAATATGTTTCCTTATTTTTTTATTTTTTTTTAACACGAATAAGTTCTCGTTTTACCACCAACTCGCCTGTTAGAAAGCGAAGATGTGGTCGGAGATGAAGCACGCAGACTTAGAAGATACCTATTCACTATGACCTTGAAAATACCAATGTTGTAATTCTCAGGGAACAAAGAAGCCTGCAATTTGTTCCACTCTTTCGCTGTTCTGATAAGAAACGTAGAATTAAACCGTTTAGTACGAATATTGGGTAAATCCACAATATATGGGTGGTAGTGTGCTGTTTTTTTACTTGTTCTTCCTGTGTGGGTCTTTTTCAATAGATATAATATGAGTGCTCTTAAAACCTAGACTGCAATTTCATTATTCTAAATTAGATGGGTTGGTGACTAAACACAAGCCTTTCATGTTGTAAGAAATGTGTGAAAAACCTTCAGCCCTCAACATCAACCCTCATTTTGCAGTATTCATGCCTGAGTTTTTTTTTCTTTTTTTATGTCCTAATATAAATTGTGGTTTCATTCAGGAAACCAGAACCATGTTTGGGAACCCATGGCATATGAATTAAATGACCTGCTTTAAGCTCTCTTCCACATAACATATAAAGGACTGTTATGTGATTTTTTTAAATGTTTTTTTTTTCCAGCGGAGCGATGGAGTTGATCGGCATTCTGATCGGTCACCTGGCATTCTTTCTGCTATTCAAGTACCCGCAAGAATTCGGCGGCCCCGCCCTCCTCACCCCGCCGGCTTTCCTGTGAGTCAACATCATACTCATATTCTTTATTACTACTAAGTGTAAATGAATGTAGATGGAATAACATGCATTTTTACAGTACTTAAAACTTAGTCGCCCTTTTCAGGCATTGCAAGTTGCGAGGGCGCTAGGAATACAGTAATAAAACTTATATAATAATAGGTACTTAACATAGGACAATAATTAATGACAGGGAAATAATTAATCATCAACCTTATATTTATTGCTAGATTGATACCACAGAATACTGTCGCTGCTGTCCATATTTCATTAATTTGTTCAGTGGACACCATAGAATACCATATTAGTGAATTTTATACTTCAAGACATTAGTTTCTCTTTTTTGCCATAATATAACTGTTTGTAAACACACTAACATTAAAGTGGTATGATTTCCATATAAAAGTGTTTTTACCAATATGGTCAAAGAGAGTATAGTTTTACCTCTTCCATGCCGGACTGGGTGAAAAAGAAAAATACAGAATGTACCAGCTGCTCTTTCTGGGCATACTGTAAAAGTCAGTTTAGGGACTTGTGGGAGATTGGCATTTACGTAGGCGATGGGTTGACTACCTGTAACTGCAAGCCAATATCATATACTATCCTCTTATTCTCCCTAATCCTCTAACCATGGTCAAATGTGGCGTCAAACGGCTGTATTGGCCTTTGATGCTCTGCCTACCCCATAAGGGAATACAGGCGTGATTTTATGATTATAGTTTTATGATCAAGCGATTGTGGTTAGCTTTAATATCGGTCTTTATTGGCGGCAAATAATATTTATTGAAGAAAAATGTTGTTTAATAGCAGAAATGTCAATTAAATGTTTATTCATAAATTTCAATAAAAAATAACAACCGGACAAGTGCGAGTCAGACTCGCCCACCGAGGGTTCCGTACAAACTAGTAGATAAAAGGGGGAAATCATATTTTTTTTTTATTTTCCATCATAAACCGAAAAATATACATCGTAAAAATATTTAAAAACCTGTTTTAGCTTATGCTACTGAAGCTTTTTCATATGATACCCCTCATGATACGGTTAATTCACTTTACAATTTGGACCTTCATTCCTTGCATAAAGACACTTTTTTTTGTGATTAAATAAAAAAAAAACAGTTTTCGGATTTTTTCCTATATGTGTCAACTCAACTGTAACAGTCTAACACAATGCTAAATTTCATTGTTCTAGGTCAACGAGGAGTACCCCATAGGTTTTGATTACATTGTCAGTGTCGAAATGTGCGTTTTTTACTATATATTCGGCTGTAACTTTTTTTTACGAAAACTTAGAAACTTTATTTTTCTTTCTACAGCAAGATACTATGGATCTGCGTATATGGTTTTAATTTCAACTCGATACCTTCACGCGTTCCGGAGATAAAAGTCTTGACACCCGACGGACGGACAGACGGACAACAAAGTGATCCTATAAGGGTTCCCTTTTTTCCTATTGAGGTACGGAACCCTAAAAATAGGTCAAAGGCCTTTCGGCGGCTTAATAACTCTGACAATAGGACTGGCCACTCAGTCTATACGAACTTACTTAATAAAAAAATATATTTGGGACCGTTGGACAAGGCTAGTTTCCTCTATATTATTTTAGTTGTGTGCTATATGTAGTATTTTATTTATTTATTTAAAAAGTTCAAACATATTTATACATAAGAAAATTGTATAGTTGAGGGGAAGTGATTACTAAATATTGTTTTAACTTTACTGGCATGTTTCACACTTTGATAAGAGGATTTGTTGCAAATTGACTGATAATAGCAGTTTCCTATTATGTATTCACAATTATAAATAAATAATAATAAATATTTGTGGACATTTCACACAACACCATCTAGCCCAAACTAAGCAAAGCTTGTACTATGGAACTAGATGGCTGATAGAATACATATATACTTTTTTTTGTTGTAAATATATACATATGATACATAGAAACACCCAGACACAGAACAAACATCCATGCTCATCACACAAATGTTTGCACTGGGTGGGGATCGAACCCACGACCTTTTAGTTCAGCAGGTAGACGTAAACACACTACCAACTGAGCCACAAGGCCAGTCATTTATTATCAATTATTATTAATCAATTATTATACATATACTAACTAGCTCTGCCCTGCGGTTTCCCGTGTAGTGAATAAAAAATGGTGATGATGATGAAATGTACAATCTTAAAATTTTCAAGCATAGAGTGAATAGATATCTTCTAGATCGACGAGCTCCATCCTCGGCCACACTGTTTCCATCAGGCGAGTTGATGGTCAATCGTAGATCTATCTAATGTAAAATAAAAGTGATTTTCAAAAATTAAACCAATTTCAACCTAATTAACTGAAAATCAATAAAGAAAACAATAAAGAGTTTATCTATGTATCTGAAAAGGGAGTAATAACACGAAAAAACCAAAACTGGGCGTCTACCTAAGTAGGTACGTACACCAACTATTTTTTGAGGTCAGTGTCAGGCCCTAAAGTATCACCAAGTAAGTGCTATACAGACCTTTTTGTTCGAAACAGGATTTTATCGAGAGTGTACTTAGCTATGTTAGATCAAAATCGGTTTTTTGTCGAGGGGGTTTGAGTTTTTCGAACTTATACTTGTTTATAACAATAACAACTCCATTTTTCAGTAAACAAATCTTCCCCGACACCCGTCAAATGGGGGGATTCGGTCCCGTCCCTAATGCGGCGCAGCGGCCGACAGCGGGCGCAGGCGGGAGGCCCATCTTCGGCGGCCACAACTGGGGACGCGGCCAAGCGCTCGGCGGGAACTGAGTGCCGGCCGACAATGGACTTTGAATCTTGTCGTGTACGACGGAGAGACTTGAATTGTATGTGAACAAATAATGCATTGAGACGCGACTATGTGCATCTGTGGTTAGAAGATAGAAGTGTGAGTTGCCGCGGTTAACTGTCTCGTCGGCTGCGTCTAACGGAATGCTACCTACGTTTTTATGTATTTTATATGGCCGCGCGTGTCAATCGCGTGGTTCTACTGCCCTCGGAATTTTAGGTTATGTTTTTGCGATGCTATGTGTGTTGGTGTTAAGACCAACTTGGTGCATGTTCCAAAAATCCGAACGAAGCGCTTTGGTTCCACTTCCAAGGTACAAACTTCTGAATTGTAAAATTACAGTGAACGCTGACCTCAATTCATGGGTTGATGGCTGGCTGTCAAATTATATGTATACTACCTTTGATTTAGGTCATTTTGTTGCTGTAGGCACCTGCGAGTGTCTCTGAAATTAAAAATAATAACATCAGAATATTAAAGCTACCCTTAATACAAGTATTTATTAAGAAACGCGGCGATGATAGTTTTCGTACGCCTCCATAATTTTTTGAAAGCGCCCTCTATGAATTACGAAGAGAAACTCGAATTGGCAGTAAAAAATGTATGGAAGCGTACGAAAACTTTCAATGCCGCGTTTCTTCATAAAAACTTGTGCTAAGGGTGGTGATTGAAAATCTTCTACACATTCTCTATTCTAGGTTATATCAGCGCATACTATCAAACAAGTTGGTGGTGAAATGTACAATGTATTTTTAACCCCTGACGCATAAAATTTGCTGTAATAAGTTTGACGTGTGAATTTGTGTATCTGTGCATTTGTGTGTCTGAGTTACGATGCCACACATCGCAACTCTTAAACAAATGAAACGTTTTAGATATTGTAATTTTTTTTTAAAGAGGATTTAATCAAGCGTTCTTAGCTATGTTTCAACAAAACCTGTTCAGCCGTATTTTACGTCGGGTGTGCTCAAGTTTTCTAAATTAATGTATAAAAATACTGCAAGTCTATATCCGCTGCAGCCATTTGAAAGGTAAAAGGTCAAAATTAGTTAACGGATACTCGCATGTGGGGTTCTAAATAGATGTGTCCTAACCTGCCATTTATATGGGAAAAGTTTGTCCAGTTGTAACGGAAAGATATCTAGGTCAGTGTAGTCCAAGGAAAAGGGATAGTAGTAAAATTATAATAATATGTTAAGATGAGATATATTCTATTGTATGAAAGTATGATGCATTTTCTATGTCATCTCCGGCGCTAAAGCTACATTCAGCGGTTTAATGTATTTTGCAGTCGAGTTATTTTGATTTTATTTAAATGATTTGATTATCTACCTACTAATGTAAATATGTATATTTAATGTTTTATTTATTTTCATCGTCCTCAGCTGGTTTTTATTTAAAATAATGAAATCATAATAAAATATTGTTTGATATAACTTTGTAATTAATTACCTTTTTAACCGAATTAAAAAAAGAAGGGGTCTCAATTCGTAGCGTATTTTTTTTAATGTATGTACACGAATTTCTCCATCATTCGTGGACCAATTTGTGTGTTTCGTGAATTGGCGTATAGAGAAAGCTCTCAAGTTGGTCCCATAATTATTTTAGAAACATTGCTTTATTACTTTGAATAATGTCTAAAAATAAAAATATTTTCATTGGATTCCTGAGTGAAGTGCGTCAGATTAAAGAATCGCAGAGTTCCACTGACATGTTTTTCTTCGCAAAAGTGTCAAATGTTGAGGATTATCGTATACACATCTGCACATTTTCTAATCTTCGAAGATGAAACATTGACATTTAATAATTAATCTCATTCTTGACAAAAAAAAAACGAGCGGGAAAAGAGAGGTTTTAAAAAAAAACACAATTGAGAAGGATTTAGTAAGCTTGAAAAGTAAAACCTAACTCTTCATCCAATGTGTATAGGGAGACAATAGAGTTACTTCAACGCTTGAGCGCCTTCTTTAATTATTACCTGACTGAACATGATGATATGAACTTTATGTATCCTTATCCATACTAATATTACAAGTAAACGAAATAGAGTACTTTGAAGTCGGTTGTTTCAGTTTTTTAAACTATAAAACTATATTTGAATAAGTTTATGTTACATGACACCGACTCAAAGACACGTTCACATGAATATCTGTGTGTTGTCTGTGGCTTCGTAGCTCTCAAACGGATGGACTGAATTAGTTTTTTTTTGTTTGAGATTTGATCGAGAGTGTTCTTGGTTATGTTTCATCAAAATCGGTTCAGCCGTTTTATATCGGTGTTATTTTATTTTTCTAAACTAACTTGTTCAGATAGACAAAAAGAAATATCTCATATATTACTAAAATGTATTCGATATCACTCCCGATCCTGTCGGTTTGTATGTCAAACTCCTTCGGATTCGAATTTGTGAATCGGTCAACTCGAATCCCGGGTCTATTTGAGGATGAGTGAAGATTGTCTTTGGTTTCGGAGTTTTGGCGGGAACGTCTTAGTAACGTGTTGTTGCTTTGTTTTATTTTCCTAAACTTGTGTTATTTTGAACATTAATGCTATAAAAATGGTGGTGTTTTATTCATACTCTATACTAATTTTCATAACGATCCGTTCAGCTGTTTGAGCGTGTAAAGGTAATAATATCATTATGGAATTGTGTCAAATGTATTTCAAAACACCAGTACATTCATATAAATAACAATATACTTAGTTGTCTTTTATGTTGTCACAAATCTTATTTTTACTAGACTACAATCACCCTAACGGGAGTCTTTATTCTGCAGCTCGTTTGTGTTGTACATAACAAGTATAAGCTTAGAAAACTCAAAAACCCCCAACAAAAAAACGGCTGAACCGATTTTGATGAAACATAGACAAAATCAAAATCGGTTCATCCATTTGGGAGCTACGATGCCACAGACAGACAGACACATCAAACATATAACACCCCGTCGTTTTTACATCAAAAATACAAATGTAGTATTTTAAAATGACTTTTTGATGGTCATGGAGACTAGTACAAGTACAGATTGTAAGTACCTAAAAGGTTTTGGCGGGAACGTCTTAGTAACATGTTGTTGCTTTGTTTTATTTTCCTAAACTTGTGTTATTTTGAACATTAATGCAAACACCACCATTTTTATAATGGTGGTGTTTTATTCATTAAGTGTTCGATCAAGTGCGTGAGTGTGGGTAAGTGAAATAAAGCAGTGAAACTTGTGATTTTAAGTTGTCGGCAAAACTTCATAGAAGCTTCTATAAAGTCGTAAAGTCGCCATCATTTTACTGAGGCAAGACTTAAATTTGAAAATGACTGTTTACGTGACTTAGATTGTGATTAGAACACTGTACAACTTGCATTATTCAAGAAACTTGAAAATATTTCAATACTTGACACTGGCTAATCGCGGGGTCCAATACAAAAAAGAAGAAAGTACATAAAATTAGAAAAAAAATTACAACAGATTTCGTTTTTTTTTTCAAATTTTAGGTACCTACTGATGAATTCTAGATGAATTTTGTAAAACCAGAAATAAATTGAACTATATTTAAAATCGGATTTGTTTTATTAATGAAATGTAGGACATTGCAACAGCCCACCAAATCCTACATCTGCCTTTCACAAATATATGTCTTCTGGCATTCAGTTTCTCTTATTATGAGAAATGGCAAGTAAGTTGTATTAAGGACAATCGTGGCAAAAATTAGGAACGTTTTGATTTGATTGGTAAAAGTAAGGAGATCAAACTCCTAGTAGTCACAATTTAATTTACCCAGTAGCGTAAAAGTACGCATTGTAAGATGTGTAACTAGGTATTAAACTTTTACGTGATGTTGGCTAAATTGATGAGATATTTAGAGCAAAAGATAAAATCTACCCAGAGTTCTGTGTCTATGAACCACACTTATTTTGGTGTCATTTGTCATCAAATATTTAATGTCAGATGTCAATTTGACCTTGAGTCAAATGTAAAAAAAAAACTGTCAAAACAGAAATGGCGAGCTTGACCGCGTATGTGTTGAGGACCCATTCTCAAAAGGTTTGCAGCCTTTACAAGAAATCTTTACGTAATTTGGAAGCGTTCTACGATAGACGGTAAATACATTTGTACATTCAGTAAATAATTCCCACAAATACCAATTTGTTTACACGTTACGTAATTGTTACTAACACGAATATAATTTCAATTTTATTTTTCAGAAAACCTATCCAAGATCCTTGTTTTAAAAACAAATAAAGCCATGTTTTGCGTTGATTTTATCCTATTTAAAAAAATATACATTATCGTTATTTATTTACTAAATGTATTTGATAGGTTAACTTGTAGCGTCGTAATTACCTAGCCGTTTGTGGTTTCAATATTGAACATAGTAATGGATTAAAACCGTCTCTCACAGCGTAGTTTAGTTCTTACACATAGTCTAGTTTCTTACACATAAATCTTTGTATATTAAAAATTTCAGATTTTAGAAAATGTTTTTTCTGTACATATTGTGGAGCTGAAAACGAAATACCTTTAAAATATTAAAAGTTAAGTACTTAGTTCTGAAACAGTACATAGTTAAAAATTGAACTGTATTTAGCAGCAAATTATTTGTAGTTTTTTTTTTATTTATTAGAAAAAATAAATGTTTAATAACTAATTCTGTTAAAATGTCAAATATTGTAATTTTCAGCCATGTGTACCGCTACCAAGCAGTACTGCTTCGAGCGCGGTTCGACGAACACGCCAAGGAACCCGACATGCGTAAAGCAACGGAACTGCTCCGTCAAGGAGAGGAGGAACTCTTCATGAAGCAGCATCCTATTCCTAGAGCTTGTGAGTATACGTTTGAACCATTTTTTAACAGGTATGAGGCCTGCTTCGCAGTAGCTTTCTGAGCTGAAGGTCATGTGTTTGATCCTCGTTCAAGACAAACAGTTCTGCTGAGCATGGATGTTTCCTCTGTCTGGGTGGTTTTATGTATTATATGACACAAAAAATCTACCTACTTCATAATAGGCTTTCTTTATGTGGGTACAAATTTTATTTTAAATTGACACATATAATATAGGTACATGTCAATAATATGCATTAATTAAACCTTAAATCTTAAAATTTATTTTTATATTTTAAAGTAACAAGTAAATACTACTTTGAATAAAAATGTTAATGTTTGATGCATCCTAATTAATATTATAAGAGCTGTACTACTCTAATCTAGCTCTACTATTACTTTGTCTCTGTCTATTTCTTGCCTTTACATAATCCAACATCTGAAGGGATTAATAAATAAATAAATATTTGTGGACATTTCACACAACACCATGTAGCCCAAACTAATCAAAGCTTGTACTATGGTACTAGATGGCTGATAGAATACTTATATACCTACTTTTTTTGTAAATATATACATATGATACACCCAGAATCACCCAGACACAGTACAAACATTCATGCTCATCACACAAATGTTTACCCCTCAAACCCATGACCTAACAGTTCAGCAGGTAGACACTACCAACTGAGCCACAAGGCCAGTCAAATCGATTGTGCTTAAATTTGATACAGAGATAGCTGAGAACCTGGAAACTGACATAGGCTACATTTTTAAATAAAAACTACGTCTATTTTGAGCCGAAATATCTGACTATAGTTTCAACCGCATTCGGCGGTCTTTTTCAAAGGAGCAGCACACACGCATACGTCATCCGGTTGGTGACGCGCCTTGCACTTCTAGGCGCTGTAGTTTTTATTTTAAAATGTGTGAAAACCACGTTAATTTCCATTTTCCATAGTAAAATAGGCTACATTTTGTCATCATCATCATTGCCATTGGTTTTCACCACTATGTAAATGAAACTGCAGAGCATAGCTAGTCTACTATACGAGTGTGAACATTCAAATAGGTCCATGAGGATTATTATACAAGTTAAATATATCTTTGTGACATATATATGTATGACACAAAGATATATGGCTTATTTAGCCATGAGCGTAGATGTTATCAACCGGACGCTACATAGTATCATCTCATGTAGATGAAAACAGGCCAATGATTATGATGATGAAATGTATATTATTGTACTTAATAAATCTTCAATGGCTTATGTTGTTATGGTTGATATGCATTTTTATGTGAGTCATTTTGCTAGTGCTCTGTGCTAGGATTTATATGAGAAATTATTATTTTTTCTTTGCTTCCTATATGTTCTTATAAGATTTCTTATTTCTGTAATTTCCAAGTAAAAGTAAGTGTCATTTACCAGTTTTTGTTTATCTCTCAAGGGAAACAGGAAATATAGGATAAACATCCTATATTTTATGCCACATATAACCAGGTGAGTTGACAGTCAAGCGCAAGCCTATCGTTTGATAAATAAAAAAAAAACAGAAATATACTCCACAACAAAAATAAGTAGCAAACAATTCAATGTACCTAGTCTTGCCATAAATATTGTCACGAAGAAAAAAATTATTTTTTTATTGCAAATAATATTTATTATTTTTACAGTGTGTTAGTTTAATACATAAATATAAAACAATTTAAAATATAAAAGCTTATTCGAAGTGCTCTCCATTGGCTGCAATACAGTCCTTTAAACGTTGAGGCCAGTTATCAATAGAAGCACGCACTCTTTCCATAGGAAAATTCTTCACTGCCAATCGTATGGATTGTTTTAGGGACTCCAAATTATCATGGCGTTTAGAGCAAGCCATATTCTCTAAAACTGACCATAAATCATAATCCAGCGGATTAAGATCAGGACTAGACGACGGCCAGTCTTCAGCTCTGATGAAGTCCGAAACGTTCACTTCCAACCAAGACTGCGTGGACCGAGCTTTATGACCTGGCGCCGAGTCTTGTTGGAAGGACCATACTTGGTTATTGAACATGGCGTTGTTAAGGGGCTTAACTACCTTCTCAAGAATGGTATTTTGATACACTTGTGCCGATGTTTTGATACCTTTTTCATAAAAATATGGCTCAGTCACTCCTTCATAGCTAACACCCCACCAAACCATCACTGAAGTCGGATAATGCCCACGTTGCACTCTGTCGACTAATTGGGAAGCTTCCTTAGAGCTTTGAGCATAAATACGGTCATTTTGTTTGTTAAAATGTTGCTCAATTGTAAAGATTTTCTCATCCGTAAACAAAATTTTTCTGTGACCTCCCTTTGCGTACCGCTTCAGTAGTTGTTTCGATTTTACCACCCTATTCTTTTTTAAATTATCAGTTAAAAAATGACCAGTGCGTCTCTTATAGGCTGCAAGTCCTAAGTCATCTTTTAAAATACGCGACATGATTCTGGGTGCTATCTTCATCTCCCGAGATAAAATCTTTTGCTTTCGGACAGGATTTCTTCGAATTCTTTCCCTTACTGCTTTGACCACCTTTTTCGTACGAACACTACGTGGACGGCCAGATCTTTTTCTGTCACAAACAGAGGAGGTCTCATTGTACCTATTAATAGCCCGGTACACAAACATTTGACTAATACCAAGCGTATGGAGAGTTTTAAAAATTGCATTTGGCTCCATACCAACTTTGTGTAATGCAATCACAGCGATTCGGTTCTCTTTATCACCCCATTCCATTTTAACCCTTTCCTATCTGACGGTACATAATCGTACCATCAAATTTACCGCCTCATACTACAAATACCCGATCGCGAAACGTTCTAGTCTTCCTGTTGATCCATACTAGTACCTTTCATTAAACCAATCAGGGCATTTTATTTGAAATATAGCGGAAAACAGCCAATCCATGGAGCTTGCAAGTTGACACCTACACCAATGCTAGAACAAGTTTGGCGAGATAATTTCAAAAAATTGTAAAAAATACATTTTTGAAGCAAGATACGATTTTCCTTGGAAATTTATTAAATAAATCTAATAATAATGCTATGATAATAAGTAACAGACATATTTCAAGCTATTTCTTTTCAAAAAATGTCAAATTTTGATGAGGACTGAAAAGTACCGACAGTAACTTAAAGATTATTTTTTCAAATAAAATTTCTGTTATTTCTTAGAAGACATAATGTTTTTATACAAGTTGTTTTAGGTATTTTATTATGGATAAAGATGAAAAACAGAAAACACTAATTGAAGCGTGGCTCTTAGAGAACTTCTCCAGCTATCATGCCGAATTTGATGTTGAAAAATTTGATGATGACAATCATCAGAAGTACTTGTAGTTATTCTTGATTCTCCCACCGCTGTTGCAAAATTTTAATACGGTTTTAGAAGAAGCCTTGGAAAGAGAGCATCATTTCAATCAGCATGAGCATCTGAACAATGAAGTATAACCCTGAAATTCTCAGCAGACTTCACCACTTAGGTCTAGATCTGACTTGAATATTGGATACACGTCAGAATCGGCAAAAACACTTGTTTCATTAGCAACCAGTTCATATTCAAGAAAAAGATCTAAAGTAGAATGAAAGTGGAAGAAATTTGATAGACCAGGTTATTTTGATGACACTGGAGCAGTCGAAACGTTTTTTCTGGTTTTGAAACGCCTACATACACATTTCTGGTCCTCATTGATTCTAATGAATGTGGGAAATGGAAAGATAATAAAGTTCTTTACTGTCCAATTTCCACGGAAGTTAGGAAGCTACAATTTCACGAAAAGAAAGAGTTTATAAGAAATCTACAGTGACCTGGCCAAATGTGAACAATTACAATCAATTTATGGGAGGACTAAATACCGCAGTTCCTTTACGAGTATTATATTGTATCGAGAAAAAGTTCCAGAGTAGTGACATCGATTATTCTAGGGCAAGCTGGATATTTGAAGCATTTGTTAATTCCTATATTACGCATACATAGCCTTCTAAGATAATTTCTTTCTGAGATCTGTGGCACAAGGTTAGATATCAACGAAAGAGCCTCCAATGTCAAAGAAAAGAGATTTTGTAGTGACCACACTCCAGGCTCAAATCATTCAAAGTGCAGCAAATCAGGTTAATCGATTCTCATACTTAGATGTAAACATTCGAAACAGAGCGATCCATTGGCCTCTGCTTGAGAAAATTGTTGAAAATGGGAAGTGTGTAGCATGAACAACGTTCAGACCAAGCCACACACTAAATACTCTCATTGTGATGTCATTTTATGTTTGAATGAGTATAAAAATTGTTTTTCTGAATATCGTGGAACAAAATTTTAGTAAAAAGTTTAACGTAATATTTTAGAAAATAAATAAGAGAAGAGTTGTCAACATTGATATTTCGGCTTTTTGGTAACCAAAAGTAACTGACGGTACCAAAAAGTCCAGGTTTTGAAAATAATACCTAGAATGCTAATAAAAATCTAAAAAAAATATATGTGTTTCCTTTGAAGCTATTTATTAAGATTTTAACGCCAAAACTTGTAATTTGTTAATAAATCAGGTAGCCGTTAGGAAAGGGTTAATATCGCAAAATATTGTACAATGTATTGGCGCCAAAATTAGAAAACTCAATGAACAATCGTATAAAAATGACAGATTCCAAATTGAAATGTAATATCTTTCTTATTTTTAACTGTAACAGTATTTATGGCCAGACTAAGTATATTTGTAATTCTCATTTTCAAATGACCAGTCATTTCCATGGATGACATATTTGAATGCCTATAATTTTCTTTTCTACGAAGAACTCGTCATTTAAGATTAAAATGTCAGCAACTAACAATTGTTAACCCTAAAGTAATATTTTTTTGCGATATTAATAACAAAAGTAAAAATAAGCGAAAAAAGTTATCCACGGAAATGACATCTTCAAAATGTTTGTGAGAATTACCCATTTATCCATCATTACGTTTCACAGACTACCATAAAATGTACTTTTTAAAATAATTTCTGTTCTAGTTTATTATTTTTCCTGTTATAGTTTATTATCTGTATTACGAATGATAAAAAAAAAACTCTGTTTATTAGACTAGTTAGAAGTTTATCTAATCTAATACCTTTAAACGACAATTCTTGTATATATGTATATATATAATCTGAATCTGAAACGGCTCCAACGATTTTAAAGAAATTTGGTTTGTAGGTAGACTAGGGGACGATAAATCGATCTAGGTTTATGTAGAATAATGCTAGGATTCATTTTTTAGTGAACCCGGGTTTGCTCATATTTTCAGTCATAAAAAATCCGAGTGGAGCTCGGTCACCCAGATACTAGTTTATTATCTGTGTTATGAATGATTAAAAAAAACACTGCTTATTAGACTAGTTAAAAGTTTATTTAAAATAATGTCTGATAATTATGATAATTTTTTTTTTTTTTTTTTTAAACTAGCTTTTATTTAAATGCTCTAAAACGAAGAAAATACATTTTATATTGATGTAAATAAAAGCTTGTCGCGAGAACACATACATATTTTTTCTTCAAAAGAACAAACTAACTTTAATTCTAAGCAAATGATAAGAACGCGTCTAAGTCTTTTGTTGGAATTAAATATTACTTAGAAGATAGGTACGATGTTGTTTGAAATCTCGCGACAAGCTTTTATTTATATCAATATAAAATTTATTTTCTTCGTTTTAGAGCATTTAAATAAAAGCTTGTTTAAAAAAAAAAAAGAGTGCTTGTCAAGACTATTCAAACGAGTCCAAACTCGACGGTTTTATCTTGTTTAGTTTAGGAGTTCCTATGGCCACCTTCCGACGCCATCTTGAGACCCTGGCTGTCATGTAGCACAAGAGTGCTTGTCAAGACTATTCAAACGAGTCCAAACTCGACAAAGTATCATCAAATATGGTTTTAACCTTTTACTTGGACTTATGACGTCCGACCGGTCAAGTGCGAGTCGGACTCGCGCACGAAGGGTTCCGTACTATTATCTATGAAAACGGCAACAAATCACGTTTGTTGTATGAGAGTCCCGTCCCCCTTAAATATTAGTTTTAATTTAATTATTTCTTTTTAAAGTGAATAATATAACTCAATATTCTGTGAATATTTCAACCTGTTGCAATATCGGCCAAAAACGAGCAAAAAAACACGTTTCTTGTATGGGAGCCCCCTTATTTTTTTTCAATTTTTTTGTATTTGTTGTTATAGCGGCAACAGAAATACATCATCTGTAAAAGTTTCAACTGTTACTATCACGGTTCATGGGACAGCCTGGTGACAGACGGACAGACAGACAGACAGCGGAGTCTTAGTAATAGGGTGCCGTTATACCCTTTGGGTACGGAACCCTAAAAACGAAAATATTTTCTGTCGTTCTGAAAGGGATAGTTTCAACCGCATGCAGTCTTATTCAATCCGTGATTGGCATCCGGTTGGCGTCGCATCTCGCTCTGCGAGTTGACGCCCGCGCTAACCGTATTTTTCAGTATGATTTCTACATTGTTTTATTTCTTCTATTCCAGTTGCCAACAGTCCTGGTGGTGTGGCCCACGAGAGAACATGCCCACCGCCCGACTGGGTCCTCGACTATTGGCATCCCTTGGAGAAGGCCCAATATCCAGAGTACTTTAAACGCAGGGAAGAACGCAAGAAGGAGTTCATCGCTAACTGGGAGAAGGAATACGGGAAGTACGATCCTAAGGCCGACCACCATTGATTAACTTATAAGTAATGTGTATAGTTGCAATATAAATTATGTTAAATTATATAGATCTTATTTCATTTTTTACTTGTGGTAGTCAGCAACAATGTTCTGGGAGTTCAGATCCTGATAACTATTATTTATATTTTTTGAGTGTATGTGTGATTCTGTTACCTCCTACAGTCTAAACGGCTTGACCGATTTTGATATGCAAGGTGTCCTTAGATTCGTCTTTACAAGGATAAAGATTGTCATAGGCCTAAATATGTAGCCTTGATGCCCTGTGACATAAGCTATGTTTTTAGGGTTCCGTACCTCAGAAGGAAAAAACGGAACCCTTCTATAAGGGTTGTAGGGGTTTAAGGGTTAAAAGGGGTGATCCTATGATCACGTTGTTGTCCGTCTATCTGTCTGTCCACCCGTCCAGGTGTCAAGACCTGTATCTCGGGAACGCTTGAAGGTATCGTGTTGAAATTAAAACCATAGACGTAGATCCAAAGTCTCTTGCTGCAGAAAGATCTAATTTCTCAGTTTTCGTAAAAAAAGTTACAACCGAATATGTCGTAAATAAAACCGGACAAGTGCGAGTCAGACTCGCCCACCGAGGGTACCGTACAAACTAAATAAAAGGGGGAAATCATACATTTTTTTTAATACTTAGTCTGGCCATAAATACTGTTACAGTTAAAAATAAGAAAGATATTACATTTGAATTTGGAATCTGTCATTTTTATACGATTGTTCATTGAGTTTTCTAATTTTGGCGCCAATACATTGTACAATATTTTACGATATTAAAATGGAGTGGGGTGATAAAGAGAACCGAATCGCTGTGATTGCATTACACAAAGTTGGTATGGAGCCAAATGCAATTTTTAAAACTCTCCATACGCTTGGTATTAGTCAAATGTTTGTGTACCGGGCTATTAATAGGTACAATGAGACCTCCTCTGTTTGTGACAGAAAAAGATCTGGCCGTCCACGTAGTGTTCGTACGAAAAAGGTGGTCAAAGCAGTAAGGGAAAGAATTCGAAGAAATCCTGTCCGAAAGCAAAAGATTTTATCTCGGGAGATGAAGATAGCACCCAGAACCATGTCGCGTATTTTAAAAGATGACTTAGGACTTGCAGCCTAAAAGAGACGCACTGGTAATTTTTTAACTGATAATTTAAAAAAGAATAGGGTGGTAAAATCGAAACAACTACTGAAGCGGTACGCAAAGGGAGGTCACAGAAAAATTTTGTTTACGGATGAGAAAATCTTTACAATTGAGCAACATTTTAACAAACAAAATGACCGTATTTATGCTCAAAGCTCTAAGGAAGCTTCCCAATTAGTCGACAGAGTGCAACGTGGGCATTATCCGACTTCAGTGATGGTTTGGTGGGGTGTTAGCTATGAAGGAGTGACTGAGCCATATTTTTGTGAAAAAGGTATCAAAATACCATTCTTGAGAAGGTAGTTAAGCCCCTTAACAACGCCATGTTCAATAACCAAGTATGGTCCTTCCAACAAGACTCGGCGCCAGGTCATAAAGCTCGGTCCACGCAGTCTTGGTTGGAAGTGAATGTTTCGGACTTCATCAGAGCTGAAGACTGGCCGTCGTCTAGTCCTGATCTTAATCCGCTGGATTATGATTTATGGTCAGTTTTAGAGAATATGGCTTGCTCTAAACGCCATGATAATTTGGAGTCCCTAAAACAATCCATACGATTGGCAGTGAAGAATTTTCCCATGGAAAGAGTGCATGCTTCTATTGATAACTGGCCTCAACGTTTAAAGGACTGTATTGCAGCCAATGGAGACAACTTCGAATGAGCTTTTATATTTTAAATTGTTTTATATTTATGTATTAAACTAACACACTGTAAAAGTAATAAATATTATTTGCAATAAAAAAATAATTTTTTTCTTCGTGACAATATTTATGGCAAGACTAGGTATTTTCCTTCATAAACCGAAATATATACATCGTAAAAATATTTAACACATTCCTTGTTCACCACTCGGATCCGAGTAGGGGCTATAGTAGCGGCGCCTCCCACTCGGATCCCAGCGAGCGAACGTTTGAGGCAGCCCTCATTCCTTGCATAGACATTATTTTTTTGTGATTTAATAAAAAATGACCAGTTTTCGGATTTTTTCCTATATGTGTACTCTAACACAATGCTTCTTGCCAAATTTCAGAGTTATAGGTCAACGGGAAGCACCCCATAGGTTTTGATTCCTCTGTGAGTGTCGAAATGTGCGTCTTTTACGACATATTCGACTGTAACTTTTTTTACGAAAACAAATTTTATTTTTCTTTCTGCAGCAAGATACTATGGATCTGCGTATATGGTTTTAATTTCAACTCGATACCTTCACGCGTTCCCGAGATAAAGGTCTTGACACCTGGACGGACGGACAGACAGACGGACAACAAAGTGATCCTATAAGGGTTCCGTTTTTTCCTTTTGAGGTACTGAACCCTAAAAACGCATATTTCGACACTCATCAAATCAAAACCTATGGGGTACTTCCCGTTGACCTAGACCTATGAAATTTGGCAAGAAGCATCGTGTTATAGTACACATATAGGAAAAAATCCGAAAACTGTTCATTTTTTGTTTAATCACAAAAAAATTGTGTATTCAAGGAATGAGGGTCCAAATTTTAAAGTGCTTTTACAGTATCATGTGGGGTATCATATGAAAGAGCTTCATTAGCACAAGCTAAAACAGTTTTTTTTTTGACTATGGACTTTTATGAAGGAAAATATAAAAAAAATCCTTTTATCTACTAGTTTGTACGGAACCCTTGGTGAGCGAGTCTGACTCGCACTACGCGAAATCGCGCTACGGGCAGGCTACGGCTAGGCAGGCTGGAGTTTGGCCATATTACCTTTGTCAAGAATAACTTAATCATGCCTCAGGAAAGTGGTGATGAGTTTTACCTGACGATTTTATGGAAGTTTGTGGGACGGATAAAAATATTATACACTTTACCATTTATTTAACTTGCCAATATTCTTATACGGAAATAAAACTTAAATAAATATTTTAGGAAAAATTATGAAAAGGAATTAATTACGAGTATGTTAAATTGTAATGACTTTTCACTTGACTCAAAAAAAGAGGAGATTCACAGTTGCTACTTTTTTACGTAGTCGTAAGTTATTATTATTACATTAAAAAGTGCCCAAAATGACTATAAAAACGAACGTAATGAAATTAACTGTGGTTATCGAAATCCGTCCAAAGTTTCATGCCTATGTTAGATACAAACTTATTTTGTCAGAGGGTACAAAGTTGTAGAGTTCCCTGGTGAGGAAACGACCCAAGCTGAAGCATCAGTTTATGGTGTTAGTATATAGGTAATCATATCTATAACTTACACCGTTCTTATGTCAATAAATTTTATTTTATTTGGCTCTTAAAAATTGAGCCTATGTGTAAAATTTCATCGAAATGTTAAATTTCATTTCTTCTTCGAGCGGAAATTTTACCATGAAAATGCGTTTTGAAGCATCTTTTCTCCCAGATTTCAGGCCACTCAAGCGTGTAGGTGACTGGACATGTCACCTAAAAAATAACCATAAATGTGTAGCGGACAGCTCCAGTCCCCTCCGACCAATGTAAGTTTAACCCTGTCTACAGGGGCCCAACAATCTCATTGTCTTATTCTAACTAGTACCATCGAATGAAAAAATTACAATGAAGCAAACAACATCAATTAAACTGGTTGACCTCATATAAAATTTATGTGTATTTTGCTACAGTTCGCGTGCACCGCGACGGGCAATTTTACAAGACATACGCTTTGAAAATAATGTGATGAGAATTACCGTTGTTTGAATTACAATTAAATTAAGTGTATTTATGTTTCTCGGAATAAGTGACAAGACAATTTATTAAAAATAAATATTTTTGGTGGGAACATAAATTTTTGACTTTCCCGCCTAAAACCTGTCTTGTCACTTTGATTTTTTTTTCTTTTCTTCGCCGTACTTTGTGTACTAGCAGGCAAAGGTCATTTGACCATACAGCCTCGTCTGATTTAATTTCATCTCAATTCTCAGTAAAGCGATGGCGATTTTACTTGAGGCTTCAATGGAGTTTTGCTGACAACGTAATATGACACGTTTCACTGCTTTATTTCATTTGCCCACACTCACGCACTTGATCGAACACTTAATGAATAAAACACCACCATTTTTATTGCATTAATATTCAAAATAACACAAGTTTAGGAAAATAAAACGGAGCAACAACATGTTTATATGACGTTCCCGCCAAAAACCTGTCTTGTCACTTTGATACTGTATCAAAGTGACAAGACAGGTTTTTGGCGGGAAGTTAGTTCCGTCTGTTCAGTTGTTGGAAGAATGGACTTGATAAACTCAACAAATGGCAAATGTGGAAGCATGATGCCAACATCAAGAAAAAAAAGAATGGACTTTACAGACAGCAGCCACCGAAAATAAAAAAAAATTGAAGTATGTAGTGTAAATGTAAAACGGACCAAACTCCATACCCCATAAGTTGCGCCAGGTTGGCCACCACTTTACTGAAGCATATTATAGAATACTTGACACTGGCAAATGCTTTAAGCGGGTCCAAATCCAATAAAAAAAAGAGATTCTAACATATTTCTTAGCAGCAGACTGTTTTTTTTTAAATATATATATTTAACGGCAGCAGCAGACTGTATTTGACTGTAATGCCAACTTAGATACTTTATAGTTAGATCAGGCTACTTTTAGACCACCGTCAGCTACAATTTTCAAAAAGTTGTAGCAAAAAAATCTAGCTACGGTTTCTAGCACCTTTTAAAGACAATGACAAGATTAATTTTTTACGTGATGTTTACATAATTGTTCATCTAATGTATTACCAATCACTATACTGAAGTAAGTAGTAGGTATGTGTAACTAAAATAAATGCCTTAAATATAAGATGTTTGCACGGAAAATTTGTACTAAGCTAAGAACTTTTTAAGCCTATCGTCACCTCAGTGCTTGTTTGAGCTATCTACCATTTGTGAAATTTTACAGAAAAAGAGATCTTTATTTTTGAAGTGAAAACTTCTTTAGCGGCGTTGGGCATTTTCGGGATGGGTAAAAAACGATAAACTCGCGTCAGATCGTCAGACGGACAGTCAGAAACCTATTCTAACGTTCTGCATTTAAAGTTCATTATTGTATGTACAAGCGCCGTACACGAAGCGTTAGCGTGTTTTAAGAGTATACAGAGCCATCTAGTACATTGTTATAGAACTAACTTTATTGTATGAACAAAGTTAAAGATAATAAAGCTAGTTCTATAACAACGTACTAGATGGCACTGTATACTCTTAAAACACGTTAACGCTTCGCGTACAACAATAAGTAGGGGTCGTTTGTAAAACACAATATCTTTGGTCAAATCCTTCACGAGTTAGTCTTGTCGCTATTTGATTTTTTAGTTTTCTCTTCTGCTGGCACTCCCGGAGTGCAACCCAGTGTCTCCGTTTGTAAATTAAGAATTACCGGGTTGCAAGGGTAAAATACCGTGTTTCTAGGCAAAATTACGGTGAATCTGCTAAAAAAAGTACCGTGTAAATTACCGTGTAATTTTTCTAAAGAAAAAAAAGGTGTAAATTTACGATTATTCTAAAATAATAGCTTGAACTTAAAACAATTTTTGGATTTAAATTGTAAGTACATAAAAGAAAGAAAACAACTTATTTTCGTATTATCGTCATTCACTCGTCGCACTAACAAATTTCACTCCTATTAATTATTACATTTAAATAAGGACGGGAATAGATTGCCAAGGCTTGTTGGTAGTGATACGTATTTGTGTGTGGAGATAGACATCTAAATAATATAGAAGGTTCCCCGGGACTTCATGGCAACTAGGACCAGTGTTGTCATTACTGTTGGCTGAGATTCGTTTTACGCAGTACATAATTAAATATTTACAACAACATTATTTTGTAAAATGGTAATACGGTGATATTATGACACGGTAATGTATTATTACCTTGACAATAGATAAAGACCTAATTATGGTGCATTTACGGTAATTACCGTGTACACGGAGACACTGGTGCAACCCGTTGTTTTTCTTTTTAAATGCTATATGCTGTAAGGTATTTTAATGAGTATATATAACCCACGTATAAAAAACCGGACAAGTGTGAGTCAGACTCGCCCACCGAGGGTTCCATACAAACTAGTAGATAAATGGGGGAAATTGTATTTTTCTTTTATATTTTCTTTCATAAACCGAAAAATATAGAAAACTGTTTTAGCTTATGCTAATGAAGCACTTTCATATGATACCCGACATGATACGGTTAAAACACTTTAAAATTTGGACCCTCCTTCCTTGTATAAAGACACTATTTTTTTGTGATTAAAAAAAATATTTATTTTCATTATTCTGCTACTTTATACGATAATATCTGGAAATCTATCAACTTTTTGGGAAGGGTTTAGCTGAAAACATGACGGTACAGTTGACAACATTGGCAGCAGATATTCTTAATTCATAATATTCTTATTCATTCATTATAAATTTCCATTCCCCATTCATATCGACAATCTTTTGTATAATATAGACCCTCCTTCAATCGCTTCATTATTAGATTTTATTTCTTCTTCTTCTTTTTTGTATTGGACCCGCATTAAAGCATTTGCCAGTGTCAAGTATTAGTTTTTTTTCAAGTTTCTTGAATAAAACAAGTTTGTAAAACAATGTTCTAGTCACAATCTAAGTCACGTACACAGTCAATTTTATTTATAAGTCGAGTCCTGCTTTAGTAAAGTGGTGGCGACTTTACTAGAAGCTTCTATGGAGTTTTGTTGACAACGTAAAATCACACGTTTTACTGCTTTATTTCACTTGCCCACACTCACGCACTTTATTGAACACTTAATTAATAAAACACCACCATTTTTATAGCATTAATGTTCAAAATAACACAAGTTTAGGAAAATAAAACAAAGCAACAACACGTTACTAAGACGTTCCCGCCAAAACTCAGATTTTATTTCTGTAAATAATATTAAATTGTGTTTTTTTTTTTTTGCCCTATATATGTAATATATTTATTGTTATAAGTGTTCATTTTGTTTTGTTGAATCATTAATTCATCTTTGTATTTTATAGGATATTTTCTTTGTTTCAGCTAATAAATTCTAAATTCCGACTTCTTTTTTCTCTCTTCTGACATACATGTTGCTGGCAATAATGATAATTTAACTATTGCCAAAAAAAAAAAAAAAAACGCAGAGTCCTTGCCAACTGCCAAGCCAATTTTATAATGTGAGTGCAGCCTTCTCCCTAATGTTCTGTGAGCCTTCACGAAACGATACTAGGGACCACCAGCTATATATCCAGAATCTAGATTTTGATGTAACGTCTCACGTGTAACAGGTGTGCCACAGGACCAGCGCAGCGAACGATTTCTAGAACTGACCCAATGAGAATCAACACTGGAACAGAATAATGTAAATAGCCTAAAAAAGAAGTGTCGATTGAGACTACATGTTCAACACAGAATTCGCCCTATTACATTTGAGTGACAATTGTGTACCTAGTTTTGTAACATGTCGATGTGGTTATGTATCATAATGAACGTTGACAATCGTAATGTAAACATGGGAAATCAGTCTCAAGTAATGGATACAGAGCATGAGAGCTCTGTGGCAATTAATGACCTCGACTGCTTGGACAAAGTATCTGAAACTGTGAGTCCAGTGAGTGTAGTACTGAAATATACAAAGTAATCATGTGAATGTATATTCTGTGATTATAAAGCAGCAGGCTTACTTACTTCAAAAAATTATATTAAAACAACATGTACAAGTACTTTAAAACAACATAAGATAACTCATACTGGGAGAAAACCATATGAATGTAACATGTGTGATCTATAAAACAAAACATACAATTAGGTTAAAAGAACATAAGTTAACTCATACTGGAGAAAAACCATATGATTGTGACATGTGTGATTATAAAGCAGCACAAGCACGTACTTTAAAACAACATAAGTTAACTCATACTGGAGAAAAACCATATGAATGTGACATGTGTGATTATAAAACAACATGTACAAGTAAGTTAAAACGACATAAATTAACTCACACTGGAGAAAACCCATAAGATTGTGACATGTGTGATTATAAAGCAGCATATGCAAGTAATTTAAAACAACATAAGTTAACTCACACTGGAGAAAAACCATATGACTGTGACATTTGTGAATATAAAGCTGCACATAGAACTAGTTTAAAACTACATAAGTTTACTCATACTGGAGAAAAACCATATGAATGTGACATGTGTGATTATAAAACAACATGTACAAGTAAGTTAAAACAACATAAATTAACTCACACTGGAGAAAACCCATATGAATGTAACATGTGTGATTATAAAACAAAACATACAATTAGGTTAAAATAACATAAATTAACTCATACTGGAGAAAAACCATATGAATGTGAAATGTGTGATTATAAAGCAGCATATGCAAGCAATTTAAAACGAAATAAGTTAACACATACTGGAGAAAAACCATATGAATGTGACATTTGTGAATATAAAGCTGCACAGACAACTAGTTTAAAACAACATAAGTTAACTCATACTGGAGAAAAACCATATGATTGTGACATGTGTGATTATAAAGCAGCACATGCAAGTACTTTAAAACAACATAAGTTAACTCATACTGGAGAAAAACAATATGAATGTGACATGTGTGATTATAAAGCTGCACAGAGAACTAGTTTAAAACAACATAAGTTAACTCATACTGGAGAAAAACCATATGATTGTGACATGTGTGATTATAAAGCAGCACGTGCAAATACTTTAAAACAACATAAGTTAACTCATACTGGAGAAAAACCATATGAATGTGAAATGTGTGATTATAAAGCAGCATATGTAAGAAATTTAAAACGACATAAGTTAACACATACTGGAGAAAAACCATATGAATGTGACATTTGTGAATATAAAGCTGCACATAGAACTAGTTTAAAACTACATAAGTTTACTCATACTGGAGAAAAACCATATAATTGTGACATGTGTGATTATAAAGCAGCACATGCAAGTATTTTAAAACAACATAAGTTAACTCATACTGGAGAAAAACAATATGAATGTGACATGTGTGATTATAAAGCTGCACATGCAAATACTTTAAAACAACATAAGTTAACTCATACTGGAGAAAAACCATATGAATGTGACATGTGTGATTATAAAGCAGCACATGCAAGTATTTTAAAACAACATAAGTTAACTCATACTGGAGAAAAACCATATGAATGTGACATGTGTGATTATAAAGCTGCACATGCAAATACTTTAAAACAACATAAGTTAACTCATACTGGAGAAAAACCATATGAATGTGACATGTGTGATTATAAAGCAACACATGCAAGTACTTTAAAACAACATAAGTTAACTCATACTGGAGAAAAACCATATGATTGTGACATGTGTGATTATAAAGCAGCACATGCAAGTACTTTAAAACAACATAAGTTAACTCATACTGGAGAAAAACAATATGAATGTGACATGTGTGATTATAAAGCTGCACAGAGAACTAGTTTAAAACAACATAAGTTAACTCATACTGGAGAAAAACCATATGATTGTGACATGTGTGATTATAAAGCAGCACGTGCAAATACTTTAAAACAACATAAGTTAACTCATACTGGAGAAAAACCATATGAATGTGAAATGTGTGATTATAAAGCAGCATATGTAAGAAATTTAAAACGACATAAGTTAACACATACTGGAGAAAAACCATATGAATGTGACATTTGTGAATATAAAGCTGCACATAGAACTAGTTTAAAACTACATAAGTTTACTCATACTGGAGAAAAACCATATGATTGTGACATGTGTGATTATAAAGCAGCACATGCAAGTATTTTAAAACAACATAAGTTAACTCATACTGGAGAAAAACAATATGAATGTGACATGTGTGATTATAAAGCTGCACATGCAAATACTTTAAAACAACATAAGTTAACTCATACTGGAGAAAAACCATATGAATGTGACATGTGTGATTATAAAGCAGCACATGCAAGTATTTTAAAACAACATAAGTTAACTCATACTGGAGAAAAACCATATGAATGTGACATGTGTGATTATAAAGCTGCACATGCAAATACTTTAAAACAACATAAGTTAACTCATACTGGAGAAAAACCATATGAATGTGACATGTGTGATTATAAAGCAACACATGCAAGTACTTTAAAACAACATAAGTTAACTCATACTGGAGAAAAACCATATGATTGTGACATGTGTGATTATAAAGCAGCACATGCAAGTACTTTAAAACAACATAAGTTTACTCATACTGGAGAAAAACCATATGATTGTGACATGTGTGATTATAAAGCTGTACTGGCAGGTAGTTTAAAACAACATAAGTTAACTCATACTGGAGAAAAACCATATGAATGTGACATGTGTGATTATAAAGCTGCACGTACAACTCGTTTAAAACAACATAAGCTAACTCATAATGGAGAAAAACAATATGAATGTGACATGTGTGATTATAAAGCTGCACGTACAACTCGTTTAAAACAACATATAAGCTAACTCATAATGGAGAAAAACAATATGAATGTGACATGTGTGATTATAAAGCTGCACGTACAACTCGTTTAAAACAACATAAGCTAACTCATAATGGAGAAAAACAATATGAATGTGACATGTGTGATTAAAAACATCACGAGCAGATGTTCTAACACAACACAAGTTAACACATACTGGAGAATGAAAGTAATAAAAAATATACCATTATATATATCATTGGCAGACTGTCTTGAACTGCTGGGACTCATGTTAACCCCAACAATGACCTTTAAGGGCTACCTTGAATCTAAGGCTAAACTGGCTAGTAAAAAGCTTGCCATCATTAATAAGGTTAGGCGATACTTCTCACTGGGGCAACTGCTTCATCTATATCAAGCACAGGTCCGATCGTGTATGGAGTACTTCTGCCACCTTTTTGATGGATCAGCCAAGTATCAGCTGGAAGCTTTAGAATCAGTGGACCGGCGAGCTGTGAGGTTAATCGGTGACGATAAACTAGCTGCCAAGAAGCTACTTAGTCTCGAGCACCGCCGTAAAGTAACATGTCTGTCTATTTTCTACAGGATTCATTTCGGGGAATGTGCGCAAGAGCTTCACGGCCTAATTCCACCATCCTCATTTCACTACAGGACTAGCAGAAAGTCGGCGAATTACCATCCATTTCTCGTTGAAATGCCAAAAATCCGTACTCAGCGATATCGATCCACATTCCTGTTGCGTACTGCACAAGAATGGAATTCGTTGCCGCCATTTCTGTTTCCTGAGACCTACAATCTTAGAATTTTCAAGGCTAGAGTGATGTTCTAGATCGACGAGCTCCATCCTCGGCCACACCGTCGCTTAACATCAGGCGAGTTGGTGGTCAATTGTAGATCTATCTTCTATAAAAAAAAAAAAAAAAATATAGGGTCAATGTGTGAAAATGTAAACGATTTCGAAAAAAATCATATCTTTGAGTACTTTTTAGTCTTAATTTTTTTGTGGAAAGAAATACTTAAATTAATTGTTTTGGTTACGAACTTGAAGGATAATATATAAACATGTGAACTTAAATTATAGGATATTATGTTGGAACGTTTATATTTATTGTATAAGTTTATAATAATTCAGGTATTACACATGTCTTAAATTGTAAAAAATATCGTCACTTATAATATAGAATACATGTCAATAGTAAACAGAAAATATGTCAATTTAATCGAACAGAGTTCTCCTTATGGATCCCTGCCGAAAAGTCCCCATCATACTAGCTGCGTTACCGCGTTGTATAGTCAGAGAAATATGTTGCATCAGATATGACCCGGAGCGCGGGTCACGTCCCTTTTCTCTTAATCGCCACCCAAGCTCGCTTATGAATTTCCGGGCATCGGAGCACCAAGGTCCGGCCGTTTCGACGGCAAACGGCACAAAGTCGTACGCCTGTTTCAGGCAGGAGTATTTGAGGTGCTTTCCTTTAGCGGCTGCCTTCGCTTCCGCACCGCAACCTGTTGAGTGGCCGGGAGGTGGCAGGATGCAAATGTGCATACGCACGTCGCATCCCACACGAGACAGCGACCTCTCTGCCATGGAACCAGCGTAAGACCATCTGGCCGCTTGCCATCAGTACAGGATAAACCAGTAGGCTCCAGAACACAAGGTACTTCGGCCGACGCGAGGGCACGCCTCAAAAGGTCATTGATACCGTGGTGCCGAGGCCTTCGACCAACGCTACGGGTACAGCTCAATCCGTGATGACCGTTAGCCTCCACACGCGCACCACAAATGCACGTATGAGGCAGGCAGATATCGCAACCAATACGAAGAGCTGCGGCCACCCTCAAGGAGTTGTCGTCTAAGAGCGTGCCCACGTGTGGCGAAGGCAATGCGTGAAGCCAGGCGCCGGACTCCGGCTGGGAGACGGCATTTAAACGAGCCTGGTCGATCTCAGAGCTTTCGTTACGCAATTTGGAGAGCGAGTATTTGGACAGGAGATCGTCCCAACCTCTCTGTCGCCCCGGTTTTCGCTCCGCCCCGCCCGGTATGTTGGAACTATATTTTAAGTTTTGCATAAATAAATAATAAATATTTGTGGACATTTCACACAACACCATCTAGCCCAAACTAAGCAAAGCTTGTACTATGGAACTAGATGACTGATAGAATACATATATACTTTTTCTTTTTTGTAAATATATACATATGATACATAGAAACACCCAGACACAGAACAAACATCCATGCTCATCACACAAATGTTTGCCCTGGGTGGCAGTGGTCGAATTGGACTAACTCACCAAACTGAACGCATGCCCTTTCAAGCCTTACGATATTTTTCACAAGGTTTTTTTTAACCGACTTTAAAAAAAGGAGGTCATCATTTTGCATACAAAATGCAAGTTCGATGAAAACGCAATGTTATTGTATCATATTTACAGTTCCGTAGTAAACAAGGAACCCATATAGTTTCACCATGTCCGTCTGTCTGTCTGGGGGAAGGGTTTTTTTTTTTTTTTTTTTTATAAACTGAAAAATATACATCGTAAAAATAGTTACTGTTTTAGCTTGCGCTAATGAAGGGCTTTCATATGATACCCAACATGCAACTTACTGTAATAGGGCGAATTCTGTGCCCACATGGTTAAAGCACTTTAAAATTTGGACCCTCCTTCTTTGCATATATACCCTATTTTTTGTGATTAAATTAAAAATGTATAGTTTTCGGATTTTTTCCTTTATGTGTACTATATAACAATGCTTTTTGCCAAATTCCACAGTTCTAGGTCAACGGGAAGTACCTATCTCATAGGTTTTGATTCCCTTCCGAGAGTCAAAAAATTGCGTTTTTGAGACATATTCAGCTGTAACTTTTTTTTATGTATACTGTAGCATTTTTCTTTCTGCAGCAAGAGACTATAAATCATATATGGTTTTAATTTCAACTCAATACCTTTACGTATTCCCGAGATACAGGTCTTGACAGACGGACGGACAGACAGACGGATAACAAAATAATCCTATACGGGTTCCGTTTTTTCCTTTTGAGGTACGGAACCCTAAAATTTAAAATAATTTTAACTTTACCTATTTGTTTACTTAGCATATATACTTATATGCTGGATGATAGCACATTTTTCAAAATTACATTATTTAGTAATAATGTATTATGAAATAATAACAAGGCGCGAGCGAAGCGAGCGCGAAAATTTTGAAGGTATTGTTAAAAAATATAATAATTTGATTATTTGCTCGTATTAGCGAGTGACGCTCTTATACCCCATATAAACTTAAAAAATATCAAAGTATAAAGTTTTTATACAATTTTTGGTATTAATAGGGTTTTTCGAAGTAATAATCACTTAAATTATATCTAAGAAATTAGTTAAAACTAAAACCTATATAATAACTTATATTACCTACTACAAAATTTTTGGGATTGGTTTAGGCACATGCAAGAATAAAGTATTCACCGAGGCATCTCTCCGCACAAACGTGTCCATTAGGCTGTGGCGAGCGACTCGGGGCGAGTCAAATAGAGAGCGCCAGGTACCGTCCGAGAGCGGAGAGGTTGTCAGATGGTTCACACGTGTGTATTCATAGAACAATAAGTGAACACTTGCTTATTTCTGAGTATTTCCAAACAAAGGTTCGGAATTTTTTCGCCGTACCGGAACGATAAGAGGGCAACTTTTACGAAAGGGAACGGTCATTTCACGAAGCGGAACGGCGTTCCGGTGCGTTCTCGTCCATTTCGAGCACTGCAGTTCAGCAGGTAGACGTAAGCACATTACCAACTGAGCCACAAGGCCGACAGTAGACAGATTTGTAAGTTAAACCAAACGGAGTAAATCTAGTTATTTATAAATCAGAGGTCATCTAAGATAACATGTTATAATTATAAGTATGCACACTAATACAGACCCCTGCGATATAGGCTATGCCTAGTGCAGGGTCCAATAGAACTCTGAAGAGTCCTCAATACTTGTATAACACTTGTATCATGTAAATAGCTTAAGGTTTTAATTGTACTCTTTCTGCTAAATAAAATTTTTGTATTTTGTATTTTTTTTGTATTTGTATTTGTTAAGTTACACGACGATGCATGGCTGGAAGTACCTACTAGCTCGGAAACACTCGATCAGGCACCAACGTGAAATCAACCATCTGTCACTCCCGTTTGGCTTATTTAGTTGCCATACGAGCATAGATGTCATCACCCGGACGCTACATAGTACCATCTCGTGTAGATGTAAACAGGCCAATGATGATGATAAATCAGAGTCGAATCTCGCATGCGATAAGCGCTAGTATCCGGTTGTCTCGAGCCTCGATCTGCCCCAAATGATGCATGGTTACGCGCGACACGTTACACAAGGAGCCTTGAACCGCGTGCGCAGGCGCACACTGAAGATGCGCATTTGGTACAAGGCTCGAATCGCGAATCGCGATAGAATAGAACAATAGAATAACTTAATTGGACATCCATACAGAGTAACTTAAATATCGATAATAATCGTAATTGGAAGTACAACGGCGACCTTATCGCATAGAGCGATTTCTTCCAGGCAACCTTGTGGTGTATAGGAAATCTGGCAATTTGAAAAGGAGGTTGTGGTATAATGCACGCGATGTGCGTGCAATGGAACTTACTGGCTTATATCATACCAGGTGGGCTACGCTCATCTCTTATAGCGCCGCTCTCGTTTGTATCTTGATTTGTTTACTATTAAGAGTGTGAGGCAAAAGTTCAAATTAGCCTAAGTACTTTGTATTATGGAATTTTTAACAGTCTCTTCAACTTTTACAGCAAGATAATAAGTATCTATGTATAAACCCCCACAATAAGTATCTAAGTGGCTGCGCGGAAGGATTTTGATAATGGCCGGGATATTTCGGGTTTGAACCCACAACCCCCTCCCCCCCTGCCTACGGCATTGGTTAGGTTTCTGTCAGGCGCGACAAGTGAACGAAGGCAGTCGGTAAATCATTGGTGACACACATAGACACACGACGCATCCATCTTCGAATTGAAAAAACGACACAGATATATATATACACACTGTAATGTAATAAATATGTTGCAGTGCTTGCAGTCAAAATTAGAGTCAAAAGCACTATTGACCATGAATGATTTTCAGAACTACTTTTGTTCAATCTGTTCAGTCAAAATCCGTCAAAAGTAGTTTTACTGCAACATAAAGGTACATTGAAGTGGAATAAAACTGCAGTATGCGTTTTAATATCGTTTACATCGAATTATTTTCATAGCGTTAAATTATCCGACTGCTCATAAAAGAGGGTTTTCCGAATAATAATAATTGGTTTGACCGAGAGAATGAAAGGAACAAAGGTCTCTACATCAACTGGCAAAATTTTCTTTTGTCCCTCCGGATGTGTGTTGGTATGTAATTTTTTAACCCCCGACGCAAAAACGACGGGGTGTTATAATTATAAGTTTGACGTGTCCGTGTGTGTGTCTGTCTGTGACGTCGAAGCTCCCGAACGGATGAACCGATTTTTTTATTTATAAGGGTAATTAGTCGGTAGTGTTCTTAGCTAAGTTTTATCGAGATCAGTTCAGCCTTTTTTTTTGTCGGAAGTTTTTGAGCTTTAATTTGTTGCCAGGATTTTTTGATTGCTAGAAATAAACGTTTGGTATTAGTTTATTTTGCTTGTCAAAGAGGTTGTCGTGACAAAAGGTTGTAAAATGTCAGTTAAAAAGCGAAGTTTGTTATGAGAACATTAGTTAGCCGTTTTTGATTGCGCATACTTTCTCGCGAAAATGTACACTCAACATCATATCAAGCCGAACACTACGACAATTGCTCTTATGCAGTTGGGTATTCCGTTTTTTCTGTCAACG